>JAVKLA010000001.1:36708899-36790851 GCA_034782735.1 Sagittarius serpentarius
GCTGTTCTGGCTACCTCCCCTCCCAAGATCTTGGCCAGCCCCAGCCTGCCAGTGAGGGGTGGGGGGAAATGTTGGAGAAACAGCCTTGACGCTGTGCGAGCCCTGCTCAGCAGTAGCCGAAACACTGGTCTGTTACCAACACTTTTATAGCTAGCAATACAGAGCACAGCCATTAACTCCATCTCAGCCAGACCCAATACATACAGCTATATCTTTTTTCAAAGCTCATGTTGTTCTTCATCAGAGAACACTAAAGCCCCCCCACAGGAAGCCAACACAAAAGAAACGTGTTCATGGTTGTGTTCTTTGTCAAAGATAATAGTAGAAAATATAACTGGTTGACCCTATAGTAACTGACTGGTAGTCACAGTTCAGCCCTCAGGATTATTTATTTACAGATCTTATTTATTATGGTTGTGCTCAGATACCACGGCGCCTTTCTGATAGCTCTCGGGAAGGCCTTGAACAAGACAAGGATCCCAGAGTAACAGGAAGGAGCAGTGAAGGTAAATATTAATGAGGGCTGCCTATCCTTGGTGACAAGAACTTCATGTTAGAAAGCCTCTGGGTCACCAGGGTAGGAAAGGAAGAGCCCCAGACTTAGAGCTGCTTTCAGTGACTTTGGAGGACAGGACCATGGACTGCAGGTTGGAGAAGGCCTCAATAAGTCTATCTGGTGCCACCAACTACCCATGTGAAGCCTCTGCAACTGCCTCTGCTTTATTCCAGAGTCAATCTAGTTTTAAAACCATAGAAGCCTGACGTCTGTGTTCAGCAGATGGAATCTAAGAGTGGAAACATTTTGCAATTGGGTGGTGGGAGAAACTTTGTCGTCCTCCTTTTCTTCTTTTTCTTCTTCTTTTGCACATCTTGGTTAAAATGCTCTAAACTACTGGTGACAGCTCTTAAGAAAAAAGAGACTTAGAATGTCATGAAGTCCAGGCTCATCATTTGAGTACTGAGAAGAGCAAACCGTTCAATATTCTTGATAGACACATATTCCTGATGCACTTGCTCTGTGCCTGACTCTTTTGTGAGTTTGTCCCCTGAGAATGTGATGCTCATTCAGATCCACAGTTTCTCAATGGGGTGTTGCCTGCAACAACAGGCATACCGAAGGCTCCTTCCCAGAGAATTTGACTCCCGCAGAGCACCAGAAGAGGTGGGTAGCATGTCCACATTGCTAGAGCTTGGTAGCTGCTGATGACAACAGGGAAAGTATTGAGTGCTTTGCTAGTATCTCCACATTCACCTATATTGAAACTATGCAGGATCCTACTGGGGTGTGCTGCCAAGCCAAAATATCCTGTGGGCAAAAAGGGTGATTAGAAAGTTAGCCGGTCCTTCTACCCTTTATCCGGTAGTCTGTGTTCTGCGAAATTGTATTTAAAAGAGATGGGGAGGCAAGAATCCCTTCCGGTATCCTGGAGGCCTTATCATCTTTGTAAGGAGAAAAACCAGAACAGGTTTGAAAGGCAGCAGTTGTGTTTATTTCATTCTCTTCAGAGAGCTGTTAAATCTCCATGTACAGTGAGGTTAGTCCCTGGCTTTCATCTGGCTATTTTGATGAATTAGCGAAGTCACTGGCAGATGCTGGCTGTGAGGTGTATGCCAAGACCGTCCTCTGCCCTGACCTCTTTACTGCTGTGCTGTGTTCCCAGGGTGCTCTGCACCTTAAATCTGAGGGCTTTTTTGCACATCTCTCTTCTCATGTTTGCACCTCTGACATCTATACCCTATGTTGGGTTTTAATAGCATTCATGGCTTCAGGTAAAGAGTATCCCCACCCTGCTTTACAGTCATCCCACACCTAAACTATCCAGGTACTTATAGTTGAGATATAGGGGTTGTAGGTTGCACTAAAAGAGATTAAGGGAAGATAGACCAAAGAGATATGTGGTTTTTTTTTTTTTCTCCCTGTGACAGTCTGAAGAAGAGGACAACTGCTTGTTGGATGTCTTCAGATAAATGGCTTAGGGCTGTCCTTGGAGTGGGCTGAGAAAAGGCATAAGGAAGAAGTTGAAGTCCTGGGAGTCTTTTGCAGATGTGTAGGAAGTGACTTTTGGTTCATGAAGGGCCACATAACCAGTTAGAGAGGAAACTGAGGTAAATTCCACATCTGATGATGAAAGGATGATCTGCTGGTGTTCAACAAGAACATGGTTAGGCCTTCTGTCTCACCTCTACTAGAAGAGCAAGGCTGCAGGCAGCATGTTGGCATGCCAGTCTTCTATCATAGACATTCCCGCGCTGTGAAAATGCAGAGTCTTGGACCTTCACCTTGGTGATTTTTCTAACGTAAGACTGATATTTTCTCTGTTGAGAGAGATTTAGGCCAGGTAATGTCCATCTCAGTCCTTACCAGCTATCTGTGTCTTTGTTGCTGCAGAAGGGCACGTAGGGTACAAGTCTCTTGCCCTTTAGAAATATGTTGCCCAGGGAAGCCAAAATATGACTAACAAGAAAAAAATGTTCTGCACAATAAAACAGAATGCCATAAAAGTGTCAGCGCTTCCAAACCTTTCCCTGGTGGGTCACAGCAGAAATACCCATCGTTCCTCTGGGATGCGTCTCCTGCCATCTGCTTCTCATTCACTTTCCCCCTCGTGTCACCCCTTGGAAGGATTCTGGAAAGGAGGGCCTGGCACCCATTACCAGGAGATTTGCATCCTTCATTTTTATTTGAAGGGTTCCCTCCTCTGAGGGAAAAGTTGGCATTATCTAGTGACACAAGTTAAAAAAGGAAAACAAAGGGATACACCCAGTTCTGCTGCAATTCTCAGATTGATTTCCGAGATTCAGGTGAAAGGCAAGCCAGTGTTTTTCCACTTGATGGCTAAGAAGAGTTTCTCTCTGGGGTCAAGTGCGAAACTTCTGTCTCTGTGGCTCATTTGTTTCAAAGCTGGCTTGGCCTGGCTGTCTGCTGGAGCTGGGGGAGGTTTTAGCACTTTTGAAGGTGACCTGTTGCCTCAAGGCAGCTCTTTAAGGACGAAGGCTATTTCCAGACTCTTAGGTCAGCCCAGGACTGCAGGTTACAAAGTCCTTACTTGTCCCTTTTGCTGGTGCGGTGGTCCCCTCGCTGCCTCGTGCCAATTTGGTTCAGCAGGTGGCACAACAGAAAGTCACCGGCACAACCCTGAATCCTAGCCCTGGAGTGGGAAAGAGTTGAGTGATGTGGCTTTGGCGAACCTGAGCCCCACGCTCTGGGGAAGCAAAGAGGGCTTTTAGTGCTGGTGTGTCCCCATCTGTCTCTGTCCCAGCCTAGCCTGGGAGATCTTCTCCTTCTCATCACTGACAAAACTGTCAGCCTGCTGTCCTAGAGGCATGCCTTCCCAGCCTTTCAGCCGACCAGAGGAGGGGATTTCCTCCAGAAGGAGCCAGCCCAAGAAATCCTAGCTTTTCACCTACCCCATCCTGTCACTTTTCCTACCCCAGAACAGACGGGCATTATTTTCCAGCTGGATTATGCCTTTGCAATTTGCCATCACATTTTTGGGGGCAAGGCAGGGGCAAACTCAGCCTGTACTTGCATGTGTGTGTGTGTCACAGGGAGGCTTGATAAACCCCAGCACTGTCTGTAATTACTCAAGGTTTCCCCGTGTTGCTGCCCACGTAATTTGTGATTAGAGAAATGACAAAGATGTATTCAAAATACAGTCAAATATCATCAGGCTTGCTGTGACTCCTGCACAGTTTATCCGTGCATCTGCAGGAGCACAGCAAGGAAGGGGGATGTAACTGTTGCATGTCTGCAGTCTAGTCCTTATTATCTACTGCTGACAAAGCAGGAACTTCTGGGACAATGCTTCTCATGAGGTGTGGTATTAGTGCAGCCTTGGTTTGCTTCATTCTTTTGTCTTCTGGATGCATGAAAGTAGTATTAATCCCTGGGATTTAGATCAGCACAGAGCTCAGCAGTCTTACTTGTGGAGCAAGCTCCCACTGTCCTGGCAGCCGGGCAGCCATCCTCACCCCAGAAAGCTTCTCCCTGCGCGTAAACCAGCAGCTTCCAGCAGGAAAACGGACGGGAAGGGAGATACAAAGTCTGCCTGGAGCGAGGAGGGAGGAGCACAAAGGAGGAAAGCGTAGGGAGCAGATGCCGTGCATGTGCATTTGCTGGCTCCCCTCGCACGTGCTGTGATGAGCCCCCACGGCACATGCTGCACTCCCTCTTCTCACAGGGGAGCATGAGAGGGGAGACAAGCTTTCCTACACATACCCTCCATTTTGGCCTTCCCAGAAGCTGGAGATCGGTCTCAAACAGATGTCAGCAGGCCAGGCTGGCAAAATATGATCCTCCCTCTGGCGAAGAAGGACTAATTGTTGCTTACTGATCCCAGAAGGTCTGGGTTTCACGTAACTGCCTTGCAAGGGAATTAACTCTAACATCCGACAAGTGGTTAATTAAGGCCTTGTGCCTCATTACTGGTCTCTCCTGTGAACATAAGGGTGTTATGCAGCTGAGTAAGTGCCACTCATATGCACTGAGAAGCTGGGACAATCTTTAACACATCCAGCAGGAAAGATGTATTGCAAGCTACCGTCCTACCCCGCTGCTGAAGTGCAGTTAGCAAAGGACCTGAAACATTTTGCTCAGCCCTGATTCAAATAACTCCCCTCCTTCTCCTTCTGAGATTTTCATTTTAGAGCTAGGGAAAAATGCACTGAAGGAAGACAGAATTCTTGGCGAGATCTGCAACTGGCTACCAACCAGAATCTGGGCTGCAGCAAGGCGACCAGTTTGAAACCAGACTGTCCCACATGGAGGACAGCACTCGGTGAATCCACTGGGATTTCATTCAAATGGCTAGGGAGGGTAGGCTCACCAGATGATGCCGATTAGCATAGCTCAGCATTACCCCTCTTTGTAAGAGCCAGGAAATCTGTCCTTTATTGTCTAAGCAACCAAATACACGCACACACAATAGGTCTCTGGGAGGACTGGTGTTGATGACAGGTTTGAATGCTTGGTGCAAAAGCTTTTGTGCCCAGTGGACTTCTGTGCTCTTTCCTGAGATACTTATTTATATGTTTGTTTGTTTGCTTTTATGAAAATGCTCAAGAGCTTTTTACCTTGTGCAGAGATGATGATATTGGCTCACATTTGCATCACACTTTTGTGTGGCTCTGTTCCTTTTTGCAAACAAACTGTTTCTAGGCCTAAGTCACCTGCCTTCAGTTAGAATATCACAGTACACAGTGTCTGGACAAATATTTTGACCAGTAAGGCAAACGCACAAGCCCCAGTATTCCCCTCCTTTTGTGCCCAGCCATTGGGCTATCTTTGCTGTCATGCAGCTTCAGTCCTTCTTCCCAATGCTCAGATTTTGGATTAAACAATAACAAATTCATACAAAAATTCAGCAGACAAACTACTAATTGTATTAAGCGATTGATGACACAAGTTGCTTTCAGTCATATAACCAGTGAAGGCTTTGTGGGTCAGGATCTGTAGCTGAGATTTCAGGGTTTCTCTCAACAGAGAAGTGAGCAAATGCTGGGAATTGCAATGAGACTTGCAGGTGAGAAATTGCTTTTCATTGTGAAGTTGCTGGGACAGCCACAGCATATTGAGGTTGTGAGTAAAACACAGACCTAGCCCTCAAAAATTATGACTCTATTCCTAACTCTACTAATGCCTACATGTACTTGGGACAATTGTGTCCCTTCTCCTGCCCTCAGTTTCCCCATTTGGGAAATCGGGATCCTGTTCCTCACCTCCTTTGTAAAGCACTCTGAGATGTGCCCATAGCAAGTGCTATAGCGTAAGTTAGTACCAGCAGTATTTCTGCTCCCAAGTGATATATTTAACTCAAATATTTACAAATGTTCAAAAGTCAAATATTTGAAAATCACAAGACATATTTTTCCATGAATGCTAAAAGAAAAACCAAAATTGAACATGCTCTGTCTGCATGCTGAACATTTGACTATGTGCAAACATTAGAGTAACTGCAGTGTTAAGTGCCTGTCTGAAAGCATTAATTACCTTTAAAACCAGATGTGATCATCTAGAGTTATTCTGGGTTTTGTGGACTCTCACCTTTATGAATATGAAAATGGTATTAAAATCAGCATCACAGTTTACAGGGATTTTAGGGAGGAGAAGAAAAAACTTCTCCTTTTTCTTCAGCTGGTAGTGAGGATCTGTTTCAGACTTTTGTCTTTCTCCAGCCTCCTTCTCTGCACCATTTTCCCTTGTGCAACATGACTATACATTGCTATTATTCAAAATATTGAACATAACAGTTTTGCATGCTTTGCGCAGCGGTTGGTCCCTGTGCAAACTGGGAATATTAGACATTGGGCCATCCATTGAAGCCAAGGTAAAGAACTTGGGTAAAGTTTGTCCGCCTTTTATTGAGTCTTGGTGACCCTGGTGTGCTATTAAAACCTGTCCCAAAGATCTTACAGTAGAACAAGCAGTAAAACAGAGCAGGCTCTGAGATTTTGACTGAGTGAATTTCTGTATCTGTTTGGGGTTACAGCCTGCCCCCAGCCCAGACTGCAGCCATGGCCTTTGCTAACTGGAGGAGGAAAAGGGAAATGCAGAAACTGAGGGCTAATTTTTAGGGGAGTGAAGGGAACAAGAGAAAAAAAAATCTTCTTTTGCTTAGTGGGTAAAATCAGAGAGTTTCTCCTTCCTCTCCTCCTTTCTCCCCAGTCAGGACAAAATAAATACTGTAATTTCTAATGAAATCAGGAAGGGGGTAATAGTTCCTGGAAGAGGAAGAGAGAGACTGTGAGGAGATCCCTGCCAACGGTGTTCAGTTACTACAGAGTGAGCACTGAGCAGCCCCAGGAAAGCACTTTGTGGGACAGATTCCTTTGGTTAACTCTGATCGGATTTCGCTTTTTCATTGGGCGACAAATTTTTTTCACTTTCTTGCTCTGGAGTGTGTTCCTACCATGCATTTTAAAGCTGGTTTGTCACAAACAGCCTCAGTTTGTCCTCTCTTGCACGCCTGCAGAACTAAACGCCATCCTGTCCCTTTTTCTCTCCCTGCTGAGCTGCTATGGGGGGTATATTGCCAGGAATCGGCAGTGCTTCCTCAGAAATGTTAATGATACCAATCAAAGCCTTGTTTGCAGACCCCACACTGAGCCCTGGAAATTCTGGGAGTCAAATAATAGGGATGCCACCGCTAAAGATCAGAGGGAGCATCTGGGAGAGACTGCAGTGAGGACAGCAGCATGATCTACTATCTCTTTGTAGTCTGTGAACGCTGTGACTCCCAGCACTTCTAGTAAGTGATGCTGGAGCATTTTACCCAGTCAGTGAACTCCACTGACATCCATGCGTTGCTGCCCACCAGCAGATGGGCTCCACCATTTCTTTTCCAGTTTAGTGGCCAGGACCTGCATCATGGTGAGGAAAATTTAGTTACTGACCTCCGTTGTTTTGCTGCAGTGCTATTTATTGCAGTGGCTGGTTTGAAGTTGTACAGCGCCCAGAGGGTGCTCAGCCATGGACCACTGTGTGCCAGATGCTGTAGAAATGCTAAGGCAAAGAAGGCAGACCATGCCCCAAGGAGTTTACGACTGAAGCAGAAGGCAAGGGTTAAGACATTCTATAGATAGATGGGGAGTAAGCACAAACAAGGGAACTACATGCTGGATATTGCTCAACATGATACTCGGCAGGATGTGATGTTCATAAAGATACAATAAAAGCCATTGGGAGAGCTAAAAGTGGAGTCTGGATACCCCCACTCCTCCTTTTGCTTTAACTCCAAAGTGAATTTTCTCTCTTTCTTACATCCTGGGATTTCTTTTAAGCATAGTGTTTAGTTTTTCTGAAGCTGTGAAGATTTTCTTTTTCAGTCCAACTGGAGCCATTTCCCCAGGTCAGCATTTTGTGGTGTATTCCTGGCCCATGCCGGTGACTCCTGTCTGGACAGAACATCCTCTCTCCAAACCTTTGCAAGCGATTCTCACGTGCATGAAAACACACAGAGGTCACAGGCCACCTCCATTAGCCTGGTTCTTTATGGTGCTCTCAGGTAACCACAGGCATATGAGGGGATCCCTCTCCTCTGGGTCAGAAGAACATACTGCAAGATGGAGGCAGTTCCTGGGACAGCAGGACAACGGCATGTTGTGAGAAGGAGGCGTGAAGATGAGAAAGAGCAAATTAAATGTACTGTTGAGGATTTGTGGAGCCATGCACTGCGGACAGGCAGGGTTTGAGCCCCAAGCTAATGTGGGGGATTTTGCAAGTCATGGGTACGCCAGTGCGCCAAGCTGAGCAGGGAAGGCAGGAAGAGGAGGGGTAAACCTTCATTCCAACATGCATGTGCAATGCGCACAGACCCCCTGTTACAGTCCTGAGCTTTGGAAAGGACTAAAGACACATGCTTGTTCCATTAACTGAAGTATGGAAGAGAGAGGTGTGTGTACGGGAGCGGGGAAGGGAGGGAGAGCAGAAATAACGCAGTGCATTAATGAGATAAGAACTAGACAAGGATGAATAATGTATCGTTACACCCCAGAGACAAAAGGGCAGCTTCCAGAGGCTGAGGCTTACTCTAATCATCTTGACTTTGTAATGTTATACAAGTAGGGGCACATTCTGTGGCTTGGGAGACTTTGCTGAGTAAAACCCTGTGAGCCACAGAAAAATGCTTAAGCAGCCTTTTAAAGCCTGGCAGTGATCCAGCCCTCTTCCCTTCCCCATACCCCCCTTCCTCTACCCCCAACCCACTGCCGTAACCCAGCCAGAGAAGCAGGAAAGCCCTTGAGACAGACAATCTTTATTGGTGACGACATAAAAAGCTTTTAAAGACAATGGGAAGATTAAAGCATTAGGGCCAGTTGCTGTGTTCTTGTAAGTGATCAGGGTGGCAACAAAATATTTAAGCTCCCACGTAGCCAAAGGCTTCGTGTTCAGTGAGAAAAGGGGGAGCGGTTAGGAGGGGAGGGCTCCTGACCGCAAGATTTGACTTGGTTCTTGGTGCAGCGAGGCTCGGCCCCTGCGTACTTTCTCCTAGCTCCTGGTAGAGGCAGGGAGAGGATGGAGGAAAGGGACAGGCAGTGATGAGCAGCATCTTGATAGGCTGTGACCTTGGCATCCAAAGGCCGTCTTGCAGCAACCGTCACTCCTAAATCTGTCACCCTTATGCTCCAGATCTGAACATGCTGCCCTTGCTGCTGCTGCTATTTCAGGAGGTGGCAGGCCCCTCCACGTTTGCCTGGAGCCACCAGCCTGTAATTTGAAACAGCAAAATCCCTTTTGGTTGAACTTCCCACTTCAGGATAAGGCAGGGTCTGTTCTCTCTCAGCTGCACAGTCACTCAGCACTTCCCCGGCTCCTATCTGCAGTGCCCCAGCTCTCAACTCCTTCGGGTAAGTGCAGCACAGTCAGCTCCTGCCTGTACCAGTCGCTCCCCCCTGCCCTGCCATCAATTGCAGCCTGCTCAGATTGCAGGGCTGATGTGCACCACCCTCTCGCTGGCACTGGCGCTGATGGAGGGAACGGTTGCCAATGGGAGGCAAGTTTTAATGGCATGAAGTGGAGAGGTACCCATCCAGGGAAAAAAAAAACAAACGTCCAGGTATATGCTGGACCAGTCAGGATATGTGCAGAGCTGGGTGGAGAACAGAAACCAGGAAGCCTGATGTGGTTCTTCCAGCCTGACTCTGATGCTGAGTGAGTCTGACGGGACTAAAATCACCCTGAATGGTGGTCATCTCAGATGAGTTTCCCCATGGTTCCTGCTAGTAGTCCTGCTGCAAGCCAGGATTGTCGTAGCTAGCAGGAGTTTCACGTGTCTGTGGACAAGTATTTTCTGAGATGTTACTGCCGTCGATGCTCTGAGGATCCTCTTGGAAAATCCGCGAGGGGAGAAAAATAGGAGACACTGCTTAGCTGTGAAATTGTGAATAGACTGAACTCAGGGTGAGCAGGTCATACGTATCCAGGGACTGGACTGTAGATCCACAAAGTATCTGGATTGTTTTTTAGAATGGTAAAATAAGCTATCAAACACTCCACAGACAGGAAAGCAAAAAAAAAAAAGACAAGGAAGAGAGTCAGACATGCTCCATGTAGCTGAAAATTTCACCAGATAAAGTAATTTTGGAAGACATCTGCATTTCATCAGTCAGGAGAAGAGTACGTGCCAATTTAATCCTAAGCTACTACATTTTTGCTGGTTTCAGACCCAATGCCCTTAACACCCAAGGACTTTTTGCTCCTGTAGCATCTGTCCCAGTTAAAAAAAAAGGAAAAAACCTTATTTTTCATCCTTGATTTCCAAAGATCAGCTTTACCTTTCTGATAATATTACTTCTTCTTTTCTCTGTTGAAGGAGGAAGGGGGTCTTTTCTGCTTTTGGGCTGTGGTTTATTGAAAACTTGCCCTTGTCTCATCTTTCATGGTGGTGTCAGTTCTGAGTGCTTGATCTGTGCATAAATCTGCTGTACCAAACTAGATCTTCAGTGGCTACTTTCCATGTTTTTTCATTCGTGGGTTGATGTGCCCTAGAGTTTGCCTCCTTCCCTCCCTCCTTTCTGCTTTCTCTCCCTCCCCATACTCCTACCATCAACTGAGCTAAGAGAACATATTCCTGTTGTCTGCTCTTTATTCTTATACTCATTATAATGTTCATAAGTGCTGGCACACTTTCCAATCATGATTAAGCATTGCAAAGAGCAGGAGGAGAGACGGGAATAGTGGAACATCTTAGTTGGAGAAGGCTTAAATAAATAGGCATGCATTTCTGCGTGTTTACACTGCAGGAGGCAAGAAGGAAATCACTTGATGTGCAAATGGACCTGAAGGTGGTGAGGTTTGGGAGGGTTCTCCTGTCCTGTGAGGATTTGTTTCAAAGTGTTGGACCCACTCCTGGAAAAAGTTCTGTGTCTCTTTCACATGAAAGTTATCCTTATGGTAGAAAGCTCTGTGGTTCCAGGGGAACAAAGTTGTCAGACATCTTTCGTCTTTTGCTAGTAGCATTGCTATGGCTGTGATGGCAAAAGGAGATCATTGATACAAGATTTGTCCAGAGAAGGAGAGATTTTCCAACTATAACTACTTCCTGATGGCACACGTCTGGTTTCTCAGCCCCATTCCTCCAGGGAGACTTACAAAACACCCTAGAAATCCGTGCTGGAAAGCTAAAATCCATAATTCTACTGTATACTAAAAATGGTGACTCCAGAAGAGTTTCTTGGTGTCTCACATAATATACATATATAAAATCATAATTTAACCTGCATACTACCAATGATAAGACTTTAGTATCTCATAGGCAATAATTGCATGCTAGGGGACAGACAAAGACCAGTGCCAACCTAATATCAACTTTCATTTTGTGAACATCATCTTTTCTTCAAGACCTGAAGGCTCCTTTCTCTCAGAGCATCTAATCGATCCTGACTAGGATGTAGTAATGGCTCAGAGAAGTTGCATGTCCCATTGGTGCTTGAGAAATCATCAGCGTTTCTGAAGAGATGGTAATAATTTTCATTCCCAGATGTTCAGGTCAATGGCTACTTTATACCAGTTTTTCCCAAAAGATAATGGCTTGCACATTCAGAAGATGAACTTCTGTTTGAAATTTCAAAAATGATGAAGCCTTCATATCCAGGTATATGGCTTTGCAGCAATCCGTCTCATATATGGTGCAGGAATTAAAAACTAACACCAGGTTGTTTTCTGCCAGGAGTTTGCATCTCCTGGGCAATTACCAATAATTGAAACCACTGCTATATGAAGCTTGCAACCTATCTGTCCAAATTGTTCCTAATGAGTGGTTTATTGGTCAGTACAAAGTTTCAGGTACAGAAAATCAGCATGGAGGCTGCAAACAGCAGTTATTTTTTGTTTCCTGCCCTCAGCTTGGTCTTGTATTAGTTTCAGCTTCAACAGCCTGTTCTTTGGGATGGATTCGTCCACATGTGCATTCAGAGGTACTCAAATGATGGATTCAGATCCGGATTTTGACTGAGCAAATTTAAATTAAGATCTTGTAAATTTTCTTTAAAAACCTTGTTTAAAAGTATTGACAAAATATTAATGACAAAGTAGAATGGCAATATTCTCATGCCTCTTCTTCATGAGTAATAAGGCAGGACAGTTGAAGACTGTAACTGAGATTTTTGTGACATTAGGAGCTGAGAACATCCTCCTTTTTCATATGCAAGCTGAGAAGTTTGGGCCTGCAAACAGTTGAGAAGAAATAAATCAAAAGTCACGCAGTGTCACTTTTTGGAGGTAGCTGTTTTTTCTGATCGCAGCCATAACCACACTTCAAACTGCTTCAGTCCTGGACCCATTCGGAAAATTAAGAACAAACTCATCAAGGCGGGAGGAGGGCAGAGGAATCTTTTTGGTAAGTGACTCACTTCAGGCAAGATGATTTATTGTGTGGAGTGCATTGTGACACAAACAGCAAGGGATCAACAGTGAGATATTGCATGTGAAGTGTTTCCATATTTTCTTAGGCTACGAAGTGGTTATGTGCTGGGATCATTCTGTTAACCAGTAGTAGGCAGCAGGGTGAAAATGTGTTGCTATTTTTTAATGGTATTTCAGAAATTGGACATGCTGGTGACTGAGGAATGATAGTTGCATCAGCTCACTTTGAAAAGGTTAGTCTTGCTATTCTTAAGTACTTTATTTTAAGTACCCTTTTTTTTTGGTATCCAGCTCAGTGCCAGAGGTCCTGATGTTGTGCATGGAAATACAACACTATGTATAGTACATCACCACAGATATGTCCCACACTTTTCTTGCTAAGGTCACACAGCGCTGGCAATACACAAAGCCATGGTAGTTGGAGATGGAAAAGAACCTAATTAGCTCATCTGTCTCCTTTGAAGGCTAACTCCTTGCCAAACATTTTTTAGGAATTTAGTTCAATCTAACTGAAATGTTCCAAGCATTTAAGATCCCCTCTTATCTCCTGGGAGACCACTTAAAGGTCAAATACATATCAAGAAGCACTATGATAATGTTTAAGCCACAAATTCCACTTCTTAGCTTCACCTTTTCACTATGAGCTCTGCTCCCCCAGGCTACCCTAAGTAATTCCTTTCTTTCCTTGACCCTTTCATGCCCTTCACAAGATTAGTGTAGTGCTATTTATAAACTCTTCAAGGCAGAAACTGGATTTTCATTTGTCCTGGTGCTGCAGAAAAACCATGGAAATTATCACAAATGGCTAGAATTAATATCTTCAGCTTCCCAACAATGGTGTGATTTTTTTTTTTTCTCCAATAAACTTCTTAATTGAACAGTTTATGTGAAGGTAATGCAGAATTCAGAAATAATCACTAAGTGGGTCAGTGGAAAGACACATGATTCCAGCTTCCAAGCTGCTGGCCATGGACACTTGTTAATGCTCAAAGTTTCATTTGGCCTGTCATGAACCATCTTTCAAACTTCTCACTGCATAGTAAAGGCAACAGGATCCTGTGAATCTGCAGATTACTCAGCATGACCTGGAAAGTTACTAACAGTCTTTCAGTGACAGTCTGGGAATCAGCTTCTATCTATAGAGTTATGACCTGCTCAGCTCCATCACAAGGTCTTGCTTAAACCTGCAGTGACCCATTTGACACTGCACTCCTGTCTAATTTTCCATCTGCTTTCCATGATTTACCTTCTTGATGCAGTTGCCAGCTGCAGCTGGATGCACCCTGAAGTTTCTTGCTCATCCATAGGTAGTATTTAAAAGGAGAAAGTGCATGGCACTAAGCCTGACTTTCTTTTTTTTCTCTTGTTGCCAGCATACTGCTAAACCAGCTGGGGCTACAGGCATTGTGACCACATGAAAGACTTTGGCTTGGGTCTCTGCCTCTTACAGAGGTAAAAGGCACAAGATACATGCAATCAACGTCCAGCCAAGCAGCTACAGCATGGCTACAACTCTGGAACTGAACCACCCTTCTTTCTCAAGAGGTATCTGAAAGAGTCCTAAAGGGCTACCAAAGACTGCTATTAGCCCCCATTTGTCCAGAGGAAAAGAGGGGACGGATGGCTGGAGGCAAACCAGGTGACTGTCAGTGGAGGAACCTGTCATGTGCTTGCAGTTGGAGGCTGCACTGTGTCCCTCCCAGTTTTCAGTACTACCTTGAGCAAAGTCTGCTGATAGCATGAACTGCAGTATATGAGAGCTCTGAGGACGGGAAAGCATTAAGTCAGCAGGGTTCCTTACAGAGTTAACGGCCTCATTTCCACGAGAGCGTCATGAGCCGGCATGTCTAATAGTTACCCTATAAAAGATCAGAAGGAATGGATGCTTCCTTGTGTCATTATCAGCGTGACTTTTGTTCCACAGCCAAGCTTGAAACATCTCTTAGTTGGATCTGTCAAAATGCTCCTGTGGCAATGAGCTCATGTTTCAAACAAAGAGTGGTAGGACACAACTCCTTTTAAACTTGTTTTGTTCTGTTTTCTGTGTTCAGTATATTTCGAGTTCATGCCTCAATGAACTTCTCTGAGGGTTAGTCACGGAGCTGGGGGAGTATTCTAGTACCTGGATGCTGGAAATACGATGAGGTGATTAGATTTCATATCCATTTCTCCCTGTGCTTAACTCACTGAGGTATCAAAAGCAGTTATGGGGAGATACACAGCCTTTAAAAATATCAAGAGTGAGGTATTTCATTTGGGTTTGCCCAAATCAGTCTATTTCCAGCCTTATTTGGGGTCCCTTATGGGGGTTCTTTAGGAATCAGGAGGTTCAACCCTCAGAGAAACTAACTGAATGATAATTTTGCAAGGGGAAAATGCATATGGGGAGTAACTAGAGACCACCCAGTGCATTTGTGATCTAGTAGCACCATATGCAGCTCTCCAGAGACAGAGAAACCAGAGTTCATCCCTTCCTGCACCACTGCTGAATGCGTGGCCTTCATGAGCAAACCCAAAAGAAGTGATGCCACATGAAGACTCAAGCTGAGGTGACAGTGCAGGAGGCAGTGTCATTACATTCATTTCAGCAGCCAGAATGTGCTTTTAAACAAAAATTGCTACGAATTGTCATCACAGTCAAGCTTGAGACCCTAACTGCATATGCAGGCCTGTTCTGGGCTCTGCTACAAGCGCAGATGGAGAGGAACTGTTGTAATATTTTTTAAGCTTTTTGTGAGCTCAGGAAAAGCTGCTCAGGGAATTTCCTAAAAAGCATTGATTACTATTAGAATTTGTAGATTCATCCAAATTAATGAATTTTTGGGGAAAGAGCTGGTTTTGACCACACTCTGCATTTGGAATGAAATATTCTTTTGAGATTTGTTGAAACATCCCATTTCAGTATTTTCAAAATGAAAAGAAGGCAGGAGGTTTTTTGGTTCAAAACTACTCTCTGGCTGAGCTGTTTTTATATATTAGAAGAAAAACAAGGTTTAAAATTGGAGTAGAACCAACTTTGAAATGTTTCAACTGATGCAACGTGAATAATTCTTAAATAATTATTTTTTGAACATGAGATTTTTGGCTTTGTCCTCGTTTAGAGTGGGAGGGAAAAAAATAAAAATCTTGAGAGTTTTGGGGAGATAAAATTCCATATGTACTCTGCTTATAGACAGCATAGAAATGAAATACTTTTTGCAAAATGCTCAAACAATGACCAAACATTGCTTAAAAATCAGAGCCCACCACTGGAGATATACATCCTGGATTTTTGTATAGCATTCATCCTATAAATGCCTTATTGTGATGCTAAAACAGCTTGTCTGAAAAGTAGACAATAGTAAAAGTAGCTAAGTTGCTAATATTTAACTTGCTTTTGTTCAGATCACTCTACTTCATCCGTACCTGAATAAACAATGGCCATTTCTTCAATGATAGATAGCCATTTGCTGTCATTATCTGTGAGAGCATTCACATGAGCAATCTGTAACCAACAGGTAAGGTTATAAGGTGGCCGTGTGCACTTTCTGTGACTTTTTCTCTTTCACCTCCTCTTCTGTTGGGGTCACTGCCCCGGCCAAGTGCGTTACCTCCAAGGTCTGAGTCACAGCATAGTGCTCTCCAGACGTCTTCAACTCAAGCCTTTTATTCCAAGTTATTGAGATTTGATTTGACAGGCTTTGTGGGAGCATTTCAGGGAGTCTTGACTACACATCTAGTGAGGATTTTATTCCTGCTCCCAGGACACCCTCCCGTTCCCCTGACAAAGGCCCTCAGGATTTTGTACGAGGTCATCCCAGTGCTACCAATGTCTGTAGCACTGTGAATTAATGCACTGACCCTAGGGAGTTGGGGCAGGGCAGTTGGTCTTTCTAGGCTAGCATGGACGGACAGAAGAGGAAGGACACCTTCTTTGTAAAGTGGAGAGTCCTCTCCCCAAACTTTTGCTCTGGGCAATTCATCTCTCTCTAGTCTATGGAGTACCTCAGCAAGACAAATAAACCTTCCTGTTTCAGGTTGGGATGAGTCATTATATTGAGAGAATAATCTCTTCCTTTGACTTCTCAGGGAGCCTAGATGAGTGGCTTAGCCTGCATGTCTAACCTTGGATCCATTAGTGCATTATGAGATAAAGCTAAGAAACATAAACCCCTTTCAGCCATCCTGCCATCAAAGAGCTCTTTTCAGCCAGTCTTTCTGTTCTTTTCTTTTTCACCTTTCCTCAGAGAGCTCTTTAGAAACACGTAGACCTAGTCTGACAATATCATATCATACTGAAAGTCACAAAACCCTTTAAACATAGTATTAGATCCACAAAACTTACCATGCTTAGAGAGAAATGCACGCCTTGGCTGTTTTAGCTGAACTGAGGTTTTGGGGTTGAATCACACAATACGTACAGGAAACAGGAGTTTATCATTAGCTTCAACAGGGAAACCAAAGCCTTGGTCATGGGGAGAAAAGATATCTGGCCAAGGGGATTGCATCCTAGAAAGCGGTGTCTCTGAGAGAGATTATCAGAGATATGCTACCAGCATATCTGTGTTAGGGTCTTTGTGGTCAAACAGCGTAGGTTCTGAAGAAGATAAATAGAAGTGCCAAGGAAAAGGAGGAAGTGGTATTGTCATAGTAGAAGTGACACTGGAACATTGTATCCAGTTTGGGGGTTCAGACTGGACTTTTCATTAAAGGAAATAAGAAATAAGAAAAAGATTTTATAGCCTATGCCACAGCCATTGGCATTCCTGTGGGGCTGCAAGAGTATACTTGCAAGCAAGATCTCTTCAGCTTGCATTAAAAAGGTAGTAGAGGTGGGTGCTGCCCCAAACTAAATGGTAGGAACTGCATGGCTACAGTACCCTGACGACTTCAGATGATGCAGACGTACGCATTGCTTCCACCAGTGTTACCAGGATGCCTGTGGGAAACTTTGTAAACGTTCATGTAAGATTTTGGCCTAGCTGAAGATTTTGGCTTTTAATGGACACAGAAGTAGGATGAAATAAACCGAGGAATGATTTAAACAGAGATTTTAATAGGAGCACAGGCTTTCCTTTCTTGTTGAAGGGTCAAATTGGTTGTTTGCAAAGGAGGTATGCAGGTTACCAAGCAGTATGGTATGGGATCAAAGAAATCTCCAGCACTCCACCCAACTCATCTGTTTGCTGTGTCACTGCATGGGTAGGGAAACGCTAGCCTATGCAAGCAGGGCATGATTTTGATTAAAAATAGATACTGGCACTTGGGTGCTATAAGAAATGATAAGGCTCTGAGCTCTCCAAGAGACAGGTCATTCATTGTTCTGTGTCACTTATTGTTTTCTTTGGAAGCCATTGCTTTCTTGCTAGCCTGGCCAGATTATAAATGAATTACATGAACAACAGGAGAAAAAGAAATTTTGGACCTGATGTTCAGATGATTATCAAACTGGCCTCATCCCACTGAAATAAGTGGCAATTTACACCGTCGCGGATCTCAGCACCCACGGGTTCTTGCATCGCAAATGCACATGGTGACAGTGAAAATAAATTAGGAGACTTTCCAGAAGAATTGTTTCTTCCTCTGAAAACTCTAAGATGTACTCAAGATAACGTATAAATATTATCTATATTATTTCAGTTTGGTTTGCTTACATTGTCATTCTTTTTATGATTCTGTAATTAGGAAAGGCCTGAATCCTCAAAGGTGCTAGGCCAAATTTTCCTCTGGTGTTAACAACAGCTGAATTGACCCAAGATACCAGAAAATGAGGTAATTTGTCAGGCTGGGAACACAGTCTGTGATATTAAAGCAGGGGATCTCATGGCAGACCCTGCTTTGAGCAGGGGGTTGGAACACAGCCCTCCTAAGGTCTCTTTGAGCTTAAATTGTTCTGGGTTTCTGTGGTCCTAAAAATTTAGGTACTGTGCACCCTTTGTACCTTCTGTGCTTTTATTTCATTACTCTGTTGCTCTTGCTGCAGCCCACCTTGCTCAGAGACAGGTGATGAAAGAGATGCTGAATGTACTTTCTTACTGATGTACAAGGAGTTGCAGAAAGGAAAAAAAGCCTCTCTGTGATCCTCAAAGCCAGATGCAATCACAGTATGAGATATTTAAGCCCAAAACTGTGCAGCTACCGGTGTGTAGCCGCTTCCTTGCTGGAACCCCAGGCCCCCCCAGGGATGGAGCTGAAGGAATACTTTCTAGCCCTTTACATTTCAGAGCTGTGTTGCTGCAAGAGTTGATGAATAGCCTTCATTGTGGACACTCCTTCCCTGCCGCGGCTCCCACCCTTGTCTCAACATTCCCGTCTGGATATAAATCTTGCTTTTCCCTGTCCCCTTCCCCCACTCTCCTCTTCTTCTGCCCCTGCAGCCCCCTCCAGACCTCCCCCTCCCCCTTACCCTCTGTGGAAAGCTGGAAAGTTGATAAATAAATCATACCTGCCTCACTGACCAGGGTGATAGTCACCCAATCCATAACCACTACACGATTTCCTCTGCCAAATGTTGGAAAATGAAAAACACACTGTCCTTTTGAACAGATCAGCATCTGTGTACATATAGAACTGTTATTGTGGGACTACCAGCGTATCTGTGTTAGGGTCTATCATTTTCCACCACGTACTGACCCAGGCAAAAGCTTTCATTGAGCATGACTTACAATTCACTGAGGGACCCACTGTTGACTCAGGCCATTACTATTATTTCATAGATATTCCCTGGTCTCTGCCAAAAGAAAAAAAATCCAGGAAAGAAACTGTTTTAATTGAAAGCTACATTAACTTTTCCAACTTTGCCACCATACTGAAAACCATTTAAAAGATGAGCTTCAAATAGACTCCTATAGGCAAATATTTTTGTGCTTTTACACTGCAGGCCTTGGAGAGGCATTTGAAGAGCAAAGGACAAATTGTGGAGTTTGCGCCAAAGTTTTGAACTAGCCCTGAAAATTGCATCTACCCTGCACTCTTGATCAGATCTGGATCTTTCTTCTACAGCAAGTAGAAAGGACCCTTCTCTGATATTCTGAGGCAGCGTTTAGAGCCAGGTTTTGAAGTTCTAGGCCAGTGTCTGGTGGTGTGCATTGGTCAAATAGTTGCAGGGAATTAAAGAAAAAATCGAACCTGGGAAGGGGTATGATGTGGAAAAATTGTAAGTTGGAAAGGGACATTTGTGTTTCATCATTTCTTAACTGTGAGAGGTGCCAGGCTGCGGAACAGTCTCTGGAGATAAGTGGTGGATGAGGTATTGGTTGGGCTATTTTAAAAGATGACTGAATGCTGCCGTGGTGGAAAGCGGGAACATTTCTCATTACTTGTAGATCCTGCTACAGTGAATTACGTGCTCACATACAGCCTGTTAAAACTGCTGTTCCAGGAAACAGGGCTGGTGTGTACGTAGGAAATGAACAAATTGCAACAATTTGTGATTCCACATCACTGGTGTGCTGCATCATGTGAGAAGCTGGCTTACACAGTCCTGAAATCTGCTTCCACTCGCAAAGAGATAACAGAGGAAAGTACAGCCAAATGGAATATACTGGTCTACAAGATTAATTTGAATCTGGCCTTGGGCCTTTCCTCTAATTATGCAACATTCAAGAGCAATGAGGCAAAGTGGAGCCTTCCTTTAACTCAGTGACCCACCAAGGGCAACATTCATCAACGTCTGTGAGAGTGAGACTGGTAGATCCAAACGAAGGCTTCAGTTCCAAAACAGACTCGGTCATCCCCTGCAAGTGCCTCTCTTCTCTTTTAGCCTGGAGAAGGGATCTGGGACAATTACGCTCCTAATTTGGTAGCTCAAGTAGGTCAAATGAGCACAAGTGAAAATTTTGTGGAAATTTGCTTGCCAGTATAAGGGCACTTCATCTCCATCTGGCCCCAGTTCTGTGGCGTGAACGTTCCCCAACAGTTCTTTGCTCAGCCCTGTGCAAGTTTTCACTATTTTTGCTTTCAATCAGAATTTATTTAGAAAGACGGAGCTTTGGTACAGATACAACATCAGCAGCTGAGTGGATACATTGAGACAGTTGCCGCGTGCGGCGTGGCAGCCCAGGCAGTGACGCCACTTTACACCATCTGAGGACTGGGTCCGATTTAATAGGACAATCTTTCCCTGGTTTGGAAGGCAGGGAAGAGGGGGTGTAATTTTATTTTTTGTTCCCTGGTGGATGTTTGGAAACGGGCTGTACTTTTTCTGGAATGAGCAGGATTTTCTGCACGGCGACTTGCGACATGATCGTAAGCAGGCAAAGAAATGTGTGCATGCAAGTGCGCACACATATACCCACACACGCCCACAGGCACACCTCAGCCCACTGGGCAGCCTGCCCACTTAGCACTTGATGCTGCAAGTCATGGTGATTAGCAGTTTCCTCCTGCAGCCTGCTTGATAAGAGGAAGATCAGCATATACAGACACACCTTCGACGTGAGCGGAACAGTATTTACTTTGTTCTGACCAGGCCCTTACAAGATCTCTTCGCTATGACAGCTGACAAAAGGAGGGAAAAACAAAGCATTAATAAAAAGTGATGTTTTGAGGTGAAAATGTCATGAATGCAAAAAAAAAAAAAAACCAAAACTGGTAAATACAGTCATGAGGAAATAATGTGCCAATGTAGTTTCCGTCTCCCTTCCTGGTGAGGCTAGCAGCCATGTTACTTCTGCCATTAAGGTTCAGGATGTGATCTCTTGCCACTCTGCATGATTTCGTCAGCAGTGAGGCAAAGTCACTGGAGTTGCTTGAGGCTTATACTGGGACAGAAGACACTGAGATTTATTTCCTAGCCTCTTCCCTCACATCCCCACGGTAGTTACCTGACATCTGTCTGTAACACCTCCGCATGAAGAAAACCAGCCCCTTCCATGAGCTAAAGTTTCCATCAAACCTACTGGTCCAGCGAGGGAGTTGTCTGTGTAGCTGTTGGCTCACTTGAACGCACCCCACTTCAAAATGAGGAGCACATGGGACACTGAGGTCTACCCATCCTTCTGGGGCTCTGAGGATGGGCTACAGCTGCTCCACATGCACACAGCATTGGCCAGACAGGAGGATGAGGAGGAGGTGATGTTTGGAGACTTGAGGCTGTTCTCAGCCCATATGCTGACCTGAAGCATAAACTTTAAGTCATTCCTTTTTCAGCTTTGATTTTTGATGGCTTGTGAGCAGAAAGTTTTTACCCTGTGATGTGCTGGAGCTATTTCAGCTCGGTCCAGATCTATGTTATCTACAGCAATTGTCCAGACATCAGCTGTGCCAGCGGGCAGTGGAAGGGACAGAGGTATTGATCTTCAAAACTGCACAGACCTGAGCTGTGTCAAGCGGCAGCACAGGCCAGCTGGCACAAAGCAGCGGAGTATGCATATACAAGTGGGTCATGCAGTTTCTGGGAACTCGGAATTACAGATAGGAGGACAACTTCCCAACGGTACAATTTGCTGGTCAGCATAGTCTTCTAATGGAAGTGCTGGGAGCGGTATTAGTAAACAGAGGAACTGCACTAGCCGTCCTTGCATCTTTGATAGATAACATCAGGCTTACCCTCACTGCGATCTGAATCAAATCTGCACAGAAGCTCAGAACCAGACTTTTTCATCCAATTATACTCTGGCTGACAAAAGAACCCCATCCCCCAAAACAGCTGGGGTCTAAATTTGACGTTAGTGCCTGGGAACTCATAAAAGCTTTGAGTTTCTTGGTTGCCTCCAGAGGACACTTAAACTGGCTAGAACTTATCAGAGCTAAGGACACTCTCATCATGAAGGCTAAATTTCCTGCCCAAAGCTGCATTAATGCAGTTTCCAGGTCTCCTTCAGTCTTCCTACTTTACTGGCATGCCAACTTCAGGTGTTAGCCTTAAAGATAACTGTTCTTACCCTCTTCATCACCTCTTAGAGGAGCAGAACACCGCAGCCAGTGCTTCTCATGCTAAGCCAATATCTCCAGAAATAATATGTTGATGCATGAGCAGCCGAACTATTGAAGCCAGATTTCCTGTGGAATTGTGTCCTCTTTTCCAGATGTTCCTTTTTTCTTCCTCCTCTGTAATAACCTCATGTTTCTTATGTCCTTTCCACCTGGCAAGAGATGATGTGCACTGAGGCTAATCCAGTATGCCTTGAGAAAGTCAGAAAGATATGATCTGTGCATTCCAATCAATCTAGGGGAAACGATTGCTCATAAAGCAAATTGCCATGGGAAGAAGATGGTTCTTTCTATAGGGGTGGATATAAACGACAATTTGATAACTGCTCTTCCTTGTGTTGTTCCCTTTCACTTTGTTTGTACAAAGCATTAATGTGAGCTTTTATTTATTTGAGCATAATCAAACATATTTATTTGATTGTCTAAATGAATCAAATGATTCATCTGAAACACAACGTTTATTTTTACCTCATTGAAACGTGTTTTCATTTACTGGACAGCATACTTTGATGTTACGACAATGAAAACTTTCAATGGTCTCCTGTTAAAATTTTTAGTGTGTTCTTTTCACAAGAAATTTCACAATGTTGGCTTTCTATTCCAATTTGGAATACAAACTCTCCTCTTGCAAATGCCAGAGTATCCTAAGGAAAGGAAATTCTGGTTTCTGACCAGCTATAATTATAATCCAAAAGCAGCAAATATTTCATCAGGAAAATAATACTATAAACATTGGGTTTCTAGCAGGGAGGAGTGGTAGTTAATAAAAGTGACTGGGAAAAATGGTTGAAAACCAACTACTAAAGCCAATCTGACTTCATTCTCCAGATATAACCTTGGGATGAAGACCATGGCAAAACATCTCACAAAGGGTTGATCTCCATCTTTCCTACCGTTTGAAGGTCTTGAGAATAGCTACCTAAGGCTGCATGTTCAGAGACACAGCTTCAGCTACATCATCTTTCCAATTTAGGGCTCACATTTGAAGTCACAGAGCTTCTCTTCAGGGGGCTCATCTCTAATCAGATAAAAACCTATATTCCTTGGGCTTCAGAGCTCTGCAGTGGCATGGAGCTTCACCTTAGTGGTGGTGTCCAAAGAGGATCCGCAATGTCAAGGCACTTTTCAGGAGAAACCATGCTGGATTCTCCCTTGACATTTTGCTTCCCGTACCCCATGTATTTTTTATTCAGGATTTTTTTTTTTTAAGTGTAGTCTAAGTTTCCCCAAAGCAATGCATTGACTTTGATTTCATTTGTTTATTTATTACCAACTCGGTGTTTAAGTGTTTGAACCTTGAAGGTAGCCAATTAACTTTTTCAGAAAATGTTTCTGCTTCCTATCTGAGAAGGAGTTTTCAGATTTTGGGTTGAAATCACTTTTTTAGTTGTCTGTAAAACTTCACTCCATGTATTCTTTGCCTGTGTGTTTCTTTCAAAAAATGGTGTGAATCCTCTTTACTTGCTGAAAAAATAAAATAAAGACTGTCCTTTTAAGATTGGTAAATAGTCTCACAGTTTTAGTTGGTCTAGTTATGAGGGAAAAACAGTTACTAAATTGAGAAATATATATGTATGTAGGTGTATGGGATTTTATATACATGTGTGTAAGTATTTATAAATATATTTTTAAAATATTGAAACTTGACCTTTTCACTGGGAAAGCTTGAAACTGTAGACCAAAACAGAAAAAAAATGCTGTGTGGAAATTCTTTCTTCTTTCCTCTTAAAACCCCCAGAATGTATTTTGAGAAATAATAATAATAAAGCACTGCTTGGAACCTGAGTTCAAAAGCTTATTTAGGCTGAAGTGAAAAATTTAGTTTCGTGAATCTGCTTCCAGCATATTGGATCATTTCTGCACATCAGAAATCCATCATGTAATGCTGTGGCCTCTTGCACAAGACCGGCTCAGGAACAATACAGCAGGGAAGCTTATCAGTCAGCAGGACAAATGTCCAGTGTATTGACAGCATCAAATGAAATTTTGGAGTGGGGTAGGGATGCTGCTGTTAACGTTTGGATTAACATGAGTTGTCAATATCATAGATGTGGTTTGACATGGCGTGGGTAAGTGCTGGGAGGAAACCTGTTGCTTCGTGTTCAGCACAACTGACTGCTGTGTGTATTTGTCGCTTTCAAAGACTCATCCCTGCAGTGTTTCTTATAGCAAATATTATTTATTTATATACAAAATACCCATCTCAGTTGCCTTAATGTCACTGTTTTCTAAAACTAGATTAATTAAAAGTTTCTACTTAGGAAGGGAACGTAGTGAAGCCCAAACCGCCTTTCAAACTGTGCACTTTCATATATGAGGGTTTTACATATATATATATACATACACATATACATAGCTGTAGAAATACGTATTTCCTTAGAATCATAAAATGCAGAGCCAGAAGAGACCTTTGTGATTGATTATATAATCCATGTGTCCCTAGCACAAGTCAAGAGCTCTCTAAAATTGATTTTTGTTTGAACTAGAACAGGCATATAGAATACATTTTAAAAGCAATTTCAGTCCTGACTTCAAAACTGATGGTGAGGAAGCCTTCACCAAGCCCTGTTTTTTACAGGCTGTGTCTACGTACTCGTGTGTGTAGATATAAATGTATATAAATAGGCACACTCACATAAGTGCCTTAAAAATTCTGACAACATGTCAGTAAACCAGGAGAACTTATCGAACACAACAAACCTCTTCAGGCTCCTAAAATGTTCCTAATCTTAAGCTTGTAGCTGCTCTTTGCCAGGTCAACGTATGCAAGAGGCTTTGGAGGCAGCCTGAAAACTGTTCTCCCCTCCATCCCGCATTGCGGCCCTTCAATTTAAAGCCATATGCTAATATTAACAAAAAAAAAAAAAAGCAAAAAAGCAAAAAAAAAAGCAACATCTGGTAAGAGGGACTGAGCTTACAAAAGCCCATCCTGCAGTTCCAGCACTTGGACAGCGATGGGAAAAGGGAAATAGGCTTCACACCCCCAGCACGCCATCCATCAATGGAGTGTGAAAGAAATGTAAGGATTACTGCCCCAGCCTTCAGGTGCCAGGCATAATTATCTAGAGATTGCAGGGTTCAGTTTTCACTCTGCTCTGCTTATATAGTTGAGAGCTCCCCTTCCTCCCCCCATTCCGTCTGCAGCTCCCTCCCAGCACAAAGATGCTTAGCGGGGGCGGGAGGGGAAGGGGAGCAAAAAATCAAATAAAAAAATATTCCAGCTTTGAAAAGAAAGCAGATGTTTCTGGGACCCTGAAAACAGTGCTTTAGCTATGGGTCTTGCCTGGGACTTCCAGAAAAGCAAATACCAGAGCTCCTGTTTATTGGCTGTTTCCTTGCTCACACTGCAATATGGCTTCCAAATGGAACAAGGCACTGAGCCAAAAATCAGCAGAATTGGCTCAGAAAAGGGGGGATTTTTTTTTCAGGGGTGGGAGAAAATTTTTGCTTTCAGAGAAGGAACCTTCCCACTCCCTGTGAATATGAAAGAGTCAAATCCTTGGCATATCCCGCTCTGTCCTTGTGGGAGAGCTGTAGTAAAGGAGACCCTGATCGAACCATTCAACAAAGATGCATATGTCATCACTCCTTTTATTAGCATCTAATCAGTAGTCCGTGGAAAGAAAGCAGCGCCCACCAATGGTAAGTGCCACAAGCTTGGCGTTTGTCAAAAGAAGGAAGAGATATTTGGATTATAAAGCTGTGAACATCTTGCCAGAAGCATTGGGGTTTTTTTCTCTAGTTTTCAGCATCAGTTTCCCTTTCACTCTCCCAGTTTTCCAGACAGAGCAACAAACTGCGACATCTTCGGGGTGTGAGGGTATTGCCTGTTTGAAGCTCCCTCTAAGAGATTTCCATCTCTGCTCTAAGGTCAAGACATTGCTGAGCAGCTTACGGGTTTGCAGATAACAAGCTAGAGCCTTCGCCCCAAATTTGGTTCTGATGAGAACCAGTGGCTGGTTGGGACATATCCACAAAATCTGCAATATTTTAGAAACTGGACTCAGTCTTCCTCAAGGTGAGGCCCTTTATCAACACCTTGTCTCTCTCAGGGTGCATGCACTCCTTTTTCTTGGCACAGCCCTGGCCATGGGTGCACCAGGTGATGGCCTCACCGGACAGTGTTGGAAAGGGGAGAGGGGGATGTGAAGCTCTCAAACCACAATTTTCACAAGACACCATGGCAGCTGAAGAGGCAGTGGCTGAATATTTAATAAAGCCAATGAAATGAAATGAAATGCTTCATTTAAGGAATGTGGAAATATTTTGTTTTGGTTGGAAGCTGTGGCTGTCCACTGAAAATGTCCTTATGGCAGGCTTGCAGTGATAGACAAAAGTTGGTATTCTCTACAGAAAGCAAATGATTCATTCACAACCCAATTTTCCATTGAGGTAAAACCTCAATTTTCTCACAGAGGGGACAACAAACAGTTTTGATAGAAAATTATAACCAGATCTAATAAACAGGTCTCTTGTACGAGGCACAAATAACTGATCAGTTTATGTGAGGCTGCTCTGTAGCAAACAGGTTCCAGCCGAGCCTGCTTCTCAGCGATGTCTGCTAGTAAAAGACTGCTGCAGAAAGCTGAGGGGAGTGGGGTGGGGGGGTGGTGTTCGTGACGTTGCTGTAGTCCTCTACAGTGCTGTTCACTAGGAAAATGCAGTATGTTTCTCAAAGACTGCTGTTTTATATGTCACTTGTCCTGTTTTCACACAGGAGGAGCTAGCCATCAATGGTGACAAGGTCTTATGGGTCAGCCGTAAGGACAGACATGATACCGTCCTAGTTTCTCATAGAAAGGGGGATATTCAGTCCTAAAAGGGGCTGCAAGTTGTTTTTGTGATCTTGACATAGGCTGAAAAAAAGTAAAGGAAAACTGAGGTCCTCATTCTGAGGTTGCAAGACCTTTGTTGTACTGTTTCTGTGTATTATAAGCAGTATATGACTCCCAAATCAGCAGACTCCAACCTTCTTTATTACAGAGCTCTTACAGCACCAGAGGAGGACAGCAGTGGTACCTCTTGTGCCCAACTAGATGATAATCTTGGCAAAGTGATAAACTGTATGGTAGGTTGTACGCAGATTTTATTTTTGTCTCTTCTGTTACATTAAATTGATGTTTGTGCATTGCTGTGTCATAACTGGACTATGAGTCCAGGACAAGCTTTCCCAGTTAAACTATCTTCAGACAGAGATGGGAAAATTTGTTGAGGGCCTTTGAAAATGGATCTTTAAATTGGTGGAATGCATTACTATTGAACCTCTTTTGTCAAAGCCTAATGTACACTGGGTTATTTATTTTAAGCAGAAAAGGTGTAATCAGCTGTGCTCTCTGGGATGCATGTTGTTGTTATGACCATGACAGGCTTGTTCCATTGACGTATATTGACTTTAGCATTTTGTTTTTCTCTGGACTAAGCAAAATAAATTCTGTCCCACTCAACACTCTGTTAGGAGGTCTTTCAAAACAAAGTGTATTTATTATTGAGGTTTCCCAAGGTTGCTTGGTTTCTAGATCAACGTAAAGGAAATTTTTGTTTCCTTTTGTTTTCCCTTTCTTTCACTCTTACTACCTTTCATTTTCCATTCATATTTTCACCTTTTTTTTTTTCATAAAATGAAATTAGGAAGAGTGTGCATTTCTCAGTAGCAAGGACTCCTGGTTTTGTATCATTTTCCAGAGCAGTTTCCTCAAGGAAACGTTGTGGAGTGCAAAATTTGTAAAGTGTCCTGAGGATAGAGGCCAAGACATCTAGATCTAAATACACTTGAATTAAGTTGGAACTACTACTGGGGGATAACTTGGTGCCTCCTGGATGGTCATGAAGAACGTTGGTCTAGTTCACGTGTTACAGGGCATCAGCAAGACCTCAAAGTGAATCTCAGGCAAGGATGGCTCCATGAATGTCTTCCAAAGTTAGAGTTACAAAGCAAAGCTCCTTCCCGAATTTAAAACAAAATTTATTATAACCCTAGATGTTTGTTCGGGCAGCTTGTGTACACAGCTTCATAAGAGACAAGCCCAATGCTAAAGATCATGTGACCCAAGCATCTTCTCATCTGTCATATTGGCATTTATTACTTCTACTTTTCAACTGAGAAACAGATAAATTCACAGAGAGTCCCATAATTTTGCCCGGGTTGCAGAAATAATCTATTTCATAATCAGGAATTCAACTGAAGAGTACGTTTAATGCTTTAGGCATAAAGTTGCTTGTTTCTGATGTCCCTCCGTTTTCAGAAGCACAAATCCTATGCTTTGATACACAGGCAATGCAGGACCCAAACTTTCTATTTGCAGCACTTTATTAGTCGTTGACAAGGGTGGCAGGGATTGGAAAAAAATGAGAGAGAGGGAAAGAGAGAGCATTCTTCTCTGTGGCCCCAGCCAAGAAAAAATACACTTAATGAAGTTATGTACCATGACTAGCAAAGACCTATTTCAGCACAGGAAAGTATAGCTTGGCTAAACAACCAATCCATCTCACCTGGGAAATTGAAAGCTGTCACAGCAAATGCTAAAGGTCTGTCTTCTACATGGTGACTTGCCCCTGTGTGTCATCTCTTCAGGGAGCCTTCTTGTTGCATCCAAAATATTTTTCTTTCCAGAAAATTAATGGACTTCTGTTTGTGATTGATAACTAGGAATATGTAGCAGGAGGCCGCATTCAGAGTTTACTGAAAGTGGAGACAGCAGCAGGGAAGAGAGAGATTTCTTGGAGACTTGATTTTTTTTTCAGTTCATCTGCAATTTCCATCTGACATAGCGGTTAATACCACTCGTGAGAGAGGTGTCCCCCATTGCATGTGAATGCACACAAGCACATACACACATATTACTTGGAGACTTGATGAATGGTGTGTATTAATTGCTTTTTGTCTTACCACTTGTTTATTTTCTTGCTGAATTTCTGACAAATAAAATCCTATTTAAAATTTCAAGAAGTTTTGGAATAAATAACCGTAAAGAAACAAGCTTTTCATGCTTTTGCTCTTTGTCTGCCTTTTCACCTTTATATTCTCACAATAGTTTTAACCCATTAATACCTTTCAATGAAATTTGACAGAGGTGGAGGTCTCAGAGAAAAGTTCCATCAAGTTTAGTAAAATTTGCTGCTGTGTATAGCCAAGATCCGAATTAATGTTTCTGTTATGAAAAGAGCTTACAATACAGTTCACTAGTTATCTATTGGGGGTGCGTGCGTGTGTGCATGTTGTTCAGTTTTCTCTGTTTTTTTCCTGACTGGTCAGTTAGCACATACTCGGAACCATCCACAGTGTGTTGACTTTTTTACCCACTGCTAATTAAATAGTATGGGAGGAAGATGAAGGTGTATAGAAGAGAGTTAACAGGCACAGGAACGAACTTGAATGTGGGGTGGACTTCAAGGATGTGACAATGTGAAGGTACTCTGGGGGCTTGGGAAGGGGGAGAAGAAAGGGGACAAATGGTGTAGTTAGCAGGAGGATTTAGTGGTGGAGGACATGCACCTGGAAGAAATCAGATGTCCTTTATTTCAATCTGGCACCCACCAGACTATTTGTTTCATTTCTCAGGGAACTCCCATCCTGAAACCTCCAGGCATTTTGGCAGCTATTCTGCCATTGGTATTCTGACAATGTCTGAAGTCTCTAGGCAAGAACTCCCTTTTTCTAGTTGTTGTATATACTAAAAGTCTGAAGGCAACGAAGTCTTTGAGTCAAAGACATGCAGATAAGACATGCAGATGAGATAAGACATGCAGACCACAGCGCGGAGTCTGAAAATGACTTTGCTAAGTCTTATGGAGTGTGGGACTAATAACTGTACAAGGAATGCCAAATCCACATTTGTGTCACTTGAGCCATGTTAAGTATTTGATATTGGTCAAATCACATGGAACTGGTTGGTTTTTACTAGAGAGAGGTGCCTGAATGACTTAGCTGTTGAATTTTTCTTCAACTCTGCTTGGGCTCTACTTCCTGCATATTCAAAGGTATTAATTTTACTTACTGAGAAACATTTTATAGGTCAATGAAATTTTACACAAATATTACAGAATAGCCACTGAGTGAAAATTTGTTATGATTATTCATGTTTATGTTTGGTGGCTAATCCTATGGCCCACACACAAGCACCGCCACAAAACCTATGTACTGAATTATAACAGCTTGGAGCTCTGACCTCAAGTACTGGCAGTGAGCAGGTTTCCTGGAAAAAAAAAGTCTACTAATAAGGTGCACAAAATTAAATGAGGTGTACAATTAAGTCCATTAAAAGTTTTCAAGGGTCCACTTAGACCACATCTATATCAGAAAATTGAAGAATGGTTGGAAATATTTTCAGGCACCAGAATGTGATTGTCCATGTTCTTACACCGCTAGACGATGTAACACATTACACGGTCCCTTTCAGCATTTGGTCCATGCCAACTAATACTCTCCAAAATTTATTTCCAGGTGTGGTCCAGAGACTGATCCAGAAGCCTTTTGGAGGAGGCAGTTTTCAGGTAGCCAGCCTATTTTGGGGGTCTGAGAGAGGCTGCAAGCCAGTCATTCAGTGCCAGTTGATTTTTGTGCCAGGGAACATTCCTGGGCACATGCACATGCTCTATTTGTATCAGTCTAGTTGTGTTTTGGGTGTGTCTGGCTCAGATGCTTAGCGTTAATCAAGTTTCTGGGATTTGGGACAGAGGTGAATTTTCCCCCAGCTCAAATTTACCTTGTAGTTCCCTGTAGAAAGGGACAAGGTCTATTTTCTGTGTGATAAATTTCTTTTTTAGAACAGAGTATTCGCAATGTCCTTCATGGTTTCTGTTAGCTGTTTTGACAGCTTCCCAGCTTTTCCTACAGTCTCCACTTCACTGTGCATTGGGAGAATCCTGCATTCTCTGCTGTGTGGGAACGTAAGAAGTAGAAGATTTGTAGTCCCCCTAAGTAAAAAAGCTGTTGAAGAGCTGCTGCAATCGTGGAGACAGGGCTTGGTAACCCAGGCAATCCATCCGAGGTCTCTGTTCCTAAACTTCAGCGGGGGAAAAAATCATGATCTGTTTTTCCTCAAGTTACAGAAGTTCAAAAAAGACAGACTTAATTCAATTAACAAGTCAACTTGAAACACCCACCAAAGCCTTTTTACTACCAAGACAAAAGGTTAAGGGAAACAGAGGTTTTGAGTAACTCCATGCTTTGTAGCCAGACCAGGTTTATGCTTGTGCATGGTAGCCATACTAATTTCTAAAATGCAGCACTTTGGGAAAAGTTAGCTTAACACATTTTGCAGCTGAAAGTAATTAATTAGCATAATTGTTATTTTTGAGACAGATAAATAGAGGGAACAGTGAAATGAAAATCAGATTTTTTTGAATTACCTGTGATTTTGGACTTTCAGTGGTTACCCAGTATCTTAAGATTTGTGTTTAAACCTCCAACCACCATTGCTGCTGATTTGCCTCTTGAATATTTGTCACCTGTGAAAACAAGTGCAGGTGTCTTAAGTTGGCCATCTAAAGCTTTAACCAGTGGACCTTCCTACGTCTCTACATCAGACTTGAAGCAGAGGAGTTGGAGGTAAAAAAGATCCTCTAATTGTTTTGCAGCAGTTTTTGCAGCATCGATGGATGTTTTATTTCTGTTCTCAGCTTACATTTCATGTTGGTGGTCCCCCTTCAAACTGATTCTCTTAACTCTGTGTCAATATAAAATATGAACAAAGTCAGAGGAAGATCTTTTTGTGCAGAACCTCTTCCAGCCCCTAGCCATGTCCCCCTATGCTCCAGCTGTCCTGTAACTGAGGTCTGTCTGAGCAGGCTGAGTTCAGAAAAGAATGCAAGAGAATGTTGCACTCAACAGAATTAAGGTGGGTTTTTTTTGTTGTTTTCCTTTTCTTTTTCCTGTTTCTCTAAACTGCCCAATCAGCAAAGATCCAAAACTTCAGAGCAATGTGGAAGGGGAGGCTTAAAATCTCATTCCCAAAGAAGCCGATTTATCTTTCAAGGTTTCACGATTTTTTTTCCTCTTCTCCTCCTGCTATGCCTAAATTTGGCTTCTAATAACATTTTTATAATATACCATTACACAAAGAACACAGCAAAAGCCCATTCAGCTCAAGCCCAGCTGCTTGTAAAGGCTGGATGAATGAGCTGTTTTTTCTTCGCGCTCTGCTCAGTGAGTTTCTCAACACCTCTGAATTTAGGTTGCTTTTTTTTTTTTTTGAAGGAGGAGGAATTGGGACAGGATTTTCCTTTTCATTTTATAGGTCAGTTAATTTTCATCAGCTCTGCTCCAGAAGTGAGAGGAAGCATCTCTTGAGCTCAGTATCTGGTGATCCAACAAGTCTTTTAAGGCGTATTGTAGTCTCTTTTAAGTTCACCAGAGAAGTTCATCTGAAGGATGTCATTTTCATTAGTCCTGTCTGTAGCAAGAGGACAAAATGTGGGCATCTTTGATACATTCAGATATTATACTAAGAGGAAACTACCAGAGATTGAATCATGTACCTGTATATAGGTATGCGGTACATTTTGGATGCTATAGTATATTCTCTGTAGTGCATGTCTTCTGTAGTCCATCATATCCATGATGATCCCCAAGAGGATGTGATTGCTACTGTAGGAGGTCAAATAACGTACTATGTCTATGTTTTAGGCACCTGAGCCATTCCAGTGGTGTGGGAAGGTCAGCCTAGGGTGCATAAATAGAATATGCTCAGCCACAGAATCCCCTGTACACACTTGGTTATACGGTTTAGCCTAATACAAAACTATAGTTTCCCAGGAGCAAGGAGGGAGCCAAAGGAATTGCTCAGTACCTCTGTAGAAGCAGAGATGATGCACACCAACGTTATTCCATGTGGAAAGAGAAAAATGGTTATTGGCATGGTGATGGTGAATAAGGAATGATTGTGCACTCTTTCATTGAATGTCTTCTGCTTCTAGTAAATTACCAAGAGGCAATTTGACACAATAAAAACAAGGTACTTTTGTGCACAATGCAGAAGCTATGTAACCTATGGCCACAGGTTGCTCTGGACAGTAAAATTTACACAGCTTCAGGGAGAGCTGAACTGAATGAATTCATGGAGGAAAAATCCATCTTGGGCTTTTCAAGGTGCTGCCGCTCATTCAGGTGGACAGTGAAGGAAAGATAGAAGGAACTGCGGTACTTGTCCTCTCCTTAAGCTGTTCCTAGGCAATGCTGTGAGTTCCTGGCGAAGAAAAACACCAGGTGAGATGGATTTCCTTATTTTCTTAAAGCTGTGTCCAAAAGAAAAATTACATTTTGAAAGTCAGAATGTTTCATTTCCACTTGCCAACTTAAATCTGATTTGTTTTACAACTGAGTCAACCTCAGTCTTCGGAAAACATTAAAAAAAGGGTTTATTTCACAGCAAATGAAACATTCTGTGTTTTCTTCAAGTGGGGTTTTTGGATTTTTTCCCCTTTTGGAAAGCAGAACTGATGTTTTTGTGTTGCGGTGACATGAAACTTCTCTTTTTCTTTCTTGACCCACCCCCCACCCCCAATTGGTTATATTCATGCAGCTGTCCTTGAGAAGAGAACTGCCTTTTTTCCCCATGCTATCAAATTTGCTATTAAAACAAAACAAAGAAATAACAGCAATGGCCTAGAGAAATAGTCATGGAACATTGGAAACCAAAAGGGAAATCTTGCCAATTGCAGTCGGTTTTCAACCTCGAGGGGGATGAGGGGGTGAATATTGTTATATAGTTTGCTAAGTCACTTGTAAAGCACTTTGGATTCCTCCAGGATGAAAGGCATTATGTGAACACAAATTGTTGTTATTAGGACTTGTGAAATGTGAAGACATTATTAGAGGTTGTGGTCAAATTTCCCTAGGCAAAAAAGAAATTCCCCCATTGGTTTTGCTCACTCCAATTGGATGTTTACAAGGTACTTGTAGCTAGCTGATTCCCTCCTCAGTGTTAAACCCCATTTCAGTGGTCATGTTCCTTTTCGCTGGCAAAGTGTTATTTAATTTCTCGGAAATGAGTTTTACTGGGCAGTTCCCAGTGCTGCTGGATGTCAAGCACTCTGTCTTAATCACCATTCTTTATTGATGTTTCTTCTCTTGCCCTTGAGGGGCAAAGCTGGATACTTCTTTGTGGCTGAAGTTTCGCCATATAGGAACATTAGTATCTGAGGTGAGAATGACCCTAAACCAGACCTTTCACATCATCTTCCCCAGCATATAGTAGTCCATGAGATGGGGCAAAGACCGTGGCACCAGCTTGTTCTCCTCAGGCTGCAGATACAAACTATAGACCGAATCAGAAGATTTAAATTCACCTGCTCTCCTTTCTGCAGCCCATTTCTGCCAAAAAGACAAATGCTTGTGTTCAGGATACTTGATCTGGTGTATGGGAACCTTTCGTCTACTTGCAAAGCATTCCTGTTACACCAAACCTCTTCCTGCCCTTGTCTCCATCCCAGGCTTTAAAGACTGACAGTGAGGTTGACACTCTGACAGCCCTTCTTTGAAAATTACCTCCAGCACAGAAGATAAAGGGCCTGGATTTGGTCCATGTTTACCTGGAGAGTCACACATTTAATAGTAAATACCACAGAGATAATGTGCTGGTAAGTTTTACAAGCAAATTCACCCAGCAGCTAGTTTGTGGTTTCTGGCATCTGCCCAAAGCTGCTCTCCCAGGGGTCACAGCATGTGAAGAGAAAGGGACAAGTTAGCATCCATTTTATGTGCCTGGCTGGCAGGGGAAAGGGAGGACTGCTTCCCTGCATCAGTTCAGGGAGAGTGGAGAGAAAAGAGCTGGGCTCAGCTTTCACACTTACATATCACTAGGATCTCTAGATACTGAAACAGTGAAGGGAGGGACTCTTCTTGATACTCTTACCAACCCCTCAGTAACTTGCTAGATGCAGCTAGAAATTGCTGTGTATGTTGCCCTAATGAAATCATCCTGCATGTCTTTGCACTGTAGTTTTTATAATTTTAGGAAGATGAGCACAGTCCAGAAGCCTCCTGTCTCCTTAAAGTGCAAATCACTCGAAATGGAGCAGCAGCTCAGAAGACAAAACTGTCCTTTGCACGTTTTCCAGTCCGCGGGCAATGACTTCAGTGCATCCCTTCACAGATGTGCAGCAGGTGCCACAGGTTTCTAAAGGAATTGTGCAAAAGGGCCAGCAGATTGGGAAGTACACAGGGTTCCTTGTTTTATTTGTTTCAGCAGAGGGAGTAGCAAATCTGTTGTTGCCTCCTGCCTCAGGGTGTGACATTTTGCCAAACCTGGGGCAAGCTAAAGGCTGCTGAAGCAGAGGCCACAACAAATGTCCCTCTGGTCTTCCGTGCATCCACCTCCCTCTTTGAAAGGGCCAGTTGTCCATCCGCGGAAGCAGTGATGCCTCCCTTGCCTGGCATCCCCTCCCTTTCTTCCAAAGCTGAAATGATCTAGCATGAAGAGTAGGGAAATGGATTGACTCCAGGGTAGAAAGGTGGGTGAAAAAGGGGGTGAGGGCTTTGGGAGAGGCTCATAATCTAAACTGATTTAAACCGCTGTTTTAGGCTCTTTGAGGTAGGGATTCAACAAGCTCCTACAGTGCTCTTACCATCTTTGAATGCAAGCACTTTAGGCTATTTTAAGCCTCTGCAAAAGCAATAACAGAGCAGCATGTAAAATTTTCTCAGCTGACACTCAGGGGAGGGGAAGCGGCAAGTAAGGAAGAAAAAGCCTTTGAAAATTCCTACCTCCTCTGCTTTCAGCCACCTCCGGGGTTGAATTGCATGACCCACTGTGCTCCTTGCATAGCTGTGGAAAGACCTCTGAGGTACTTCATGAAGACTGCCAGAGCCAGGCATCTGTCTAGGAAGAAGGGTGCTCTGCACAAAGATTGCCCCTCTCAGAAGGAGAGGAGGTGATCACTAATACGTTGCTTTGCATTTGCACACTTCAATCAAGAATTAACAGGGGATAAAACCTAATCAGCTCCTGGCCTGCAATTAAGTCTCTACATCCCTTTAGATTGTTAGAGTCCTGAAGGAATCTTCCTCTGCTTTGGTTTGTCTTTCTTAGAGGACTCCAGCTTCATGGTTGCTCCAGGAAGTCAAGAAATGGACATACGGGTCATCTCTATGAGCACAGAGATGACTGAGAAACCAGACCTGAAGGATCCCTGTAAATGCCAGAGAGGTAGAAAGGCATTGCATGCATTGGTATGTGTGGTATGCAAAGTATACACTGCAAACAAAGCAAACTGCGTTTTCATCCATGTGAGAATGTGCTTTTCTTCAGACTACTTCACACAGTCTTGTCTGTAAGAAACTTACTGTAGAGAAAAAGGATCACTATAAAATTAAAACAAAAATTCAGAAAAGGCCATGAGAAACAAACCCAAATTCTGAAGAAAACCTGCGAAGATTCACTTCATTTCTTCACTCACTGCTCCTGAGAATGGTGCTCAGAAGCTAACGCAGACCTCTCAGTCCCATTTGCATTTGATATGACAAATCTAGGGTTGTGATAGGTGTATTTTAGACGCCTATTTGCAAGACTTCTTAGAAGTCAGAATGGGATGCTGCCACCAAGAAACATCTATTTGTGAATGTGCAGACATTTACTAAATTAGAATATACGAATTTTTATACCCCTCTGTCCCTGAATTCAGTTGCTTAGAAAATGGAGCAATAGACTTTCTTTAAGCTCCATTTACATTTAGGAGAGCTTTGTCCATGTGTTCACATTGGTCTGACTAATAATGGAATACATAATTAAAAATACCCTCAAACACCCAACAATAAACAAGTAGAATCTAATTCAGAAAATTACTTAATCACCTGTGTAATTTAATCTCAATGATTAGTCCTGTTGAAAAGTTATGTGAATGCTTAAATATGGGATTAATACCTCAGATGTAATATCTATGTGACTTATTTAATGGCATTTCACTGAGTTAGGGCTCAGGCTAGCCTCTAATTCCTGGTTCAGCAAGTATAAGGTTTCTCAGCCTCCTTAGGTCACAACCCCTTTCTAGAAGTCAATCATTTTTGCGACTCCTCATAAAAGTACAGAGTGAAAAATCTGCTGGTGATAACATGGTGAAGTCTCTCTAACATGTTTGTGCTCAGGTTTTCTGAGATCTTGGCAGGGAATATTTGACCTTGGAGACGAAGGTGGTACAGGGAGGAGTATAGCAAGATTTTCTTGGCCTTGGATTGTAATAACATTTCAATGCCTCACAAACCCCCTTGATTGCCTTTCTGGCCCCTCACTCCCTTCTCCTCCCCTATCTACCCTGGTTTTGCAATGCACAAGTTGAGAAACATTTGTTACGAAGGCAGTGGTTTCAAGGGGTAGAGAATCAACCGCTTTGTAGCCATGAAATGCGTGACTCTCCCTGCTAGAAAAACAGAAAACAAACCCAGGGCACTTCATCTCTAGTCTAGATTGGCCAAAGCAGTGAGGAGGGGAGAAGGAGGAGGAAGGTGGTAAGCATCCAGGCTGTGCCTATGACTCTGTTAACTGAAGCAAGGAGCCTTCTGGTATTGTCCTTATGACCCATGTTCTCCTCTGCATCCTATGGGATCAAGTCACAACACAGGAAAAGAAACCTACATTCCTTTCACTTTAAAGCAGGTTTTCCAGATTTCAGATCATTCTAGGAGACTGTAGTTTCATGGTCATTATTAAAATACGGGTATCAGAGCTGAACTCCAGATCTCAGTCAAAGTCTTCCTAAAGCAATATATGAAACTAATTTGGGTTTCCTAATCCTAGCTGGCATTTCATGGTATAGTGTTGTGCTTTTATAATATGAATGATACGTGTTTATGCTGGCCAGCTATCCAAGTCACTCTGTTAGGCTTTCTATAAATGGCAAGATAATTGGGAGAACATGTTTACAAACTCTCTTCACACCTCTCTGACTGGTTCCAGCTCTGCCCCACTCCAACGGCTTCCATTTTGCTGAAACAGACCAGCAAGAACATTTGTTCACTTAAGAGCCAAGAGTTTCAACTCGGTTTTGGAACACATAGATTGCCTGAATGTGATGGGGTTTCCGTGGCCTCACTACCCAGACGCTCTAACCTTAATAGTGTATCCGAGAGGTAGAAAAGAGCTAACAGCTCCATTTTTGACTGTGCCCACATGCCCTCTCAGAGGAACTTGCTCAGACTTAAGAGAGGAAATCTTTCAGCAAAACCAGGACCCAGACCCGGGTTTCCAAATTCCAAACCCCACCCTAAAAGCAAGGCCACCTTTTCTTTCCTGTCCTTTATCAGCAGGAGCAGTACTCCCACGGCAATTCTGTATGCAGGTTATTCAGCCTCGCAGCTTGCAGTTTTCCATTTCATTTCCACACAATGGTACCGTACAAAGACACTTCCTCTTTTAGTGGCTAGCTCTGATTTGCAATTAGCTGGTGCTATTCAGACAGCATTTATGTGGCACTGGGGTTTTTCCATGATATGGTTTCCACGTCTACATTCTGCAGGTCGCCGAAGGTTTTATGAGCTCATACCTGTACTGCATTTCTCAGCTGTGACTCATGAGCAATCGGCAAGCCTATTCAATCCCAGAACACCATTTTACATTTGGAAACCTCCTTAGCTGTAAATATGTCTGAAGGTTACTGTGGATGCATCAGTCAGTGACCCGTCAGGACAGATGTTTACAATTATTTTCTCAGCAAATATAGGCCAAGAGCTGCAGTAAAGAATATGAATAATTTCTGTGCCCAGTTTATCATTCACGGTAACAGAATCAGCAGCGTTAGTCTTGGAAAGTATTAGTTAAAGCTAACTTGGCCATTTGAATATTCATAAAAGCATGCAAGATTCGAAGGAAATTATTTTCTTGGTCATTTGTAAGCAAGCAAGAAAATATTTGTCACCTCACTTATGCAGTCGCTTTGTGGCCACTGTCACACCTCTGGATTTTCATTAGCATACATTGAAGTAGTCTGTTAAAGCCTGGAATGCACTATAATACACTTTATCAGAACATGGTAAACGTATTGTGAAAACTTCCAAAAAAATCTGCCCCTAGCTGAGTGTAAGTGGCCAATGTGACCGTCCTGTAAATCTTAAAGCTGAAAATGACTAACATGTCTCTTCTTTTCACCTGTAAACATCTTCCTGGTAGGTGAAGGTAACCACACATTTCACCAGATCATGCACAGTTTGAAATTTCAGGAGGGTATTAAGTTAGTTCTTTGGTACCTTGAATATTGGTAGAAAGAATATCGTAAACACTTCTTTCAAATACTATCCCCTGTTTTGCTTGAAATTGGAGATGTTATTTAGGGTATTATTACTATTATTATGAATATTATTTATTATTATTTGCGTTATCTCACAGTTTATATTGAATACCAATTTCTTTTCAAGATCCAGTCGTACACTGAGTTTTTTAAAACATGAATGCAGGATTCATAAATTAAGTTCATACTCTGTGGTACACTTTATCTGTTTTGCTTTCATTTGGGGTAGAGCTTGGTTAGTTTATTTTGGATGTTCTTCATTACTGTCAGTGATGAGGGCACATGGGCAAAGGATCGTGTGCAAATGTGGTTCTGAGTTTTATTCCTAAAGCTATTTAAAAGATGGGAAAACTGAAGCAGAGAGCAATTCACTTGTCCACCATCACATGTATAATTATTGCTGAGGATGTGAAATAGAACCAGAGCTCCTGAAATGAAAGCACGTTACATACTTATGGAAGAGGATCATATAAGACCTAGGTCTTATAATTCCCTGCTTGGGAAACAACTAGATAAAATACTGAAGTTTACATTATTTTGGGGACTCATGGTAGTTGTGGAGCTACAGTTAAAGGCTGATGCATTGTTTACTGCTGCTTCCCTGTTTATTTGTGTCTGTTGCTCTTTATCGTGGACTCCCTTGTACATCAACTCTCTCATCTGTGTTTGCCCAGAGCAAGGAGATTTTGACCCAAAATGCATGCTAGAAGCTACGGTAGTGTGAATAGTTTTCAAGAGGTCATCGTCATTGCTTTTCCAGCTACACTGCACCTTTATAATAAGCTGTCCTCTGAAGTGCTTTTCTGAGCTCTTGAATATCTTCCAGGCTGTTTCTTATGGGTGTGAAACCTGATCGTTGTTGGTGTCTCTGTTCAAAGGGATGTAGAATACTGGTGAAAAGCTCATAGGCTTTTGATGTGTTTTTTCTCAGCTGGGCTCTTTGACAGCAGGATGGTTGGAAGTTTAACTTCGTTTTTGCTCCTCAGAAGGCAAAGAAGGACTTTAGCATCACTTGGTTTCCAAATTGAACAAGACCCCTTGAATATATCATACCATATTTTTTTTTTAGGAAACTCAATTTTAGTGTGCATTTCAGCAAGCAGTTTCTGTCTGTCCTTCAAACCCTTCTCCCCAAGACCTGACTCTCCTTAACATGCCTGCCCTTGAAATTAAAGATGTCACCCACCTAACTGCTCATCAGTGTCAACCATACTATTTTTCACATGGAGGAGGCTATTTCAACTGAAAGCTGATGAAGTTTTTCCCTGAAAGTACAGCAACAGGAATCATGTATGGTTTGGTGCAATGGTGATCAGCCTCTTCCAGAGCTCAGATCCAAGGCATCATTGCACCATGCTTATATATTAGAGTGGCAAATGCCTCAGTGTGGAAATAGCCATAGGAGCAAAGCAGACTCTTTTGGGACGGCTGTGCAACACAGGGGTCATGGCCCATGTAGTTTGAAGTAATGGAATCACAGGGGTTCAGGGTTCTTGTGTTTCAAATAAGACAGAATCACAAGGCCTTAGGACCAGCCAAAGAACAATCAGTGCTTTTTCAGATTACAGAGGGTAGATTCACCAGTCCATTCAGTTAAGAGGGCTTCTGGGGTCAATCAAAGTTCAGTTTGAGCAAACACAACCGTGTCTGATTTTATGCATGTCCCTATTGTGCTTTTAAGGAAAGCAAATATCACAGCCATTTTCCACCTCAGCCTTATTGTCTTAATTATTTATCCCTCTCTTGAGCTGTTGCCGGTGCAGAAGCTGGAAATCTTGTGCAGGTGCAGACTTACCTATTAAAACGCAGGGTTCATTACTCCTGTGGCCCATGTGTTGGCTAACCAGATGTTACTCCACCTCTCTATTACTCCATACTGCTCCCTTATGGTTTTATGAAGGTAAATGAACTTTCAGGACAGAAACTTAGCCGTGCTCCAGAGATCTGTCCTGGATGCAGACATACCTAACACAGCATACTGCAGAAAGTCATGCAAGTCCTTCAGGGAAAGAGAGCAACGATGCTGCATACTTCTACAGCTTCAGTTTAGACTACAGCAAATGGGAATGGAGTCTGGGACATCTTTCTGGAAAGTCACCTGTAAGGTAGCTGTTTAGGATCCCTGCACAGCAGTGGGGAGAAAGACTCATTCACATGACTTATCCCTCTATTTTGGGTGCTTAGTAGGTTGGGATGGACACAGTCCTTCAATGCCAGGAATGGAAACTGTCGCTCACTATGCACAGAAACAATTTGTAGTGCTCTGGAGACCAAGTCACAGTTAAGGGCATGGCTCAAATGTAAGTAAGAACAATAGCTGGTTGCAATTTGCAATCTCAGCAAGGAATCTGAAGACTGTCAGAGTGAAGAGGCTGAATGGGAATCTGAAGACTGTCCAAGCAAGGAAACGGAACGATACACTCTAAAGCAGATACAGCCAGCCAGGCTGGGGGCTGTGCTCATGGGGTAATGCCATAAGAGCTTTATTTTGAGGAGGAAATGGCTTTCTCAGGTCCTCAGCCCAGCTCCAAATCCCTTTTAAAAAAATCCAACCTGGATATGGGAGAGGGAGAAAGAAAGGCTTAATTCTTAAAGATCCCGTGCAAACAATAAACAGAGTTTAACAGTCAATAGGCAGATTAAACTGGCTGTGGATCAAAATGCATCAGGAGTAGAGATTTATTGCAGAAAACAAGACACACAATAAACCCTGCTCTGTTGCTGGAGCTCTAACTAACTGGTTCTACTGAGGAAAGGGAGGGGGAAAGAAAATTACACTGTCTTTATAAATAGGCATCAGCAAAGTTGTTCCTGGCATGCTTTCCTGCCCCAGTCCATACCACCCAGTGGGGTAAATATCTCATTCCAATAATACCACTGATTAAATGGCTGTGGGATAAGGAATTTAATAAATTCCACACAGCATGTGAATAATAATCAGGCCAGGAGCTTTATGCATTTTGGCTTGTGACATATACCACTGGGATACGTGATAATTAAGGGAATATTCCCTCCTATCTCCAGATCTCTAGAGACTGTAGGGCATGCTCAGCCTTCTGCTTCAAGGGGTATAAATAGAGCAAATGGGATGAAATGAGGTGGGATACATGATTTGAATATCAGTCAAATCTACAAGGCAAGGGCATGGTCCTCTATAGACTTACACTTACGGAGCTTTAGATGACCTGGTAAATAACTTTATTCATCCTGCATCCGAAGCGTGTAATATGCCTGTATGCTTGTTTCATGATTCTTCTTGACGCCTCATTATAAGGGCAAAAGCTGTTTTAGATCATATATGCTCTGTATGCCTGGGAACAAGAACAAGATGATTCCTTACTCCACTGAATTGCTATTAATCTGTTATAGGGATTTCTCATCTGAGGCATTCAACTCTAGACTGGACTCAGTATACTAAGAAGGTGCTTCTTCACACTTGAAATTCATTGAGTGTGTCACATAATGTGAAACCGAAACTTGCATATCCCATATTTCTGATTAGAATTCCCAAGCAGAAACTTGACTCATCCTGCAGCCATTGTCTATGAAATGTGCCTGTATGCATGCATGGAGGTCCTTTCAGTTTCTAGTTATAATAGAAGAAGCCCTTCCAGACTGCATGTGCCCACTCTCCTGTGCATACTGACTGACCTTTGGTGGGGTGTTCAGAAAATGTAGAAGAATTGGTAACATCACCTTTATGTGAGTGCATGCCACATATCCCACAAATGGAGGGATTGTATCTTCTTCCCACAGCCATCAGGGAAATTGGCTTCTGAGGCATGCTAAACTTTTCAGCATCTGCTTCCGATGGGCACTAAACTCTGAGAGTGTAGATATTGCCCTGAAAGGCAAAGATGCAGAAGAATTCAGATTTTTTTTTTTCTTTTTTAAGCTGTGTTCTCTCTGTGTTTTGGAAATAACAAGTTAAAAGTTGTGTGTTGTTAGGTGTCTCTCAAAGCAATTTTATCTATCGTTAACCAGAGCTTTGGAGTTTTTACATCAGCAAGCCTTCAATACAGACTTGGTGCATTTACATGGGCAGGCCTTCAGAGTTTGCATAAAATAAGGGACTAATTTATATTTTGTAAATAAATAAAAAAAATATCTGTAGTCATCTTTTACACAGGCCAACTGCTGGGCTGAATTATGTATTCAGAGGGCTCCCTCTCCCCATGTCACTGCTCACCCCTCAGCTGCCTGAGCTATAGGAACGGCTGCTACTTCATTTAACCTCTAGAGAAGGGGCTGGCACACACTTTGCCAGTGCATTTTGCAACCCACAAGACAGATCACGTATCTCGGTTCTGTCCCTGGCTCTGAGAGAAGAATGTGGCTTAGGGTCTGATAGGGGGTAATCAAAGCTCATTCAGCCTGAAAGATGTTGCAGCTGAATAGTGAAAATATAGGCTTACTATGCTGTAGTCCTGCTTTCTGGCCAAGATGACCTTTGGTAACCTCTGCGTTAGCGTTGCTGTGAAATATGGCAGCAGCTTGAACTCGACTGTCTTCCGTAATTGGGATTTATGGCCTTGGTCAGTAATAAGGACAAAGAAATGTGCAATATCAATCACAGCAAGTTATGAGTGCACGAACCAGAGTTAGCTCAGGCAACTGGCTCTGAGGTTACAGGAGTATTGGTGTGGGAGCAACATCCATTTATTCTTCACACCTGTCCCTGAAGCAATCTTATGTCATTACTGTGATTACTTCTTCATGGTGCATGTTTTGTCACCCAGGGCAGAAAAAGGGTAAGATCAAAACATGCTGTGCTTTCTATTTGTAATGCTGTTGTATCTGTCAGTATTTGGGGATCATCTTGCAAAGTACAGTGGTTTTGGATAGATCTTTAAAAAATCAAGGCAAGCTGATGAAAAACTTGAAAAAAAGCTCTTATTTTCAGAATTTGTACTTTTTGATTCCTATCGATTCTTTTTTCATCAAAGGGATTCTCCTGAGAGCTTCCTTTCAGGGTGATGTTTGCCATTTTATGGAAATCTTTGTATCACAGAAGTTTCTGTAAAAGTGAGAATTTCTGATTCAGCCTCTTCTATGGAATTGCAGCTCGTTATCTCCATTACAACTGCTTCCCAGTTATTCCAAGAGCTGATAAAAGTCTGTTCTGTTTTCTGATGATAAACAATATTCTGCCTCAGGAAACTGGTGCTCAGCTTCTCAAAACCTCTGGTATGCAAAGGACTGGCCCAAAACGGGCTGTTTTGTATTTACTCTATTTTATTTGGGCTATCTCTAGGTGTATGGAGTGATAAACATAGGGTTTCTCTGTAGGTGTGGACACTGGTAAGCTGCAGTCTCCAAAGTGGCTAATGGATTTTTCTAAAATTATATTAGATTACTTCCAAGATAGTAATATGATACCCCTTTTCCAAATAAAGCTAATCTTAACTTTTTCTGTTTCAAAATTTGCATATTTGCAGTACATCAGTTCTGCTTCTTAATTTTCCAGTTCCTCACAGTTATTATGGAAAGTTCTTCAGTTGCTAATCTTTTTTTCTCATTTACACTTTTTCCCCTTACTTTTGAGGTTTTTTGCATGTAAGTGCCTCCCCTGTTACAATGGCTTTCATGAGACTGAATGGAAAAGCAAGCACCTTTCTGCCAGGTGTTTTGAATCTACTTCTTCTCTCTTAATAAAAAGCAGTGTTCCATCTGCTCTTGAACGTGCACATCTCCACTGCCAGTCCTATCCCAACCTCACACCCCTCCAGCTGTGCACATGTTTCTTATTACAAGACAAGTCTGTGGAGGAGGACGGCAATTACTGCTTGGTCCACATCTGAAACAAATTCCCAAGATGAAGGATGGCTTCTCAAATTGAAAGTTCTTGTAAGAATAATAATGCCTTTCAGGCCCTTAGCAGTTTAGGTTTCCTTCAAAAAGGAGCATCTTTCAGTAAAAGATGTCATAGGAAACCTATATGTTGTGTTTAATTTTATTCTTGGCAAATCTTGTTATTGACATAGATGATCTGAGTGATATTTCTTATGACTTTGGAATGGATGAAGAATGGGCCATTCCAAAAGCCAGCTGAGGGTAGACAGACACACCTAGATGTGCCCCCAAAATCATCATGTTCTTTACAATCAAACCTGTTGATATATTTATGATGTTTATTTTTTTTCTGTGGGTATGGGAGAAGTAGTGGAAGCATTATGAAAGAACTAGCTTGCTTGTGTTATTTTTGAATTTGAAGGACAGAAATCGGGAAAAAAAGCTACACCTGGAAGTGCATGGTATGTGTGTTCATATTTGTGTGCATATGATTGTCGTTCCTATCAGTGATACTCTGCAGTGGACCCATCCTGCAAGGGACTCAGTAGACCCACTCATGTAAACATGAAGGCAGTATAGCAGCTAGATGCCACCAGGCATCTTGTTTTTACCAATCTTGTTGAAATTAATTGGTCAACTGTATATCCATGAAGTTTCAAATGGATTGGTATGGAAGTAATGTACTCACGTGTGATTGCACTTGAGAAAATTAACTTCAGTTAAAACTTCACATATTTGTGCAAATACTCAACATACTTTCTCCTGTATGCGTTTTAAAATTAGATCTCTATCATGTTTCCTTACGATGCTGCAATATGTTAATACTTGTCCCTCCTTACCAAAAAAGAAATGCTTTCCTGTATTGGGGGAGATTGAACCAAGGGACAAAGGTTTCTCTCTGGGTATCATTTGGAGAATAAATTTGTCATATGTAAACGTACTCAAAATTGCCATCTGATGAGAGTGTTGATGTGAGTGGAAGAGAGACAGTAGAATTACCATAGTGGAAAGGAGGGGTACAATGAAGAGTTTGAGTCCTGTAGAGATGGGCAAGGTGTGGTAGCAACTGTAAAACACTAGAGAGGCAGATCTGGACACCCCTGCTGGTCACAGTTCAAATGAGAAGACCAGAAGAAAGAGCTGGAAGAGATGTCAAGTACTGTCTTGAGAGTAAGTTAGATAGTTACAGACATGCTTGGTGGTCCTGGGAGCCTGGGGACCTTGTGGGCTCATAATTATGTCCTTTTGGAAGCCTCCTTCTACTATTCAGATGGGTTTTGCAGCAGTCCCTTGCTGCTTGACCTGAGATTCCTGTTATTTATCACCCCTGTTCCACTTCTCTTGGCTGGATTCATTCTACTGTGGTCATTCCAATGGGATTCAAGTTTCCTTTCTAAAATAAATACCAGTCCTCCATCAGCCTTCTTGCTTGTGTCCGCCTCAGTTTAGTGAATCGCATAGCCACAAAGTATTCCCGCTGGTTGCTGCCTTCTCCTGTCCACCACCCCTTCATGTGACAACTTTGGATTGGAAACATTGCTTCTGTGTCCCCGACTTCTTCCTCTAGGACAATGTTTTCCTCTTTAATTTTATTTCTCTTATGGAAATGGCCCTTCTGGGGGAAGGTCATGTTGTTTGTGCTGTTTTAGGAAGGCAGGGAGGGTATCTGGTTTTACCTACAGCAGCTAGAGTACAGTGTGATGTTTCTGTAAATGGACCGCTACAGTGTTTTGATATGAAACAGCCTTTCATATAGGATGGCTGTGGTCTTACAGCTTCCAAATATATTTCAGCCTTCTATAAAAGTGGCAAATCTCTTTGTGCCCAGAGGGTATGTACATACATGTTTCCAAGAGCTCAGTTGTGCCATGATGAAATTAAACGGAGAACTGCTGACTTAATGTTGAGAGATGAATGTTGTCTGCATCTTTTTTCCATCTCTTCTGCTTCTGCCTTTGAGGTCTGGAGCTGGACCTGCCAATTCTGGGGAAAAACAGAGGACAAGAAGTGGTGTCATAATTGTCTGGTTATGACACAGATCCTCCAGTGGTCTGATACTAAAGAAAGGAAGTTGTGCATAGAAAAAAGACTCTGGTCCTTCCAAATTATGATATGGGATATTGGTTCAGGTCAAGGTGTAGAAGAGCTCTGCCCAATCTTGATCCAAATGAACCTGAAGTTATCAGACTTCCAAAGACAACTTCTTGAGTGAAGTGCAAGAATGCACCAGTTCCAGACATGTGATAGAGATTTATAACTGTTGCGGTTTGTGGCCATTTTATAGATAACTCTTTTTTGTTTCATTGCTTCCTGTGACCAGCAAGATTAGGCAAGGATGGGGAAAAAAAGAGATCAAAGCAATAGGCAGAACACTGAAAATTTGTGAAATAGTTTTGCTGGCAGAGGCACAAAAGATTTCTCCAGACTATGCTCAGAGAAATGTCCAAGCCTTTAAGAGTTTGCTTTTCAAATTCATCTTTGAGTTTTATGTGGTTTGCTCATCAGTGCCTCAGCAATGGGACACGGCATTTCCCAGGGGTAATTAAATACTCCCACAGTGTTGCCAGGTGACCTGTAGGTCCCACAGTAACATTACTCAGAGAGACAGAAATGGGACCTCAAGACAAAGCCCTTCCTTCAGTCGTCTTTTTTCCTGTTTTCAGGAAAGCAGCAGGTCATGCAGAGTAAGAGCCTCGTGAGCCAATGAGGAATTTTGACACAAAATGGAGGATTTCAGAGAAATGATTTGACCACTCAGGGCTGGAGTCTTGAAACATTTATTCTGCATGATGTATGTGGTAATTCTGACCCAGAAACAAAGCCATATGCCACATGGCTCTAAACGTATACTTAATTTTCTGTTTTCATTATATAACAATAGCAATGATGATCTATTTATAGACAATGGCAAGACATTTAATAACTGACCAAGATCAGTTCAGAGCATCAGCTCCTCCTGGCTAGGCATTAAACCTCCAGGAAATATCTCTCTGCTCCACTGTTATTGCCTCATTATTTACATTAACTATCACAACCATTTGTATAAATATTTGCTTTTCTGATACTGGCACCCTGAAGGAGTTCAGGTCAGGACATTGTCTGCATATTGTATAGCATTACAACATGCAAAGATTTAAGTAACTGGAAAAGAACAGGAGGCTTCAAAACTGACTGAGAAATGAAGGGGTCTGTCTTGGAGCACCTGCTCTGTACAGTTGGCTTTTATTAAACAATACAACATGCAACTCTGCAGGAGGTCAGAGCAGATGATCTAATGGGTCTTCCTGCCCTTGAAATATACAGACTATGTTGCTTTAAAATTAGTGTCAGTGATGCCAGTAAAGTGAATTTAGGCTTGTCCATTTAGATTATCCTGAAACTGGTATTTGGTGGAACAGTTGCCTTGATCTCTCTTTTATTTCCAGTGAACACAGTTTTGTTATGGGAGGGGAAGTGAGGTATTTGCAGTCACCGAAGAGGTCCGCGTTCCCAAATAACAGTGTCAGCGACCAGACACTGCGGCATTGCAATGGGCATTGGCTGAACTTTGGTCCTACTCAGTTTCACTTCCTGGGTGTTTTCCTTATTAGGCTGAATGATGAGCAAATTGTGCAATAAAATATACCCTAAGCGTATCAGCACACTGGAATTTAAGAACTTTTCCACATGTAATGAGGTGAGGAATTACAACACAAAGCACACCTTTCTCTCAAATTGACTGATTAACATAATAAAGTTAAACTCAAAGCAACTTGTTCTCAACCTGTATTTAGCCTGAAGAGTTTTTCTTGTATTTCAGACCCAACAAAGGGCTCATGTGCCTGGAAGCACGTGCCTGCTATTTTCCAGTTATATCAGTTGGTCTAATTAAAAACCTTACCTCTTCCTACAAACTTTGCCACAGGAATCTGCATGGCTAAGCAGTTTTTTCTTCTGTGTCATTATTTAAATCTGGCACAATTTTAAACCATTAGAAGCATCTTATGTATGAATGGCCTAATTTCTGGTGGAACTGACCATTATACCTATGGTTCAAAGTTGGTATCAGTTTCACATATGGAAAATATGCCTTGCAGCGAGATAATACAGGAGCTAGATAAACTTATTTTATGGCAAAAAAGATTAAGGGGTGACATGAGCACTGCCTATAAACAGATGTGCAGGCAGAAAAGTTGGATGTGTAACTGAGTAGTTGAAGAAATTGCAGGGTCCAGTCCCAGACACAGAAGTCAGAAGTCTGTGAATATTAAATTGCAGTTTGTTTTTGTTTGTTTGGGGGGTTTTTTTGGTGGTTTTTTTTTTTTTTTTTAATTTTCTTTCTTTAGAGAGTTTGATAAAGTAGTTATATGCCAAAGGATGTGGTAAATCCTCCATCACTTGGCATCTGTACAGGAAGTTTAGTAACTGCCAACCCAGTTTTGAAGTTTGTAGGCTTGACAGAAGCAGTGGAGAAGCAGAACAGCCCATGTTCTGCTGTAGGATAGAGTAAATGACGAAAAAAAGACCTTTCACTCCTGTTTAAGTAAGTTGGGACAGAGCACCTCTGAAAGACAGTGGAAGGCTATTTACACACCAAGGTGACCTCTGCTTCAATAGATGAGTTCAAAGAGGCTGCATTGTCTCTCAACAAGAGCATCCAGCTGACTTGCCCGAAGTCTTTGAAAAGCAGCAAGGTGCCAAGTTTACCTCCTCATTGTGTGTGTAAGGCCAACATCAATCCTGAACTCAGACAAGTTTGGATTGGCCCCAGTGCGGGTGGGCACATTGAAACCTTTGAGTTTCATTAAATGGTGGAGTGTTTGATTTTGTTTTCTTTTCCATCAGGCTGCCATCCTTAGCAGGACGGTGTTATGTGAAGAATGGGTGTACCCCAGATCCTGTATAATCCCCTGGTAATTTATGCAGAAGCAAGGGCTGGTTTATTCATTCCAGTGAGATAAGAGCAGAGCAAATACTTGACATGAGATACACGGTCAGCCGAATGGGGTTGTCTGAGTGGCTTTGCCACTCCCACGGTTTGGAGAGGTTGCTCAGCAGATCTCTGCCATGGTAGAAGGAAAGTATTTCATGGCAAGATCTCTGACTTTCTGACAGCAGTCCAGAGAAGTCTGCGCTGCGGGAACATGGAAGAGGACGGAGCAGAAGCCTTCAGTTGTGCAAAGTTGTGACTGATGTAGCTCCAGGTGACTGCACCATTTCTTCCACTGACTCAAGAGATTTTTGCTCAGATCCTCAGCCTTTTGAGTTTGTGGACCCATGCAGATTCTCCCTTGCTAGTACAGGCTTCTCAACGGCTACTAAAATCTAATGATAATGGCTACTTTTTCTTAGTTATGTTTCGTTGATTTCTTAAAATTTGACCATTGAACCTACTGGTTGGTTAAAAACTGCTAGAGCCCTGCATTTCACTTCATTTCATGGAGCTAGAGCTAGAGCTCCATTTCATTAAATGCTAGTTTTAAGTGCTATGAATGTGGCCTAAGAAACCTTCCTCCTCTAGAGTTCTGTGCTGGAACTCATCTCTGCTGCTTTCTTGCTAGCCTACAACTCTTGCCAGCTTTCACTCTTCCTATGCAATATAGCAGAAGTTAGTTTCTGTAAGCTAGCACCTTCTTTAAATGCCAGCAGTCACATCCTATTATCTTAAGGCCTGATCAGGGGCAAAGCTGAAATGAAGTTGCAACCCAGAAATCTGAAGATTATCTGTAAACGTTTCTATGGTGCACTGAAGATCTGTGGCTCAAGAGTTCTTAATGGTTATACTTACAGGGCATAATCAAAAACTTGACAACCGCAAAGTTAATTTCTGGTAGAAACATTTGTTTCTTCTCTAAAAAATAAAAATAAAAATAAAAAGGCAGAGAGTAAAAGAATAATATGAGAAATTGTTTTGTTGTTGTTTTTTTGTCAAAACAAATTGGAAAAAAAAGAACACAAGCAGTTCTGCCATGGTGTTTCTCTTAGGAAATGTAACTTACTGATCTCTAACTTAAATTAACACACCAGTGTTTCTAAAGACCATTTCTGTGGATCATTTCTGAGGTTTCTCCCTTAATAATAGCAAACCCAATAATTATTATTTGCCTAGAGGACTGTAATTGAGAACAGCACCTTCCATTCTCGTTTGTTTTTCCTCTTCCAGATGTGAGCTGAAGACCTGATCTGACTGACAGATTAAATGACTTTGATCCATATAATATTCAGATAAAACAATCACACGTAATTGAAAATATCTGTTCTAATCAAGAGTCTTTGAGAGCAAATTAGTCTTCCCTTCTTCCTGCTTCTTGCTTGGTGAGTTCACTTTCAAGCTATGATAAAATGTGTCCAAACTTGATCTTTCCTTGTAACCCTTTCCCAGAAAGGAGTCAAGGAAGAGTTGTTTAAGCCAGGCAGAACTCCAGGACATGAAGCGTAGTCTAGCCTCTTAGTATGCTTCTTGACTTCATCCCTTCACAGTTTCCATTGAGGCCTCAGTGACATCTCCCAGAGGTGAAATAACACCCTATAAAGACTTACCAACCTTAACAGGAGATAATTTACCCTGGAATGTACTGATGCATAGAGATATTGTTTTCTGACTAGTTGTTTATCACCTCCCTATTAGTACTTTTTCACACTTCTTTTGGAAGACTTGGTTGCATCTGGTATAATTAAAAATCACAAATCTTGGGTGCTGAAGACATACTAAGATGCATTAGTCTTAGAAGAATCTTGCTTAATGTCATTGAAAAGCTATGCCAAAATTTGACAAGTTAAAATGACTTCAGTACGGCTTTAATAGAATTCAACAGTCAAGTGATTTACACAGAAATAGGAATGAAAAGCTGATCTCCACTGAGATCTTGAAAAGTTACTGCATTTACAGTGTGTATGCAGAATACTGGAAAGAGTTTCTTATTGAGAACTTTAAGGCTGGTTCAGTTGGTTCTTGGTTTTTTTTCTCTACAATGGCAAGCACTGATTTAACACTCTGCCTCCAGATATCAAGTTTCATTAAAGTGTTTCTTCATAAAACTATTCTGGCTAGCATTAGGCACTTAATATTAGTTGCCATGAGCATCTAAATAAGGGTATTGATGTGCCTGTGTGAGCCTGGATCTTAGTAGCTTATTCTTATTACCTACCACTACTCTTCTTGTCAATGGCAGATCACACACTCTGGCCTCTGAGAACTACACGGTCTTGGTTTTTTTTCCCAGGAAAGCAAAACAAATCAGTGCATATGCTCCCAGCCTTATAAACTACTACAAGAGACAACTGGACTTTCCAAAAAGAGAAAAGATACAAGGATGATATTGGTCCTTTACTAAAGATAATAATCTTAGTACTTCAGCTGCCTATTCGCTTGTTTGTGTATGCATTATGAAAAGGGATACTTACCACAGTGAACCTGAAGGAAGTTAAGAGATGGCCTTGAAGAGTCACATATGGAGTGCTCAGTTTATCCCTGGCATGATGACTATTGATGTTGTCACCTATGCTATATGCAAAAAGATAGAAGTGCAGACAGCCTGTCTCAACAGAGAGGTTCCTTCCTCAAAGACAGCTAGAGAGCAAGCAGATCCTGGGACATGCAGGTGAAAGCCAATTATTTTGGGATGATGCAAACTATTTGCTTATCTGGGAACTGTTGGCCACAATGGAGAGATGGATGGGAACACCTTTGTTCTCGAGCTCAGGCCCAAAGTGGCAAACCCTTTTTTAGAAGCTGAGTCCAAACTTGTTCACAAGAACATCTGCTCTGATCCTCCACATACCTCAGTACTAAAAACAACCATAGAGACTAAAATCTTCTGTTATGACAACATTCAATTCACCTCTGTTTTGGCCAGCTTTTGCACGGAGCTCAGAAGGACTGGTTGGGAAGTTGTCCTGGTGAATACGCTGACCAGTTTTATTAATGTGTAAAGCCAAACACCACCAATTAGAAATATTACCACACAGATGTGCATAGTCTGCACTGCATTGCGAAGTTACTTATACAGATAGCTCAAGAGCTGGTTGCACTGAATATCATTCCATTTTTTACAAATTAGGTCAGATGAGAAAACTGTGAGGAAAAAAGCATGTGAGTGGGGAGCAGGCTTGTAGGAAAGAAATAAACACCAGCCCACGGAAAGGGGAGGGGGATCTCCTGCTGGCTATAAGCCCTGCATTTCTATAGGAGTCCTCCAGGCCCGAGGACAAGAAAGAGTCAGCTTAGCTTGGCAAACTGGGTGTTAGTGGATACAAGCGACCTAGAGGGGAAAGAACTGTAATGCCTCTCTGGCTTGTGAGTATTCCCTAGGCCACAGCTCCCGCTTTTGTAATTTGCTCTTGTCATTTTTATTTATTGCCAATTGTTCATTTGAACACATCGGCTGCTGTTAGTGACAGGAGAGTCGTGCAGTGAGAATGCTGGATGAGCACCATGGAAATATGTTTTACCCATTAGTGTCAGAGCAAGCCGGTGAAGGAAACATTTGTACTAATATTGAGCGGGTGTTTATGCTCTTAAAAGCAACTCTGTTAAAATGACATGAAGGGGATGCAGGCAGGCACAACCCCCCAGTTCTTTCTTCATAATGTTAGAGGAAATTTGTTCCATTTACAAGTCAGTGTATGAGTGCTCATAGCCTTTGCAGAGAGCTATGCTTTGGGAGGCATAGATCGAGCGAAGTCTGGTCTGACTCAAGTGTCATTGGCAGGGATCGGCACAGTCCAAAGTTGTATTCAGATATATGCCAAACTCTGGAGAAGGATAGATCTCTTCTGCTAGTCTCATATCCCCTGGGGCACCCAGGGAAAATGAATTTTCCATGTGATCTAAACCAAAAGCTCATCCCTTTCCCCAGCACTTGTCTTTCTAAATGAAAATATTAACATAATCTCCTTAGTTGCTTGTATGATCCTCCCTAAATACTGATTAGCCAATACCCTTAGTCTTCTCTCCTAGCCTTCTTGCTTCATTCCTTCTTTCTTTGCCTCCTGATGAGAGAAAGAAATGATCCATCTCAGTGAATCAGCTGATTCTTTTGAGAGGATGGATGGCTGGACATCTGCCTGCAGGGAAGCCGCTGCAGGCAGCCAGTAACAGCATTGCGTGGGAGCCCAGAACGGGCCCACCTCTGAACACAGGCAGGGACTGGGCAACTTCAGGGCTGGGAAAACGCTGCCCCGATTCTAAAAGCAAAGATTGTGCAACTGAAAACAACACTGAGATGTCCAAGTAGGGCATGCTGTAGGATTACAACCTATCACTTGCCCTTTCTGAACTCCACTGTCTTTGATTAGACAATATATAGGTTTGCTTTTGTTTAAATTGTCCATGTTACAAGAGCTCCTAGCATGTATACTCTTAGTGTGTTAATTATAGTTGCACTGCCACCACTGTATTCTACATCCAACTGTCACTTCTTGCCCCTTTTTCATCAACAAGTGCTTTCAAGGGAGTTTTGTCTAACAGATGACAGCATCAACCCAAAAAAGGGGCACCTGACAATGATATTGCTGCAGCTGGACGGTCATTTTCCCCTTCTGCTCTGCTCAATCCAGCTACAAGCTTCAAGCCCTTGTCATCCTCAGCATAGACCTGCATACATCTCCACCCTTCTCGCCTGCTGAAGGGCTGTAGCATGAGTGAGGTTTACTGTGGTAATGCGAGCCAATTCAGGTTATGTCTCCCCTCCTTCATACTGATGGTGGGTAGCCAGTCCCAGGCAGCCTCCCCAGTCGTATTTTAGTCAAAGCAAAACACTGAAGAGAAAAAGAGGTTAAATTAATAAATAGTCCAATTTATCAGAATTCTGGTACCTTAGGATGTCCCCATGCTGCCTCGGGGGTTGCTGTAGGTCCTTCCTATGGGGAAATCTCTGAAACCCTCTGTCCCCATGCCATCCTCCAGTGCTTGCTGCCCCTTACATCAGGAGATAACCAGTATCTTATGAGACAGAGCCAGAAATGAGACTGTGGAGAATAGTAGTTAGGCTGCGGTTGGGGAAGAAGTCACTGGGAAATAGCATTTCTAAAGCCAAAAAATACCAGGGTGGTGTTTCCCTCCGAAAGCCCCTGCTGCACATGAGGAACTATAGACCAGTGTAAGTGCAGCCCACTGGCAGCCCACTTGGAGGTCGTCACGTGCAGCGTTGATGAAACAGTTCTTCTTTATAATCATTCTGGGGCAACTCCCCCATGGCCATACGTGGTATTTCACCTAGCTGGTCAAGTCCCCAGGGGTAGCTTGCAGTCACAGGCAGCACAGCAAGTGCATTGGATAAGACATGTTCTTTCTCTCTTTAGCATTACCATTTTTTTTTCTTTACGGTATAGCCCCATTAAGCTGTTGAATGCTTTCTTGACCACAATTGACTTCAGATAATCCTGGTCTAGCAGAAAAGGCATGATGAGATTTAGCAGCTGGAAGTAAATTTGACACAAATTTAGTCTAGAAATAAATTTCAGGTTACTACTTTTTTAAACAATGGAAGGTGATTAATCATTATAACAAATTCCCTGGGCTTGTGTTGAGATTTCCCAAACCTGGAATCTTTTATGAATGTCTTCTTAAAACCTCTGCCTTAGTTTCATTAGAACTTACTAGCTGGATGCTAAAAGCTTCATTTGAGTTCTTTGACTTCTATACACAGCAGTTCAGATGAGAGCTCACAGAAGCCCTTCTGATTTTAAAATTCACAATCATTCAGTTGATCTAAGCCCTTGTTGACTTCAGCTTATGCCTACTTGCTTATGTTTCACTCCTGGCATGAAATCTCTATCTATGCTGAGTATGAAGCCTATTGTTATTTATTTATGAACTCCCCATGTACCTTCTAGATTAATATTTGTGGGTGAGTATAACTCTAAAGCTATTGCCAGTGTTGTCCTTGATATGTTCTATTTGGATATCTGAATGTTTTCTCACATTGAGCAAGGTAAATAGAACAAGTTGGAACAAGTCTCCCATGGCTTATCTCTCTCTGGCTTTTCTGGAAGGGTGGATTGTACTTGCAGTAAGAAAAAGCTCAGACATGTTGCAGTCAGAAATGAAGGGTCAGAGTCTTTCCTCAGATCTAATTCAAGCAAAGGTGACTGTTTTTGCCTCCATACTATACAAATTCTTTCTCAAAGTATCCTCATCTGTAATAAGAATAGTCTTTAGGGTTGTGCTTCGCATAGTTTGCTTCGGTGCTCCTGAATGGGTCCACAGATGGTCCAAAGCAGGAAGGAGTTTGAGAAAAAAAAAAAAAGAGGCTCTGTGATGCCTTCCTCCTGTTCTAAGCACACCTAAGCAACTTCACACTCTGAGAATAAAATGGGAAACAGGGCTGACAGAGACCTAAAGAAGCCATACAGTGTATCTCGCTGGTTCATGGCCAGATTTCCTCTCCCTAACCTGCTCCTGACAGATACCCTCTAATTTTCACCTTCCTCCTCAATAACATTTTCCCAGAGCTCCTGGCAATAGAGACTTTTTCTTAATGTCTAACCTGAGTTGACAATGCTTCCAGGGACCTGAGGAAAAGTCTTTTTACTTCCTCTTTGCAGCAACTTTTTATGACAACCCACAGCCCTTTCTCTTCTCTAAGCTATGTGAACTCAGTGCTTTCAAAGGTCTTGTTCTCTAGATCTTCAGTCATCTTTGGCAGACAGTCCAAATCTAGCTGTCTGTTTGACTCCTCCACCTTGTCACTGCTACGTGAGTCAGCATACACTCATGGTCAGGCAGGGACCTCTCCTTTGCTAGTGATGCTAGAAGAGTAGCTCTGGTGGCATTCCAGCCTTCAAAGCCCCACTACATGTCTAGTGCAAGATACTGGCCAGGAACGTGGGCAAGGCATGCCTGTAAAACCCAGTGTGCCATCCACTCTCCCTGCACTCTTGGAGCCTCCTCCCAGAAAAAGCTGCACTTTTTTTTCTGACTCTTTAAAGTTCAGACAGGGGCTCAGCTCTCCACGGGGAGCCCTGGCAGGGAGAGTTGAATAGGCTTTGGAGGCATCAGCACGTGTACATCTGCTTGGAGGCTGTGAAAGTGTGCACTCCGAAGGGCTGCTTCCCTCTGCATCTGGAAGCCAAACATGTGGCTAGATCTGGTGGGACAGCGCGTCCGTAGCTGGCGGAGGGTGTGCTCACACATTTCCTGTGCTTTGCTGAGCCTAGGAACAAAGCAACCACCCTGGCCTCCCCATCTTGCTTCCAAGCAGCTGATCCCAGCAATAAGGGGATCAGCTTCGTAGAGGCTGTTCACACGGTTGGTGCCAGGTTGTGCTGTAAGGAACACGGGTGAGCGGGATGCTCACGGACATCACCTGTGATGGACACATCTCTGCAGGGCTGGTGTGTAGGTGCCATTCCCCACACCCAGGATCATTCAAGGAAGGACCAGGAATGGAAGAATTTACACTGGGAATGGAAAAAGGTATTTCCCAATACCTGTCTGATCTGTCCTGCTCCCAAGAGTCATATTCTCCCCTGCTCTCTCCTACTCCTATTGCTTTGTTTTGTCACTGGGGCTGCCTGTTGCTCTGCCACCTCTCCTACTCTGAGCATCATAACTGCTCCCTTTACGGGTGCAATAACCTCCTGACAGCCTTTTGCTTTCTCCTCATGGTACAGTGCACACCTATGTACTCTCATGAGGACAAGGATACCCTTCTACACATGTCCCTATAAAACACCTTGGTATCTTGTAGCCATCGCATTATCTAATTAAAGTAAATAATTAAAACAAACAATCCTCCCTGTATCATCTGCTGGAGGGAAAAAAGCTGCAGCTGAGTTTCTGTTGGGGGATTATTGAAATAAGGGAGCTTGAGAATCGATTTATTTCCTTAAAGCCAAGACCATGCTAGTTGTTAACTCAGTATAAGAGTTTAAGGCATTAAATATGTCTCTCTAAGCACTTTGCAGTTCTTCATTTCCTTACCATGGGGAATCACTTTTCAGTATCAAGTCTAAATAGCCTGTCTTCTCTGGAAAAACACTCGAGTGCATCTTCCCGATTTTAATAAAGTTTGGGTTAGAGAAGGGAAGTGAGCAGTTTATTAAACAATGCATGAAAATACAAAAGTTGCCACTTGAGCCTTGGGACTGACGTCACATCATAAATCCATTGACACAGCTCTGCTCACCAATTGAAATGGGGCAGGCTGGGATTTTTGAGAAGGGACTTTTTCAGTAGATTAATTATTGGTTTAGATATAGTCCATGTTGTGACTATCCTTTAGGGATCTGTTTACTTGCATTAAAAAAAACCTTGGTTGCTTTTGAATTCTGAAGAAGGAATCAGAAGAAGAGGGTTGGTGATTGTATGTGTCTGCTTCACTAAAGGTTAGAAAATTGCATCTTTGTAATCTAGGCTCTTTTTCAAAGAGTGTGTGTGTGAAATTTGTAGTGCAAACCGTTCTGCCTGCAGGTGTCCCTAACCAACACTGTTCAATTCAGCGCCTGGGTTATCCAGATTGCTAGATTGAATCTCAATATTGGTGCAATGAAGTCATAAGGGTATGTGATCCACAGAAATTGAAGAGCAGAATAAACGACAAGAACATCAGTGCCGGCAGGGCACAGGAATGGGATGTGGGGATTGCTGGCTGTGCAGGTCAGCCCTGCAGAGTTGCTCTGAGTTGCCAGCACTGACTGAAGTGTAACAGAAGTAGTGGTGGGTGCTCTGGTCATCTCTGAGGTTCTCCCACAGAACTGGGGATACACTGGTGCAGCTTAGGGAGGAGTCTGGAAGAGATTAAAGAGACTGCGAAGACAACATGCTGTTTTAGCATCCCCATGACTGATCCTGGCTTCTGAGAACCAGGCCTTCAACTTTACAAGTTATAAATACCCATAATCACCATGCAAAAGAAAAAATAGCCAAAGAACTAGTATAAAACTAAAGGTGTAGGGCTGTAAATCCTTTGATTGCATACAATTCAGCTCCTTATTTCTGGGTGATCACAATGGCACAAAAGTCCTAACATCGTTAACAGGTCACAGCCAGTTCTTAAAATGCTGATGAAGTGATTTCAGCCATAAGCTGTCTGAGCTTTACTGATCACAGTGGTTCATTTGTTTTTTCCTGACTGTCCTTTTTCCAAGACTCATTGTTTGTGTTTACAAGACATGAAGATGTTCTTGGGAAAAGTTTATTGCTGTTTGCTTTGGCATTGCTAGCTCTGGTACTGCGGCACTGGCTACCTGAGAGAGACTTTCTCTGTGTTGTAGAAAGACAATGAGTGTTTACAGTGGAAGCTGCTAAATTGCACAGTGAGATGTAATCTCTCAAAACGTGGAAAAATCAGACAGACACAGTATTCCTGTTTGCTTTCTGATGTATGCTGTATTTAAGAGAGCTCTTGCAAATAGCAGGAGCATTTGTGTCATGCTGTAACCTATCTAGCCTACTGTATTCAAATCAATTCTTGATATTTCTTCTGGAACAGTAACCTCTTGTAAAAGACACTGTTGGTTTTGCTATGAGAACAACCAAATGAAATGCCGTGGGTTTTTTTTATTTTCAGGATTTACAGATTAGATGTTCCAATGATCTTTTAAATGCTGATGAATTTTGGACAATTGCTTCCTAGGAATTTGCCAGAAAATTTAATTCTTTGGAAGCTAGGTGGAGAGGATGAAGGGTAAGTGTTGAGTTTTCCAAAAGATCATCTTCCCTAAAGGACAACTGCAGCTACCTATGCTCTAGAGCTGATATGTATCATTTAAATAAAAAAAGTGACCTGCAGAAAATGTCCAGCATTTGCAGTACTGATTTTACCAAGTATGGAAAAAGCAGCCTGTATGATTTGAAGCCTTTTCTATTACAGAGAATGATGGTGGTACAAAAAACCCCACCCTAATATTTCTAGGAAGCAGGAACATGTTATGAACAGAGCATGGGATACAATAGGGTGGATGATACTTTAGCCAAGCAATTGCAGGTGGGAATATGTTGGGGGAAAAAGGACCTGAAACTTTATGCTACTCCTTGTGGTCTGTGTGTTGCTACCGCAAGCTGACTACTGTCCTACTGAGACTAGTGGTTCTCAGTCTTTGCTGGCCCACAGACAGCAACACTGAGCAAGTAACTTGCTGTAGATCACATCCTACGTTGTTCTCTTCATCAGACGGAAGAAGAGTGTTGGTGGCATCAGCTGCACTAGAAAGGGCCATGAAGGTTTTGAATGAGCCAGGGACTGTTTTCCACTGCTCAGACGAATGCTTTGTCCCTCTGTGTTGGGGTGAATCTGGGATGAAGGAGGCATTTGTATGTTACCCAGCAGAGAACAGGAGAGCAAGGGTGAAGCTTAATGATCTGAGCAGGGCCTTAGAAAACACAGTGAAAACGAAGAGGGCGAGAATAAATCCACAATGATGCATGGGAATTTGAGGCTTATGTGGAGAAATGAGGCTGGAAAAAAAGAGCTTTACTGTTCCTGAAGACCTTGACAGCCATGCATGATGGCAGGGAGTCTGTAACCCCTCGCAGGGATTCACTGCCTCAGCCTCTGCCTTAGAAAAATTGCAAACAATTGGGTACAATGTTGGGAAAGTAACACGAAATTCTGGCAGTAAAAGGTTGGAGTGCTTCTGGCAGACTTTGGAGGAAGGCATTTAATTTTGTCCATATCACCTGGTCAGAGGGATGGGACACAGTCAGTGAGAGAGAGGGAGTCCTTTATGGCTAGAGCACTGACTATAAACAAATAGGAATTAAGCACAACACTAAATGTTGTGGTAGACCCTCTGTGAGACAAGCAAAGGCTCTATTGTGCAAGGGGCTTTGAGGTTATACACAGGATTATATGACTGTTATTAAGTCTAATAACACACACTACCGTTGCTGAGCAGGGAGAATACCTGTTGTATTTTTCAGTGTAGGCACTGCTGAGGCTCTTTGTTCTGCAGTTTTTGGGGCAGATCTTCAGATAATGCACATCTCTGGACCTCTGTCAGAAGGGAGTTTTTCGTGGCAGATCATCTTCCCGCTGTATAGTCTGCAGCCGTCAGTGGGGAAGGAAACTCAGCATCACGGCATGTTCTGTGCGTTCGCTGGAGCTAAACAGGAAGCCGTTTCAATGGGACTTACGTGGCTTTACACAAGCAGTGGATCTGGCCCTTCTCTAGTGAAACCACCGTGTTAAAAACAGCAACAGGCCCTAGATTTTCATCAGCAGGGAAGAGGAATTATAATCAAGTCAGCTGCATTCCTCTCAGCAGGCTCCTTTAAGGATGCCCTCAGAGATTTAGTGGAGTAAGGTGAAAAAGGGTTTGACAGTGGAGATGGAGTGTAAAGGGACACATACAATGGTCTCTGCATGTGACAAGGAAAGGCTATCCCTGGCCTAGAGGCTCTGCCTTTCCTTGCCTTTTTTTCCTGTGACAGGTAGGGATCACTTGTGCTTTCATTAATGGCCCTTCAGAGATGCAAGGGGCTCTGGAGGGCGGCCAGGCACTGCACTGCGCTGCCGTGGAGGAGGGGGCTCAGACACACTGCATGTCTGCTGGGCACGTTCCCATCCCTGGAGGGAACAGGCTGTTTCCTGATAAAGGCTGGGCTGGTGAGACCACGCGGTGTCCAGGAGCGTCACTGGCGGGGCTGTAGGCGTGCAGCATGTTCTGGCAGATGGTGGGTGGGAATGGCTGCAAAAGGGAGGGAAGCCACTAATGAGAGGAAGGACAGCAGGTGGGGAGCCGGACAACATCCTTTGCTATGGCATGCCTGATAAGGTGGGTGTTTACTTCTGTGGGAAGGAACAGCTTTCCAAATAAAAGATTAACTGCTACGTGATCTCATGGTAACAGCCCTGAGCCATTGCTAGTTTAGCCACCCAGCGTTAAAACCAGGGAGGGAGGAAAAAGGGATCATATTCCAGGCCCAAACACCCCTGGCTGACGTCAGTGTGTGATCCTTGCGTCTCCGCAGAGCCCAGTGCACTCACCACGTTATCACTGTTTCCTATCTTCAAGAGGCTTAGGCTGGCCCACCTCGCTGGGGACTCTGACAAAGGGCTGGCGGGCCTGAAAGTATGGTGGATTTTTTTCCAGCTGTGTAGCTGGTTTCAATAAAGACATCGCCTCTCCTTGCAAATCTTGCTTCACTGGGTAGACACCCAGAGGAGGAAAGGCTGAAGGAGAAGAAGGAGAAACTTTTTTATTTTCTGTTAGCTGCGTATGGGACCTTCAAGCATCTCCATGGCTTGAGAGCCAACGTTGTGTTGGCAGATGTTGGCCGGCTAACTTCTGTCAAGAGACAGGGGCAGATGTTTGAGCTTCCCCTTGATCTGACACAAAGCAGGCTGAGTCCTACAGCTATTTAATTGTGTTAAATTGTGTTAACGTTCACTTACACACACGGCTAGATCCAGTGTGGCTGTCCCTAACAGCATCAATGAAAGGTCCCTCTATATTCACAATCATGAGGCTTTTGCTGTCAAGGACTGTGTAAATCCTAGCTGTGAACGCTGCTGGCCACCAGGTCCAATCTTTTACACATCTCTCCTTGGAGTGTGTAGCAGCTTGGGAAACAACAGCAGCTTCTGGACCAGCAGTCCGAAGAGACCTTTTGAGGAAGATTCTGGAAAGTCTCCCCATGGTTATTCCAGCTGCCATCTGAAGAGACACCAATACGGAGTGTGGAAAAGAGGATACCAATAATGTCAGCATCAACAGTGGGCAAATCTCAGCACAGCCCAGAGAACCAACTGCAGACTCATCTGCTTTTTACGACAATTACATGTGAAGTTCTCTGCAGTTGCAGGAATGGCTAGTGATCTTCACCGTCATTCCCCCTCTCTGCTGGTAGCATGCTGCACTCTGTGCCTTTTGGCCTTTAATTAGAGGTCTTGCAGTTAGAGTGTACTGGGAAATGTCTGTTCATAGAGCATGGTCAGAGGATGCTCCTAGAATAAAATTCCTCCCTGGGTTGCCTGTGTTTGGTAAGGAATGGCTGCGATGACTGAAGCAACCCTGTCTTGTCTTGAGTTCCTTGTTCCTGAATTGTCAAAACCACCAGTGCCAGGGAAGCTTGGCTGGCTTTCTCCTGCGGTCCTTTCTGCTTCTTGCTTCAGGCTGTGCTTGGTTTGGAAGACAGCCCTGAAAAACATAGGGCTTCTGGTTCAGTGAAGGGGATGGACCTTCTCTTTCCCACCTGAAGTCTGCCCATTCCTAAAACCCAATACTCCAGTCCTTCACTTGAATTTTGATGGGCAAGATCTCCTAAGCTGGGGAATTCCCTGGGGATTTTTTTTCCCCAGCATGAGCAGAGAGTCAGTGCTCTCAATGAGCAGTGTGGTGAGCACTGGTTGTGAACCACAAGGGTTAAGTGGCATGTCAGATCATGGGCGGTGAGAAACTGCCGCATGTGTGTGGTCTCCCCAATTCACACTCAAGTGTTTTTCCAAAAAAAAAACCCAAACCCGACAAACCAACACAAAAAACTTTTTGTAAATCTTGAATTCCAGGTAAAGACTTGACCTGCACCTTGTGTAAAATCACAATGGTGCTTGGTAGGCAGTCCCTTTCACATCCCTGGGATTTTATATATTCTGAATGCAAAATAACCTGGGGCCACCTGTGGGTTTTCTTAAACTAAACATCCCACAAGTGTGAGAAAGTGCATTCTGACAATAGCCTAAACCAACAACACAGCTCAAGGCAGAGAGAGGGAAAGCCTCTTAGGGGAGAGTGACATCTACAGCCTTGTTTATATGATATAATCCCCTACTGCTTTAAGACTGGCCTGAGTTGAAAACTCTAGTCCAGAATTGGACTTTGCAGAATTCATAATGGGTTGTAGCATGATTTGGATCACAGACTTGCTCCTGAGCTCCAAGTAGAAGAGTAGCCACATTTTCTGCTAGGTGTTGCGCACATGTATAGGAAGAGTCAAGCCTGTTCCAAAGACCTTGTAGTGAGAGTAGACGCACAGGAGGAGGGAAGGCGTCTTAGCCCCAGTATTTGCAAAGGGAACTGGGAAAGGCTAAGTGACTTGCTCGAGGTCATACAGGAATTTTTTGGCACATCAGCAAAATGAACCCAGCCCTCTTATGTCCCAGTCTAACACTTTAAGCACAAAAACATCCTTTTTCCACAAGGAGCAGCTGTCAGATTAAAAAGCAAAGGGGTTTTTTTTTGTTTTGTTTTTATTCTCTTTTTCCCCTTTTCTTCCCACATTTGATGTACAGGAAAGAACAAATTAGCTCATTTAAAAACAACTGGAATTTTCACCCCAACTTGAGCACATTTTTCCAGATTCAAAGCCATTTGCTCAATATTTTTGTTTCTTAATCTTATTTTCTATGAACATGAGACTCTTTTCCTCCCAGAACTGCCTGTTCCTGTGAGGGCCAAACCACCACTTGAAAGGCTATTCCTGAAGTATCTGGGGCATGTCCAGAGCTGGGGAACACTGAAAAACTTGCAGACAACCTTGGCCTCTCACCCTTTGTTGGCATATCAAGACAATCTGCAGAAAACATGTTCCAGAAAAAAGGTTTAGATTGCAGATGGGTGATAGAGAGACCTTTGAATAACCTCAGCACTTCGGTGGCTTCAAGAAAATGGAAGCTGACTCCAAACCCATTTCTGGTGTGGGGTTTGGTTTGGCAAAAACAAAGTCTGATTGATGAGGTTTGGCCAAACCGAGCCTCCAGTTTTGTAGCCAATCTCTGCTTCCAGAGATCGTCATTTCTTGGGTGAGCTTCCACACATTTGAATTTCCTCGCTGCTTGGAGCCTCCAGGAAAAACAGAAATAGCCAGCAGGTCCTTCTGTGAGCACGCAGAGTCAAAATACAGTCAGGAGTGGTACAGTCGGTACAGTCTTTTCTAGTTGTGTGCAGCCATGGTGTCAGATCAATGAATGCTGTACTAAGCAGCGCGCTTGCTCTTACTTCTTAGCACAGAAACCGACAGCAGTAGAAGTCATTATTCTTTCACCGTCCTTCATGCTGGACTTTCTAAGACACTTTTTCCTTTTGGGAGGTGTGTAAGTGTTGGGCAGGATGGTACTCATAGGGAAAAGCAACAACTGTGCTATGACTTCCTTGGAGAAGTATGCTCTGGACCTGTTCACCAAGGACACACATCAGATGCCAGATCCATGCAGACAGGCTTCTGCAGTTTCAGTTTCTAGCCTATTCACTCTGTGCCTCTGTGCTGGGATTGGTAACCAAGGCATCAGTTTTGCTGACAAGCTGTTGTCAATGAAGAAAACACATGGCTTTTTCTGGCCCACATGAAGGATGTGTTGGTTGTAACCCACATGAGTCATTGTGCTGGATACAATCTTCACCCCTCAGACTACTCATGCTAAAATACTGAAATAGCTGGAATTGTAAAAATGGCTCTGAAAAGCCCCAGATCTGATGTGAGGAGTGTTTCTCCTGGAGTCAACATTGTCAAGGAGGGCTGTGAGAAGACTTTTCAGAGGTCTCCGTTGCAACCAGGCAGGAGAGTGGAGGGATCAAGGTGTCTTAGTTTTGCAGAAGCTTCCTGCAGGGTCCTTGCTGTCCTGCTAGTGGGGCACAGAAGTATTTTCATGCCTTTGATTTTTGCCTTTCTGTTGATAATTGCAAAGAAATGGACTCATGGAAATCTGTTGAGCTCGAAGTTTCAGAACTGAGCTTTGCTCTTTGCTTTCAAGCACCATCAAAAGCTTAACATTTCTATGAGAATGAACTTCCTGAACAGTGTCTTTCCTGGCAGTTCCTGACCCCATTCAAGGTTTCCTCTGCTTATTTATCTGTTATTAGTCTCCTGTGGTTTCTTTTCTGGACTTGGCTTGTCTCACAGCTAATCCAGGTTCTCCGTGACAAAATAACCCTGTCCACCACTTTTTTCCTTCTGACATGGCTCTCCATGAAGTTTCTTCTTCCCTTCCTGCCATGTGTGCCTTTCTTATAACCTGATGCCTTCTTCACTCTTTCTATTGCTCCAAACCCTTCTTCTGCAACTAAGTAAAAACTCAGGCCCTTCTTGTTGTAGCATGTTCATTGTCATCATTAAATTTAAATGCTCCTCATTGTTCCCAGACTGATGGATACTTCTTGGCGAAGGTTAATAAACACTGACAAAGAAGCATTCACAGAACAGCAGTAACAATTTGCTAGTAACTTCACAAACAGAACCATAATCCACGAGTATTGATTGGTTTCCTGGAGGAGCATAGCCCAGCATGGGGACTATCTCATATGTATGTGCTGGAGGATGTACACTGAGCTAAACCATGCTCCAGCCATAGCTACGTGCTTCAGGCATTTGGAGAATTTGATTTTGGATTCTCCCTGCCCTGTGCTGGGTAACTGGATCTCCTACTCCAGTCAGTTCCCTTACAGCATGCTCACTGTCCTCCCAGCTCCTGCCTTACCTCCGAAACCCTTCCCTTGTCTGTCAGTCGATCATTGCCCACCTCACTCCCTGCCTCTCTCTGGAGGATTACTGCTCACTGAAGCGAGAACCTCTTTTGCCCCCATTCATGGCTATTTTTCATCTGCTTAGTGTCTCCAGAAGAGCGGGGCTCATTTCCACCTTTGGTTTTGAACACTGCCTGGAAAAATGAGGTTTTTTTCATTGTCTGCACATAAGCCGTACAATAAACATGCAAGTTAGGACTGAAAATCACGTAAAAAAATCACATTAAAAAAAAAAAAGGCTCAGTGGATTCCCAAATTCCAATGAGATAAGCAGATGCTGCTTCTTTAAACAGAGACAACACCCTGTGTTAGCTGCAGCCCTGAAAGTAGCAGCCCAGGTCCAAGCACAGACTTCACAGGTGTCTGCTTCTTTTGTCAGGCTCTGTTCTTTCCCTCTGCCTAAGTTTTAAACCTTTCAGAAGAGGATTGTTTGAGGTTTTCCACTTGTCAACCCATCTGCAGGCAGAAAGTCAGTGGGAGACAGAGAGACCCATAAAAGGTAATAGCTAAACAAGTAACATGCAGAAATTCCTCACACTCACCTCTCTATTAGCAAGGGAAGATGCAGCTGACACGGATTAGCTGAGCATGAGTTTAGAGAGAGGCTGGATGCAAAGGCCTCTAGACTGCTTTTAACCCTAAAAGCTTTGGAGGTAACTAACAAAACTCAAAACTAATTCAGCTGATCTATCCCTTTGTGTTTTCTCAATGCTTTCAAGTGAGGACCTGTTGCTGTTGTTTTTTTCTGCTCCTGGGAGAAAATGTCTAAATGATAATTAATAATACTGTGAAGATCTTGTTGCCTCCTGGGGTCTTGTAATAGCCTCACTGGGCTTCTCTCTACAACATTATGTGACTCATTGCAGTGTGCAGGAAACAGAAAAAAAGATACCTATTTCTGCATAGTCTCTGCCTTTGGGCTGGGTGAAAATGAAGTCACACAAACCTGCAGAGCAAAAGAAAGGGAGAGGGTGGAAAACACCCCCATGCTCTCTTCTCTTCCTCCTTGCAGCAGAGGGGGAAAAAGTTTTGTTTCCATGTGGAAGATTTTTCAGATGTTTCTTTCTTGGGAGTGAATTGGGGCTTAGGAAAAGCTTAGTTCACTTCCCCAGATCAGCTGCAATTCTCTAGTGCACCTTTGTCCACTTGAGCCTGGGGTAACTTGGCTCTTCCCTCTTCTCTCATGTGCATAGTTCAGGCCCTGTCCTCTCTAGGTAGAATGGGATAATTTAAGTTATTAAATTCATGCACTCCAGGATCTAGCAAATTCCTCTGTCTTCTCCAATTCCTGTACATCTTCCAGAACCAAGTGCTGCTTTAACCCTTCCTACCCTTCCTAGTAGCTTGGGCTGCACCTGCTAGAAGCAGAGACCTTGAGTCCCTAAAATCCCTCTCTATATGCAGACTGCTGCATTTGAGTGGTTATCTTTTTTTGCAGGCAATGGATGAAGAATAAAGTGTTGTTCTCTCTGCTCTGCTGAATGTAGGAGTCTTTCTGTCATCTTGCCAAGCCTGGTGAAAAAAAAGCTCAGTTCTGCAATTCAAGGGGACAAATTATGTTTAGCTGGAAATTTTGGATTCCCTGGGGCAAATGATCACTTCTTTCTCATTTCACCCAGCTTTAAAATGGGAATAACACACCTTATCCATGTAGAATGGCGATGTATGAATCCGCAGCAGAGAGGAAGAGTTTGTGCCTGCCAACTGTATAAATATATAGATTCAAAACTATTCCCAGATAATCTAAGGAACCTTTTTGAGGATATATGACTGGACAGATCATGGACTGGTCAAACTTGTGAAGGTTCTGTGTTTGGAAAGGGAGCATCCGCTTTAGCAGCCACCCGTGCTGTATGCTTATGAAGTGTCTGAAATAGCCAATGATTCAGGTGTCCTAGTGAGGACACCGCATCCGTGACATTCACAGGGATTTGAAATTGCCCACTCTTTCACATTGAGAAACCTCCCAGGGTCCCAGCTGGTCCACACAGAAGAAAAGCAGCCAGCTTTTACAGTGTAAAACTCTAAACTTTACATTTTGTATGCTTTAGAAAAATTATAAGGCAGCCACAGCCCCATGCTGCAGCATACATAATGTGTATGACTGGCTGGAAGAAAATTTCTTTTCTACAGTTAGTGTTGTGTATGTTGTATATATTGTATAGATTCCAGGAGGGTTTAGAGCATAAGCCGAATTCTGAAAAGCAATGACATGATTAGCAAGCATAATAATTCCCCCACACATGCAGATTGCTCTCTGATTACATGATTAAATAAGATAAATTAAAACCATCTTTTCCCAGTACATCTAGTCATATTGGTTCTTTCAATCTATGAAGGGTGATCACCCATTAGTCCAACCAAACTGCAGCTCAAAAGAATTGCTCTTGGCCTTGTTTGCTCTTTCTATGTGTTGATAAATGGATCAGTGTCACTGTGGTTAGTTATGTTCCCCTCTCTTGTCCTATTAAAACTGTGCTAAGTTTGAGCTGATGTCTGCTAACAGGGCCTGGAAACGGCAACAAAATGAAAGCTACCTCATCAGTGACCTACACTTGTGTTAAGCAAGCAGTGTTATTTGTGGTGTAGCATCTCTGAAGGTTAGGATTGACACTGCGCTTGGTCTTGCTTCTTCCCTCATTCAAATCTGGAGTTTAGTGTCTAGCAGCAAGGACACCTCCTTGACCACTCTCACGGGACACAGCCCACTGGAGGGGAGGATTTCTGGGGAAAGTGGCATTCTTGCTAGCAGACCCATGAAGGATATGAAGGATTGAATCAGCCTCTCTGTGAAAATATGAGCTGTCTGTGATACCTGTGTTTTGTGGACAAACAGAGTGACTTGAGCCTTTTAGCTGGCTACTTTTTGTTTGTGTAGGTAGTGGGACTAGCCCCACAGCTGCAATAACACTAGCATTAATGAAATAAACAAAGAGAGATTTGTAGGGAGAGATGACATCCCTGGCTAGAGCAACTGATAAGAAGCAAAGACAGGGCCTGAAACTCAAGAAGCAACATTCCAGCTAATAAAGATGGGGGAAACTTGCTTTGCAGCTTGAACTGAATTATGTTAATCAGCTTGACATTTGGGGAGAAAAAGGTATTCGGTACCTATGGAAATGAAAGGCATGTGAACAAAAGTGGTAAGTTAATAATTTCTGTGTCACAGAGACAGATGGCAAGTGCTTCGGTAGAGAAAATTGTGACATAAACCCAGCATCTCTATTGTGCTGTGATTTTTAGGATGAAGTAGGGTTAGGAATTTGACATCCAAAGCTCATCTTTTGAAGATGTTTTGTGGAACGCCTTTGAAGATCAAGACTAAGAAGTCAAACAGAGAGTGGTTATATTGTGAGAAATGTTCTCCCACCGGCTGTTTCTGTCTTTTGCAGAGTGTCTGCGTGAAAATGTTGTGGTGCACAGTGGTTGATGGGTTTCACCCACATACTTTCCATGAGGGCATTTGGTGCTTTGGATAGAATAGATCACGTTCTGGAATGAGTACATGTAGGATGCAAAGCTTTGATGGTTTCTTTTGGATGGGAATGGGGCTCTTATTCTATGGGGTATGTACATGTGTCAGCAAGTTTTAAATCTATTGCTTTGGCATGGCCCTACTCTGCTTGGGGTATGTTTGCCATGAGAAATTTTGCTTCTAATAAAGTATTTGGTGAGGCAAGGGCAATTTGGAAAGTTCAAAGGGAAACTTTGAGGACAGTTTCTCTCAAATGATCATCTGCTAGCAAAGGCTGTAGTTTTGGGATGTTCTGGACAGGTTCCAATCTAGCGTGAAATATGATAGCTAAGTGTGCTGTTAATAAGGTTTTTCTTTTTATATTGTCGTGCGTTTTACATATGTTCTTCACGAGGCTCATTTACATCTGTGATCTCTGCCTCTGGAGGAGTAGCCTTGTTTGCTGAATGATTTGGGGCTGGTACTGGGGTTATCAAGAATATTCTCTTCACTGCTGATCTGATAGTGTCTAGAGGTTTGGCTGCATATTACACATTTCGGGGAGTGATTTGGATGGCTGCTGTGTTTCTGGAGGCAGGTGTGCTGGTCCTTGGTTTTTTCTATCTATAAGGTTATTTGTAGGATGCCATTTCAAGGTGGGCTTGGTGTCTGGGAAGTATCCAGAGACAATTAGATGGTTTTTGACCTACGAGTAGGTGTCGGGAACACCAGAAACGCAGCCCAGACAGAAGGGTATTATTGAACATGTGCAAACCACAATTCTCCTGAGAGCACAGGTCAAGGCCCATGATATCAGCTTTGCCCCAAGTGTAACAAGAAATTCTCCCCTCAGAAAGGTTTCAGTCACCAGTTTCTCTGTCCACAAGGCTGCACTTGTGCAACAACAAAAAAAAAGAGGCCTTCAAATTAATTTGTTAAACAGTCATGAACAAAAACTTCGTAGTAAATCTAGTCCTGGTAAGAAAGCCACCTTGTGTTGAATGCACCTGTCATGGTCTACAGACCTGCCATACACAGTCAGCCAAATCACTCCCTCTGGTAAGCAAATGGTCCCAAGGCATATCATAAATATCACTCAGGTAAAGGCTATGTGGAAAATGCAGCTGTGGACAGCTCCAGGGAGGCTGGATCAATAGCACAGCTGGTCAAAAAGGGTGGAGAAGAGGGAAAAGCTAGCAAATACCTGCCTTCAATTTAGTTTCTGTCTGACGTTGTGAGTTTATGCTTGTCAAAACGGTCTGACTGCCTCTGGGCAATAGCTCCCCATGTTGCATTTTCATGTAATATATGGTTAGGAAGTCGTAGTAATCGCAGTACTAAATGCCCAGCACTTCACCCACAGGGGAAAAGCAAATGCATTGATGTGAGAGTTGTATGGAACTGACAGACAAGGCAGAAACTGCAAATCACTGTTCTGAAACTTCTGTTCTGCTTTGTAGGCACTGAAATGATCCATTGTGCTAAACAATAGATTGGTCTTCTTTTGTGTTCTTAAAGAAAATGTTTAGAAGTGCAACAGTTTCTTCCAGAACCACGAGTCTGGATCTAAACCTTTCTTAAATTAACTCAAATCAGTTCCAGAAGTTTACTCTCAAAAGACAACTGATGTGAAATGACAGTATCATACCTGAAAACTGAAGATGAGCCATTTGAGCAGATTTAACAACTTCATGGTGGCTTTCATTTTTTTTCTTGGTGGCTGTACTCATGGACAACTCACATCTGGAACATGGTGTTTGGTACCAGTCAACAGCAAAAAAGATCTCTCATTTTAATTTCTCTCTCTCATTTTATTCTTCTACAAGTGGCTCTAGAGCTTTGACCTGGCACTGGAATCCAGAGGACATTTGTAACAAATAAAATTATTCCCAACTGATTTTTTTTTCCCCTGCTGAAAGTGAAGTTGGATTACTCTTTATTTTATTGGTGGCTATGGTGCTGGGAGCACTAAAATTGGAGTAACCCTATGGGTGAGCTTGGTTGGAGCTGAAAGCTATGAGTATTTCTTTGTGAATGAGATTAAAAACAACACTCTGGATGAACATCCTGCACTGAAAAATCCTTTCCTGTTTTAGTAACTCTGAAAGAGCAATAAGGAAGCAATTTAAAGCACCTATTGCATTTGTATTGGCTGTTCACAAAATGGGTTTTCTCTGTGTATCTTACCTGCTCTAGAGGTTTAAACTATGACACTTGATGTGGTACATTTAATTCCTGATTTCGAGGTCAGGTTCATTTTCTGGCTATTGTTCTGTCTACTTTAGATTATAAACATAGACGTTTTTCTTCTCTGTCTCAAAACAAAGCATTCCATAGAGAATAAAGCTCTGACAGCCTCAAACATTCAAAAAACATGCAGCATCACCCCAAAATCATGACTGTGACTGAAATTCACAACACCTTAATATTAAAGATAATAATAATGAAGGGGTTTTTTTCAGTATATAACCTGAGTTTTGAATCATTAAGTTGCCCTGATGCCACACACTTGCAAGAGTTTCTCTGTGACTATGAGAAATAAAATATGCGGGGTTCTTTTACTTGTGTTTCTCTCTTAATTTCTTGTTTCCAGGAAATTATTATTTTTTTTTTTTAAAATGAGGACTCAATATTGCAAATAGTCATGAAGAAATGACAACAATTTGTAACACTGACTTTGCATTCAGTATAAGTATCCCTCACTCTTATCAAGGTGACTGGTATTTTTGAGAGTTCTAGTTTGGCATTTTCCCTTTGTGTCTTCAGAAAGCCAGGACGTGAACCTCTTTCTAAACAGGGTAACACCACATACTCCCTGACCTTAGCAATCAAAGTGTTTTTTTTTTTCTTAAGGAAATATGCAAATTCTTTTCTTTATTGCAAATTACATCTAGGGCCTAATACAGCTGGCAGAATTTATCTGAAAGACCCTCTATGTAATAATAAGCTTGAGAAAGGTCAACTTCAATATACACTATCATTGAAAGGACACTGTCATCCATAAAAAGCTGTGGAAGTAACTTGTGCTACCTTGCAGGGAAGAAGAAATTACAGCATGGTGACATGGCCCCAAGGGTCGCTATTTCTGCGGTTCTTCTCCAGGCGGCAGAGGTAATTCTTTCCTTGGTCCCTGAGCTTCTCCTGCCCATTCTCTGCCTTTTGCTGCTGGACTTACACTTTCCTGCATCTCCTCCCTCCAGCCTACCCTGCCCATGGCTTCTTCCGCCATAGGTGGGAAATGACGTATTCAACTGCAATGTTGGATCCCTTTCCTTCTGAACTGCCTCAAAAAATGCAACACGAGTGCGAAAAACCTTTATCTACAGGCTGAGGTAACTTGCAAGAATAAAGCTACTATGGTCAATTCACTATAGAGTAATTTTCAACCATAGTTCTTTTGCCACTTCTCATCTTAAGGGCAATAATCAAATAGAGACTTGAATCCAGGGATCTGGAAACACTCAAGGCCAGGCTGGACGGGACTCTGAGCAACCTGATCTAGTGGGAGGTGTCCCTGCTCACCGCAGGGGGGTTGGACTAGATGGCCTTTGATGGTCCCTTCCAGCCCAAGCCGTTCTATGATTCTATGATTCTAAGATTCTATGATCTTTCTCCATGCCAGAAAGACATGGGAAACCTAAGGAAGTGTGGTCTGTACACTCACACCTTGCTTATCCCTATCACACCAGGATGCTGGAAGCTGTTTCCTGGATGTGATGTACAGACAGATCACAGGAAAGGAATGAATGTGGCATCTTGTGGTTACAGACTCCAGAAGAGAAGGAACAGGAACTGCCTCAAACCACAGTACTGGAGGTTCCTACAAAGATGTAAAATGATCATGAAAAATAAGGCTTGGAGAGACTAGCTATCTAATCCACCATGGTGCCCTTGGTACATCATGATGCCTCAGGAAATTAATGTTTGAGATATGGCTGTGAGGACATTGAGAAAGTAAATTTCCTCTAAGTGCAAGAGAAGGTATTCACATTTGCTGTTTCATTTTTGTTCAGTGCAGACGAGGGTGGGGAGTTTGCAGACAGACCCCCTTGTGTCCTGAAGTTCTCAGAAGGTGGAGAAAGACTTCTCCTACCTGAGCAGGAAAATGAGACTTTGCATCTCCATGAGAAACACTCTCTAACCTGGTGGCTCCATCGTTTACCTCTCACACAAAAGTGGGGTTCCCCCACAGGAAGACAGAAGTAGTGAAGGTGATTTCTCTGCTGTCTGGTGTGGGCAGAAAAGTACTAGTTCTTGGACAGGGTTGTTAGATGAATGATCACTCCAACTGCAGGGGTTGAAAAAGCAGAAGGAGACGGCAGGATTAAACCTGGCAGATGGCTTAGAAAAAGCAGTGATAGGTTACACCTGCAAGAGGGGTTCCGTAGCAGGAGCAGCCGCTGCACATAGAGCACAGCACTGCTGGAGTTGCTAGCAGGCAGTGGAGAAGTCTCATGCAGCTCATTTGGGAGGAGATAATAAACTATCATGCCATTCCCAGAGGTAAAACAGAAGGAAAGGTCTGCGGGACTCCAGATGTAAAGTCTCACCTTGCTAGTCCTAGGCACTGAGAACCTGTTTTAGAATGGACATCTGTAAACTTCGAACTGTCCTAGGAGGAGTTTTCCTTTGTTTTGTTAGAAATTTTAGTTAATCCAATGTCCACTATTGTTTTCGCAGGACTGTAGATTATATGCAGATCCTTCTACTTCTTTATGTAATTACGTGTAATCTCCTTGGGACAAAATGTTATATGTAATTCATTAGTATTACATACAGATTATATTCTTTCTAGTGCTATTATTCCCTTGCTGGTACACAGGCATAAAATAAGACAGCAAGATGTACCCTAGACCAGATCATCACTGTCTGTCATGGTTTAACCCCAGCCAGAAACTCAGCACCACGCAGCCGCTCACTCACTTCCCCCCTCACCCAGTAGCATGGGGGAGAGAATCAGAAAAAGAAAAGGTAAGACTCGTGGGTTGAGATAAGAACAGTTTAATAGAACAGAAAGGAAGAAACTAACAATGACACTAACAACAACAATGAAGTGACAATAATAATAAAAGGATTGGAATACACAAAACAAGTGATGATCAATGCAGTTGCTCACCACTTGCTGACTGATGCCCAGTTAGTTCCCGAGCAGCAATCCACCCCCCCGACCAACTCCCCCCAGTTTATATACGAGGCTTGACATCCCATGGTATGGAATACCCCTTTGGCCAGTTTGGGTCGGCTGTCCTGGCTGTGTCCCCTCCCAACTTTCTTGTGCCCCTCCAGCCTTCTTGCTGGCTGGGCACCAGAAGCTGAAAAGTCCTTGACTCAGTCTAAACACAACATAGCAACAACTGAAAACATCAGGGTGTTATCAACATTCTTGTCATACTAACCCAAAACACAGCGCTGTACCAGCTGCTAGGGAGACAATTAACTCTATCCCAGCTGAAATCAGGACACTGTCCTAAATGCTTGCTACTGGCATCAGCCACTGACCAACTCACTTTCCAGAGTTTTCTTTTTATGCCCCAAAAGCCTCTGCTGAAATCTGCTTTTCATTCCTTCTTAGGGAGAGAAATTTAAGTCCAGTAATAAGGACGCTTGATTTTTCTCAAGCTCCCTCAAGAAAATGGTTTCATTAACAACGCTGTGTGCTTTATGTTCCTGGGTTTCATTTTTGTGAATGATTTTCCCTAAACTGGAGACCTGGGGACAAGCAAGATCTCTGTTGGAGAAGTAGCATCATTGGTCCTATGACTGCTAATGCATCCTTGAAAAATTTGTCAAAGAAAGGTTACTTTTCTGTCTCAGATTTCACACAGACCAGATAGATGGAAAAACAAAGGGGAAAGAAAAGAAACGCCTCTGTTTTTGAAGAGCCAGAGGAAATAATACTGAGAAAGTATTTCGGGTTTTTTTCTGCTGATGCAAAAATGATGGAGTTTTTTTGCTGGGGACAGTACATCCACAGGTAACCAACTCTCTGTGCTGCTCTTCCACATACAAGTCTCTCTCTAGCTCCCTTTCATTTCATAGTAATCCCATTTCTTCACCCTCTATTTGACTCTCCTCTTAAATGGATGGAAGCTAAAGACTGTAGGGGAGATACCGATGTTACAAAAATGACTGTTACAATTAGAATTTTTTTATTCACTTTCTGATAGTCTCAGAAAGACTCAGAGAGACCAATTGCAGGAATACATTGTCTTTGAAAAATAGCTCCTCCAGGTTAAATTAGGGGTGTATTATAAGGCGGCATTATGGAGGCTTTCCAGATTTCTGTTACATCAGAAGAGTAAAGGCTTTGAGGAGTTTGGCAACATGTAATAATGTTATTTGGCCAAGCATGGAAAAAGTCACAAATGCTACATTCAAAGCAGATCTGTGAGAAACTGCCTCAGCTACATTTGCCCTAAATATATAGGGCGCTCGTGTGGTACACAAACATACCATATGTCTCTCCATTCTACAGAAACTACTTGGATGAACCCCAACCCCCAAATTACCTGCTCAGCACTGGAGACCTTTATCAACTCCAGGTGCATGAGATCTTTCTGCCCTTTTACCTTCAAACCACTTTGTCTCCTTGTTCTTTCCTGGCACTTGTTTGTTTCTAAACCAGCAACCAAGAGATTAGAAACAAATGGTATGCAAAAGGTGACCTTTGGAAGAATCCATTTCTCTTCTGACAAGGCATCTACCCTCCAACGTGTTTACAGACTGTATTGTCACTCTCTAGCATAGAAGTTGACAGCAGTGGTGGGGAGCATTCCTTGGGGTCATGCACTTTGCACAGCAAATACGTCATGCCTGAAACAAAACCAAAATAAATCCTAAAACTACCTCGTGTACTTTTACTCCTGCAATCTGATGACTAGGAAGGAGATGCAGTAGCTTGGGAGAGAGTAGCCTGGCTGGGACTGCAGCATCCTATAACACTGGTTGTGCTGCAGCCTCTGAACTCTCTCAAAATCAGTAGGGGATGAGTTTTTAAGGTCAGTGCCTCTGAAGCTGTGAAGGGAACACTATCAACTCTTTCTTGTACAATCTCTAGGTAATTAGAGATCAACCAGCTAATCTGTGTGAGCATGAGGTTCACACATTGCTCAGCTCTTTTCAGTAAATGTCTTGATTCTACTTGTAATATTTTGTAAGCTGTGGTGATCCATTACCTTTTCAGCTCAGCTGATGGCTTTGACCACCTCAGTTCCAGAAAGAACTGCAGAAAAAATATCAAGCTAATTTTGTTTAATCTTTTTGCAAAGAAAGTCACTGCTCCGTGATGTCTCTGCTCTTCCTCCCTGAGACAGTCAGAAAGCACTTTGTAGTGGTCATAAATATAGTGTATGCTTTTAGGGGCAAAGTTGCTCCTCCTCATTCTCTGTTGAGCATGATGGAAATCAGATACATCAACCCCTAATGCTTGTTTAATCTTTCCTCCCCACTATCCAGAGAGATGCAAAAATGAGTGAGAGTGATTTTTTAATGCTTAAGATTTATTGGTCCTACAAAGCCAGGACACACATTGAAATTCTGAAGAAATACCTGCTCATGCAATAAGTTTTGATAAAGTACACCTTAAAGGCACAGTGTTTTCTTTTAATAATAATCCCTTTTCAAACAATACCAAAGAATGAAAAGGTGTATTTCATAATTGTTTGTTGCAAAAAAAGTGGCAAAACCAGAGGCATTTGATCTTCATGGTTTTTTTCTGTAGTTGTTGGAATGAAGACATGTCGTCAAGCTGATTATGGACAAAATACTTCTGTGTTCATGCTCTGAAAGGGCAAAATACTAAAAAAAATGCATCCCTCCTCAGCCTGCTTTTGTGCTGAGGGAACTGAGTAGCAGGCATTTGGGAATGTTCTGAGATTTTTCAACCAGAAAGAGGAACAGTTGAGTCTCAGAAAACACAGCAGGTTTGCTTGGGCTTTTGAAATATGTTTACTGACCAAGAAGAACAGATACATTGGGTCAAATCTTCAGAGGATGTAACTCAGGCTAGTACTGTTGGCTTGAATGGAACTGGTCCCTCTACTAAATTGGAATTGGTTCTTTAGGATGTAAAAACTCCATACAGAGACCTCAGCATCCACTTCTAATTTAGCCCACATCGTAATGACATAAAGTTACCACTTGATGGCTCTTTATTAGTTTAGATGGATGAAACAAGTTAATGGATCCTGACCAGTCTCTCACAGCAGATGCAGAGCTTGTCTGCAGAGTCACCAGAAGCGAAAGAACTGTGAAGCTGTGAGAACAGAGCCACTCAAAAGACATATTTCTCCTCTTCCTCACTGGACCAGAACACCATGATGCAATCTGCCACTGCTTTCACTGCCCAATATGTGAATTTCCCTTTCTGGAGCTGTCTGCCCCAAATCTTTCAGTATTAAAACCAGATGCAAACAAAACCAGCAACAACAACAGAAGTTTGATAGCTTCTTTGACATTTGTACACCAAATTCCAGAGGTGGGGGGAGGAGCGAGAGGGGAAAAAAGAGCACTGGAAATAAATACCCCTATGAAGAAATTACAACATCAAAATGCAATTCCCTTGTTCATGTTTTTCTTAGAAAGCAGTTCAGTTCCATCTGGCTGTGGGCCTGCAGCCAACGCTTGCTTCAGAAGAACCGAGACATTCAAATAAAAATAAATAAATAAATAAATAAAGGAATAATGTACCAAGTGGCTCCTGCACCCATCTCTAGATCAGGGACAAGGCAGGGCTGTCAAAGCTGATATTGTTCCAAGCCAGCTTTGCACCCCCATGCAAACATTAATCTTGCTTAGGCTGACAGGGTTTCAAATAGAGCCATGTTACACATGCATTCACGAGAGATGGAGGCGAAAGGAGAGTATCAGTCAGATGACACGGAACAACTAAAGTTTTGTTCTCAGTGATGGGTCACTGGAGCAGCATAGATGGGGAGATATATGCTTGTTGTGGTGATGATTATTTATTTATTTTTGTCACTAACCAGCTCTAAACAATGGTGTGCTATTCAATTGCAAGCTGGGAAACTGCAAGGAGCCCCTGAAAAGAAGTGTTTTGTCATTTGCAAAATCTCCAAATATTATTTTCTCTTTAAAAGAAGAAGAAAAAGACAAAATGGAAAAGAAAAGGAGGTGTTCATTTATTTCTAGCAGCTATTGCAATGTTCCAAGTTGCTGAAGAAACACAAAGCTCATGCAGAGCCAGCCACTGCTTCTGCATCCTAGAAATGCGCTCTGGCCATGGCTGTCAACAATGACTAGGGATTTTAATTGTCTCTGGTTGATGGATTCTGACATGAAACTCCTTAAAATTTCTTGCTACACATGCTGTGTTGAGATGTGGGGTTTCGCTTCTTGCTGGGAGAGAGAAAACACAAAGCACAAGCCATTGGAGCCACCTTCCCAACAAAGCTTGGAGTTTTGTCCTGAAGCTCTCTGAGCAAGGAAGTAAGTTGAAAACGGTCTCCTCATTCCCATTTCACTCAGGCTTAATGGGAACTCTGTTGTGAATGTAAGACCATGGTCAAAGCAAACACTGACACACAGCTTAGCAGGGAAAGAGGTCCTAGTGGGCTCTAACTCCTGGCAATACTTCTGAGGATATCCAAGATGTAACATGCTGTGTCTTAGTATGACACACGAATGATGCCATAGTGAAATACTCCTTCTACTGAAGAGTTTCCCACCTCCCTTCCTGAGTCCTCCCAAAAGTTGGCAGAGACAAACGGTTGGAGAAAATGGCAGAGAAGAGAGCCAGAACAGGCAAGGGAGATATACCGTGTAGCACTCCTGCTGGCTGATGCACAAAAGCGGTCTGGTGTCAAGGAAGGAATCCATCCTATTCTTGCCTACCAGAAGTCAGGATTAGAGGCTGATTTTCATCTTGAGTAGGGAGGTCAGGGAAGAGGGTGAAGTGGGAAATGAGAAAGAACAGATCTGATATGACATTACTAAGTTATCTGTCCTTAATCTTTGGCCCAATTGTTTGGAGAGCGTATCTGGCTTCTTGCAAGTAGAGCCTCTAGGCAAATGCAATCCAAAGTTAGTCCATTCACTTCAAGGACTTGGGGAAACAAAAGGAAATCAGAGCAATATAGGATTATGTCACAGATTTTAAACAATCTATAAAGATAAACAGAGAAGGTTATATGGCTAGAATAATGTTTTCATGTATCCCTGGGAATTTAACTTAATGTCTAAGAACTAGGGTAAATTGAAAATTTGAGCATTGTCTCTTTTGCTTCGGTGGATGAAAAACAACCTTATTTAACATCTTCCTCTTAACACTCGCAATGTGATTATGTCAGCATTGGCTAATTAAGGGATTTGTGAGTGCGTGCTTCACCAGTTTTATTTTTTGAGGTCAGCCGAGCGAGAGGAGATTTAGCACCACCCCAGCTCTCACTGCCAAACCCATAAAATATCTCCATCAACCCCTGCTTGATCTGTCATCGATAAAGATAGTTTCAGGAGCCATCCTGAACGCAGCCAGATAAGCACAGAATCAGCCAATGATAAGAAGCAAGGGTGGGATCCCAAACTGTCACTAGTTATCAGAGTGGCAAGACCAAGTAAGGCACCAGCTCCCCAGCTGCCAAGTACCAACGACGTCAGGATGGCCTTGTGCCTTGGACCACGTCCCTGCTGACAGCAAACCTTTCCTGCACTTGTTAGGGAAGAAAGGAGGAAGACTACAGCCACCCTGGCACGAACGGAGGATGCGCTCTCGAAGCAGCTGAGCTCTGACCTTCCCTCCTCCAAGAAAACTATTTTATTTGTTTGTTTTTTGAAAGGAAAAAAAAAAGAAATGTGGAGCTTTTTTTATGGGAAAAAAATGTGTCTTGGAGTTGGGATTTCTGACAGATTTCCAACAAGATAAAAACATGACAAATTTTCACCATCTCTAGATGCAGCCTATGGTAAATATTCTTCAGGGGTGATGGGGGAGGGAAGGAGAAGGGAGAGTGAGAGAGAACCTGTTATTTTCATCTGAAAATAATTTTAAGGGGGATATTTATCCCACTGGGTAGAACAATTCGTAACTAAAGTAATGTGCCTGGTCAGTGAGGTACTATGAACAGGGAAAGAAGATCCCTCCACTCTGGGAGGCAACGCACAGCCTGAAAAGGTTGAAAAGTGCTTCTATAAGCAACTTGCTAACTGTGATGTATGTATTTTCTCTGGGGAAAGTGCACTGCATGTTTTGATTTGGGCAGATTCTTGGTTTCTTCCCCTGAAGCAAAGAGGCAGCCAGAAGGTATGGGGAAAGAAACTGAATGGCTTGGAAGCTGCCTGCAGCCTGAGCATTGAAAAATCTTTGCTTTATAACACTGTCATTTAGCCTTGCTGAGAATTAGTCATTTTTGGTGAGAGTTTTGTTAAAGCCTGCATGGAAAAAACATGAGGAAACATGAGGAAAAGGAGAGATATGGGCTAAGACCAATGGCATCTTGACCACTACAGAAACAGTCCTTCATGGACTGTGTCAGAAAAGAGGCAGGCAACCTTCATCATGAGGTTCCGTTTCTAAATTTTTTGCTTCTCCAGTCAGGCTTAGAAGGGAAGCAGGATTGGGATGTCAGGTGGGTTGCCTATGATCCCTTTCATTTCAGTGTTGCTTGTCCCTTTTTCTATGGTGTTATGGCACTGTATGCTCTGTGGCCAGGGACCAGCTTTCTCATCTAAGTTGATCAATGACATAGATGGTGGAATTGAGTGCACCCTCAGCAAGTTCGCTGATGACACCAAGCTGCGTGGTGTGGCTGACACACCTGAGGGACGGGATGCCATCCAGAGGGACCTGGACAAGCTTGAGAAGTGGGCCCGTATGAACCTCA
>JAVKLA010000001.1:36790951-36853029 GCA_034782735.1 Sagittarius serpentarius
TCTAGTAGCTGGTACAGCGCTGTGTTTTGGGTTTAGTATGAGAAGAATGTTGATAACACCCTGATGTTTTCAGTTGTGGCTAAGTCGTGTTTAGACTAAAAGTCAAGGACTTTTCAGCTTCTCATGCTCAGCCAGCAAGAAGACTGGACTGGCACAAGAAAGTTGGGAGGGGACACAGCCAGGCCAGCCAACCCAAACTGGCCAAAGGGGTATTCCATACCATGGAACGTCAAGCCTCGTATATAAACTGGGGGGAGCTGGCCTGAGGGATCACTGCTCGGGAACTAACTGGGCATCAGTCAGCAAGTGGTGAGCAATTGTGTTGTGCATTAGTTGTTTTGTGTATTCCAATCCTTTTGTTATTATTGTCACTTTATTGTTCTAATTATTGTCATTGCTAGTTTCTTCCTTTCTGTTCTGTTAAACTGTTCTTATCTCAACCCATGAGTTTTACCTTTTTTTTTTCGATTCTCTCCCCCATCCCACTGGGCAGGGGTGGGGAACGTTGCAGACATAAGGGACCATGGGCAGAAAATTCTGGAGGAACTGTTGGAGAGAGAGGGTGAAGGTGGTTTGAGGCTCTTTTCCAGGGTGAAGCATTTGCTTCAGGAAGGACGGGGCCATGTCAGAGCTGAGAGTAGAGTCAGCTCCACTGGAACACAAAGCTTCCTGTCCACTTGCTTCTGAATTCCTAGATCCCAGAGAAATAGGCAACACTTCTTTATTAAAAAAGGGCTTGTTTTATCTTACCTTTCCTCTCCTCATTACACAAAAATTGCAATGACTCTTTGACTTTAACAGAGAAATAACCCATATCTTTTCATGCACAGACCTTGAGCTCCTGATGAAACACTTTTGGAGCAGACAGGAAAGTCCATGGAGCAGTTAGAACTGGTAGTGTTCATTTGGATGGAGTCTGGGCAGTTTGCAAGTGAGCACAAGTATTTCCCCAGGTCGTGCAAGGAAAATTCCTTCCACACAAGGTAGCAGATTGCTCTTTTCAGGCCTTGGATCAGCCACAAGCCAACCAGAGCTCACATACCTGCTTTCTCAGGAGGTTATATTGCTTCTGGTCTAAAGCCAATCCATGGCTCCTACTCAAAGCTCAGCCACAATGATCTTGTGTCTGTCTGCGAAGTACCACGTAGCCATACCCATGATAACAGGCTTTGGAAAATAAAACCTGAGCACTGATCTGCAATGCTTTGAAGAAATGGCTTTGAATGCCAGGACCACTCTTGCTTAACAGATTTCAGCCTAATCTGATTTATTTATAGTTTAACCTGCCATGTGCCTGCAAACCAGCTGGAAGCACAGCCGGCTAATTAGGGGGCCGTGCCAGCATAGGCTGCCTTTGATTGCTTGAGACAAGATGCCTGTAAGATGGACAAGATTTAAGGCACACAGTTATTGTCTATGACCCTCTTTTAGGTCCTAATGAGCTCTGAGAGGCTGAGATGTTCTGTTGGAGAGGCAGCAGGGATCTGGCTACATCAGGGCAAGCGCTGCATCTGGAAGTTATTTCATCTTGGGCTTTCCCTGTCTTTTTCCCCATTCTCTCTCTCATACATCTGTGAGGCAGAATGTGTTTAAAGCACAATCCTGATAATCCCTCTAGATCTTCTTCTCCCCTATTTGCATCTTTCAGGGGGCATCTGTGCTAACATGTTTCCCACTTTTGCTCTAGACAAATGAGACATCACTGGTTTCCTCAAAGGCTGAGTGAAATAGTGGAGATTTTTCGTTACTTTGAACATGTCCACAAACTGAAATTCCCCTTTGTAAAAAGGACTGTTAGCCCCAGGAATCAAGCTTATCCTGAGTGGGAACAAAGTATATTGAGGATTACCCTAGTCCACGTCTTTCATGGTTAGTTTAGAAGTGGAAAGGCAAAATGCAGTCACTCTCCATTCTACCCTATTCATGGACTGGTCCTTCCAGTTGGTGCATATACTCCCTTTGTGATATAGACAAAGGCATCACAAGACCTAACAAAATCAGCACATGAGTAAGCTAAAGGGGCAACTTTCTTATCAGCCAATGTCTGAACGCTAACCCTTGGGGGTGGGGAGGGTGGTGTTAAATATAATTAAATATATATTGCTTCATTAAAGGTACATTGCTTTAAGGGCTATTGCTGGTCCCAGATGTTTGAAGTTCACTGGTTCATGTTACATCCACTCTACTGAGAAGATGAAGGTCTGGGCCAGAAAATGAGAAAGTACTAAGTAACTGACCACATTAAAAATAACAAAACAGAACAGAACCAAAAAAGTAAAAGATGATCTCAATAATTTAAAGTCCTTTTACTGGCCTGAAAAGGGTGGAGGAAGCAGGAGGACGGGAAGGGCAGGAAGCGATCTCTTTACTCCACAAGGGTTCTGGGAATCTGGCTGCCTTTGGGGGACTGGGAGAAATGGGAAAATAAAATAAAAACATGTTCAAAATGCCAAGAATGATAGGAAATAGTTATCAGCTTGAAAAGTTCCTCCAAGGGTTATTAATAGCTAACAGCAAGGAAATCATGACTCACTGGGCAGATAAGTATATCCTAGCCCCTAAAATGTGAATTGGTTCAAAGTTGCTTAACCCTGACTATTCTATCATAACACATACAGGGAAGGTCTATCACCAAAATATCACCACAGGTATGTAAACTTATTTCTGTCTTGCAAAGCACTTAAACATGTGCATAAGCCCTGTTACTTTTCATGAGCTATAAGCACATGAAAGTGTGTTAAGTCTGGACAAAACTGAGCATTGGATTTTGACTGCATTCGAAAAGAATTGGGATATTGGTCTTTTTGAGACCACTTGTTTTGCATATAAGTGGCTAACTGGTGGTGGTTCTGTCTTGGGCCATGAAATAACATGATCCTACAATTTCACCTCACTACTTGCATCATAGGCATTCTTATTTTCTGGCATGTGTAGGGAAACTGAGGCGCAAAGACATTATGGGACACTTTCAAACTCTGATTGCAGAGATGTAGGTGCCAGTAGTCCCACAGCAGTCCATTTCCACCCTCAACAAAGGCATATTTACTCAGGAGCATACATGTAGGTTTAACGACTAATCTGCAGACACATGAATAGCAGATTTTTAACCTAACAGACATTCCTAAAAAAACACCTAGGAAGTCTGGGGGCTGGGAGAAAGCTGGGCTAGAGGAATAGTCACATGGACAACTGTGTTGCAATGGAGTGTGAGAACAGCCAGTCAGATCCAGAGCCCCGTTGCCCGATGCTGCATGTTAGCATTGTAAAGAAAAATCCCCGTGCTGATAGTTAAGCTAGGTAGAGGCTGGAGGTAGTGCAACACTGGAACTGCATTTTAAAGACCAAGTAAGCAAGCAAGCAAGCAGTGAGCAAATGGGTGGAGTGGGCCAAGATCACCTGAGTTTTGGCCAAATGTATAAGCCTTAAAATTGTCTTTCCTCTCAGTTGGAGTGGCTATTTCCTTTCACATCCAGCAGCTTTTTGGCATCATGCCTGGCTGCAGCAGGGCTGATAACATGCCTACCCTAAAACCATGGCTATGAAAAGTAGATATTAAGTTGCCTAAGATATTCTGCTGACATAGCAATTATTGCTTTTGATAATCACGTAATCACTGAATGGGCTGGAGGGAGAAGAATACCACAGCCCATTCCCCTGTATCACGTCCTCTCATAGGTGTTTTTCTACCTGGCATGTGAAACCTCCACAAAAGGGGTGCCCCAACCCCCCAGGTAGTCTGCCTGCGAGGTTTGATATCCTGCTTTTTTTAAGTTTTCCTGATGTCTCCTCTGTGGCAATGTGAGCTCCTGACTCTTCTCCTCTCACCAGTGGACACAGAGAACACATCTCTGCCTTCCTCTGACACCGCCGCCTTCCTCTGACACTGCCTTCTCCATGTCTGGAGTTGGTCCTCCTCTCTCCTCTCACAACGTATAGCACTGCAAGCATAAGAACACAGGGCATTTTTTCAGTGTCTTATACAATGGGAAATCATCCTGACTGGGCTGCTAGGAAAGAGAAGAAAGGGACGCTAATGAATCTTTTCCGTCTCTCAATCCTATGGTTTTCTATTTTTGCGTTGGAATGGAACATAATATTCTAAGTCCTTCAGCACAACAATATGTTAGTCAATTGGTAACAATACATTGGGCTTTTGGGTGGGAGATGTTCTTTTGCGGCATCTGTGTGAAGGATGATTTTCATCAAACAGTTTTATGGCTTCAATGAATTATTTGTAAAGTGGCTTCTGCAAGTGTGGCTGATTGTCTAGTTTAATTCTATTTTCTGTTTTCATTGGGTTATGTAAATCACCGGGTATTATGTACACTCTGCATTTGATGGTTTCAAACCCGTAATTGAAGAATTTATGTACCGGGTAAATTCATGGTTTCTGTGAAATTCTTGTTTGCTATAAATAAAAGCTTGTTTACCCATATGTCAACGAATAAGAACATAAAAGGTGTTAGGAATAAACAAGTTTTTTCTTTATTTCTTTCATGACTGTAGAAGTATATTTATTTATTATATGGACTCAGCTTAAGCGAAGGGAAAATTTTTGTTCATTTTTTCATTTGCCATGTATTTCATGAAATGTATTACACAGACATTTAGAATATACCAAACAATATGGAACATATTACAGCCTATAGCAGCTGTCATGATATTTCAAATATATTACATGGAATGACATAAAATATTTTCAACATATTCTTATAATTTTAACGTATATCGTGTGGTGTCCCATATTTTAAGCAGCAGAACAATGGGCCAATTCTTTTTTTTTGTTCTTCTTTTAAAAATTGCGTTTTATATATTGTCAGATATATTTTTACCATGTGTGCAATAAATTATATGAAACACATAACACACATATGGAAAAGGTATGACTCTTTTTGAGGGGGGGGAGGTTGTGGATTGCTTAGTAAGGAACTTAAATCCTTTGTGCATTGTTTAAGAAATGGTCGGTATCTCTGCTCTGGTCTGCAGGCAGTGAGGTTTGTAAAACAAGTATTTGTGATTTCCAGCAACCGAGATATTTTCTGGTGAAGTTAAGATGGTAGCGTAGAGTCAGTCACAAAAATCTGTAGCCTGGAACGAACATCAGGGATAGCTTGTCACAGGGCAATCCGTTCTTTGTAGATCACAAGAAAGTCGTGAACACATGGCTTTCTTCTGCACCAGGTCCTGGAAAGGAGATGTATCACTCAAAGCAGCTAGCCTGAGCTAGGTGATTACAGCCAGCGATGGCAGGGTTATCTACTCCGCAAACACAGTCCAGCTTCTGAGATGGTTTGTGCTGTGTCCTTGCCGTCTCCCTGAAGGTGATGGGAAACTCAGAGTAATTTAGTTAAACTAGCTGAGCCTTAGAGAAGCCAGTGTCTGTTTAGAGACAGTAATCAGAGTTTCAGCCTGTTAGGTTAGTGCACTGGGAATTGTAGTGTGCAGGAATCTAACAAAAAGAGATTTAAGTGGATCACAAATACAGTTTTTCTGTCCTAATGGATTTCAAATGCCTATTGGTCAAACTTTCAAGAAATATGTTAACATCTGTACTAGTCTGAAGGTGATTTGGTCAAAGCAGCTGTTCTGCTCTGCCTTCTGCCCTGTGCAATCCTATGTTGCTGTTCAGTAAGTCCCCTCTCCTTCATGCTGGTTTTGGTGGGCAGCATTCTGCTCTCTCCACTCTGCAGCTGCTCAGATCTGAACAAAGTCTCCAAACCCAAGCAAGATGAGATCCAATCCTTAAATCCGAATGTAGATGGTACTTTCCCTTGTGACTTCGGGAGGGGAGGTAAGTAAGTCAAGAGTGCATCTTCTCTGTGCTCTCCTGGACTATTACACCTTTTCTAAATGCCTGCAGACGGTGGGTTGCAAGGTTCCTATCTCACCAGTAGAAATGCAGAGGGCTCAAAACATGCACCACCGAGGGAGGTTTTAGGCCAAAGGAAATAATCCAATGCAGACTTCCAGTAGTGAGTCTGGATTTTATAAATATAAATCAGTGCTTTGAAAGAGTTACCCAAGCTGTTTAATAACTGCTTAATTCATCCACTAGGACTACATTTTTTATTTCCAGTAAGCCTAGAAGATCTAAGATTTTACTACTTGAGGCAAGCAGGAACTAGAGCCAGGGGGAACTGTCTTTTAGGCTTTACATTTAGACAAATGACACTCCTCGTTCTATATGAGTATACCAGCTACAGTGAGGGGTCTTTAAGGTTCACCACGACATTTGAGGAGCGGACAGCCAGCTTCAGGCCTCCTTTCATGGATTTGCCTTACAGCATGGTCTTTTATAGTATCATACTTGCCTTCTGTTGCACCATGCTTCCACACAGAGAACAGCTCAATATTGGGTTTATCCTTATCCTTTTTTACTTTATTGGTCATTATTGACTGCATGCCATCCAAACCCTCTCTTACTTGCTTCATGGTTTTTTCCCTATAACAGCTGCATTTGAGTGGTGGTCTTCCAGGAGTGTCTTAATGGGTCTGTGCTCCCCACAAAGATAGCACATGTGCAGTTCAATTATGGATGAAGAGTGTGTGGGAGGGAGGTGAAACATACCACTGATTGATGGGGATGGCATGTGAAAAGCACAGTCATCCTAGGAGCTGTGACAGACCTGAGCTCAGGGAGGAATGACTCTGTGGAGATTTTAAATTATAAAATCTGAGAAATCTTGACAGAGCTTTGATAAAGTCCAGGTTTTCTGTTACAATAATGGGCCAAATTTAAGTGGATGTTCACAGGTATAAAAAAATGACAGAGCTGTTGGTTGACACAAGTCATCTGTGCTTCTACACATCAAATGCCTGATGGATAGCATAGAAAGTGAGGCCTTTCAAAAGAACAATTGCCATTTTGTCTTTGACACTGAAGTTGTCAGTGATAGGGTGTTGTTATATATCAGCACCTTTCTGTCATTAGTTATTGCCATTAGTACCTTTAATGATTTTAAGGGTGGCCCTTAGAATAGCTCAGTCTAAGTCATGTAACTTAGACGAAATGACACATTGCAAATCAATGCTGTGAGTCTAAGCATTTAGTCCAGCAAGTCCCTGTCTCGCAAATAAGAAAGATGTTTTGGCCAACACATACACATATACATGCATAAATAAGCATTTACAAACATACATGTATACACATATAGGTAATAAGCCTGAAGCAAGATATCCATTGGTAATTACAACACCAATGATGAAAACCTGGCGAAGTTGCAAGCAGATTTCCACAGCGGGAAGTGCTGAACAACCTTCCTGATGTCCACAGGTCTCTTCAGGATCAGTCACACAGACAGACAGGCAGACACTCTGTCATGACTTACTCCTTGCTGAACCACCTTGACCACATTTCCTCCACACTGCATTCACACCCAAAATAATCCTTGCTCCCTCCTGCCTGCATGATTTCCGTGCTGGGGCTGCAGCAGGGCAGTGTGTCAGAGCCATGGCGTTCGCTCTCCCACATTAGAGACGTGCAAGGAGGAGGCAGAATCTGCTGAAGGAAGCAGGTACGTGTGTGCCCCTGGGGGAGACGACACATTTGCACATCAAATGTGGAGAAAGCCCCCTCTGCTGCACTTGGAGAAATAGGGGTGACTGTACCCCTTAGGAAGCAACCTCATAGGCTAAGCAGCTCTGACATAGATTATATCAGGCAGATAAAAGTGTTGTAGAATCAGGAGAGGAGAGAATGGCTCCAGCTTGTCCCAATTTCCTGACAGGATTAAGAGAAAGGGGAGGAAAAAAAAGAAAAAGAAATATATATACTTATGAGCTAAAAATGCAATCTTTTTTTTCTTTTTATTTGCTTTCTGGCTTTTGAGCCTGCACCATGCATTTGGATCAGATAAAATAATAACTTTTTCCTTTTTTTCCATGCCTTTAGGAGTATCAGTCCTTCATTTTCATGATATCATCCCTTTCCTGTCCCTGAGTTGTAATTTTGGGTGGACTGCTGGAAGCAGAAAAGCCTGTATATCTTCTCATCATCATCTGAATTTTCCGTTCTGCTTTGTAACACACCTAGGTCCAAGAGAGCACAGGAAGCATAGAGAAAAGGATTTCCTAGTGAAAAGTGCATTAAAGAAGAACAGCTCAGTGAAGGGCTGACTGTGTGGCCTTTGCTTCTTTATCTGTCTGCTTAGGAGCAACGTGAACTAGGTCATGATCCTTATGAATTGCTCCTCCTGTTCATGGATTAGAGACACACTAGCCCTGAGGTTTTAAGTGTTGTCACTGGTTAAGCAAATGAGTGTTATCTTGTGTGCCCAAGCTCTTGGAATAATGCACTGTCAGTTCATGGATTTAAAGAGACTTCTCATTTTTGTGGCCATGACTGGTCACTGTTATCCTCTCATGTTATTATCCACATGTTATTTAATATACCTCACTGAGTTCTATGAGTTAATTCTTATTTGTACTAAATAACATCACTGAGGAAAAAAAAAAAGAAAAAAAAAAAACCCAAAAGAGTTCATTCTTGATGAGTTTTTCCACTGATGGAGATGACACCACAGTCTTTAGTCATCACAAGTCAATGGCAACTCACTAAGAAAAACGCAAGCACTATGCTAGGCTGTATAGAGAGGATTATTACCTTCAAAATGTGTGGAATAAAAATTCTGTTCTGCTTAAGTGGTAAAGCCACACAGAGGTCTTTGTCCCCTCTGAAGCACCACACATCTAAGAAGTGAATAATGTTTAGAGAGTCCAGAGATGAATGCTGAGGGCTGTCAGAGTCTTCAAAAACAAGAGTTATGGGCAAAAGAGTGAAAAAATTGGAGGTTTCAGTCTAGAGAAGAGAAGTCTGAGGAAAGGCTGCATAACTGTCTTTAAACCATGATTTCTTGTTTTGCGTCAGCAAATAAATAGTACAGATGATTTCCTTCTTCACTGCCATTGCCTTTTATGTATTAATATTGCAACAAGATAGATGCCAGGTTTTTAAGAGCAGATTATACAGCATCTGTCAGAAGTGACGTGGCTGTTGTTGATCCCACAGTGGGCAGGGAACAGAAGAGGATGTCTCTGAAGGATCATACCACCTCTTCAATGGGATTCTGGAAGTCTCTTGATAATCTTAATCATTTCCTTCTGAGGAATGTTTTCCAATAATGAAACTAATCAAGCAGCTCTACCCTTAACCCTCTGCAAATTATCTATATGCTGCCTGAATTGTTAATGCTAGATAGGAACACTGCACTTCAGCAGTGGTTGCACCAATGACAAGTTGTCTATTACCTCTTCTATTTCTTTTCAGTGTATCTTTTTTATACTTCCAGAAATCACATTTTCCCTTCTTGACACTGTGTCCACAGAGGCCCTCAAATAATTATCAAAACTGCAGCTGCTGTGTGTGGAGTCGTTTATCCTGTACATAAACTCCATTACACTTTTTTGTGCCTAAGTGGATGGCTTTACAGCTGGATGCATCTAACCTGTGTTGCATTGTGTTTTCTTGCATTGAGCTTGCTGGCTGACCCAAGCCCATCTGTACCAATGACCAGCTGTCACTATTTACCATCTCCTGTTTCCCCAGACCATTTCTCTTGTTATTAAGACTTTGTACACTATGAAAACTTTGTGGGTATTGGTATTACCGTTCTTCCCAGGTTGCTGAGATCCTTGAAGAGCAGTGGGACAGGAGTGGATGTCAGCTGGCCTTTTCCACAAATGCTTTTGCTTCATAAGATTTCTCTCTTTTACAGTTTCGTTTGAGTCCCACAAGTCAACCATTTCTGAGCTGCTGAATGAAGGCCAAATGTATTTTGTGTCTTTCTAGTTTCTTAATTAAAACATCCTGCAGGGCAAAGTCAGATGCCTTACAGAAGTCTATTACATCAACAAGATTATCTTTAGCCACCAGACGGGTAATTTTATCAAATGAAGATATCAAGTCAGTTTGACAGGATCTGTTTCCCATAAAACCCTGTTGATTGGCCTAATTTATATTTCCTAACGTAATTTTTTATTAGCTGAGCCCATGTCATGTCATGATTTCTCTCGGGATGTATGTCAAGCTGTCAGACTTACAGCTATAATGGGAAATCACAGAATCATGAAATTTTGTTTGGAAGGGACCTCTGGACGTCATCTTCTCCAATACCCGCAACTCAAAGGAGGGCCAACTTCAAAGTCTGCTCAGGGCCTTGTCCAGTCCAAGTTTGAATCTCTATGAGGACAGAAATTCCACAGCCTCTCCGGGAACCGCTCCCAGTGCTTTAACACAGACGTTGTACAGATTTTGTTCTTGATTTGCAATATGAATTTCCCAAGAGGAGAACTGGGCCCATTGCTTCTCATCCTTTTGCTGTGCATCTCTGAGAGTTTTCTAGATCCATTTTCTCTGTTAGACTCCATTAGACAGCTGAAGACAGAAATATGTTCCCCCCTTTGCCTTTCCCTCTCCAGGATGAACAAATCCATCTTGCTCTGCTTCCCACTGTACATTATGTGCTCCAGCCCCTGAAAGCTCACTGGAGCAAAACTGCAACAGTAAAAATTGTTGTTGATTTTGTCACATACCTCAGTACTTTAACAACTGGGAATGCATCCCAGGCTACATCTACTCTCCCTACTGTAAATGAAGATTGACAAATACCTTTGAGGGAGGCTTATTACACCTACCTTCGGATGGGATAAATCACCTTAGCTGTACCATTCATTGCCACAGAGAGAGTCTCAAAGGCTGGTTTAAACAAGAATCCTAATTTTTGGATATCTGAAATGAGATGAGAATAATCCCACCAAAACAGTGCATTCCCTGGTTAGCTCCTTCAAATCTTATGGGTGTATGTTGTCTAATCAAAATATCTACCCTTTACCCTTGCTATTCAGTATCCTTCTCATTCTTTCTAGAACGTACTGTACAGACCTCATACAATATAGTTTTTTCTCAGGTACAGAAGAGAGCTATTTCCTGAACACTTTTTCCTACCCTGAATTGTCACATCCTATCCGGTACCAGATCCTTTGTTAGTTTTCCTTTAGTGCTGCTTATTTTAAAACACGTTATCTGTGTTCTCCAGAGTGCTCATTGCTGCGTGTTTCTCCTTGCAGCTTTCTACTCCCCTTCCTCATGGCCTCTGATTTATGTCAATTATGGTTGGCTTCTCCATTCTTTTATTTGCTTTATATAATATAGACATGCTGGTGTGTACGCATATGTGTATATATGTCTGTAAGTGACTGTATGAGACCATCAGAGTGCCTGCTAATCCAGCGTGGTTTTATAACCAGCATGTCTTCTTTCTAAAGTTACATCATTTCAGTTTGGGGGAATCTAATAAGATCTCTTTTAGAAGTTCCTGATTACCATCCATATTTTTGCCACTGTTTTATATTCTCCATCTCTACTGAGTTGACTAATAATTAGTATTGGCTTGGTGGAACTGGCCCTTTTGAAGCATCGAATATATAAAGTATCAGTTTATATACTCACACGTACACTGCCTCTATATGTATGAACACATAAGCACACATGCGTGTACACAAGTGCATGTGCACACACATGCACAATCTTGTTGTAGACTTTACAGGTCAGCATAACCCAGTCATGCTCAGCCTGTTACTGGGAATTCTTCTCACTCTACCCAGGATCTGTTTCCCACTTAGCATTATGGAAAAGCAAGATAACCAAGAAATCTTCCTGGAGTCACAAGTTAAGAATCTTTGGAGCTTATAATGGTTCCACTCTACTTTAAAAACTATGTACTTTGTAATCCCCATGGTAACAAAAATGTCTGACAAAGTCATCCTTAAATGTTCTGCCCCAGTTAAATACATCTTTGATTGTGCATAGAATAATGTGAAATCATATAACTATCTGATTATCCTCTATGGTAAACTATAGATAGAGCAGTGCTATTGTAGGAAAACTGAGAACTGTAAATTATATTTTCATGCAATATATGTTTTTTCATGTGGAACATTTTATTTTGTTTTTGTTGCTTACAGGCCATGTCAGGGGGTATTTTAGAAGGGTGTTTCCTTCCCAAACTTTTAAGCAATACATCTACTCAGATAGACTCCTTTGTTCTTTCTAGTGAAATAACAGAATGAAAGAGGCACTCAGTTTCCTTCCATGCTTTTCTTATACTTGCATAATTTCTCCTTTTAGCTGTCTTACCTATGAAGTGATCAGCTTTGAGGACTTCGGTACTCTTCATTTATATTGATTATTGCTCATTTTGTGATCTTTTGGGCGCAAAATGGAACTGTGTCATCTTTCCTTGTTCCCCACCTCAAATTCCATGTCACACTGTGCTCTCAGGAATATGACCATCTTCCTTGTAAGATCAACATTGATTATACCACAGTGTGAAAGAGGTCCAAAAGAGGTGGGATGGTTTCAATCTAGCTGGTTTTTTTTCACTCCAGCTGAGAAGCTGAGGCACTATGTTTTGTTCCTGCTACTAGGTCTAATATCCTATTGACGTGCACCAGCATGGGATAGAGTTCCCCTAGCTTTCAGAGGGATCTTTAAAAACATTTTTTTTTTGTTTCTGCTTAGGACCCTTTTTGATGCACTGAAGATCTCCTAGAGTATTGCACACAAATCTTTAACTTACAGATGTTTAAAATATTGTTTACGGATGGAAAGACTGTGGAAATGGAGAAAAGGAAAGGGCAATAGAATCACAGCCAAACTAATGTAAGTGCCTTCCTTCCAGTAGCTGGTAATAGACAATCAAAGTACCTGCCCTTCCCAGTTGTGGTGTTTCTCTGAGGGAAGACACTGAGAGGGTTGGAGAGCTCTGACAGAAAAAAGCGCTTTTGTTCAGATGAGCTGTTGATAGAGCTTGGTCCACATCATGATATTTTGGACATTGGTCAAACCCATCCCAAAATGCTGGCTTTTCTTTCAAGTTCTTTCCTCTGAGCAGAGCCACAAAATGGTTGCCAGATTGGCCTCTTTCCTGTTGCTGCCCTGTTTTTCTTCTTTTGGGGCCTATGGAGATGGTCACCAGTGTTGTTCTTAGTCAGTGATGTGCATTGGTTTAACCAGCTCAAACATCTGCCCAGAAAACTGTTCAGTTAGAACTGGATGAAACAACTCTTGCTTTTTTTAAAGCTCTCTTATGCTTTCTAAGAATTTGCATTGGGTCTGTTCCATCTGAGAGATGTTCATTTTCTGTATCTCACATTGGCCTTTGTGGTTTTTATCCTGGGAACTGGGCTGAGAGACAAGGAGGATGAGGAAGAGGAGTTTGATACTCTTGCTGTTGTGAATTTAGTGATTAAAGCCTTGAGAACAGATTAAGCTGAAATTGCAGTTTGGGAAATGTAACCTGATAAAATAGCACAGACTTCACTCCTCCCTGTGGGAATCACAGCCAGCAGCTATTTCTGATACACAATGAGCTGAGGTTTCCCCCCCCCAGCCCCCATGTTTCCAGCTGCCTTTGTTGTTCTGTAATGTTCACGTTCTTTGCATGTCTCAGGCCTTTAACCAATCCCTTGCTAAAAAGCAGTCTTTTTACTGGAATTAGGGAAGCTGCATGAAAATGAAAATAAAAATGTGTGAGTTTGAAAAAATTTTTAAAAAAGATGAAACCTGAGTGTCCTTAGCTTCTCTAAACTTTACCCTTCCACTTGGATTTTGATGGCAGACGGCTGGTATTTAGGAAGTGATTTTTGTTTGTTTATTTATTTTTACTACAGGCAGATAAAACACTTGGAGGGAATAACCAACAAGACATTGGGAGGCAACGTTTAGATTTTATTTCCTTTTGGCCTCAGTGCCTGCCTGTGTCTCCACAAGAGGAGATGCTGACCAGGAGACTGGAGAGCAGATTTCCTTGGGAAAGACTCCAATCAGAGGAGAGTAAAACCACATTGTTCGTGTCCTGACAACTGCTTCAGAGCCCAACCAGTCTGGTAGTGACTTCCAGACTTGACCTGGGCTACAGATTTGCTCTGCTTCTAAAAAACATGCCCTGAATACCTTTAGCGGTGACACAGTGTCCAGCCTCTATTTGCCAGCCTGTGAGATTTGCCTTTGAGAGGAGACTTTCTAGGATCCTGCTCATATTCCCAGGGGAAACCTCATAGCACACCAACCGCTTTTCCATCACCCCCACCAGGGGATGACAGGACCTGGTTTTTGTGCAGCATCTGGCTAGACCATCTACCTCTGATGACATTACTCAGAAAATTTGATGAGGCTCCTTCTTATGAACGCCCTGTTGTCCTTTACCTAAAGGAAAGGACTTGATACTGCCTGCCACAGGAGCAAGTAGTTTTTGTGGTTTAGCTGAGAGCAAGTGACATTCAAGAGCCTGGCAGGATGGTAGGACTCCTAGGACCCAGCCAGCAGAGGGAATGGCTGAGACCATGAGCCCATTTCTATCTTGCCCAGTATTTACAGTTGCCCAGGGCACTTGAGCTGTTGCAGCCTGACTGTTCATCCCACCCCCATTCTGTGCTTCACCAGGATCACGACATTGTCACTTCCCAGGAACGGGCCCCTGGAGGCAAAGCTTTCCTGGAAACTGAACTGAGGTTCTGGAGCTCCTTGCTAGACAACAGACTGGGAATCTCGCTATGCCAAGACAGAAAAGTACAGTTTGTGACTTGCCTTTCCCTTAATCAGTTGCTCATACACACAACAACACTGGCAAGCAGACCAGATACTTCTTCTGTGTCATGAAAAGGCACATGGAGTGGCTGCTAACATGGCTCCTCCTTGGGAATGCTTGGGAGGGATGAGAATATCATGCTGAGGGGGAATCAAGTTGTTAGTGAGGAAAGGAGAGAAGAGATAGCACTGTCATAGTATATCTGAAGAGGATTTTTTTTTTTTAGTCTGCAGGACATACACACAGACCACATGGTTCAATCTGATTGCATTACCTAGCAATGATCACACTTACCTCCAACTACACCGGGCAGGGCTTCTCTGTACACCACAACACAGAGTTTTCTTTCAAAAGAAAATTTTCTGAACTCCCAGTCTGACTGTGACTCAGTATAGAGCTCGGGGATTTGGGTCAGGTCTTGTTTTATCCCTGTGGATTTTACCTAATCCTCATTGAGTACTGCCAGAGCTTCTCTAACCTCATTTTTTTCCTTTGGATCTCTCTGATAACATCATCTACCAGCCATGGTTGTTTAGATGTCTTAAGTTTTTTTTCCCTAAAATAATGTGTGTGTGAGGAAAGATGCCAAATACAAACCACCCCTACCCCCCCCAAAAAGGCGCAGTGTGGGGGGAAGACTGAGGAATATTAAAAGGAGAAACTCCTGCCTTTGATGGGTGCATTTTCCAAGGAAAACAGAAGGAAAATGTAACAGACACCAAGAATATAATCTGATTTTTTCTGCCAGCCCATTTTATGACTTTAAAAACCAGTCAGTTTTGTTCAGCATAGTTTCTGGGAAGGAAAAAAAAAAGGCAGGGGGAGGATCCACACACTTCTAATCATATTCAAGTAGGCACTGTACAAAACCTCCTGGAAGCCAGCAGTAGTGATGACTGGCTCATTACCATTATATAAATAGTATTTAAAGTGCAGCTGGGCCCTCACATGAGCAGAGAACTAATTGATGCCGAAATATGTTCATTTCAAGTCCTGTGACTTCACGTGGAAAATATTACACTGGCTAATTAATGGCAATGAGAAGAGATGATGCATTGCCTTATAAAACAAGCAACTGAAATGTTGAGCCTTCATCCAAAAGGAAAGAGGGGAGGGGGGAAGAGGTCTGGAAGTTTAAAGCATAAAAAGCCCCAACAAAATAAAATGCATGCTCGCATACTCACAGTGACACACACATAATCAAGAAATAGAGACATTCAGGAGGAAATGACTTGCTATTTATCTAACGGCTCTCAAGCCAAATTTGAGTTTATTATATGTCCTTGACAGAAAGACAGCACAAAGCCCAGTGTTTACACAGAAGAGTTCGGGAAAATATAAATGCCTTGACTCTGGCAATTCTGAACGCTATCTACCTAGTATCCTTTTTCAGGCACTTAGCAAAGTTGCATCTACCATGTCGTTATTTAATACATACAAATATGACTTGGCTGAAACTGGGAATACAGGCTTCAGTTAATGGGAGAAATGAATTGGGCACTGATGTGCAGCACATCAGACTGATAATTATCATGGTCTCCTCTAGCCATAAAGCGTACAAATCTGTGAACTGAAACTTTAATGAAAGCTTTTAGTCTAATGTATGTCTGGCCATACTAGAAGGTGTAGTGAGCTACAACAAAGGTGTGGCCAAAAAGATTAGAAGTGGGGACAAGCCATTTTTAGGGAAGGCCAATAGGACTAGATCCATCACTGATTAGTTAGGTGACTGTTTATGAATACCAGGTTGTCCCTACCAAGATATGACCCTTCTTTACTCTAGAATACACTGAAGAGGAAGTATCTCCTGCAAGTTGTTCAAAGACACAGGTGGGGGCCGCTCCATGCAAATACAAAGTCACAGAAGTTAGAAAACCAGCACTGGGTGTCTGGCAGCTTCCCTGCCTTCAGAGGACTGTTTGGCACATAGACACTACCCATGCTTTGTCTCAGGATGGGATCTGACAGCCCTAAATGCTGGGTTTTGCAATGCCCTCCTAGAAGACTTTATGATAGTGCCACTGATCTCACTGTTAGGAAAAAACTGGCTCTGAATTTCTCCTTTGTTTATGTTTTCTTACATTATTCATAGCAAATCTCTTCCTGTTTTCTGCAGTCTGGATTTTTTATCTCTCCTCCCTGTTTACTCAATGCCTGTTTTTCTGTGTTTTCCATGGGTTTTTTTGCATCATCAGATCTTTATCCTTTCCGCATATAACATACATTCCATTTTTTTTCATCATTTAAAGATGTTTTCTTGTCATAGTCTTGTTTTTCTTGTCATTGTCTTCTTTTCAAGAATTAAATTCATTGTTCTGGGTTTTGATCTTTCTAGATTTTGTGGCTTAGTGACTTGATCCCTTTGCACAATTCCCACTGACCTGTCTTGTTGCTAGTTCATGCCATAAACCAACATTTGCCATAAGCCCTTGGCTCTTTTTTCTTTAACTGCCTTCTAAATCTTACTTTCCCATTAGTTCTTTGTGTTGTTTTCTTTTCTTATGGGCACCAATGAATAGAATTAGACTACATCCTTCCTTTACACCATTTACTCCCAAATTACACTCCACAAATTGCTTTTCTTCTACTTTTCTGCCATGGTTGTTTTTGTGACTCCTCCCAAATTATTGTTGTTGTTAAATTTCATCAAGCGCCTGATTATTTCCATTTCCAGAGATTAACGAAGATGTTAAATGAGACTCTTGCAGAATCCAAGTAGGCACGTCTGTCTCCATGAAACAATGTTTATAACTAAACCAGCCGCAATGATTTTTGGAGTAGAATCTCAGGAAATAATTACTGAAAAGCCAGAAATGTATCATCCGCTCAGAGTCATTTCTCAGTGATACTGCAGTACTAGCAAGTGCTGTTAATGTGGAGTGTCAAAGGCCACATTAAACTAGGGCTAGTTTTCCCTCCCCTGCTTCAGTCTTCTGCGACACAAGCAGGCGTTACTTGCTTTGTGCATAGCTTAGGATACCACTTCCAGCTGGGACATCACAGGAGACAATATAGCCTCACCAAAGGATAGACTGCATTAGCAACTCTCTTTGAATTATCTGAGCTCTGCCTATCTACCTTTCCATCGCTATGCCTACTTGTGACATTTGCTGTCAAACAACCAATGTAAACCTATGTACTCCTCCCCCTCCCCCCCAAAAAAACCAAACCCAGAGCAAACAAACCCACCCAGACAAAGCTTTCCACTCTATGTGCATCTCCCGTAGAGAAAAGGATAAAGCACAAACAACACCAGGCAGATGGCAGCTATGTTATTTTCTGCCCTACTGGCAGGGGCTCAGAAACAATGGCAGTGAAAACTCATAAGATCCAGGGCAGAACAAAATCAAATAGTTTCTCATAATTTCCTTTCAAAATAATTTCTTATAATTTCCTTTCCAACAGTTCAACATTTCATTTTAGCAAATGAGAATGTTATTGTAATGGCCACAGTGGTAGAAATTCAGAATACCTATTTCTGAAACAAGCTTTCCCAGAAAGACTTGCTTATAGCTATCTATGGACATGTATATTGTGTGTACATTTATCTTTGCTCTTGCAGCAAGTGGGGCTAGTATGGGGCACCTGAGAGCTATAGGGGGAGAGTGAACTTCATCCAGAACTCTCTTCATATGATCTTCAAGCCTCCCCTGTATTTGTTGCCATGCAGTCGCACTTCCCAAATTCATGCCAGCAGTTCCTTTAATCATACCCCCACATGTTTTTGTTTGTTTATTAAGTGCAGACTGTATGTCCTCGGGCAGGCAAAGCAAATGAGATTTGCCACATTTCAGACTCACACCTGCATCTGGGATGCAAGCGTGATCTTCCAAGTGTGGCGTGTCTTGGTTACTGACTATTCAATAAGCAATAATGGAGAGGAGGGCTTTGGGTCTAGGCCGCTTCATACAGGTATTTACCTGAAGCTCCACACCTGTCTGTGTCCAGTGACCTTGTCTGGCAGTCTTGGGCTCCCCTGTCCACTGCTCTGTTCAATGCATACACCATTTGCAGCTACCTAAGCCTGCCATAATCACTGTGGTGTAGGGCCTGGATGGAGTCCAAAGTGTTTTGCCTGAGGATGCACAGAAGATCACCGAAGAAAGCTGTGATTTGAAGCATTATCTCCCAAATCCTAATTAATTTCCCTACTGGCAAGGACCTCTCTCCCTCCTCTTGTGGTTTAATTTGCACACCTGAAATAATGAATGAAAACAGAGCAAGAGTGAGAAGAGTGAGGCTTCTGGGCTAGTGCAGGGCTTTGAACACACCCTCAGAGGGGAGCTCCAGTGTGGAGGCTGGCTTACTTGCTCTGGTGCAGGGGCCTTTTTCAAATTCAACTCCACCTGGGAGCCCAGGTTACAAATCTTCTCAGGCCTCAGGGGTCTGAGATCCCCTTGAGGGATTGCTTCCCTTCACCCTCTGCCAAGAAAAAAGACCTCCATTTAGTGCTCTGTAGATGAGGAGCCTCCGTGTGCAGCTGTACATTCACATGGGCATTCAAGAAATGTGCACCCTTTGGGAACTCTGTGAAGTCTTGGACAGGGTGATGCCAGAACACTTCAGGAATGGTCCTCTAACTTGAACACCTTTAATAACACAGGCGGTTATAGAAAATTTGTGATGACCAAGGGACTGACCTAATTTTCTTGTGGGCTAGAGTCTGGCGTGAATAAAGCCTTCCTCCTGTCTCTTGTTTCCCATGTCTGTTTAAGCACTGACATGGATGCCCTTTAAGTTTTATCTTCCACTGGCATGAAAACTGTTCTCCAGAGATTTCTGGTTTCATGTTGCCTTTTATTGTACTAACAAATGTTAACTCAGTTGAAACAGCAGACTCTTGTGGTCTACCGTTTTGGTGAACTGAGCACAAAATACCTTAGCAAAAGTAAAATAGACAGGAGGTAAAGTATAGTTCAGCAAGAGTTCTTGCACTCCCCTCTGTTATTTTTTTTTCTCCCTTTTTTTGAAAATTACTTGGATTAATATTTTTAAAAATGATTGCTAGGCAGGGATTTTTCAGAGCTGAACTGTATCCTCTAAACAGCTTTGACCTAGTGATCTCAGAAGCGAAGAGAAAAAGTGGCTGAAACCACCAGCAATCTCCAGCTGCATCTATGGCTTTGGACAAGTTTGATCCAAACCCAAACGCTGACAGATCAGGGCCTGTACTGTACAATTTTTCATTTGATACTCTCCAGCTTTGATTTCTGGGGAAGGGAAAGGAAAGGGTGGGTAGGGGATCAAAGATACCAGCTATGTCCACACCCTCATGTTAAATTCAAACCCACTTGCTTTAGGATGTTAAAGAAGACATAGAGGAAAAATAGAAAAAACAGAGGAGGAAAAGTAGAAGAAATAAAGTTTGCAGAGAGAGAGATGGGAAAGAGGGGATTTGAAGCTCTTATTCTATTGAAAGTTGAGCTGTGCAAATGTAAACATTACAGAGAAACATACGCATATTTTTTTCTTCAGTTTTGACGTAGATACCTCCTGGCATAGCATGGTCCAGAATGGAACAGGAAGGTTGGTTTTACCCAGTCCCTCTTGCACCGTGCTGGCAGAGTCACAGTGGATTGTTTGAGCGCCAGTGTGGTGCCTTCCCAGCTGGCAAAGAACAGATGCAAAATGGAGGAGGATCACAAGATGCCACTGGAAGAAGTGAAGTTGCATCAACACTTTCTTTGGGGAGACTAAGCCAAGGAGTGGGCTGAGTTCTGGTGCTCTCCTCTGATCCATGTCTAGATATCCATCCTCTTACTGATAAATAGTCTACGACTGTAGAAGTGTAGTCTGAGCTCACACAGCCCGCAAATCCCATCTGCCTCTGGGGCACATGATCTCAAGCCTCTTCTAAAGTGGATTCTGGGGTGGGCTTATTTGTCCAACATTGGTTGCCAAAAGAGCAGCTGGGAAATGCGGAGGCAGCTGGGCCGGGCATGGTGAATGTCCTTAAAGACTGATGTAGCAGAAGAGTGTAGCTCCAGACAGGAATCCAGACTGGAGGGATTTCAGGCCATTTGGTTGGCGTCAGGGTGGTTATCTGACCTGGAGGGCATAGCTGGGAGAGGTGCCATGAGACTAGGCTCAAATAAGCCAGTACCCAAAAGTATGGGACTGGCTGAGGGAGAAGGGCTGGAGTACAGCCTGTGAACCCTGAGAAGCTGTGTCTAGATCAGCAAGTAAGATGTGCTGCATCAGACTGGCTTTGTCAAACAGAATTATCTTCCTTTGCAGCAGCCACTCCCAGGGCATAAGAAAGTCTTCATGGGGACCAAAAGCATTCATGGGGTCAGTGACAGTTTGGAATAATGGTTGGATTAAATAATATTTTGTATATATGTATATGTGTATACTGGGCATCACGGACCTCTGTGCTATAGATAAGGGTGGGTTTGTGGCTGTTGTAAAGGGCCTTGAGATGCTTCTTGCACTAAACTACGGTTTGTCTTGCCCAGACATTACTGCAACAGCTGTTACTGGGGACAATCCTGCCTTTAATGGAAAGAAGCCAGGAGGTGGTTTGGCCCAGAGGGAGTCCCTTGGGGGTCTCCATCACTGCATCAGGAGGAGTGCAAAATGAAGCAGGTGTTGTGCTATACTCTAAAGCTCTGAAAGAGCAATCAATGATCTTTGGAAAGGACCTTTAAGGGGGCCAGAGTTAATCTGCTAGTGATGAGACTTGGTGGGGTGAAATATCATGAAGAAAGTTAGGGGAGGTTCTTTAAGGGTCTGGCTTCAAGGGTTATACTATTGGCTGTTTTCTGTGTAGCTGGAAGTGCTGTTCACCAGTGGTTTGCAAACAGAATAGCATTTGCCTTGGGAGACAGAAACGTTCTTCTAGGGTGGAGCCTTTTCAGCAAGAACTGACCAACCCAAACTCCTTTTTAGAAAGGGCAACTTCTGCTGGGACAGACAGAATGCCAGTCCCCTGCAAACTTTGATCCCGTAAGAGACCAATGATAACAGAAACTGGTGCTGGAAGGATTTCCTGCAAGGACAGGGGATGTTCTGAAGATGTGATTAAAACTCTGCCTAAATGTTTCTTTTCCATTGCTGCCTTCTCTGGATTCCCATAATTAGTCAGCTTACTTGTCACTAGATTGTCCTCCAGGAGGATGTCGGAGATCATATTCACAGTGACCCCAGCATGAGTCCTCCCTTCTTGTCTGCTGAAGCTACAAAAGGAAAAATAGGTCAAACTCCTTCCCTGGTGTGCTGTCAATAGTTACACTTCAAATGAACTTGGTCTAGTAAGCCACTTTTCCTTAACAATCCTTTCCCAATGCTAAATTAGACAGGTTATAGTCAGAACCTTCATCAAGAAGTTCTCCCTGTACGGAGATGGAAAGACTAGTAGCTTTTTATCTATCTTAGTATCTGCATTCATGCTGATACGGGGCCTAGAGGCCTCCGTTTGTCCTCATAGCTAGAACAGCAACAGCACCTAGTGAAATACATGCACAGCTACTTACAAATGTAATTGTACCCCAGCCTGGAGGATCTACCAGGGAGTTCATTCTGAATGGCATTGTTCATTCTTTGATCTCACTGATAGTGCCAGCAAAGGAGGCCCCACTTGGGAAGCCACTGCAAAAGCCTTATCTGATTGCATTTATTAATAAGCTAGGCTGAATTTGAATGATTCATCTAGGGGGGAATGCATCCCACTGCATAATCCACGCACCAAGACATGCAACCCTTGCTTTCATAAGGTGAACTATTCCAAAAGGTGCAGGAGAAACAGCACGGAGAAGGGAGGATTGTGTTTGGAAACAATATAGTAGGTGATGTGTAGCATCCAAACATAACTGATAAGAGAGTAACAGCTACTAAACTACCAGCAAGCACACGAAAGAATGACATACCTTGTACAAAGCCATGAGACACATTACTCAGAGGACAGCTGAAACCCAGACATGACTGCCTGGCATTAAGGTAATGGCGTGGAGCCATTAGGTGTAAAGATCATGTGGGTTTAAGAGAACTTGCCCAGATGGCTTCTGCCCTATAACCAGTACGGTCATAAACAGCATGTGCTATTTCCTCATCATCTATCACAGAGGCTTCCCTTGGCCAGAGAGAGCAAAAGATTGATTATTCTTGGCTGATCTTTTCTTGCTGGACAGAAGCTTCCTGGTTCACATTCAGATTTAGTAGAAATGGTCTTGTCATTCTCAGATTACTAGTTCAGCTGCTCCATTAGGGGAATGTCCAGGAATGGAGAAGAAGGGGAGAGGTTCCAAAACTTGAGACTGGAAAGTCTGAGACGTGCATTTCTCTTTTTAGCTCTCAATACGAGTTTGAACCATATTTAATGCAATGTCAGCTTTACGAGGTCATTGGCTCCAAAGTCCAACTCCCAAACCAAGGGTTCTTCTGGTAATATGAAACGTTGTGCATTGCACCTCCCATTTGCTTTGCTGTCTGCATGTGCAACAAAAAGTAGTAGGTTAAAGAAAAACACCTGAGAAAAATGAAGCATGTTCAGTCAGAGATAATTCATGGCACAGCCATCCCTTTGGTTGTCACCATTATGAATATGTGAGACTTCCAAAGCCAAAAGCTCACATCAACCTTGATAATTACATCAACGGCAGGGAAGCACCTCCAGCAATAAAGGAGATCACATTCTTGATTGCTGGAATTCTAATAATTTGGTTTTAATTTTGTAGGTATTTAAGCAGATAAGAAGAAACAAAGATTCTTTGCTGGATCTTTGCCTTGGAACAACTATTCATCTTGCTTTGTTTACCTGAGGCTAACAAGTTCCTTTCTTCAGCTCTGTCTAGGTGGTATCTCTAGAGACTGAGTTCATTGAACTAATACAAGTGAGGAAAAGGACTTAATTCAAAACCTCATGCAGGCAAGGAGAATCTTTGCATGGATTCCCAGATGCTATGAGTTAGATCATAAACAAGTGCTGCTTTACAGCTCCAATAGTGCAATGCTGACCACTTTTGTCTGCAAAAGCAGGGACCCAAAAGATCCTCAAAGCTTTTGCCTCTCCAGAAAGTGCAATCTTAAATAGACACACATGTCCCAAAAGCCTCCTTATAATTTGACTGCAAACACACACTCTGCTGCACCGGTTCATTATTTGTTTTTCAAGTAGTCACAGACACATTAGTTCAAAGACAGTTTGAAAAAAATGGCCAGAGCAAGCAATGGAACCTGATTTTGAACGGTCATTTCACAATGAACTTTAAGCACGAATAACAGAGACGCAACCACCCTAAATTCACTCTAGCTCTGTGATTATAGAACACTTACAATTGCACAGGTTAGAAATAGAAATGATAAGTTAAGCATTTAAAATTAGAATAAATTTTCTTTCATTTCATTGTCAAATTTGAACCTGACAAAATGGTCTATCTACACATTTTCCACTACTTGCTACCTTCCACAGTAGATGATGGACAGGAAACATCAAGCCAGAAGTTGATGTTACAGTGAGCAGAAGGGAGTTGTAATTGAAAGCATTTCCATACCATGGGCACTGCTGAGTGGCTGCCATGTTAATTATATGATCCCTTATTCTAAAGCAATCTTCCACTTGGTTACCAAGTATAACTCCTGCCAAGAGGTCTCTGAAATGCCATCAACAATTGTGCTTTCTGACAAAAAGGTAACATTAACTAATTGTAAGGATCCTTTGCTGATGAACTAAAAAAAACCCCACTGGCTTCTCTTCCTGGAGAGACAGCAAACAATGTGGGTCATGTGCATTAATATTTTTGCACTGACATAACTTTGGCACAGGCCTTGGGTTCTTGCCAAGGTGCCACCTGGAACCGACAGCACACATTTAACACAACACAGAGCAACAGTCATATAAAATTAAATCACAAGACCCTATGCAGCCCAGTGCCTTACCTCTGGCAAAGGGGCATAGGGGATATCTGGGGAAGAAGTATAGGACACAAGGCAGATACAGCATGATCCTCCTCTTAGCAGTCCTCCCATGGCCTCTGTGTGATTTAGAGTCATCCTGGACTAAAAGTTATTTCTCAGGTTGCTGGGATTAGTGGCCACCAAGACATATCACTGATGGACTAATCACCTTTTGAGCCCTGTGTAAGTTAAATTCCATAATACCCTGTGGGAATGCATTCTTTGATTTAAATACATATGGTGTAAAAAGGCACTTCTATGAGTTCAATGGCAATCCACTACTTGTTAACTTCACTAGTGTTCTGCTAACTTTATTATAATAGAGAAGTAATTACTAATTGTTCCCTATTCACTTGCTTTGCATCATTCATAGTTCTATAGGGTTCTATCATACTCCCCTCAGTCACCTCTTTCCTAAGTGGAAGCTCTCTAGCCTGTTCAATGCCTCCTGGCAAAACTGTAGTACCATGTCTTTTCCAGCTTTATAGTACCTTTTTTTAGTGGGGTGGGACCAGAACGCCACTCGTACACCCTCAGTCTATATCATGGTGAAAGTATATTCTCTGGTTTGGTCTCAGTTGCATTCCTGATGTTCTGTGGGCCTCTGTGACTGCCAGTGGACACTGAGTTGACATTTTTAGACAACCAATCGTCATGGCTCCAAGATCTCTTGTGAACAGAAATAGCTAAATTATAGCTCATCTGGATAGTGATTCTCCCCCTACCTCCATATGCGTTACTTTGCATTCATCAAAATTGTATTTATGGAATTGAAATTCCTGATCACTCGGTTTCATTAGTAACTTAACAGCACAGCAGCAGCTCGTCTGGTAACGGAGAGCCATTTTAACCATAGCCAGCATTGTTGTCACCCGAACGGATTAGTGGTTAATAATTCATTGATATAGCAATCTACAACAGTGTTTTACATGTATGGCTAAGGTCATTTTTCACCTCTGCTTTAACTTGAATCAGTCACTTATTTGCCAGGCGTGCTGTAGCATAATGTAGATAGTTTATAACCGAACCAAGGCCAACTTCGTGTCCAGATGGGAGCAGCACTGCCCTGGCAACCTGGGCAGTCTCCTCAAAAAAGGCAAAGGATTGAAATTGCCAGGAGAATCTGTCTTCCAGTCTTCTTCCTAGCAGTGGTGTATTCCCTGGACACCTCAAGATTTAGAAAGTCTAGCAGGTCTTTGCACTTGCCAATATGTGGATGGGAGCCTTCATTCTGCCAATTCATGGTGGCTTCAGTTCTTTTCTGCCTCCTGTTCTCTTTAGCCTCTTCCCCTTTCTGACGCCTGTTTTAAACACACAGCCACATTCAGGAAATCACCAGCTCCTCTAAACTTTCTTCTTAAAATCTAGATCACTGTATAGCTGCAAAATACTCCTCTGTAGGACCGGGTATCAAATTAAGTACAAACTGTTCTGGTTACCCTTCAATGAGTTGCTTCCTCATACTGACATACTTTCTGCAGATATTAAAATTCTGGATCGGGGACTGCCCCGTTTGGTGTTGGTTTGCACAGAGCCTAGCCTGACAGGTACTTGATTTTAAAATATGAGGAAAAGATGTTTTGCAGGATAACGTTACAGCTGTCACAGAAAGAGCTGGCGTGGTGTATTTTTGGAGAAGGGATAAAACAGAAGGGTCAGTTGCATTGCTTTTCTGCGATAGTAATGCCCCTTACTGTTATGTTTCTTATCAACTTCTCATCCTTTCTCCACAAACTTAAAATGCTTATAATGACAAAGGAGCCTTTTTTCCACTAATCTTGCCTCCTTTTCAGTAATTTTCCTATAACCAATCAGGGTTAGAAATGGCAAATATGACACTGTGCCCTCCTGGCTCAGACGTGCTTTCAGCCTTCACAGATTGTCATTTTATTCCTATCTCTGCCACCAGGCTGGTGATATTGTGTCAAGATGTTTCCTCCTCTGGAAAATAAATGCAATTATTTTGGAATCTCCTTTGCAAGTCTGTTGTGAGATCTGCTGACACAATGCACTGTATAAGAGCTGGTCAATATTATGATTGTTGTTGTTATTCCTCCTACAATTTGAGAGCTGATTTGCAGTCCCTCCTCCTTCCCCTTTTTCTTTTCATGGAGGAGGCAGAAATTGGCAGCTGATGGCATCTGCAGGATTTATTTTTTATTATTGACCTTTTCCAAAGCCTCAGCAATTGTTTCTTTCCCTTTCTAAAATACACATGCAGCTCTAAGAACAAGTCAAAGGCTGAAGTGCTATTTTTGAATGGGTTTCTACACTTATTTTTATTTTATTCCTTTTTCTCTCTTTGTACCCCCTCCTTAACAAAGACAGAAATGAATAGAATTCCATTTTGGAAAGGCATGAGAAACAGATGCGAACATGCATGCATCAGGCAAGGCATTCTCTGAAACCTCTTCAATTGGAAGAGCAGATTTAGAAAGATATTTGATGCTGGTAGCCTGTTGAATTGCTATCAACAGGCACAGCAGGATAATTGTCCATCTAGCTATATAAATAAGCAAATAAGTATCACACAAGTAAATGTATATGTATAAAAGTGTGTACATATTTTCCTTAGAGCAGAACTGCAAAGCTGGAATTAGGATAAGCAGTCTCTGTACAACCCTTTTTAAATTTTATTTCCTGATTAATATGCTTAATGCTATTTACAGAGGTTTTTATGAAACAGTTCTCTGGTTCTCAACACGGCCTCACCGTGCATTTTCATAGGATCTCAGTCCAGACTTAGATGAGGTTATTGCAGGACTTAGTTAAGCCTGGTACAGAACTCCTGAGATGGGTGAGATACCTGGAGGGTTTTCATATTCTCAGGTTTCCAAATGTTAGCAAGAAATTCACAACAGCCCTGACTAACCCCATAGCCCTTCTAGCATCTGGAAGCAGCTCACTTTTTACCTGGGGGATGCCTGTGGAGGGATTGCCCGTGGAGACAGAACATCTACTGCACACATGTACAAAATGGCAGTCCAGAGCTTTGAGCATTTTGTTGTCAGGCACAGCACATCTGGTCTCTGGTGGATCTTGCCCCCACATCCTGCAGATTTGGCCGATTTTATCTGCAGAGCAAAACAATGGGAACTTTCTCCATGTGTCAGGCTGAAAGCTAGGGAAATCATCTTCCTTGGCCTGACAGCCTGGGGGCCAGCTGAGATGATGAATATTTGTACTCTCAAAACCAGGCTGTGATTCCAGTTCATTTGTGTTTCAGTTATGAGAAATTTGACTCACTCTGGCCCAGAGAGGAGTTGAACTGGTGGCCTAGCAGCGAACAATGCTTTTCAGAGGATCCAAGCAGCAGATCTGTCTCTGCACGAAGGACTGTAAATGCAATGTTGTAGAGGGGCCCCTCTGGAGACCCTTCTGACTTCTTATACCAAAGGGGAAGTGATGTTTTACATGCAGCCCTGTTGGATGGTGTTTACCCCAAGCAAAGAGGGGACATTTCTGTGGGTATCTCTTGCTTGACTGTTGACAGCACATCCCTAGTTTGCTGTAATACAATAAGGCACTGTGATGCTGCACTCAAACTCCATGCCCGCTTCTGTAAATACAACTGGGTGAGGCGCAGTTCCCCAGGACGTTACCCAGCTCGTCCTTTGCAGGCAGGAAACACCCCTCTGCCAGGATTTGGTGCACTGAGTGTTGGAGATTTGGTCCTGATGGGACCAGGGACTCCTGTAGGGACAGGCTGCACAAAACACAGAGAAAAGTCAGATCAAGTATCCTGCTTTTGGCTGGGATAAAGTTAATTGTCTTTCTAGTAGCTGGTATAGTGCTGTGTTTTGAGTTAGTATGAGAAGAACATTGATAATACACTGATGTTTTCAGTTGTTGCTAAGTCGTGTTTAGACTAAGTCAAGGACTTTTCAGCTTCTCATGTCCAGCCAGCAAGAAGGCTGGAGGGGCACAAGAAAGTTGGGAGGGGACACAGCCAGGACAGCTGACCCAAACTGGCCAAAGGGGTACTCCATACCGTGGGACGTCATGCCCCGTATATAAACTGGGGGGAGTTGGCCAGGGGAGGAGAGCTGCTCGGGCATCGGTCCACGAGTGGTGAGCAATTGCATTGTGCATCACTTGTTTTGTGTATTCCAATCCTTTTATTATTATAGTCATTTTATTATTGTTATTATTGTCATTGTTAGTTTCTTCCTTTCTGTTCTATTAAACTGTTCTTATCTTAACCCATGAGTTTTACTGGTTTTTTTTTCAGATTGTCTCCCCCATCCCACTGGGTGGTGGGGAAGTGAGTGAGCAGCTACGTGGTGTTTAGTTGCTGGCTGGGGTTAAACCACGACATCAGGCAGTGACATGAAACAGCAGAGCCCTTTTCATTCTGTTTGGACATCTTGTGGAGCTCCTCGCCAAAAAGACACACAGGACACCAGATTGAAGGCTGAGCAGGAAACAGACCTTTCCTAGGGGGCGACAGTAATGGGCAGAGTTAGATCAGCAAGGTATAAAATATCAGAGATTAGAAGGATGAAAGCCCCTTGTCCCTCACAGCTCAAGTCCATCCTCTGGGAAGAGACATGCGTGGGACTCACCTGTGTAAGGCTCTTCCACCCCGGCCCTGGCGGCAAGCTGAGATGTTCTTCATAGGGCGGTCAGCCAGCCATTGTCTCCATGGACTTCCCCAGCCCTGTGATGCCTTGCCAATATCAAAATGAGCCCATCATCCTCTGGCTGCTTTCGAGTGAGGAGAAATACCTTGAATGGTTGTCATCACCTGCTGTTCAGCTTCCACACATGCCTGTACAAGCTGTGAGGAGCTGGAGAGTCAGTCCTTTACTCTGCCTCAATTTCCTCATCTGTAAAACAGCAGTCAAGACCTTTTAGTTCTCCCACCAGTAGTGGACTAGAGACCTAATGTAATAAAACAATACTGTCATGATAATTTTCTGTGATGTGACTGCCTCTATTATTATAAAAGTTCTTTTCACCCGGGGTCTATTCTCTCAGCTCCAAAGAGTGGTCGTGATGTGGCATATGTTTTCCTGCCTTGCTTAGATGATCATATACAGGGACATAGCATAAAAAGCACGATTCTGGAACAGAAGGACAGCATAGGTTTTGCATTTAAATCTGGTCTTCAGCCATACTTGGGAAATGTGTTATATGTTCTAAGAGACAGCACCGTAACCTTTAGTCCTATCCCTGGTCTCTTTTTTCCTGCCTGAATTTAACTTTAAATTATACTGGCTAGCAATATCCACAAGGCGACGCTAAAGTAATCTGAGATCCTGGGGCACATCGAAGCCCTGATCACACCCTCCGTGTCCTAATCCTGCTCCTTATTGTAGCTGCAGGCAGGCGGGGAGGTCGGCAAGGGGCAACCCTGTACCATGGAGAGGCGGCGTGATCTTCCTGCCTCCAGAGATACCGGTTCAATTTGTTGGTCCAGCACAGCGCAGCCTCCCATTCCTTCCAGCCTGAGCACACGGTCAGGGTGTAGGTGACAATGATTTTACTGTCACTGCTTTGCCTGTGTGGGCTTTATGACCGGAGGGCTGTGAAAAGGAGGAGTATGTGTGTCTGGCACGCTGAGCGAGGGAGGGAGCTCCAGGCACGGGCGTGATGACAGTGGATGGTGAAGTCATTAGCCCAGGATTATAGCGAGAGATGGGGCCTGAGCCACAAGAGCAGAATCTGTATCCAGAGCTCGGCGGTGGTGCGGTTGGGCTTGGGCCCATCTTGAATTCAAAATTCAGTGCAGAATTCAGCAAAAAGACACACCAGGCCCAAGGGAGAAAAAGCAACTTATTCACACACACAGATCAGCAATAACAGTGGAGAGGATGCAGAGAAATACCTGCCAAGTGCATTTTTTAAATATTAATGATCTCTCCTTTTTCTTTTAATTTTTTTCCTTTTATTTTTTTTTTCCCCCAGTGGGAAAGCCCCTCCCCGCTTTTATATCGGATCTGGCGCATTGATTTTCTTCTCGCTGAGACATTCCATCCATCCCCAGCACAATGATCAACACAGCTCTGCCACGCAATAAACACAGTGACCCAGCTCTCCAGATCCCTCCCTTGGAGAGCAAATGTCCAGCCTGCCTTGGAAAGGACAAAACGCCTGTCAAGGCAAGGGAAGCTGCAGGATGATTCAGAGCCAGGGCACCCAAATTCAGCTTCCTTTGGAAAAAAAAAAGTAAAAATAAAGGTCACCTTTAGATTTCAATCAAGATTAGAATTTCCCAGGTTCAGGCTTGTTTTAATAAGGAGGCTGAACCAGATTGCTAAACTGAAACTTCCTGGCCCACTGGGGATATTTCAGCTTTGGAGAAAAGTCTTGTTTCAAGCTCCGTGAGTTTGAATTCTTTTCTAGGAATAACTCCATATCCTGCTTGAATAAACCACTAGTGAAGGTGGTGGCTGGTTAATGTTGTGACAGGTTCTGTGCTTTATGACAGTGTCCTTTGCAGTGTTTAGGGAAGAGGATTTAGAATACTCGGTAGGCGGGCAGGAAGGCTTGAACATTAGTACCGCCCTGGCAAAACATGAAAAAAAAGAACTGTTCTGCCTTGCCTTATTTGTTGAAGATTAATTTTTTTTATTTTTTTAATGCTTCCAACATAGGATGCCTGTTGTTTTATGCCTTTGCAGTGATTGTTTCAGGAAGAGCCATGTGAAGAGAAGAAAGCTGGTGGTAGATAGGGTACACTGAAAACCATCTGTGGGACATGCACACTTGTAATACTTTGATGCATTTAATCATCCTTCTGAACGGAATTCCACCCTCCTGAGGACAAAGGTCTATGCCAGACAAGGAGCTTTCCTCCTGGGCCATTAAAATGCAGCTGAACTGCTACAAGGATGTTATGTCTACAACCATTTCCACCTTGGTCTTTACCTACTAGGTATAAACTGATTGGAGGATTTGTGCCTTGGAGGACTGGGATTGCTGCTGTTGATGTTTTGATCTATGGCTCAAGGGAATTAAGCTGTGAACATAAGAAGAGCTATTGCTGCTCAGGCCAAACAACCGTCCCCATCCACAGAAGCTATCTCCTGACACTAGACACCAGTGGGTGCCTGGAGAAGAGCATGGGTAGAAGGCGATCCTGTAGCAGCGTTTCCTCTGACTGTTCTTGCAGTTTCCAGTCACATGGATGACCGTATGCAATGGCTTTCCATGGATTTCTCCCTCGTGAACTGATCCAATCACTTGTTGAATTTGGTGTCCTGAGGCAAGGAGGTCCACAACTGAGTTACCTGTTATGAGAGCAGCCACCTTTTTTTGTTTTGAACCTGCATCCTACTAGTTTAACTTGATACCTGCCCAGCCTCTCCTTCCTGCCATGAGCTGCGCACAGGGAAAAGCCAATCCTCCCTGGGAATTGGGTCAACTGGGGAGATGACGTCCTTTCATAAAATCCAATGGAAAACTTTCCCCACGGTGCTTCTAAGCTGTGCTGAGTTCACAGAGTCACATGGGCTTGGATCAGAGACAGCTCCACACAGAGGTTGACATATGTGTGATAATGCATGGGCTGGGCTGGGCTGGGCTGGGCTGGGCTGGGCTGGGCTGGGCTGGGCTGGCCCGTCCCAACAAGATGGCTACTTACACTGTTTTCTAGTGAATCTGTTTTGAACTTGACCGCCAGGGCATTAGTTTCTACTTTCACCAGGGAGAATCATTTGCTGTTGCTGGTTTTATTTTTTTCAGTAAATAAATCAATCCAGCCCAGATTTTGACCTTTTACAGAGTTAAAATGTAAACCACCACCCAGAGAACCTAGAAGGGATGGAAGATGTGGGAAGACGTCTCTGCAAAATACAAAGAAAACATTCATTTTCCGACTAAGCAACTAAGCTTTCAGGTTTTGTGGACTACATGACAGCACTAATTGGCAAGCACTAATTGGCAAATTTAGAAACTAATCCTGCAATGCAGAAGTAAAATAGCCATTCAGTAATAATCCCTCTTGGAACAAAGACAGGAAATTCAATATCTTCGCGGAGTCCAAAGTTAGACTGGGGCCATGGGGTTAGTGAACGGATCCTACAGGGATTGCATTTGTAAACCATAAACAGATTAAGAAAACCCACACTTGCAAAATAGCCTCATCACAGTGAATTTTTCCCTTACTTAAATCCTATCTGCATTTGTGCTGTAAAATCTCTGAGAGTCATGGTAGGAAGGAATCTCTTTGCAATACAATGTTTTGCTTGATCAAGCAAAGAAGGGAGGAGAAAAAGAAAAGAGCAAAACAGAGAGAGATGTCCTGCAAAACAAATAAATAACAATGTTTTGTTTGGGTTTGTTGTTTGGGTTTTTGGTGTTGTTGGTTTGTTTTGGTTTTGGTTTTTTTCCCCCAAGAGTGCCCCTTAATGTTTCTATGGCTCTGGGAGTCATGGATCGTTTGCATATTCTTTGCTATCAGAGATCGCTCCCCAGCCACGTTGTTAGAAAATACAAATATACTGGATACGGAGAAAGATACTTCAATGATTTGTTAGAAACCTAGAGGAGGTAGAGGAAAGAAGAAGAAAGAACTTGTGGCTACGTATCTCCCCTGGCAGTCAGGTGAACGACATATAGAGCTGGAATGGTCCTTCATGCACAAGTTGCAGACATGATCCTTGTTTTCGTGTCCATATCTTTCAAACACATAAAGATCTGATCTTCATGAATATGGCTTAGGAACATAAAAGATGTATGACTGGAGAAAATTGTTGTATCCCTGTTATTGAAAACAATATCTGTAAGGAAAGCCTACAACTGTAAGAAAAAAAACGTCAACAGAACTAGGAACGAATGGCAAAGAGCCACAAATATGTGTGCAGGGTTATCTACAGAATTATACTTATTACAGACAGAAGAAAAAAGCTTTACTGTAAAGCAAAAACTAATCCTTATACTGTTTCAGGAGGCTATGCAGAATGCTTCCCAGCAATCAACTCTGTGAATACCCTTCCCCCCAAAGAGTTGCTTTGCTCACAAGAAGAAGACAGAGCAGACTTGACAGAAATGTTTAAATACTGTTGTTTTCAACTGAATGGAGAAAACACTGTTAAAAAACTAATGTCTCTGCTTTTCTGATGGAGGCTGAACAACTTAAAATTACTTAAAATGTGGGAAAAATCAAAGAAGGTCAGACTTGATCTTGCTGTGAACTTAGGTGAAAAAATTAAGCCTGTTTTCACTATCAAAAAGGAAGCAAAAAGACAAAAAAAAAAAGAAAAAAGAAAAAAGTAAAAGGAGAAAATTCCTTTGTCAGCTCACTTTCTAGCTGCCCTTAAGGTCATTCTGTCCTAATGGTGCATCTTCTGATGTGGACACCTGCTCAGTGGGAACTGTGCTGAGCTCACTAATTCATTTCACAGCATCACTGGTGGGTAGCTATGTGTAACAAAGCCCAGGCCATGTGCATGCAGATGCTGGGGTCATTGCTGAGAAAACACTTTGGGGATGATGTTCAGATACAATCACACAAAGCTGACTTTCTTTTTTTCTTTCTTTTTTTTTCTTTTTTTTTATTTGCTAAAAGCAGTTATCACAGCAAGAGTAGACGGTTGATAAACTGCCTGGTTCAGTCAGCAGGGGGACGCAGAATCATAGACATAATGATCCAGATTTTTGGAGGTATTCAGCTAGCCAAGTTGTATTAATTTCAGAGGGAGTGAGACACCCTGAAATCTCTAAGCACTTTGCCATTTTTCCATAATATCTGAGAACGTTCTCATCATTCATGCACTTACTCGGCTAACACCTCTATAGTATCCTTCCTGGATCCTTACTCCCAAGACTTACTCACTGTATTCTAACTGTTGTACTATGTCTTTCACTTGAGTTTATTGCTTTTTTTATACCCCTGTGGCATCATCCTTTCACATCCGCTGGAATTTTTTTCTCAGCCCAGTATCAAAAAGTCCTTTTTCTGACCTTTCTGATGTGGTTCCATGACCCAAATACAGAGAACCTGCCTCACTTTTTTTTCTTTTAAAAGCTATCAGTCTTTCTGTTGGCCTTTTTTGAGGGTCTCTGTCTCTGGCAACAAAGTAGGAAACAGGCAAGGAAGTGTTATTATACCCATTTTAGGAAACTGAGGCAGAGAGAGGGAAAGAATGAGAGAGCAACTGTGTACATGAGTCACCCAAAGACAACAGGACATCAAGCTCCAATCTGTAAAGTCACAGGATACCCTAAACCTAACTACCAAGATTTCCTTCTGTTCAGCAAAACATGAATGACATGTTTCTGGTACTCACCTATGCTAAGGCAACCTTTGATGTGGTGGTTGATGACTCCGAACCTTGTTTTACCCTTTTGTCTTCTGCTGATTTTTTCACATAGCATTAAATAATTTCACCTATGTGCAATGTTTGAGGCAAAACATGGTGTAGAGAGATATACATACATAGATGCCTTGAAAGCTCCTAGCTGATTTCATCAGAATTCTGCTTCAAATATCAAATCAGCCTTCTGCATATGGAGCAACCAAGTATCTGTGAAAAAGCTTTGATGATGGCTTGACAAAGGAGGACACAATATCCACCAAAATCAGAGTAATTCTCTTCTAAGTGTAGCTGGACAGATACAGGATGCTAGTGGTAAAGCAAGATCAAGGCCACTGTTAAAAGGCTGGTTGAACAAGGAAAGTCCTTGAACCCTGTGAGCCTCACAGCACCAACGAGTCTTTCCATCGAGATGAGCTGGTGGAGAAAAACTACTGTAAGAAAGCTAGGGGAATATTGCATTGTCTTTTCCATTCATGCTGGTATGTTGCTTAAATATCATCCTCTCAAATGCACCTGTGAAGTTGAAAGAAAAATTGTTCCTGTGCGTTTTTTTGAAGTGGAATGAGCAGAAAGAGAGTAAAATAATTCCAGTTGTGAGTAGTGCTCAAATAAATTGATTTATAGGTTCTTTCTATATTTAAAAATTAGTAATTAGAAGCACAGAGTTCTGCATGGAGTCATGTTCCCTAGGTAACAGTGTAGGTCTGGAAACACACCCAGGCATTCCTAGTCCCTGGCTTTGCTATCTGCTGAGTAAAGGTCATCCTGAGAAACACTAGGACATACCTGATACATGGAGGGTTGCGTTCTGTCTTCCTGACATCATAAGCTGGCTGAAAGTCACTTAAAGTTTGTCCCAGGCTCACTCAAAACATGAACTGATCTCATATGAAGCTGGCACAGGCTTCCTAGAGGGCATACTGGTCATGTTTCCTCATGTTATGCATCTGGGAGGCTACTAAAACTTTACAGTCCCTGCATGCAGAGATGAGGAGTTTGGATGTTACTTATGTTAAAAAGCAATGACACCCGTAGAAGATAGTCTGAATTCTTGTTCCCACCTCCCCTTTCTCCTCTCATCTACCTGCAGGTGCTTCTGAAATAGAAATCTTTTGGATGCATCCCATGGGAGTCAGTGGGGGAAACGTCGTCTCCTGTGAGATTCAGGCGCCAGCTCTTTGGGGATGTTCAGATCGTATGTCTAGACGAGATAACATCCTTCTCTGAACCCAGGAGCTAACCCCAGGGGAACTTATTATTCATGTATAAAACACCAAGAGAAATTTTGCTGCATGCAGCTTCCTTTTTCTTTCCCTCCTCCCCGTGGGAATTTTCTTGGTTTAACCCTTCCATCCCTGTGAGGCAGTGGCTTCTCTTCTCAAAGCCATGACTGTTCATCCTTCCACCCTTCAGGGCTCAGCACTCTGCACCTGCAAAAACATCATGGCTTGCTGAACAAAGCCAGGTGAGCCTTCAGCACTGGCTTTAATGTGAGGTCCAAACCCAGAGAGACCTCCTCCTTTCCCCATGGAGGATAACAGCTGTTGGACTAAATCTCCTGCCCTGCCTATAGTGCCCAGACAGCACAAAACACCTGGCAGTTTGCCCAAAGAAAGCACCTGGAGTTGCTCCTGAGATAGAGGAATATCCAGAGCATAAAAGAGTAATAGGGATATGCAAGGCACAGAAGGAATACAAGACGCTTTATTCTGATCTGCTTTCAGTAACATCATGCCCCTAGAAAGTCTCATGAACTAGTGTAACTTCAGAAAGGTTAAGAAATGGCCTGCATTTTGGGTGACAGTAACGGGGGGTAAAGCATCTCCCAAGACTAAGGAATGTGTAAAACCAGTGAATGCTGTCCAGACATGCACTTTTTCCCTTTCTGGAGTAGCCAAAGGGCTGCACACACCTCTCTCATGTTTGCCATGGCAATGCATAGGCCATGGACAGATGCTACTGATTTTACATCAGCTAATCTGATCGTGCAAACTCATCAGCAGACCTTTTTTAGCCTGGTTTCACGACTTTTTTAAACTTAAGTCTCCACCACTGAATTGTGACACCCATCAGGTTCTTGCAGGGTCCTTAATATGTGGAGGCCAATTTAGTGTCTCTGCTTTCTGGTTCTTCTCAGTATATTGTCGGTTTTGCCTAAGGCTTTAAGTTTGAATTAAAGTGGTCAGAGTAGGAAGACACAAATCAACACAGAACAGCCTCCCTGAGAAGATTTGCTTTGATCTGTATCTTGCAACATGGAAAGAAACATCTGTCCACAAAAACATTTGTCCCAACAGCTCAGTTGTTGAAAGACACAAAGGAGTTGTGTGTCTTTATGAGGTCAGGTTGGTGGAAGAGAGGAGGAATTTGGTCCCTACAGTGACTGCTATATCCACAGATTATCTGCATCTTGGGTGTTACTGATCACATGTATCTATTTATGAAAGGCAGTTGAAGGCAACAGTAGCACAGTACTGCTCCCTGTTACTGCATCTTGGCTCTGAGTTGGAAAAGGCACTTCTAGGCAGGTGGTGGGTTTACACTGTGTGGATCAAGCACCTCTCTCCATTTAGATGGACAATGAAAGGATAAGTGGCAATGGAGGAAAGATAAGAAAATAGAATCCAGTAGACATAAATTATACTTATTGAACAAAACAACAAACTGGTTTTTTTTTCTTTTCTTTTCCTGTGCATTGAGAACTGCAGGGTATTCACAACATCACATTTGATTCATCACAGTGAGTGTGATGAATGTGATCTAGCCCATGGCTAGATCAGAGTAGTAAAATTTTTGCTAGCAACAGTGTAGAAAAATCAAACACTTTTTATAAATGTTTCTACATTTCAAAAGACGTGAGATGTTGCACTCCTATGACATGAGAATAGTGAACTCAGATCCCAGTCCATTAGTAACTAAGCATGGGTTTAAACAACTTCAGTGAGGGATAAACATTTTGAAATCAGCAGGCCTGGATAATTTGCACCCAAGAGTCTTAAAAAGGTTGTCTGAAGAGATCTCTAGCCAACTCATTTTAGTTTTGAATAAATCTTGGCCTACCCAGTAAATTCCAGTAGATCAGAGAAGCTAATTTTGTGCCAGTATTCAAAAAGGCCAAGCAAGATGACCCAACTAATAGTAAGTCAGTTACCTTGATACCAACCTTAGGCAAAATAAAACCCCAGAAAACCAGGAGTCAAATAATTAAAAATTAGAGAACAAATCTACTTAATGTCAGTCAACATGGTTTAATAGAAATAGGCCATGTAGAACCAATACAATTTCATTCTCTGATGAGATCACAAGTTTGGTTAGAAATGTCACTGTGGAAAGATAATGGACTATTGTAAGGACTTTATCTTGCCCAACATGCTCATTTCAAAAACAAGTTGCTCTGTCTCAGTCCAACAAATTCTGCACTAAATGTGAGCTGATTAAACAGCTGTACAACAAAAACTTATGAATTAGGGCACTTTTACAAATGAAGGTTTTCTGGAGAAGTTAGAAGAGGAGATGTGGAAATCAAATCTTCTCCCAGTGTTATCCAATAGCTTGATCAGGTAAAACTGCAAAGAACTAGGATGAGTGTTCATTGATTTTTTATTTTTATTTTTATTTTTATTTTTATTTTTTTTATTTTTTAAAAAACATGGAACAATCCTCCCACACACAGACATTCCTGCCATGCAAGGAAGCAATGAAAAAGATGAAAAATAGGGAAAAATCTGATTCTTAGCCTAATTCTAACTTGGTTGAGAACAAACCCAGTATTTCAGCCACTCATGAGATGTTCTGAGGATATTTTTTCCTCTTGAAAATGAAGTAAGACTTTGTTTAAAAAGGTAGATACGTAGTGATCATGATGCCTGATAAACTGAGCCTATTCAAGTGAAGTGCATACATGGGAACAAATAAATAATTTTGGATATACCTTCAAAAAAGAAGACTTGTCTGAAAAGCGGTGCCTCTGAAAGGGTCATAGTGGGTAAGTAATTGAACATGTGGGAAAATTGTACTCAGAGAGTAGTTATCAATGGTTCACTGACAAAATGGAAGGATATAGCAGTAAAGTTCTACAGGGATTTGTTCCTGCTTCCTGTGCTGTTCAATATTTTCATTAATGACTGAATGATGGAATACAGAGGTTTGTTATTAAGTTTGCAGAGGACACCAAGTTGGGAGTAACTGTAAACGCTGGAAGGCAGGAGGACAGTTTAGTATGATTATGACAAATTGGAGAAATGATCTGATAAAAATGTGGTCTTCAGTAGGAATGAGTACAAATGTTCATTCCTGAGGCAGCAATTATGAATTTCCCAAATATGGGGTGGGTAATGCTCTCTGGGTAGTGGGGTTCTGGGGTTGCAGTGGAGCATAATCTGAACATGAGTCAACGGTATCATAATATTGCAAAAAAGACAAACAGTGTGGAGGATGTATGAAACAAGTGTCACCTGCAAAATATGTGCAATAATCCTTTCCCGCAGCTCAACATAGATACAGCCTTAGCTGGAGTCTTTTCTAAAGTCCTGTGCATAATTTTGGAGCTGTGATGCTAAAGAAGATGCAGATCGACTGGAGGAAGTTGAGAGGCAAGTGATAAGGTCAGAGGTCTAGAAAACATGACCTGGAGAAAGAGACTTTGTTTACCCTAGACTATAGGTATGTAAAAGGATGCTGCAGAAAGGAAATGGATGCTCTGTTTCTCCATGCTCATCAGAGACCAAAGTCATGGCTTAAGCAACAGGAGAGGATCCCAGATAGGAATGAGGAAAAAAAAGTTTTCTAATCAGAAGGTAGTGAATCACTCGAGTGCATTGTCTGGGGTGTTGTTCCCCTGGGAGGATTACTGGAGGTCTTTAAGAACAAATTAGAGAAACATCTGTAGTGATAAACCAGCTGGAATCGATCCTGAATTAGGGCAGAGAGATGCACTGTAAAGGGATCTTAAAAGCCCTGTAATTTATGAACACTGTAGTGAAAGAAACAATGCAATAGATGTTATAATAGTACAGAAAGGAGTGCTAATTAGAAGTAGAATCATGACTCAATACAGGGATGAGCTCTGTATGTAAATGGTGCCACTGCCCTTGCTTTCTTCAGCAGAATGATGTAAATTATGATGGAGAAAACATTTCATTGAGGCTTAAGGTTTGCAGGGGAAATGTAAGCTATCTGTGAACTTGATACTAATTCAGGTAATAGTTTCAATCAATGGAAGTGGGAATATTTTTTAAATTAATGAAAAATTTTGGTTTGACATAATTAAATAAAAATATTCTATTTCTTGTTTTGAAACTATATTTTATTTTAAAGTTGATCTTTTTAAAGACACAAGTTTCAAAGAAGATTTAAAAAGTGTTGAATCAGTTCAAAACAAAGCCTAATATTTTTCTTTGGTCCAGAATTAATTTCAGGATTTTGTTCTCCAAAAAAAAAACCCTCAGTCCAAAATAAAATGTTTTTTCCAGCAATATTTTGTTTGGTGATGGAACAGAAAAAGCTCTTTATTCCCTAGTTCTATTTGTCAAGCCTTTTGAGACCTGGGAGAGCCTTGATTCATAGCAGCTGTGCACCAGTCCATTTCAACTACTTCTCTCAGGGCAGTCTTCATTAAGACTATTCTCTCTCCTTTGGACTGCAGACTTTCTCTCTCGACTATTAATTTGCAGCAGCCAGGGAGGTAGCTAATATATTCCTCTACACCTTAATATTACACAGAGGTATAAAAAGCAATGAAAAATTGGCAAGGGTGAAGACAAGGGCCTTGATGGCCCAATAAAAGAGATAGCAGATGAAATGGTCTCTGATACCTAGGAAAACATGGTAGTACTTTCTTTAGATCTCAAGCTGAACAGATCTATGATTTGTCAACATATTCTTTCCCTTCTTTCATTCTTTTCCATCATACACATCTTGTGGATGATGTCTCCTGTCAACTGTACTTAATTCATCTTGTGTTCCTCTAACCTTTCAGTGAGGAGCAAAATTGTCCCCTCTGCCTGCAAGCAGGATTGTAGCAATCCATCAGCCTCACCAACCTCCCTTCCACTTCCTTCTCTGACCAGTCCTATCCACTCACTCCACAGCCTGCTCTTTACACTTAAATCAATGAGTCTCACAGGGTTTGTGGGGGTTTTTGAGCCCTTTCCTCCCCTATCCCTCTGCTTGCCTGTTTTCATCTCCCCCAGATGCACTTCTCAGTCAAGCGTCTCCATGAAGATATCAGACTTTTCCTCCCTCAGTAACTAGGCAGCTGTTGTTCAGGCAAGAACCTCCTTTTAAAGTGAGGGTATCAGAATTGGTCCAACAGCTGCAGAGACTCCTGAAGGACACTTTCTGGTAAGAAAACCTGTGGGGTGTTGCCTCTGTATTTGGGGGTCTCTTTTATTTCTGCCATTGCTCACTTGTGCCTTTAAACATGAGCCTTGAAGAGGGCTCACGCTTGAGGCAACTTCTTTGTAGTTGATTTATTTATTTTTGTTTTTAAGTACAAAGTGCTTGTCTTCTTTCACGCAACACATCTAAAATCAAGGGTCTGAGTTAGGTCTTGATTGCACCAGGACTCATTGACACCAGCTGTGAAGCTCTAGTGGTATCCAACCAATGTAAACATGCTCAAAACCACGCCCTGTGCATTTCTAGGTATCTTACCAAGCTGAATAGAAAAAGTAGTATTTAAAAAAATTGTCTGTATCTCCTTCCCAAGCAGATCTATAAATCTTATGTTCCTCCTCTAGTGCTTATTGAACATGGCTTCTTTTCTACAGGCAAGGGAAATTAATATAATTATTTGTCTTTAAACCACTCTGCAGTTGTCATATAATTCTGTGGCCTGTTAATTCAATGACCCCAACTCATTTTAGCTTGTCCCAGCAAGTTATGGAAAGGATATAGTTTTGAAGGCTTCTGACAACAAGACCACTTTGAGGTCCAGCCGAGGGACCTTTGAAGATCTATATTTTCTGAGTGATTCCTCCAAGTTCTGGACATGGAAATAACCCGTTTTGGTGGCCAACAGAATCTCAACTGCAGATGAAGCTCCTCTCCAAGCACCTGCAAGGACTTGTAATCCCAGCGACTCTTGTGTTGCCCTTCATGCCCTCTCCTGGCTTTCCTGCTTCTTGCTGCATCTGAGTATTTCCAGAGTGTGAGTTTTGTTTGGACTCCTTACTAAGATGTCAGGCCCTGAAGCCTATATCTCTCCCAGACTGCAGCCATGCTAAGACACAAGAATGAACCTTTGACTGTCCAGAGCAGAAGGGACTGGTATCAGATCATCAAGGTTATTTCCTGCCATCAGCACTGTCTTCTGGAAGACACGTCTCACTCCCAACCACAAGAGAATATGGATGATGTTAGATGATGGCAGGACCACTTTGTCCACCTGTCCTCCATCATCTTGTTGAATTGTCCAAGGACCTTACAGGCAAGCTGTGACAATGAAGTAAAACTCTACTTGACTAAAGTGAGGCATAAATTGTCCTTCAGAAGGGCTTCAAGAGGAAAGAACAAACTCACCCAGGCCAGCAAAAGGATTTCTGAGGATGAATCTGGCACTGGACAGGGTGTGTATGTTTCATTATAAAGTCTATGTGGATACAGTAGATAGCATGGAATGTCTCTCCCCAATATAATTTATATCTCCTGTGACACTGTATGCTGTTCCATTTCTCTCTGAATTAAAAAAGCAAGTAATTCAACCCACCTGAGAGCAAAAGCAAGGTGCAAGGAATCTCTGTCTTCAAACAGGATGCGCGAGTGCTAATGAAAACCAAGAGTCCAGTGTCAGTGTGTTACAAAGAAAAACTTTGCCTCTGAAAAGGGTTTTATGTTTCCCTGAAGCCAGGAGGAGCTGCATTTGTACCAGCTCCACAGCCTGTCTGATATTGATATGTCTGAGTTGTCTTTGAAAGCCTGGCTCTTTCTTCTGATAGATAAATATAAACCCAGATTATTTTCACCCATCTGCAAGAGAAATCGTTATGAAATTAACCAGTGATCAACCAAACCACATGGGGAGCTCAGAAAGGTTTTTTAGGCTTTTTCAAATGGCTGGCTGTTCTCTCTCCATCTGGTTGTGTTTAGTTCTGAAATATAATTTTCGTTGCTGATCACTTCTGGGTAGACCATACAATTAAGGTATTTGAAAAACAAACATTTCTAAACCACTGATCGTTAGGGAGATGGCTTAGAAATGACAGCCCATTTTCCAAGAAGACGGTTGGGAAAGGGAACCTGAAAGCTTAAGATAACATTGAAAAGGAAACAGAAGAAGTCCAGGGAGGGAAAAAAAACAAAAGAAGAAAAAAGAAACCCAACAAACAAACCCACCCTCACAAGTATTTTAACTGCTTCTCTAGTACTTTCAGACTAATATTATTTGAATGCTTTAAGGAATCCAGCCTGGTTTCTGTGCATTTCTATGGATGCATGCTGCTACACAAGGAATGTATTACTGAGAAGTGGAACCTGCAACAGTTTGAAAACAGGAGATATTTGCAGCGATAGGAGGAATTTCAGCTCTGTAACTCTTTTTTAGACTTTACAATATCAAATTTCAAGCAGGAAGGATGGCAGGACTGAAGGCTCAGAAACAAATTTGGAGGTACCTCTCCCTTCTGGTACCCTGCTGATAATTTCTCTTTCCCACCTAAACTCAGCTCACTTTGGCTCACCTCCCACTGTCCTCAGGCAGCTGCATTTTTCTTCTTAAACAATTCCAGAACTGTTCCTTGCTGAAAAGAAGTGCCTGGTGCATTCTCACCTGAAAGATGATTTTAAGCCAGGAAGTTTGGTAAAGTTCCATTTTGACTATTTTATCAGTTAGCCAAGAAGATAGAGACAGTAAAAAATAAAGACCATATGATTCAGTGGCTGGTGCAGGAGCACAAGTGTTCAGGAGCGAGCCAGAAATGAACAGCTTTGAGTTCTTGGAGACTTCAGATATAGATGTGAATGCTGCTGAGGCACTACCGTGTAATCCATTTAAATCAAACCAAAATCAGGATCTACATCCCAGGGAAGGCTCAGCCCAGGCCTCAGATGAAGAGGTAAAGCCCATCGCTAGCAATATTACTGCTACTGTAATCAACAGTGTTTTGAAAATAATTGGATAATATAAGGATAGGTTATATCTGGATTTCCTCGAAGTCAGTGGCCACCTTTGACTGAGGAGAGAAAAGGGTTTGGATCCTGCAAAGGAAGGTGACGGAGAGGCCAGCGTAGAAGCCTCCAGAATGTGAGATAAGCTTTGGCTAAGCCTTTTAATACTTGGATGCTTAAGCAAAGATAACCTCCAAGCTTTTGGCAGCCCTGCCCACAACTAGCTGAAACACAGAAGGACCAGGTAATTATCTGATGTGGTAAGAGCAATTATGGGAAGCGTGTAAAAGGTAAGGCAAATTCTACCTGACACCAAGGCTTGCTCTCACATCTGCGATTTTCATACCCAATGCGAGTTCTTTCCCTTCCCTTTGGATGTTAATGAAATGCATCTACTGGTGGGGTGAGCCTTAGCATGGCTTTGCCTCCTTCCCAGTCAACCCTCCAAAAAGCTGGAATGTCATGGGCTTGTAGAGAATGGGGAGTCAAGTCCTGGCTCCTTCTCCCAGCCTGTTACTAGGATGGGGAAGCTGTAATAGTTCTTAATTTCCCATTTTTTGAACCGTTGTTACTCAGAACATGGTTGTAGTAAAATCCACAGAGCTAGACCTCCCCAGACTTTGGGAAGACTACATCCCAGCATGTCAGCTCTTCTAAGCAGTGTGCAGGAGTTGCTGAATCCCTGGAAAGCACCTAGGGAGCTTCCATAAACAACTTTTAAAATTATAATGATAGTTAATGACCTAATTTCCTAGCCAGCCAAAATACCTGCGGAATCAAAATCCCGTATCTGAATTAATCTAAACTCCTGGGAGGTTTTGTTCTGGACTTAATCTTCACAATTACTGTGTTCTGTCTGGTATTTTTGGGGCCAAATCAAGACCTCAGTTTAGATACCCACATAGTCAGAGGTAATTATTTATTTTCTGTAAAATACCAGAGATTGCAGTATTGCGTAACACAAAGGGGGTCTCAAGAGAAATGTTATTTTACTGCCCTCCAGTGAGGCAGATGTATGTTCAGAACACATTGTATAGACAGCAGTCAAGCCTCAAAAAGCTTCAGCAAAAAGAGAGTATATGTCCTCCTAAATTTCTTGTTCTCATTACTGTTATGTTTTTCTTAATTTCCAACCCAAATTTTCTTTGCTGTAAATTGGTTTTTTTCCCCTCATCTTTTCATCAGTTGCTGTAGTAAAAGAGTCACCATCAACCTCGTTATAACAACTTTCCATATATTGAAAGACAATTTATCATGTCTCTCTCCACCTTCATTTTTTTTCTTTCTTCTTTAAACTGGCTTGTAGTACACAGTGATTCCTGAATTTTACCTATAACTTCTGTCTGTTCTAGAAAGGCGTTCAAGCTGCATTGCCATCAGTTCAGAGTGAGAGCTGTCTATGTGGGACTCACTAGGCAAATCTATGCAAACTAAAAAATCAGCATATTCTGCCTGCTTGTGCAAGACAGCCTTTTGTGGTGAGTTCCTCATAATTATCAGTTAATTGTCGTGGATCCCATGTTGCCAAGAATTTGAAGATGTGAAGACTGGATGCTGATACAATTTCCAGCTCACAAAGTACTTAGCTGTGCCAGCAAAGACTTCAGCACCTCCCCACAGCCACATGCCCACAAGCCTGTGTTCTGGTATAAATGACATTAACAGTGTTTCTGACCTGTGATATCATCTCCCTTTCCTAGTAACACTGGATAGAGTTGGTTGGTTTGATTTAACCTTCCTTTCCTTGGAAATCTTCCTTTGCAAAAGCATCTGTGTAGCTAAAAGTCCCTATAAGTTCATGAAATGTTCTCCAATAGCCTGAGACATAGATAGAAAGCCCTAATTCTAACCTAGTTCTTCCCCTTCCTTGACTTCAGTTTTCTGTGACCATCAGAAAAATAACTACCCAGTTGTACATGATAGGTCCACTTTGTGCAGATGGCTTCTTTTTTTGCTGGCCAGTCTTTCTGTCCTAGCACTTAGGTACTTTTGGTGAGAAGACAAGGATTTGGGACCAGCTCTGGGCAGTAACCATTGGACTACTTACATGTCACATACCAGAGAACAGGTTACCCATCTCCGAAACTGTGCCTGTGAGATGTGGCGAATGTGGTGTGAAAGTCCCCACATCTCACTCTGTGGGAACCCATGCTGTGCAGAAACTTGAGCAATATCCCATTGTGCATCCTCCCTAGGGGCAGAGCCATTTTCCACGCGCCCTCGTCAAATTCTGTCTCTGCATCCAGAGAAGCACAGCTTCCCCTTTGTGGAGCTTAAGGGCAGTTCAGTCTTACAGTCTAGTCATAAAATCTCTGTACAGTTTTATTTTTACTTATAACCTAATTAAAATGCCATCATCTTCCCTGTGTCTTTAGAAACTCTCACATTTCTTCTGCCTGGTCCATATACAGAAAACAGTTTGTCTTCCTAAACTGATAAAAGTACATGATGATATTTTTCATATGACAGGTACTTAACCTGTTTCCAAATTACAGATGAGGATTATGTACATTTGCTTAAGAACACATTCATTAGGAGGGGAAGTCACATGAACTACATTCATGCTGTGTTTGTATTCACTTTTGTTTTAAAATCCATCCAAATGTGAAATTAAGTACATTGCACCAGAAAAACAATAAGGAAACAAAGATGATCCATAGACTGTTAGTGTTTTATAGGGAATAAAATAGATTCCTATAGCCATGTGGAACCCATGAGCTCAAATATACCACGCCATGGATTATACTTTATGCAATTGTATTTATATTTATTCGGTAACATTAAAACATATAGAGGGATCCAATTGAATCTCTAAACCAGCAGGACATTATGAAACAGCCAGTTGGGACAACCAAGTCCAGGACTTGATTAGCTGTACGCTTTTGCACATGTGAAATTGATTTTTTTCACTCACTACCATTGTATCTTTCCCCTTTTTTCAGCACACGTCAGTTTTCCTGGCCTTGATCACGGTGAAACACCAGGAACTCAAACGCTCAGCCAGCATACATGATACTTTATCTGCATTGCTTTATGAGTTTGCAGGTGCCAGAGCAAAGTTCAAAGGCTTCTTATCTTCGATTTCACAAATATATATATATATAAAAAACAGGAGTGCTCTGTACCCCAATGTATTTCCCATTTAGAATGAAGACTTTCAATCTATTTGTTTATACAAATCTTCTGACTCTTTCTAAAAAAACTGTAATTCAATCTATATTCTGCATAAACTGTATTAATGTAGTATTCGTGTTATTAAAATCGTTTACTGTTGAGGCAGATTCTGAGTTCCTTACTTAAGCCAAATTCCTATTGACTTGCATCTGAGTTTTGTCTGAGTAAAGACGTCATATTTTAGCCCTTGTATAACTCCAACTTTTGTGTAATTCATTGCAAAATATTTTAAAAACTAGTTATATCTAACTACTAGGTACACCATCACAGGTGAAATGCCATGATGAGTGGGATGAGCTACAAGTCATACTATTCTATTCTATTCTATTCTATTCTATTCTATTCTATTCTAGTACATGCAAGGGGCTGAGAAAACCCATACACTCTGTACAAGACTGTTTCTTGACCTCCAGCTAAACATTCATCCTAGTTTTTCCTCAGTGTTCATCCTCATTGCTGTGTGAGTGCAAGACATACCAAACAGGAAAAAGCACAATCCACTAGCTGATTCAAACAGAGAACATTGGCTAGGGCTGTGGGTTAGGATATAGTTGTTATCTTGAAGTGCTGAGAATGGCTTTGTATGTGCAGCTGTGTGCATCTGGTGCTGAGCACCCACTCTGTGGGTACAAGTCCCAGTTCTAGTCTTCCCTGCACTACTGGGGCAAAAAGTGGCTTAGTAAAGGTGTAAAGAACTGGAAAAAAAAAAAAAGAGGCTTGTGGAAGAGAGAGGTGATGAGACAGACCCCTGTTACTGTTGGAAAAGATTTCAGTGTAGCTTTTAGGGAAATAACGATCCTTTGGGTTGTGACTGGCTTGCTGAGCACTTCCCTTGTCATATAATTGCCCATGAAATTGCAGCCCATACGGTTAAAATATTAAACAGGATAACATTACACTTTTTAATCCACAGCTGAGACAAAGCAGAGATCAGGAATAATCCTGCTCAACACCACCACATTTACTGTCTGATGTAGGAGATGTTGATTAGCTTTTAAGTAGAAACATATTTTTTCAAGTTACATAATCTGATGCTCAGATTTCCCCCTCCCCCTTGAAAAGAATTAAACTAAATATTATGAGAGATTAAAAAGTTCTTCATTCCTCTGGTTTTGGGGAGAAGGGGGTGCACCTGCAGCTGGGGTTTTCCTTTCCCTTGCTCCCAAACCCATCACTCAGTGAAGCATATTTCTGCAGTGTGTCGTGTATAAGATCCCACATTCAAGTCTTCAGAACCTGACTCAGCTGTTACTCTGTACTTCCTCTGGCAAAACCAACGGAAATTTGCCTGAAGGAAGACTAGGGATTGAGTGAAAATGGCAGGAGATATGAGGAACTGAGACATAGAAACTGGAAGCAGAAAGGATCTCTTACCTTGTTCATGACCCATGATGACCTGTCCCAGCAGCTTTGCTCTTTGGGACACCCCTTGCTGGGCACTGGATAGCTTCCTGCTGTTTTTCTTAGCTTGATCTAGCCTCTCTTCCATAGAGCTGCTTTTGGATATAATCCTTGGACCCACACTAAATTAATCTTTTTGCCTGTTGCTCTTCATGCAAGTACGAAAAGGCAGGGCATGAGCCCTTCTATAAGGGGTTTCTTGTTCTGCCTGCTACCTGCTGCCCTGTACGCAGATTGTGCTGGAAATTGGCAGGAGAAATGATTTGAGAGAACAATGATGTTCCCCATTCTTGGTCATATTTCTGCTTGGAGCACAATGAGTAAGGTCCTGGGGCAAAATGTTCCAGCTGTGATCCTTAAGGTAATGCACAGAAATCAATAGAGTAAATCTATGCAAAAAATACATTTTAGAAATGTTCTTAATTTGGCATAGCTAGCCTAAGTTAGTCAACATCATTTAGAGCACTAGTGGAGCCAAAACAATTCAGAATGTTTTGGGTTAAGCCAATAAAGGATCCTAAAGTTGAATTTGAACCTCTGTTATAAGTCATCTCAAGTTAAGAATACTGCTTATTTTCCATTTTCTTTCTCTCTCCGTTTTTTTTTCTTTGAAGTGTAGATATTCCTGCCAACAGGCACCTAAATAAAATGGGAGGGAGTTTTCAGAAGTGCTGAGCACAAACACATCTAATCAAAATCAGAAAAAGCTGTGGGTGTTCAGAAATTTTAGGTGCCCAAACAGGGATTTGGCTTCAGAGAGTTAGACGCCCTTGTTTGAGAAATTTTGGCTCAAAAATATACTACCCAACCCATTGTATGAGTGTAATGTTCAGTGAAATGTGAAATGTCAAGCTCTGTTTAAACCTCTGGGAAACTAATAAAGTCCATGTACACTTCTGCAGCATTCACCTGGGAAACTGGCCCTTTTTCATTTCTTGCAATTACTGAGGAAACAAGTCTCAATGCAAGAATCGTAATGTCGCTTTTTTGTCCATTTTTCCCCTCTCTCTTTTTCTGTTTCTCTTTTTAATTTTTTTTCTTTTAACATATATTTCTGTTTATTTCTTTTCCTTATTTTCATCATTCTGGAATTTCAAGCACATAAAACATGCCAAAGTAATAGCCCTGAAAGCAATTTTCCAGGTTGAACTTGAAGGTGAAAGATTACATCACTCACCAAGCCTGGGCTCTGGGGCCAGCTCAATCAACATCACGAAGAGTCTTCTGAGGAGCTGCATCAGCCTTTCTTGCAAAAGTGCTTCGTGTAGTGGGCACAACCGGCTGCTACAAGCGAGACTGATATCAGTATAAACCAGAAGACACATAAATGACCTTCATTTTACAGTAACTTTAGATGTTCGGCTCCTTACAATGAGGCAATGAAGCCCAAGGTGATCTAACCGAGAGTCAGTCCTTTTCAGCGCAGGGAGAAATACTGTGCAGAACAGAGGTTTTCTCCTGTGTGCAAGGCCTTAGTACAAGAGGATCAAGGGCAAGAGGTTGTGATCTTGTTGGGTTGTTGGTGGGTTTTGCTTGTGTCAAGAAGAAAGTAGACTGAAAATGGGGGGAAAAAGAACATAGAAAGAACAGCTGAATTTCAGGCTCATCAGAACATCCAAGCAGCTGGAAACAGGGTTTGGCTAAAAGAAAAAGGACAGACATCAATCAATACAGATGTTATTTCCAAGCTTCCGAGAGGGTATTGCAATCCAGATTTCTGGCCCAGGAGTCAGACCCTTGCCCAGTAGCAGCTGTGTTTTATGTACCCGATCCCCCCTTCACATTTTCCATTTTAGCCAAGTCTCTCCATACTTCCGCTCTCGCTCTCTGAAACTCAGATGAAACAGCTGCAGGCCGCACCATGCCAGGCAACTCCTTCTTTAATTTTTCTCTCTCGCAGCAATAATAAAAAAATTAAGCTGGTTGACGCTGCATGAATTAGAAGGTTAATCAAAACCAGACCCTGCTGGTGGCCCAGTTCCAGTTCAGCTCAGATGGGTGGCAGGGGTAGAGTCAGCTCCACGCAGACCTTTGAATTAGGTTGCAGATGGTTGGACAGAGCCTAGGATGTATGGGACTGTGCTAAGAGGTCCCTTGTATTATAGGCTTTACCAAGGATGGGCTCTGATCTTGTTGGTGCTCAGCCCTCTGCTCAGGACATCTGGCTCCTCTCCTGTCCTTCCCAACTTCAAGCCTGAGGTGATTGCTCATTGGAAAACCACCCACTGCTTGTCACAGTGAAGTATGAACAAGCGTTCTCAGAAAAGGCCATCACGGGCCACAGGGAACATATGAATCTATTTATTTTCCATTAGTATTAATTACATTTTAAAAAGCCATGCTTCTCTTTGGTTGGAACTAGCAAAGGCAAATCCAGTGCTGGGAAACACAGTTATTCCTCTTAGTGTAAGCATAGACAGATGCATGTGCTCAGAGGAGAGAGTCCCAAGCCTATGACCCAGGTGACCAAACGTCTCCAGGCTGGACTAATGAGCTCTGAATTAAATTCTTATTCCTTACAGAAACTCACTGGAAGAAACCATTAATAATTTGGTTTGGAGAAGTGAGAGGCTCCTACATACCCAAGTGAAGTCAACAAAAACTGCAGATACTTAAAGCACCCAACTCTCAGACCAGGCCATTAAACATCAGACATCAAACTGAAATGTCCGAATCAGGTGTGTAATAGCTGAAGGCTCCCTCTGTGAAACAGATATTGGCAGAGGAGAGTTTAGAGCTTTAATTTTCTAAATCGCTCTTCAATTTAGATATGGATGGAACATATGGCTTCTTAGCACTGTACTCAGGAGAGTGATGTCCAAGGTCTAGAGGTCTTGATTCTTCAACCTGTACCTGCTCTAAATTTCTGTTTCCTACTCTTCAACTGGAAATGGCTATAAAAGGCAAAGACTGCATCCTTCTATGTCTCTGTATGGAGCCTAACACAGTAGTAATTAATACTAAAAATCATAAGTAATTAAAGCAGGGGAAAGTGGGGCATTCTTTCCTTTTTCTCTGAAGTCTCACATGATGTGAAAGGGTTAAAACAGTTTTAAAAGAATGTGCAGTTTACACATTTCACTGCTGAATGTGAAGGAGGAGAGCTGAAACAATGAGTGAGATATATTCCAAAGGTTGATAATATAAAGAAAAATCTACCAGCTTGGCTTTCAACCCACAATGGAGATCACGTGGGTAAACCAAACCAAACCAAACCAAACCAAACCAAACCAAACCAAACCAAACCAAACCAAAATAATGTATGCATCTGGAATTCACTGAGAGTCATTCTCTAAGAAAGGAGTACAAGGAAAGCGGACCCAATCATATACGTATGATCCAGAAGAAATAAGGTGTCCTCCTGCAGAACCACTGAGGAACTGCTCTGTAGGCATAGTCCATGAGTAGTCAAGGAGGAGAACTACTTTTTTTTACAGCTACTTCTGGATTTGGCAGACATCTTAATAATACAAGGACAATTCTCACCTTTAGTCGTTTGACTGGGTGTCCCAGCAAGAAAACACAAATCATGGAATTTTGTGTAGAGTATCCCGCCAGTTTTCACTCAACATATGTGCCCAGCAGCAGACTCATCTGCTCAGTCAGGACTTTGGCAGCTGTTTTTGCTAGCTCAAGTCTCCTGTAAAGAGGAGGTCTTGAACAGTACTAATGTTTTCTGTACTTACCCTCTGACAGCCCCTAGATCCATCACTAAATTGGTGCATTTCCCAGCTCCTCTGGCCAGGCTCTTTGGCAACAGCAAAATCCCCCGACCTAGTTATTCCTAATCCTCATCCCTGGTAAACTGGCAAAAAAAAATATCCTTGCTGTCCTGAAGATGTCTTCAGACCTTTGAGAAGCATTCGTGAAGCCCTTTACCAATCTAGTGCCTTCCTTCCTGCTGTGCCAGGGGGGAAAGGGAATTCCAGCATATTTTGTGCAATTCAGAGTCTCTTCAGAGTTGTCCACATGCCACTATCTACTGAGGCAAAGGACATTTCATGTGGTTTTGGCAAGGGACTAGCAGTGGAAACCTCCATGATACCTACAGCTACCCAGTGGATCTGTTTGTTTTCCATTTGGAAACATTTTGTTGAGTAAAATCCTGGCTAGGAAAGCTCCTTGGCTATCCCATTTATATTATTTTTTAGAGCAGAAGGAAATGTTATGTTCCTGAAGCATGGCACAATTGCAGAACCTGCCTCTGCCCATTTCCTCATTAATTCCCTTAGCAACCGGGCACATGAGAACATTTCCATATTGAATCCTTCCAGAAGGGATTTATCTAAGTGGGTATCCTTTTCCCAAGAGAACTTGCCTCCAGGTTATTCAGAAGTTACTTGGTGACAGCTGGGTGACAGGCTCAGCTTCCTCCTTTGTGAGGATATGAGTCCTGTCCTTCAGGATTCCATCTACAGTATAGGAGTAAACAGGACTTTGTGGAGGAACTCTGAAAGGATGTCCATGGAGACGGATGGAGGTACTAAGGGAGAGGAAATGCACACATGTAATATGTGTTACAATTGATAGCATTAAAGATTGCCTAGAGAAAGAGCCATCAACAAACCCTTGGTTGTCATTCTGAATTTTCTCCTTCAGGGAGACCAGGTTGCATGTTTGGATGTTGACACTTAAAGTCTGTATGCAGATGCCTACAAGTGTTCATACCTACAGGTATTTAAGGTACCCCTACTGATAAGATTTACATTTACTAGATCAAAGATCAGAAGTTAATACGTGTAATTCAGGCAAAAAGTATCATTGTTCTGACACTGATTTCCCAGTCTAGGACAGTTTGCTGCTTCTTGGCTGCTTGGTGTCTTTGTGGGATGTTTCTGAATGACAAATGTTCCCTAAAAGCAGAACTACTTCTTGAACTCTACCAAAGTAAAAGCTAATCACATTGAATCTCCACTTATAAGGTACCTGTTCTTGTTTTTGATACCAGTCCAGCATGGGTGAATGAATTGAATATAAAAAGGAGAATGTGACTGGAACATGATTTTTAAGTTCATTTCAAATTTGGAATTCAAAACAAAAAGAAAATCCCACAGCTTCATGCCAGTTTAACACAGAAACAAAAGTTCTGATTTTCTTTTTCTCTCTTTTTTTTTTCTCTTCATAAACTGTAGATTTTTAGACAGTTTGAAATTGTTGTTTTGAAAGAAATAGAAACATTTTCCCTCCATTTTGGCCTTCAGAAGTTCTAAAAGTTCATTTCAGACTGAAAATGTAGAGACTAGACTGTTAAGATTTACCAGAAAAACGCTAGTTAAGAGAAAGTAAGTCAATAAAATGTCAGTCTTGACCCAGACCTGCCTTTTTTTTTTTCTTCACAGAAGAAAGCTCCTTAAAGAAAATTCCTCCCTTCTTCTCCCATAAATCCTGCACAGTCCCAGTTTCAGAGGAATATGTCATGCTCTGCTCAGTTTGTGAGTCACAGGAACTGATAGGGCATCCCCTTTTACAGAACTGCTTGCAGTGAGTGTCACCTTGTGCCGTTTGATCACAGAATGGATAAGGAAGCTTGTGATGGTTAGTGAGGTTTGTGTTAGTGCAATAAAGTAGAAAGACTCGTGTGCTCTGTCATGTATCCGGCACAGTGCAGTATAGTGCAAATGCTTAAGCTTAATTAAAAAGCAAATCATACAAACAAGGGATACAGCAAAAATCCAAAACAATAATCACTAGCAGTGTCAGCCTCACACACAATTTATTTCCCCTGTGAGTTACGTAGCACCCACCAGGTTCAGTGAAGCTATCTGTTTTTATCAGCTCTGTTTTGGTGGAATTTCAAGTATTTCATATGTGCCATCTGTTCTGTAAAAGTTTTTTGCAAAAATACCTGTTCCCCAGAATGACAAAGCCATGGAGAGAAGTTTCTGAAATCATTTGTCTGGCTAAGTTCCTGCTGGAATCATTCATCTAATGCTACTGGAATTTCCAAACAATGAATTAATTAATTGTGCCGTACAGTTAATTAACTAATGTGTGAGAGCTTTGGAAAAGTACATACTGCGTATACACATATTTATACATAACACATATACATGCATATAAACACAGATATCTATATGTCTTTGTATATCTAAGTAAACGGCAGACTGTACTCCAGGGAAGTTCAGGGCTGAAGAAGCTGTTTATGCATCAGTGGCCTTGAAAACAACCATGGGATACTGGGGAGAGCGGTAAACCATGACAGGGAAACCTGGAGCTGAGGGTGAGTTATCACTGGTGTATGATACATGTTGTGAGTCAGAAGTGAGTTGCTTCAGCAGAACTGGCTTTAGGAAGAAGTGCTCAGCACTCCATTAACCCTGTCCTTAACAAATCGTGACGCTCTTTCATGTTCATGAGTGTCACTCAATAATGTTTTCAATAATGATGACATCCCAAGACCAAATAATAAAAGGATAACACTCTATGAAGAGGACTGGAACAGAAGCTGAAATATGGTAGCAGTTTCATTCTTGGTGCATCTCCGGGAAAAGGCTGAATGCATTCCAACCCAAACAAAGCCACTCACCTTTGTCTTCAGTACGTTGCTGTTGTTTGTCATTTAGCCTTTTGTGCTAGGTCTTGTTGAAACTCTCCTTTCTAAGCCTCCTAATTCATTCCAACACACGCCATCCAGCTTCCTGACAATTAGTATGTAATAATACAGTCTACTATCTGTACAAATATCAGTGCAAACATTAGTACAAACGCTGCCTTTCCATGCCACATGTAGTTGCTTTTTCCACTAAATAAAATCATCAGTCTTAGCATTTTTACGCCCCCTTCACAGATGGGTCAGTTGAGAAACAAAGAAATTTGTATTTGGTTCAAGGCCACAAAATCAATCAACTACCCAGAGACTTTCTTTGTGGGTTTCTATGGTGTGTATTGGGTCCTTTTCCCCTTTCCCCCTCAATCACTAGCCTAATAAATATTTGAGAGACTCTGAACCTGAGACTTGTGGTGTTTTCCCATGTTTTGCTTTCACAGGATGTAGAAGCAGGCTGCATGCCTTCCACCAGTGCAATCCAAGCACAAAAATTTGGAGGCTACCTCTGTATTTTCCGTCGGAGCGTGTGCCAGGCAGCTGGCTGACATGTGGCATGCTCTTCATCTGCGCTTTGTGTGAGCCGATCACCATCAGCATGACTTCTTGTAGTCCTTTGCCTGCATATCCTCTTCTGCTCTGCTCCAGGTGAAATCAGATTCCCTTAGGAAGGAGCCACAAAGACTTTCCTGCCTGTTTTTTGTTTTTGAAAGTTGCGAGGGGGTAGATGGGGTCATGCATAGATAGAAGCATGGTAGGGACCAGCGTAAGGCATGACGTGGGCCCAGGCTCTCTCACCATCACACTCCAGAACATAACTAAAAACTGTTTCTGTCCAGGCTGCACACAGAAATTGCCAGAAGGAGGTAGTGGTAGGTAGGGGAGGTCCAGGACAATTTTGCTCTCTGAAGAAGTAACAGAGCTCCAAGCAAATTTGGGACAGTTTACTGGCAAACTGGCATTATCATGGCTTTCAGCTACAGGCGTCAGGGAGATTGGTCAAAGCAGGTGGCAGCTGGCAGACACTGGTGTCCAGACATGATATGATGACATTTCTGCCATAATTTTAGGCCCTCAGGCATGGAAGGAGCCTAGCCTTGGACCTCCAGCATCAGAGAAGAGCTGCCTGCAGAAAATCACTGCAGAGAATCATGTCAGAACAGGGACTGAGCCTGAATATTCCACTTTCTCCAGGAGAAAAACAAAGCAGAGGCCAGCACAGACAGGTGTGTGAGCCCTGCTGAAATATGAAGTGCACTCCAGGGACAGAGTGCAATCAAAAGAAGGACTTGCCTTGCTTTAGTCCTGGACTCTGCATCGTGTCTGTCTCCTGCTACCTATTCAAAAAGCTCCATCCTGCCTGTGATCTGTGTTTAGTCCCCAGTGCATGTTTTAGAACCAGTAGTAATAGATTTCCAAAATAGGATTAAAATAGGGCTAAGCAGTATTGGCTCCACAGCAGAGAGCTGTGGTCAGATTTAGCGGGAGGGAGGGGAAGCCTAGAGATTGGAAAGGATTAGGGTTGCACCAGTATATCTGGTCATCATCTCGCTGTTCTGCTTTGATGTGGTTCTCTAGAGAAGACTGCAAGAACAGGTTTTGCAGCTCTTGCTAGACGTGAACTTCTGAACAAGGAGGCAAAATGTGGAGGAAGGACTAGGAAAAAAACAACATTCAGTGTCTTAGAGCTCTTTAGAGCATTTGGCTCCTATCTAGTTTTGTAAATGCCTGGGTACTACAGCAATGAGCATGTTCTCCTGGAGACAGACCTTGCATGACATGGCTTAGCAAAGGCAAGGCTTGAAATGCTTATCACCAGTCCAGTGATGGAGCTGGCGATGTGCCTCACCTGGAGCATTAGTATTATTTTTATGGCACTGTGTTCTATTATATGCACATTTATATGTCTACATGAGAAGTGCATGTGGCGGAGCTGCTTGCATGTATCTAAAAGAAACAATCTCTAGGGGTACATGTAGCTGGATTTTTTGTAATCTGTACATTGTAAACTGAAGCTGGACACTCGTCCATGACAGAGGCTGGTGGAGAGCATCCTCTGGAACATATATTACAAAAAAAGCCTAAGCAGGCTCTCTGCAGGCTCTGTGCAAGGCAGCTGAGCAGCCAGGAGCGAGACAGAGCATGCCATGCTCAGTCACTCATTAACAATGCAGCAGGCACAGGCCCAGGGTGGACCAACCTATTCAAAGGTTTGGGCTAATTTCAGGACACCTACGTAGGCTGGTGAAGTCGGCAGGATGGGGCAAGGCACCTCAGGCTGCCTGTTCTGGAGCAGTACACCTCCCTGCGGAAAGGAGGCATTTCTTTGCCCAACTGACTTACCACAGGGATGACGGGATGTGCTGCAGAGGGGCCAATTCACGGCAGCAGGAGATGGGAGAGGCAGCACCTCTTTGCACCCCCACTCACTGGTGTTAATCCTCTGCCCCACAACCCTGCAGAGAGATTGCAGCTGTTGTGGACAGGGCTGTCTGCTCCCTCTCTTGGTGTGGTCAGGGCCCTCCCTGAAACACAGTCTTATGCCTCCTCTGCAGGATGAGCACCTGGGGAAGTACCTGGAGTCAGGTCATAACTAGCTGGGCCATGCTGACCACAGCCCAGGAGTTACCGTCTAAGTAGATCAGGAGATGGAGGGCAGATTTCCTTCACCTTTTTAGAGAAAGGGAGCACAGCCATAGATTGTCAAAGGTGTTTAGACACCTAAGTCCTAGGACTGGGGCCAGCAGCACTTTCCCAGGGACCTTGGAGCAGAAAACAGGTTTGAATCAGTTTGCAAGCTCTACCCTAGACCCACCTTGTCCTATAGGTGCTGCATGAACCTCAGTGGTCCCAGTTTTCCAAGTACCTGTTAAAGGCAACAGCTGTTCTCAGCTCTGGGAGCATCCCTTTTTAATTCCCTTGTTACATTTGTTAACTTGTTTGCCCCCTGTGAGAAGGAAAATGAATCACGGGTGTCTTTTGTTTGCTAAATGTTAACAGCCCTGTGGAAAAACCCTCATAAAATATTCATCCTATCCTGCTCTTCTAAATTAGACAGTTACAGTTCTAACAAGCCCCAGAGAAGAGTTCTTCATTCTCTTAGTCAAAGGTACAAATATTTCTGCAGGCTTTTCTGTACTCTGCATCACCCCCAGCCAAAGTTTCTGCTCCCTCAAGCTTTGTGCTGCTTTTATTCTCGCATTTCTTTGTGTGTATGGCAGTACAATACCAGAAGTAAAAGTTTCCAAATGCATTCACCCGTGTTCTTGGTTTAATGGTAAAGAAAAGGAATATATTTGCTATTGCAAATGCAAGGAATGATTGCATGTGTGTGTGCGCAGGTGTCAGCAAGTGAATACCTCCCACCTAGGGAAAGGAGAGGGAGGGTTCTAAGATGTTTTCAAACCAGAAGGTAATTGCAAGACCTTGGACATTATACTATCCATTGCTTTCTTGGGTGAAGGCAAATGTTTTTACCCTAGGGAGTGCTCACCCTCCCTCTTGGTTGTGTCAGCAAGGCAGGACAGAGATGCCTGCACGGTCCCTGTCTCCCCGTGTGTTTGCCTCCACGCTTTCCCATCCCAACCAGGTGCATGCTTCCATGAGGAGGAGGATGGGCACAGTTGAATGGGACCAGCTCTCTCTGCTCCCTGCTAGCCTTTCCCTGTGGCTCCACTGTGCCTTGCTCCTGAGCTGATTTCTGATGACTCACACCAGGAGTGAAACAATCCTCAGATACTTTTTGTTGCTTGAAAGCACCAGGGAGTGAAAGAAAAAGGGAGGGGAAGAGATTTAGACTGGAGGAGAGGGAAGAGGGTTTTGATGCCAGTTGCCTTTCTCAATAATCATTATGCGTAATGACTTGCAGATCTTCAATGTGGTCTGTGTTACTTCAGGCTGATTTGTTCCATACAGTGACCTGAGCGAGCCTGCGAGACTCGAAGCATGTGCCTTGCTGTGTTTCAGGCTCTTCTTGGAGTCTGAAGCAAGAAGTTGCTCTGCCTAAGCTGGTGATGACCTCCTGGCTGTGCAGTGGGCTCTTGCATGCAAATCAAAAGGTTTCTTGGCAAAATGCCATGCATAGGGACCTGTTCATAGCATGGGGAGCTATTCTCCTCTCCTGTGGTGGTTCTTACTCCTGGTGAGAGACAAAGTTGGCTTTCCCAATGCTAGACAGGCTGCCCGGCATCCCTCAGCCCCTCCATGGTCACAGCCAGGGAAGGAGAGAAAAGTTCAGCCTGGTTTGTGCGGGAGGAGGTGTCTCAGAAGGGTGGCGCTGGTTTTCCCAGGCATTATCATTTGCTGGCTACAACCAACAGTGGCCAAGAAGCTACTGGTGAGCAGCTAGCATGCAGAAACACCTACCAGTACTTTCTTCCTTCCCCACAAAGGGAACATCATCATCAAGGGAAAACTGACAGCTGGCAAGGGCTGTCAGCTTCTGAGGGTGGAGGGGGCAGTGAGAAGATGCTGCCTCTTTCCAAAAGATGGTAGTAATTCACTTGAGGAACTTCCTACTCCAAAGTAATTAGCAAAGTAGACGTGTTTGTAGAAGCAAGCTGTTGGAGAGGGTGGTGTTACCTCCTGGGGTAGGAGCGAGAGGTTGGGTCTCTGCTCCAAACCACTGGCAATTGTGACGGGCCACTGGGAGAGCCATGGAGGCAGAAGAGGGTTTGCAGAAACAACAGGAAAGATTAGGGAGTCATTCTTGTGGAACAGCTTGTTTCTGAGACCCCAAAGCAAACTTCTTCGTTCATAATTGGGTAAAAGTCAGTCAATCTCCTCTGTCATTTTTGCTGGCAAGATTTGATCTAATTTGGGAAAACACACAAGCTGATGAGAGGGATGGAGTAAGCTGTGTTTCAGAGGAGGAAACAAGGCTCTCCCCTTCCATCTGAGCCACTCATTCCGGTGTGTGCCTTTCGTCAGCAAATGACTTTCCACACTTGCTGTAAGGCTGCACTGAAATTAGCCAACAATCCCACTGAACTTTGCAGGAGTGGGTTGGACTTTCAGACATGCCAGAGCTTGAGAAACAAAGCATGTATTAAAAAAGAATACCCTTAAATCCTCTAGGGAAAAAAAAAAAAAAAGAGCTCTGGTTTCACAGGGCATAAAGTGGTCTTGTTTCTCTAGCATATATTCTATATGTGGAAAGCAAAAAAGTAAAATAAAATTACAGCTAATAAATCTTTTAAGTGCAGAAAGGTTTCTTTTTTACATATAGTGTTGCCCAGTAGCACCACTAAAGTTAAAAGTCTGTCAACATTTTCGTTAATAAACCCCCAATTTTCATGAGTTTATTACTCAGCCATAAAAATCTGCTTCTCAGTTCAACTTGCCATATGAGTCCTCAGCTCCTGCCCCCCTCCAGTCTGAAACCTGGGGAGTACACACAGATGTGATTCAAACCTTTACTCCACCCTGATTTTGCACCACCAGAACACCATTAGAAAGACTCCTTATTTGTGTCTCAAAGAAATACAAAAAGTGGAGGCATGAGTCTTTATGTTTGTACCACAGAAGAACAGTGTTAGAATTAGACCCTTTTTAACAATACAATGAAATTGGTTTGGCTGTATTTAGAGCTGCAGGAATGTAAAACGGAACAGGAGGCAGATTTCCAGGGCAGTGTTTCCTGTGAAGCAGTCTGGATTCACGTAGGAGTTGCGGGAGAGAGAAGGAGAAAGAGATTCCGTCTGACATTTTGGTGTCTAATGCTTTATTATCTCCCCTGCTTGGGGGTGCTTTGAGCTTCCCTTGCTCCTCAAAGGTAAGGGTTACTAAGGGACAGGACTTGTATTAAAAGAATCTTGAGAACCTTGAGAGGTTTCTGAAAAAAAAAACCCAACCCAACAAACAAACCCCACAAAAACTTTTTCAGTTCTCCTAGTCCAGTGGTCACGTGTATATGAAGACAAAGTCCTTCTTCCAGCTGTCTCAAGGGATGAGGAGGCCAAAGGGTGAAAATAGGAAATAAAAGCAGTATCAAATTTTCAGAGTCAAAACTATCAGTTTGAATAGGAATAGGAGCTAGTTTCCCTGCATCCCAGCCCAGTGTTCCAACCACCAGAGTGCTGCTTTGTGATTAGCAATCTCCTTTGGACTTTTAAAAGACACCTCACTGCTTGTTGTCTACACCTAAAGGAGAGCAAGAGTCAAGACACCAGTGCATCCAGGGCAAGAACACCTTGATCTTGAAATTTCTTATGTATCCACCTTAGTAAGCCTAAGGTTAGGATATTCAGGATTGCAGAGCATCCTATTCCTGCTTTCCTCTAGACAAATTCACCTTTGAAATGTTTTATACAGCCACTTGATCTGACCTGTTGGAGGAGATTTGGCATCTGACCAGGTAGGAAGAAAATGTCTTATCCTACTTGGGATACGCAGCCATGGAAGACTCTTTGTGCTAGGAGACATGGTAGCCTATCTGCACAAAAATCAATAGTCTTTTCTCCAGGATACCCACTGAAAGAATGAAAAGTATTAGTTCAACACCTACTTCTTACAAAGCATCTTGGATCCGCATGTCCTCGGAGATGCTCCATATCATTAGATTTTAACTCAGTCTGCTTTGAGTTTGTCAAGGTCTTCAGCTAAGGGCTGGGCTACCCTATGACTCCAAAGTGTTTCTTAGATATCTCCTACATGTCTGTAGGGCAATCAGATATCCAGATGATCCAGATATTCCTCAAAATTCATACTCAGATGATTCAGCTTTATAGGTGTATTGGGTTTACATGGCAAGGTTTTGGTAGCAGGGGTGGGGTGGGGTGGTTACAGGGGTGGCTTATTCAAAAAGCTGCTAGAAACTTCCCCTATGTCTGATACAGCCAATGCCAACCGGCTCTAATAGGAACCCACCGCTGGCCAAGGCCAAGCCAGTCAGTGACAGCGGTAGTGCCTCTGCGATAACATATTTAAGAAAGGAAACAAAAGTTGATGGGGCTCAGAAACTGCAGCTCGAGAGAGGAGTGAGAACACGTGAGAGAAACAGCCCTGCAGACCCCCGGGTCAGGGAAGCAGGAACGGGAGGAGGTGCTCCAGGCGCCGGAGCAGAGATTCCCCTGCGGCCCGTGGGGAAGACCCCGGTGAGGCAGGCTGTGC
>JAVKLA010000001.1:36853129-36867824 GCA_034782735.1 Sagittarius serpentarius
ACTGTCTCCCGTGGGAGGGACCCCAGGCTGGAGCAGGGGAAGAGTGTGAGGAGTCCTGCCCCTGAGGAGGAAGGAGCGGCAGAGACAACTGACCGTAATCCCCATTCCCTATCCCCCTGTGCTGCTGGGGGGGAGGAGGTAGAGAAAATCAGAGGTAAAGTTAAGCCTGGGAGGAAGGAGGGGTGGAGGGAAAGTGTTTTCACATTTGGTTTTCTTTCTCATTACCCTACTCTGGTTTGGCAATGAATTAAGTTAATTTTCCCCAAGTCGAGTCTGTTTTGCCCATGATGGTAATTGGTGAGTGATCTCTCCCTGTCCTTTTCTTGACCCACAAGCCTTTTGTTATATTTTCTCTTCCCTGTCTAGCTAAAGGGGGGAGTGACAAAATGGCTTTGGTGGGCACCTGGCACCCTGCCAGGGTCAACCCACCACAATAGGAAAGAATTCAGCATCATGGGAACAGAATTACCAAGCCAATAGCCACTAGTCTGAACCCCAATGAATATCAGAGATGTCTAGGAACCACAGATTAGCTTCCATGTGAAGGACTGAGAAAGACATCCCCTGGGACAGCCAAGGTCCTGGTTCAGGCACGTTTCTACTTCTAGGAAATCGGTATTCAGGTTCCTTTAAGTGTCAGGAACCTGGATATTTGCTCTCACCATGGATTTAGTCAGGGGAAAATTCCTCTGTAGGCATCTGGCCACATAGGATTATGGCTTGGAGACCTTTTTGAAATCTAACCAGGTTAGACAAAACCCTGTGCGGGACTGGGCTTTGGAGAGGCAAGTACCTTGTGTTGCTTGAGGGTTAAACATATCAGTAAGATTTCTTGTTGATCCTTTGCACCATTTACCTCTGCCAGGCTTACCCACTCCTTTCTGCTCCCTTTCTCTGGCAATGTGCTGCAGACACATAAAAAGGTGGCTATTCATGGCCTGGCAGGTGGAAGATTAATTCTGACAGATGAAGAATTTCTTGATGAAGTGACTTCAAAGGCAAAATGCTGTGGAGAGGGAGGGGGAAGCAGGCAACACTTGTGTGAAGGAAGAAGAGGGAGGCTGTGCCAGTTGGCATCAAACACTAGAAGAATAACCTTCGTCCTCAGGGCTGACACTGGCAGCTCAGCTTAGTGCATTGGCAGTTCTGCTTGTATTGCAGTTTCGGCTTCCCCCAGCTTCTGGCTGATTCGCATCCAGGGGCACAAAGGGCACCTGGCCCATATCCAGTGCCTGCACCAGGTAGAGCAAAGCAAGCTTTGAAAGAAACGATAGAGGTATGTAACAAATCCCTCCTGGGAAAACCGAGCTCTTTATCCCTCCTTCCTGCTCAGCCTGTTGTAGCAGAGCTGACTAAATCCCCGATGGCCTTCAGGCCTTTGTGTAAAGTTTCTCTCCCCCTGTCACAGGCTGTAGTAGCCAGTGGATTTTTAAATTTTTATTATTTTTATTTAAATTCTGTCACATGGTCTTCTTCAGGCACATGAATGAGCTGATCCACCTGCCTTGGTGAGCACCAGGGGAGAGGTCTGCCTGACTGCTGTCTTCTGTCTGGATCACCTTCCAGTGGAAATTTCTCTCAAGAGGTGTGTGTCTCAAGGAGATTATGGTGGCATTTGAAATGGGGGGGGAATACAGAAAAGCCAGAAAAAAATCCCTGCTAGCAGGGGCCAGTATCTCACCTAAGAGCAGAGTTTCTACAAGGCATCCAAACAACCAAATCCAGCAGCCTGCAGGAGTGGAACAGGAATTAGCCGTGAGCCTTTGCAGTTTTTCCACCAAAGCACTCTTACTCTCTTTCAAACCACATTGTTCCATGTCTCAAGTGTCCTGGACATGGAAGAAGATAGGCAGATATGCAGTCCTGTGGAGGTAGCTGCGTTTCATCCTGAAACATATTATCTGTAAGGATCATGCAGCTGTCTTCAGAGTGGGAAGCAGCAGCTCTTGTACAGCAGAGGTAAATGCTCATCATACTCCAGAGCAGGAAGTGAAGTAGAATGTTGTATCAAAATCAAACTATGTGGGAAATTTAAGGAGACAGAAGTTACCACATTAGCAAACTAGCCAGGGCTTTGAAGCACATCTTCAGCCGTTGTGAAAAGTGTGCTTTAGTTTCCTAATATATTTTAAAGTGTGCTGCACAAACATCAAGATAGTTCAGAAATCTCAGCATAGGTCTTCTCAGAAGTCTTTCATTCAAGAGTTAAGCAAGCTCACCCTGGCTTAATCTACAAGGTTGTTAGACATATGCATGCTGAAGTCAGTTAAGGCTCATCAGCCAAAGAAGTCTTTGTCTCAGGTGATTTGTTAACATCGCTTCATCTGACCTTCTTTCCCTCCTCCTGTTGAAAGAAAGTGACTGACTGGTTTAGACAGTAGAAAGCCAAACAACAGACTTTGAAATAATACAGCCTCACAAATTTGCTCTGTAGGTTTTTCTATCTAATTTACCAAACTCAGTATTTGTGGTTGTCTAAGAAGGTGGGTTCCAGAGATGGAAAATTTCTCTGAGCTGGACTGAACTTGGGGAAAGATCAAGGAAAATCAACATCAAAGATTTTTAAGGAAAAGCAGCAAGGATTATGTATGCAGTCATGGAGAGCCCTTTCATCAACTTCTTCTGCCACCAGGCCAGAAACAACTTCATTTGGCCTTGTGGATTATGAAGACGTTTAACCAGATTGGTCTTTTGGGTAACGCCAAGGGAGCAATGCCAAGTGTGTTGTGTCTGATAATGGCCGTGGCCATACAAACGGGTAAGAAAAGCTCTGGTGGCTCTGAGCAAGACAGTTATTCTGGGACAACGAAATATGAGTTCTACATCTCCCCCCAGCTTTTATAGCTGGTTTTAATACTCTTTATCATATTGCAAAGGGCAAGATAAAGTGTGAGGTAGAGGAAAAATGGGGTTCAGAGGCTGTCAGCAACTCAGCCTGCAGTTGATAAGACAGACGGTATTGGATACACCAGCTGTAAGAGTTCCCGTGGCACCATGCAGCCTCGGCTGCTCATTCCCGCCTCTGAACAACAGCACATTGCTCCCTCCATGTCATATCACCACTGCTGGTGAGGTCCATGCTCTGAGCCCTTTGTGTTGCTGTTTAGGGCATATATCTTTCCTATCATGGAGAAGGATGAGGGGAGTGAACAGCTGGGAGTGAGGGGGTGGGGGAATCCCAGCTTTAGTGGAATCGTGCTTGGAAACAACTTTGAGATGCAAAGCAGAAAACACTGGTTCTGACTTCTTCCATCCTCCACAGATGTCAGCCAGGAAGTCTATCTACCACAGCCTTTTTAATGTGTTAGTGGCAGATCTGAAGCAATTGTAGCTCAAAGGAACTTTCTGTACTCTTACAGCAACCTATGTAAACACAATGTCACAGAAGTGAGGCCAGCAACCAAATTACCAGCTCACTGTCAGGGAAGCAGCAGCCAACACCTCTTGTCCTCCTCCAAGAATGCCACAAAGTCCCCACTGACTCCGGTTGCTTCCTTCAGCTTACATGGTATCTTCCATTCATGTGTTGTCTTAACTTCCAAATCTAGCAGTAGCACAAGCTGGTGTAGGAGTGATCCTCAGATCTCAGAACACATCTCTATCTCTTTCTCTCTCCACACAGACAGAAAATATCCCAAGAGTAAAAGATGGGCTACAGCCATGTCTTCAGTTATAACCTGCATCATAATCTGGCTTTTCTCAAGGGTCAGAAACTCCCATCTGGCTCAGTATAGGTACGGAGGTTAGTATCAACTTCCCCTGAAATTCAAAGGTTTTAAGGACTTACTTGTCACTTCTTGGAATAGAGCCCAGCAGGAAGGACAGCTGCTGCGGGTGTCTGATGAGTGATGGCTGCTCCTGGGAGCATGCAGAGCTGGGGAATAAAATGTGTTTGCTCCTGCTTACTATTACCAAGAAGAAGAAGAAGTCATAGTTCCTACAGCATTGTTCAGCACTAGTACATAGTAAAGGCAGAGCTTTGCAGGGTATGGCAAGGACGTGATCCTGATTCCAGGGAAGCCGAGCAAATCCTCAGTTCCATAAAGAATCAGAGCATTGCAGCTAGGGAAATGAAAGGCAAATATGTTTTTAGACAAACTAAATAATTTCTAAAACATTTGCAGGTCATGACGTACCTTATCAAACCTTAAAGCAAAAATATCATTCACAATGGCCTTGTGTGTCTTCATCCACATGTGGACCACATTTCAAGGATGACAGGAACTGAAAGGAGAGATAAGATGCTGGAACACGCAGGGATGCATCATGGATGGGTTAGTGGGGACTGCTTTAGACCATCAGTGAAAGGTTTCATAGTTTTAAACCTTTTCTTGTATGCTGTTAACACACATCCCTCTTCTGTTTCCTATAATCCATACTTTCACAACCTCTCCTCCACCCTTATCTACATATTTTGCCCTCAACTCTGCCCAAACTGAAACAGTAACCTAAAGGGAAAGAGGCTATTCTGAGGCTGCTGCCCCTCTAAGGGAAAAACCCTCTCCCTCCATCCTCAGTGAGTGTATAACAAATGCCTTTCTTTCTTCTCAAGACACTCTCTCTTCTGCTAAGCAAGAAACTAAAAAAAAACCCTAACCAAACCAAAACAAACCTCTAGCATTTTGAAAGAGATGTGACAGTTTTAAAGGAACTGAGTAAATAGTTTATCCCACAAGGACAAACAATATTTTTGTTTCTCTAAATAAGTTGTCTTGGCCATGTAGAATTACTGAAAAACCACAGGAATTTCATGTCTGAGCTGACAGATGCTTTGAGACTGGACTCCCAAAGGGCAATGCTTTCAGTCCATGACTCTTCTGGAAGCTAACTTGCAGAAGTAAGTGTGCAAAGTCCTGGGCTTACAACTCAACTTAGATCTGTAACCACAGGGTGTGTTTTGGTGCTCCGGAGAAGAGGGAGCAATACATTCACAACTGGAGTTTTTAAAGTACAGATTTATGCAGCACCTGTCAGGACTGATTTAAGCATTTCTGATCCTACCATATGGGAGAAGATGGACTAGAGGACACCTTGTGAGCCCTACTGGTTATATTGGCATTAAGTAGTGGGTAGAATTGCAAGTTTGCCCTCACAGTGTCCTGTCACCACTGGGGTTTGAGGAGACATCCGTCCACTTTGTGACTCTGATAGGAGCTCTGATGCCAGGATCAACACAGATTTCAGTTGCTGTTGAAAGACACCTAATCATTCTCCACGGCTTATACCACTTGAACCACTTGTGACCTACCAGTTTGTAACACTGGCCAGTTGGAAGGGTGTGGAGTCTTCCTTGTCCTTCCTTTCCCTTGCCTTTCCTTTCTTTACTGTATGATTGATGGTGAGTTCATAGAAGCAGTGGGACTCCAGTGAGTTTACACTGCCCTTTTAGCCTTAGGTCCCTGGTCTAGCTCGAATGAGATCAACAAGACTCTGCTGAAGTCCAAGACTTCAGTAGCGAGGAACTGAAGAGTTGCCCCAAACAACTGTCTTCAGCATTGCTTTTCATTACACCTTCAGTTTTAATCTACTGTGTTTTATTGCTTGTTTGTGGGATGTTTACAACATCCTTGTTCTGTGATTCCCTCCTCTGCACATTTAAGTTTCTGATGTGCACTCAACCTGATCTCCAGGATAGCATAATTTTTCTATATACAAATACATATTTACTGAACATCTTTAAAAAGTATTTGTGTGGGATTTAAGATAACATTGAAATTCCTTTTGCTGATGATTTATAAAGCTATTTTCCCCCTGTCTAGACACTTGCAATATTAGCAATTAGCTGATGGAAAAATAAATGGTGGAGTATTCTTTCCAAACCTCCATTGCAGAGGGGAAAAAAGGTCTCCATCATGCAAAGTAAATGCTATTCTGTCAAGTCAGCCAGGAAGAAGCTGCTAAGAGGCAAAAGACATGGGGGATGAGTCCGATTAGTGCTGTATTCAGGTCTAGAACTTGGGTAAGGAAGGGGAACAGTTTTTTATAGCTCCAGGGAGAAGAAGTAGAAAACAAGCTGTTATTCTAGAGACTTTTTTCTTGGGCTGATTGCAAAATTAGCTAGAGCTGAAGTTAATTGATTGTGTAGGCAGATGAAACAAACTTGAGCTGACTATAAATAGTAACAATCTTGCTTTCCCTGCAGCTGTAAATCTGAGCTGGAGAGCTGTCTTAAATTCATTGTGAATATTCGCAAACAAGGGAGGGAGACTAAAGTGAAATAAAATAAAACAAAACAACGTAAAATAAAATAAAACAAAGTGTGGTCAAATAAAATATATACACTCACAGTCCAGCACAGAGAGAAATTGTCAGGATCAGCCCTTCCAAGACAGATGAGAGCTAGAACTTGATCCCACAGATGTTGTGGCCTGATGCATTTTACCTGTCTCGCCCCCTCAACCACAGCCTGGGAGAGGCAGAATTCAGCTATTTCTTTTGTCTTTCCAGGATTTTAGGTCAGATAGTGTTGCTGACACTTCATTGAGGAAGAGGGAGAGTGAAGCAAGGGCCTAGGTCTGTTTGTCTGGATACTGACAGCTAGGGCTGCCAGAGAAAGAATGCCACATCCCATCAGCAGCTGGAAATGGGAAAGATATTGTGTGCTCTACAGAAAGTGTGTATACATGTGGGCAGACCCTTGCCATGCTTTTTTTTTTCCTCTTTAAGGTGGGGGAGGATTTTTTTCATCAGGGTTAAGTTTTGTGTTTAAACTCTGCTCTACCAGCTGTGATGAGCAATAGCCTGATGAGGGAGACCTATTGTAGAAAACCCAGAAGAGAGATGGCTCTCGAGGTTAGAGCCTCCTCTGCATGTGGCAGGTGGAAGCTTTCAGTATCCGTACCTGAACCTCCAGCTTAGCTGGTCTCCAGAGATGATCTCCCTGCAGTGTAAAGGCTACAGGTGTGGATGCAGCCTTCCTTGCATCACTCCGTGGAGAGCTGTTGGTGGACCTAGCCTTTCATCCACATGGGGCTGCGCTTGGTTGTTTGTCTGTCCATCTGCAGGAGGGGGTCACCCTGTAAATACCAACTGACAACATAATTCTCACAGTTTAAGGCCAAAAGGGTAGAATGCCATCATCTGAAATTACAGAGCAATTTGAAGTAATAACTGAATGACTAGAATTCAGTTAGGATGAAAGATGTAATATTTGAACTTTTTCAAAAAGGGTCATTGGGCTTTTACCACTAGCATTACCGTTTGAGTCATACCTGTGGGCTGCACTCTGCTCTGTTGTGTTGGGATCTGTGTTTATTAAGAGAGACTTCCCACACTGAGGAGCTATGGTTTACAGATACAAGCCAGACAAAAGGGTAGGAGGAGAAAAGACAAACACAAAGGTTTACCCAGCCACTTCAGCAGGCCGCTGGCTGGTCTGGAGGCTGTCCGCTTCTCACGTCTCTCACAAGAAGGCAACTGGAGTGACTGTTTTACAAGTAGGGGGAGTGAGGACCATTCACATGGTCAGCTGGGTGCGGAGGATGAGTGGTAACTTTCCCTGCTTGGGTAACTCCCTCAGTTGGCCACGCTTCTGCTGGGTGATGACAAGGCAGTTCAGGTGCCAGCAAAGGCCGTGCGGAAAGGAAGGACAAGCTGGTGCAGTACCTCAGGGCACTTCATGCTGCCATGTGTTCTGCTAGCAATAGTTGTCTCATTTGACGTACCTGAGAGCCACCACCCTGGCGGGAAGACTTCCCTGGTTTGGCTATGCCATCGAGGCCAACAGATCCCAGTCCAGCTCAGCAGTGAGTTTCTGTAGTGTTCTGCTAAATACAGTGCATTCGTATGAATTTTAAAACTGTTCACTTCACAGCCCTAAAGAATGAGCCTCTCACAGGCAGAAGGTTGTAAGCCCACAAGGTTGTAATGTGATGGTAATTCCTCTCTCTGACCCATTAAAGCATGCCAGAGGTCTGGGACCTCTCCAAGGCACAAAGAGCACCTGGATGTTCTTAAAATGAGTGTTAGATAGGCAGAGTTAATTCTGCTGGGTTCATTCATGTGCTCGGGTTTGACCCAGCTTGCTGGGCAAAGTCTGCTCAGTATATGTTGCAAGGCCTGCTGCATCAAGAGCACCAGCTGTGGTGAGTAAACCAAGGCAGTGGTTTGACTGTTAAAACACCTAGGGGAAAACCCTCTTGGATTGTATTTCTCACGTCCTTTGTTTCCTGATAAGAAAATGCCAATCCAAGAGCCTAGGACTAATCCCTCCCCCCCCCCCAAAAAATCATGCATGCACTCTCCGTCTCACCTGTCACCTCCCTCCTGACAACTGAAAGCATCTGTGTTTATCTTCTTTTTTACTGGTTTTCAGAAGACAATGCTCTGCTCTTATGGGGTATTCTTTTATCCGCTTCAGGGCCAGGAACCTAAAAGGAGTTAACCTGGAGGTCACTTTCCAGCCATTTCAGTACTCACTCAGAAGAATCACCTTGGAGCTTCCATGTTTAATCAAGACATTTTTACAGCTTTTCTACTAAAGGGAGAGGTGCACTTTGATTGAAGATAAAATCCATCAAATGATGCAATTCATTTATTCTGGCGTCGTGGAGTCTCTGTCCATTTGAGGAAAAGACTCTGTACATGTGTATGAGTGCATCATGGAGAGGAAGGCTTCTTTTTGGAGGGGTGAGGGAAGGAGGATCGTTGGGCCTGTTCTTCCAGTCCAGTTTTAACATCTCTGTCCTGCTGAACCCCATATGACTGCTCTGAGAAGACAAACAAGGCAAATAGCTCCTGTTGAATATACCCTGCCCAGGTCTGTATATCAGGTTTGGTCTCTGGTTTCACCAGCTTCTATGAGCATACCTTCCATTAGGAAGACTCTCACCCCTTTGGTATGACACTATCATTTCATGAGACATGGGATTCAGTTATATAAAACCTCATTTACTTGCCTATATCTGCTAGCGTGCTGTATCATTCACATTCTACTTGCAAAAAGCCTGCTCACCCCTATCCTGGTCACAGAGGTGAATGGGAAACTTTGGGTCTGCCATGAAGTCTGTGTCTACGCACAACCATGAGCAGGGGTGCCTTCCCTTTGCTTCTGCAGCAATAAGTATTCTTCCAAGTTTTGAGACCATCTAATTTCTATCACACACCATATGGTTTCATCTCCAATGTGGGTTAACACATAGATGTCTGAATGGGAATCAGGTGTGTCCAAAACTCAGTGCCCCTACCAGAATAAGAGGAGAGTTGCAAAACCCCTGAAATACCTGTATTGACACATTTCAACCAGCTGTGTAGCAAGCAATGAGGAAAGGCTTGTTTCGTGCCTCTTACCCACTCACACCTCTTTCATGTTTTGCCCAGTTGGACATCTGGCATGTTTTTTGCTACACACCCAATGCTGAGCTTTCATTTCAGGCGACCCATTCTGATTCTATCAGAGCTGACTTCTGCCCTTATAAATGCATGAAACTCAAGGCTTGTCTTGAGGCAGAGCCAAACACTAGAAACGTTGCTCAGCAATGGGTCAACCTCAAAGGGTTTGAAGTATCTGCTCTTTTGTGCTCCCAGGGATTCACATGCCGATACCCACAACTGTCGGTCTCTGAGTGAGGCAGATGGTATTGTCCTGGGTGTCTGGCCTAGCTGATTCCATCACTGTAGGATTCTTCTGCAATTCATCTTACATTTGTTTCCCACTGGAACCATGCAAGAATAGACTTGCTACTGGCATTATGTTAATGGCACCGAGTGTATGCACCTGGTCCATCCTATTGTACACAACAAGCATCCCAGCTGAGATTGCACAGGGATCTAAAATAACCAACTGCTGAAAAGTCTTGCAGAAGGAAGTTGCAGGAGGATCTTATTTGGCACAACAGAAGGCAGAACATTATCCCAAGACTTAAAGAGAATGAGAAATTAGTCTGGGAGGAGGATACCAATATGCTGAGATATCAAGACAGTTTAGCTACATACATAACAGTGATTCAACAGAAAGCATGTATCTCGGTCCCTTGGCCCAGGTTTCCCAAAGCAAGGGACTTTTTAAACTGTAACCAACACTGACAGAAATAGCTGATCTTCAAGTCATAGGTACTATAGATTTCCAGCTCTGTCAGTCCCAGTCCAGTATGAATTTCAGATGTGCTGTCTAGTTCTGCCTATGATACTATTATACATGTTATCTCTACTGAACATAAAAATATTGTCTTAAATATGAATTCAGCTTTGTTCATCTTACACCTTAAGGTCTCATTTCTGTTAAGAGCAAAACTTTGGAAACTTCTGACTTTGAACATGTAAGTAAGAAAGAAGCCACCAGAGATGTCAGTAGAATAGGCTGGGCCTCTGGACTGGAAAGGGAGGATCAGGGATCTTAGCTCAAGGCAGACACAGAGCCCTGAGAGGAAAGTACAGGGGAGTGTGGAAGCTGCAAGACAAGCCAGTAGACTGGGTGGGGTGGAGGGCAGCTGGGAAAGGGGTGACGAAGTCAAACCAGAAAAAGTTGCTGGGTGGATCAAAGTCCAAACAAGGATTTATGAGAGGCATAAAAGAAATTTGGAGGGTGAATACCATGAGCAGTGATGGGATTCAGCCATATTCTGAAGGTTTTGGGGTGGACGAAGAGACAGATTTCCCAACAGAAGTTTGTCTTCCCTGCTCCTTTACCTCTGCACTTATTGAGAACTCTATGTTTGTCCCTGTGCTAGAACCTTCATCTTCACCTTATTTTGCAGCCTTTTGCCTACTTGTGCTTCTAGCCTTCTAGCTGCTTGCCTTGATGCACGCTCCTATCAATGCCAGGATGGCTTAGCACTAGTTTCTCAGTTCACCCTAGCCAGACTCTCTCCCTCTTATTCCTATTTGTTTGCTCAGATCTCTCTGGTTGAGGGTCAAATGCCCTAAATTCCGAGGGCTCCTTTTTTATGTTTCTTTTCTCACCTTGAGAGATCAAACAATGCTGTGGACTCTCAGATCTGGAACATACTGGTGATGGAAATGGAGAGGGATTTCTGTCATGTCTAATTCTCCATCATAGCCTCATGGTTCTGCTACTGAACAGCAGTTAAGTAGAATGAGAGAGATAAAGAAAGCAAATCACTGAAAGCTTAGAAAATCTTGGGTACACTTTAGCCATCTCTGGTAAACACAAAGTTCCTGTGACTTCAAAGAGCAAGGAATTCATTCTGCTAGTGCTTCTGGAATGAGATACCTCCCCACACCAGCTCTTGTCCTCAGCAGGCTTGGAAAGCGCAAGCTGAATAGTTGAAGTGAAGGCAATTAATGGAGACATTTTTACTACCCTTATTAAAGGGAGAAGGAGGCTTTGATATAACACAATATCCACTAGATGATGCAATTAATTTATTTTGGCTGGCCAGTGCTCTTGCCTGGGTCTGTGTGTTATTAGAGGGTGGTGCAACGGTTGTTCTTCCCACTGCTTGCAGGCCCTAGGGTCAGGTTCTGCTCCACCAATAACATGACTCATCTTTGCATAAAACAATTCCTCAAGTGATACCAAAGTGACCGCAACATCAGTCAGCTTCCAATCATCTGAATCCAGTAATAATGGCTATTTCCCCAGAATACTCTTTAGAGCAGCTCACACACTTGTTCCTAACCACAGAATGACAGTCAGTAGGGAACATGTTGGTTTTCACAAAATATTATGTGAGAAAGGCCCTGGTCTGGGTATCATTTACATTTCTGCCCTCATTAATATGTGTCTTCTCACTAATGAATTAAGTTGGATGCCCTTGTAGAAAGACACACTTGTCCTAATGTGGGTGCATGTTGGAGAAAGGGTGGCACTGTGACGGTAGGTAACCCACCCAACTTTGGCTACCCAATATAATCAAGTACTTCTGAGTTTAATGAAGAGAAATGGTCATCTAAGTGACAACCCTGTTCCTAGTTGCCCTTTGGAGGAGCTCATTTTGCACCATTTGGCTGTAAAAAGAATCAAAGTTAGCAACCAGATAAATAGATAACCCAAAACTGATGTGAAAACTGTTTTGCTCCCCAGTCCTCCCTTCTTTCTTCTCTAGCTTCTCTTCAATAAATGTCTTCTAGGTCAAATGTATGAGAGAGCTAATTATGGAAGATGAGTAGATTAAGACAACCAAATTTCATCTTGAAACCCTGGAAGAATTAATCTTAAAGCATATTCTCTGTCAATTTTCCACAAGATTATTAAAAAGTAAAAAGACCTCAGCCAACCCCACCCCAGGTAACATGGTGCCACTGTAGGGACAGCCCCACTGTGTTTCTCTTGGCTAATGGATGCTAGGGAGGGGAAAGCAATGGAACGGTGAATTTGCATCCTCTGGGTTGAAGAAAGCTCTTTGGGGTAAGTAACGCAACTGGATTTTTAAATTAAATTCTTATGGTTTGCATAATTAGAACTACTAGTTATGCAGTAGCTCCAAAGTTCATTTAGGAAGGTCAGGTTCTTTGTGACATGGCAAATGGACCTAAAAAAGAAGTTGTATTGTCAGAGAGTCATAATCTGAGTTTAGTTAGAAAAGTAATCTCTAACTCCATAAAAAAAACTCTTTTCAGCAGCTATGCATCAAAGGCTTACTGCCTCACTTGTGGCTAAAGAAAGAGAGGGTTCGTTGTATAATATTTCCTGTATTCAGGTTATTTCTCTTCTCTGTGGTGGAGATAATCCATGAGGATCTATGAACACATCCTAATACTTTCCCTCCAGTTTGACACTGGTTATGAACTTTACTTTCTCCTGTGTCAGGATATAACTGTATCACTTACAGGAGTTAGGAACAACACTCCTCTTCCCCGCTAGGTAAAAGCCTAGACCTGATTTGCTCATGAAGGCAGATCTTGTCCTCTAGGGAAAGAAACCTCAGCCATGATACTGTGAGGAGAAATCTTGACAGTTGTTAGAAAACATTCCCCTTTTCTGGGGGTTTGGAACAGGATACCCTGCTAATAAGAGTAACAGATCACCTTGGAAGAGCAACTTTATGATTTTCTTGGGTTTGACATTATTTTACAATAATTAATTTGGTTTCTGCCTGTCCTACATAGAATGAATAGTGAGAGCCAGTTAGGCAGATGAATGAGTTCTGACAATAGCATCTGTAGGACAGGAAACATTCAGTATTTTTAATTTTTTTTTTTTCAAGTGTTTGTTGATATTTGTTCCACAAGGGGTACAGATCTGACCAAACTACAAGATTCATGAAGATTCATTCACTGCAAATGCTCTGGGCATTTTAAGGTCTTGACCATGCTGCATTCAAGAGCAGTTCCACTTTATAGGTAAACATCATCTATTTATTTCACTGGGAACTGATCTGAGATCCTACCAAAATCATTGCATATTTGACAAAAAAAGGAATGTCCAGAGGTGAAAGGTGTCTCCTCCTGGATAGGTGTATATTAATCCCTTTGCAGTGGTAGGATATGATATTTTGGACTCTCTCAAAATCAGTGCCAAGTTCACAGTGGGGACACACAATGTTTTGTACTCTCCCTGCCTTCATTCAGGATTGGTGCCAGAGGAGAAAGGAAAAAAAAAAAAGCGCGATCTCCTGCCCAAATTCTTCCCTGTAATGAATATGTGTGAGACTAACTATGATCTCATGGAAATCTCTGTTTTGTGGTCATTAGATATTATGAACATGTCATCAGTCTGGCTGTGTTACCTGCTCTGTCCCCTACAACTCACCTCCAGCAAAATCATTGTTGTATCAAAGAAGGAATCTGCTTGAAACTACTCACACCATCAGCTGTACCTTAACCTCTTGGTTACTAGTGCTTAATTCATAAACTAAAAGGTCAGCTACAAATGAAATGAAAGTACAGACATGCAAACACCATCTTCCAAAACAGGGCCAATGTTCACTTCACACAGATCCTGCAGTATTATGGTTCCAGACAAGGACTAGTTAGCTGCCCAGCACCCATGGGAACACCAGGTACTGGATGTATGAGATTATTGCTAATATTTGTTATTTATACTGTGCTACTACACAGAGTGTGTTAGGTGATCTCCACGTTGTTGAAAGATAGGACCCACTCATCGCTTTGCCAGAAGCTCATATTCCATGGCTGGCAATGTACAAAGAGCGGGAAAGGGCAATACAGTGCAAACACAGTATTTGCCTGAATAACTACTGTGGATTTTTCCCCAGGTTTTGCCTCGCAGATTATGGTACAGCTGTTGGGAAAGTCTGTCTGAAAGCTATGGCATTACTGTCTTGCTCTCCGTGGGGGAAGATGCAATCATATCCTGTTGCCAGCAAACGTGTGGCCATAATTTGACAAATAAAATGTGAATTAGTTTGATGCAGGTTCAGTGTTTAAAGATACATGTAATACATTATTGGCTTTTTACCATGTGTTTGGGGGTTTATTATACTGCTGAGAAAATACACATAGCTATACTTCACTGCCTTTCAGCCAGCTGACACCTATACACCCAAAGTGGACTCTTGAGGAGGCGCACATGCTTCTGTTCCTCCCACCCATCTCCAGGTTCCTAACAAAGGTGAAAAATTAGGGGGAGAGTCTTTCGCGTCTCCCTCCATAGTCAGCTGAGGAAGGTTCATCACAGCTAAGACCTGAAGCACACTTTGAGGGACCTTGCTTTTATAGTGTGGCCAGCAGGACTAGGGAAGTGATCGTCCCCCTGTACTTGGCACTGGTGAGGCCGCACCTCGAATACTGTGTTCAGTTTTGGGCCCCTCACTACAAGAAAGACATTGAGGTG
>JAVKLA010000001.1:36868096-36909928 GCA_034782735.1 Sagittarius serpentarius
TATCAAGCATTGGAACAGGCTGCCCAGGGAAGTGGTTGAGTCACCATCCCTGGAGGTATTTAAAAGACATGTAGATGTCGCACTTAGGGACATGGTTCAGTGGTGGACATGGCAGTGTTATGTTTACAGTTGAACTCAATCTTAAAGGTCTTTTCCAATTTAAATGATTATATGATTCTATGATTCTATTCGTAGACTGCAGAGGCAGGGTTTTGAGTGCTTAAAATTAGATGGGATGAGTCTGGGTATTAAAGCAGAAGTTCAAAGCAGAATGGAGAGCTCATGCTCAGGAGGATTACTTGAATTTTAAGAACCCAGCAGCAGCCCATTTAAGACCCTTACCCTGCAGTAAGGGCATCTTATCCTGGGTGCTTAATCCTTAATAGTTTGCACTGCTCTGCTGGACTCTCTGGAGGGATTCTATCAGTCCATAGGGTGAAGACCTTACAGAGAGTGGGAGCTGTGATTAGGCAATGGTCAGAGGCAGTAATTTATGGAATCTCAGGGAGACTACCAAGACTACTTTTCTTTTAATACTTGCATGTTAAGGTAATCAAGTGTTGCCTTCTCATTGAAGACCATGAAAACAAGGAAGGTGGATCTGAGCAAGAAAACTGGTGAGTGTCTGACAGGTGTCACAAAGAGAAGGTAAAACTACACAACCCTGCTAAGCCTAGAACTTGCAAGTCCAGACTGGAGTTCTTGCGCTATTACAACCTTCACATGTGATGGTGGGCAGCTTCCTTAGAAGTAGATTTACATTTTTTTAGGTAAATCAGACATCAAGTGGGACTTGTGCCATCCCGGGCTTCTCCTAGAAGCAGGTGGGCTCAAGCAGAATAAAACACTAGATCCCCAATTAACTGCCTTAAGCTTCCTGTTGGAAATGCCAAAACCAGGAGTGACCTTAAATCCTGCCTTCTGCTCTGAGCATCAAGAAAATACCAGGGTTCCCAACTTTCCTTTCTTTCCTGCACATAAGCAGATGCGCCATTTTTAACTCAAAACTCAAAGGGAAGCCAGCCTCCGCAAAAATATTGCTATTTTGTTAAACTGGTAAGTGGAACTGGAGGAAAATCCATATACTCTGGAAAAAAAGAAAAAAAGTCACTGACCAGAGACAGAATATTTTATTTCTGAATTGGCCCAAAACATTTTGAGTCAGATGAGTTCAGCAATGAATTACTTTCCAGTAACAGTGCAGGGTTACAGTTTGGGACATTTTCTCAGTAAATGGGACACTCTTTGTTATACTATAATGCAATGCAGATGTTTCTCTTTTTGCCTTGTGCAAGGATGATTATCTATATGGGTTTTCAGAGTCTTTAGGTGTGAAACAACTCACACAATCCAGGCATGGAGACTGCAAAGAGCAAACTTCCAAACTACGTATCTCAGAATGCTGTAACACAAGGGGAAAGCACAGTTTGAACACTGAAGTGACTTGAAACAGAGCATTTTGGGGTCATTTTAACACACCACAAGAAAACATTTTGATTTCAGGAATGTTGAAATGTTTTGTTTTGTTTGAAAATGTCAGGCAAAATGCTTTGATTTTGCCAGAAAAAAGTTTGTTTGGTTCTTTTTTTTTCCCCAAAATTTCCACCCAGAGAAAGTCTTGACATTTCAGCTCTTTGTTCCTATGTGGGATAAAAACAAACTGACTGAAATGTCAGGATTTGCTGCAGGATGAAAATTCTGAATTTTGCCCAATTTTTGGTGTAATGCCTTGGACCCAGCATTTACATTTTGCTTTGAAGCATGGGTAGATGTTCACAGGGTGGGAGGGATTTTGTAAGAGAGGATCATACGTTCAAAAGAACCTATAAATCTATGTGTTCCAGTCCCTGTGATGTTTTAGACCATTTCAAGATTGAAATTAACAGGTAGTCGATGCAAATAAACTAAAAGAAGGTGATAACACAATACAACATAAAAGTTCTTTTCTTAGACTTAGTTTTCACTCCTTCTATAAGCAGGCATGCTCCCTTTGGTCTGTATCTGATTTCAGCTTGATTAATGAAAATCAGGAACAACTGGAATCTCTTGTCTTTAAGTAATTGGGAGTGTTGCCTGAGCGAGGTCTGATGGAGGGAAAAAAAACCCAAATCAACCTTGGACAGCTTGGCCCAATGCAAGCTTTGGAGACATCTCAGCAAGTATGGCAAATGCGGTCACATGCCCTATTGGCTGTAAGTAATTAAGCAGCATAAATCCGGATTACTGTCATGATTCACTCTGTACAAACATCCTTAGAGGGATTTGGTTCTGCAAGCATTGAACAATACATTGGTGGGAATGAGCTACAAGAGGATTATGTCTGGATATTGCTTTATGGGGAATGGGCACAATGACAATAGGATTTATGGTTTTACTGCCTTCATGGATTCTTAAAAAGCCACCCTTTATATGGCCAAACACAGACTCCAAACTAAAAAGATAAAGAAATAAAGAGCTGAACATTGTTTTCAGTTAAGTCTGGAAAATCTAAATGTTCCAGCAGCAGAACATAAATAGCTGTTTTGGAACCTTTCTCACACACGAGCACCCAGAGGTGGTAGCATGTCCCAGCTCCAAAGGCCAGGCTGTGTTTAGGTGCACTAAAGCACAGGGCTGATGAACACAAGAGCATCCTTCTTCATTCAGCCCAGAACCCTACCTACAAGAGGCCTAAGGTAAATATTTAGTTTAGGACTACAGGAAATGTAGCATGTACAGAGAAATTCTTCCCTGTTTCCTGTGGACATCCAGCCATTAGCATTGGGAAACTCTGATCAGGCCATCACACTTGGAAGCCACCAGCAGACCTGTCCTTCATGAATTATCCTCACCCTTTTTGGCCACAGGGGCTGTTGGCTCTGAGCATGGGTGACGTGAGGCCTTGGGCTGTTGGACTTTGCATGCTTCCCGACAGCCACTGCCGATCCCACCCCATGCAAAGGTGGGACACTTCATAGAGTCATCATCTACAATACGGAACTGGCTAATAGGCACCCACTTGAACCTCCCTAAATTAAACAGTCCCTTTGTACCATCTTTCAAATACAGTTGCTTTACTCTGTATTTAACAGAACTCTTTGGATCAGCAGGTTCATGGCCCGGGGCCCTGGAGAGATGTAGACTTTTTGTTGAACACGAAGTGGTAGCACTCACCTCCTGTTCTAAATTTATTGTATTACTGGGTTAACAGATCTGACAAGATCTGAACAACCTAATCTAGGAATTTCCAATATGTACAGTGAAAAATAGTCAGACGGGTACAGACATTACAAGGCAGTTCTGAAAAATGGACTGAGGTATTTTCAACATCCCAGATGGATTATTTTTTTTTAAACTCTTGAAGAGCAAAGTCCCAGAGGAGATCATTTTGAGTGCACAGAGAACATGCAGTTCTTCTTTGAGTAATTTGTGGAGGGTGTATTTCACAGTGCAATGAAAATGATAGACAAGGTATGAGTGCTAAAAATCATGTCAAGGCTTCTAGAATTACACCCTTATTATTTATTTCACAATATCTCTAAGATATGGGATGAGCTGGGTTCAATGTTGTACATTCACGTTAGGAAAAACAATTTTTTTCCCCAAAAGATTTTTGTCTTCCTGTAACACAAAAAATTTTTGCAACCAGACACTGGTTTCCTGAAGGAATAGACGATTGATCTCAGCTGGGCATGGAAAAAGGCCAACATTCCTCCACCTCCACAGAGGAACCTGCCTTTCCATCGCCCCCGGGTTCATGAGGAAGCTGACATTTTAAAGATGGTTCCTTGCCTACAGCAATCTAACTGTCTGGGGACTGGACCACCATTTCATAAATGCCATTGCATTTCTCAGGGATGGCCTGACAAGCAAACTTGCTGTCAGGAGACCATCTACAAGTGTTCATTACTTTGCGTTCATGCCACTCTCACTCTGGGACAAAATCACCACCTTCTCAGGCCTCTCAGCCCCTGAAGACAGAAACTAGACATGGTGCCTACTCTGCTCTGGGTCCCACCCACGCCCTGAACGCTGAGCTGCCTCACAGATACCTCTGGCCCGGCTGCAGCCCGCCCCCACGGGCATGCTGAGTCCTGTTCTGTCCAGCTGGCAGATTTGACCGTGCTGAGTCCTACCTGCCTGGAAGGATGCTCTCCAGCTATGCAAGAGGCCATGGTCAAAGGCTTAGTATGTGGGCAGGAGGCAAGCACAGTCTTGAGGCCACTGTTAGCGGAGAGTAAAGACATATCCAGAAAATCAAGTAGAAAACTCGAAGGATGCCAGCTCTGAAGACACTGAGTTAGGACCCAAGCTCGTTAGCCACATCAGTATGGAAGCCAAAAATAACATGTGCTACAGAGCCCGAACAGTCTCTTCCCATTAGCCTAAGAGAAATTCTCCATGAAACACAGCTGAGCCAGTGCCTTGTGGGTGAAGAAAACGTGTCTTTTATCCAAGATGTCAATCATTTGCCTAACAGCAAATTTTACATCCCCTTCCCTTCTGGAACATAAATGAATTCCAAAGTTGCAAAATTGTTTTTAAGAATTTGTGTATCTCATTTGTAAGGCAACAATCAGAAGTCTGCATTACACTTTACCCTTCTCTTTTCCTAAGAGATAGCAAACATAACTCTGAAGGATTTTGCTGTTTGATCTTCTGGACATCTTCTAATACCCCTTGCTTCAACTTGGCACAACCTTGATTAACACCCATCACGACATTTGTATCTCCTAATGAGCCTGGCATAGCTCCACTGTCAGACTAAACTGCAAGCTGCAGGCATCATCACAACAAACCTGTTGCTGTGATGACTGAGGATCCATGACATCAAGAGGGCTGGATTCCAAGATGATGTTGGAGACTGGTGAACAGCAACCAACCCATTTTCCATTTAAAAAGTAAACACTGGACAATCTTACGTCAACAGAACTAACCAAACCAAGGGGAAAGAAAACAACAAAAGGAAGAAAAAGTAAAAGATTACGCAGTCCCCAGTCCTTTTTCTTTAACTAGAATGACTGAACGTCCCCAGTTTCCTCACGAGGGAAATGATTTTATGTGCTAATGTTGGAGGAGAGGTTTGGAGACTGCCTCAATGAATGGAGTCATGCAAGGTAGCATGAAAAAAAAAAAAAGGAAAACAGTGGTGGAAGAATAAAACCAGACAACCAGTGAAAGGTTGCAGTTAGCAGCTTAAATGCAACACGACTCACCAGAAAGGTTTTCAAAGGGAAACTGATGTCCCTTTTTGCCTTAGGTCAGCCACTAGGCTGTCTTGATGAAGCAGAGAGGAACAGTGGGCAAGGTACTGTATTTGGACTCGACTGATGAAGGTCGTACTCCTGACTTTAACCCTGACATACTGTGTAACCCCAGGCAAGATTCTCCCCTTTCCTGGGACTCATCTTTCCTCCTGCTTTTTGCCTGTCTTTCCTACTGTAACTGTGACCTCTGGGGCAGGGAAGGAGACAATGTCCCTTGGTTGAGAACATACTGGGAGTGGCTTACTTAAACAGAAGTCCTCTGAGCAGCCAGAAGGCTTGCTGGTGAAAACCCTCCTGTCTCCTCGGCCTCATCAGAGTCTTGCTGGGAAGCAGCTGAGCTCTTGGCAAATCTGCATGCTCCAAGCATCTTCAGTGGCACCAGGAAACTGCTCTGAAGTGGGGGATTTCCCTGAATGGCAGGGATTCCCCATGTTTTCCTGGGATCCAAGACAGTAGCACTGGAATTCCCAGAATTCAGGGCAGTTGGCTGATTTTTTTTTCTTTTCTTTTGGTCTTGTTTTTCACTTCAGAAAACAGTCAGACAAAGGTCTTTTCATTTCTCCTGTCCCTCTCCCCTCTAAAAATAAATAATGAAAATCAAACAGTAGACTCTAGTGCATGGGAAATTATGTCTGTCCTTTTCCTACAAAATTAGAAAAGAAAACCATTTTTTTTAAATGTTGGAATTACTCAGGAAGTCATTCCTGCTCAGGCCTGTGGGACAGGATCCTTGTGTACCTCCTTAAGATTCCAGATATGAACATAAGAACAGCTATGTTGGGGTCAGAACACAGGTTCAGTTGTGCTGGCATCCATGACCAGCAGATGTCAAGGGACATCAAGGACACTGCAAATATGTTGTGAACCTTCCTCAGAGCACCCTTCCTGCCTCCAGTCCTCTGTGGCTCTTGCTGAGTCAGAGGTAGTGTTTCAGAAAAAGTATTTTCTTCCTAAAATCTCTCCAGCGGTGTTTTGAAACCAGGTAAACAGCCTGTGGTAGTGATGATGGCTTAGCTATGCTGGTGAAGAAACATCTATTTTCATTAGTACTGAACAACCTGGTTTCGCTGGCATTGACTTTGAAGGTGGAGTTTAGGATTCTAGACTCCATTTATTGTCTATGGAGATAGCTATGCACCCTCAGGGAGCAATTCATCTCATCTTGGGCTACGTGTCTCACACACAGGTGAAAGGCTGAAGGCACCCATTTCTCTCCCCACCCTTCACCTCCTCCCTCCCCCCTCTAAAGGCAGTCTAGGGTGACTAGCTCAGATTTAGAAAACTAAATTTTAGATGTTCAGGGTGAGGTGATACTTACTACTTTCCCCTACAAGTATCCAGTACCTGTGACAGCTTTAACAGCCATCACAGGATCACAGGTAACAACACAGACCAAGAATGCACCATATTTTTATGACTGTGCTTTGTTACTCTGCTGGCTGACAGAACAGATATCTGTGGAAAACAAGAGGTGTAATGAACAGTGTCTCAAGTCCAGCTGCAAGATGCAGCTCAGGAAATCCCTGAACTACCAACTGCGGCACCTGGGAGGAGATCCCAAGGGACAGATCACTCAGGAAAACTCTGTTTCTTACTCTCTTTTCCTTCCACTCTCTGAGACAGGATGCAGGATCATGGATTGAAGGTCTGACTGTGACAGTTACCTTTTTATTTCTTCTCATGATAGGTCACCTAGGAGCTAATGGAATATGAATAAATATTAATAGACAGGCATGGAGAAGCATAAATATTCATCAATATAGGAGATGTTCCATGCAAGTCCTTACCATTACCAGTCACTGAGGACAGAGAATTGCAAAGAAGCAAGTGTCTTAAACCCCACTTCAGCATTTAAATCACTTCATCGTGTTATCTTCACCACAGGGAGGGAAACAGAGACTTTTTGCCTTTTCCATTCTTAGCCACCACAGATCCTACATCTCTCAGGTCAATAAGGATTGCACCCTGTATTTCACCATGCTAGGACTGGGATACTAGTCAGAGAAAGCAAAGAGAAATCTGCACAGTGCAGAAGGAGTTGATATGCAGATTTGCATCTTATGAATAACCAGCTCTTGATTCAAAGAGATTCAGCCATACACGCAATGTAATACATTGCTTTCTTCCCTCTCACCTGCTTTACTCTAGCTGAACAATACTTTCTCTGAGGAGTCCATTTTTTTGCAGAACCAAGCAGTTACTTACACAGGAGGAAAGCTTTGAACATTCAATAAATGTTAACATAGCTGAGCAGTATTAAAAAGATGTAATGAAACAGAAAGATTCATGACACAGAAAACGTACCTTCTGCATTAAAGTTCTGCTTATTCTGGTAAATGAGGTTTTTACAACACTCCTCTCCAGATGGGGTTTGGAACTTTCACAGCTGGAAACAAGAGGATTGTGAACCAGGGTCCAAAATCAAGTGAAGGCTTTATCTCAGAATGATCTCTTTTCCTTTCTCCCCAACAGCTGCTTGAACTACCACTGTACCACTTTAGAAAGATTCAGTCCTTGAGATGGCCCTCAAATTCTCCCTTTGGACCCTTCCTCCACCTCCCTTGCTAACAAAGCCTTCACTTCATAAGCACACAGCACTTAATTTGTTTTCCCCCCATGGGATTTACGTCTTTGATGTAATTCTGTTAACATCAAAGGCATTATGGCAAGGACTCATCTGGGACCTTGTGTACAGCTGTTGTGTTCCAGACTGGAGGAACTCACATTCCTCCACCACACCCATATCTGCCCTGGATTATCAATACTCTGATAAGCAACTCAGTTGCCTTTAGACTGGTTAGGGAATTTCTCCACTCCTTATTTTCTTCCTCCATTTTCCCTGGGCTACTTTACCTCCACTTTGATTTTTCACTTTTCAGGCCATGACATCCCTGACAATTCCTAGATCACCAGATTCCTGCCTCCTCCCCACCATTGTTGCTAACACAGAACTCCGTCTGGAGCCAGATTTAATTAGACCACAAGAAAAATGAACTGCAATGAAGTTACATCAAGGGTGTGACTTCAAGCCACAAGAGCCAGGAAACATAGAAGACTAGGGAAAAAAAAAAAGAAAAAAAAAAAAGAGAAAAGAAGAAGAAAAAATAAAAAACAAACTTCATTCTAACCCTGTGGTGTCCCACCTCTAGCACAGCTATGATGTTCAAGCACAGTTTACACAACAGGGAGTTGATGAGGAAAAAGCTTGGAAGGAGAAGGAAGGGCTTGGAGAGGATCTGCCGAAATGCTTTGGCCCTGTAGCTTTATTGCGTGTGGGTTTGATGCTGTGCCAAGCTTTATGACACTTACATCAAGGTTGTTCCCCGCAGTGATGCACCATCGAAGCTAAATCACCTACCCATAATGGAATTTACAATGATTTCACTGTGCCTTGGTTGAGAACATGTTATCATTAACTTCCCTTTTTTATTACCCCAAATGCCTTTCCAGCTCACAGCATACTGTGCTTCAGGAACTTTTTTGCTGCCATGATTGTACGTCATTGTGTAAATTCAGCAGTGAATACAATGGAGACCTGGTCTATCCCAAGGCCTCCAGGCACTGATGTAATAGAAATAATAAAGCATAATCATAAGGAAGAAAACGGCATGTAGCTCTGCCGTGTGGAGTATGGAAATGGATATGGGTGACTGACGCTGATGCAATTCACTCTTACTGAACGGAGGCAAAGGGCTCAGAGGACGACTCCTCCTGCATAGCATGAGCAGAGTTATGCCAGCTTCAATATGAGCCTTCTCCAGTTGGAAGGTTCCATCCTAGCTATTGTAACACAATGGAGTTTGAGGCTGTGCCTTCTGAGGTTTGGGGTTTGTTTTTTTCTTCCATTGATTACTTGCAAAAAATATTTTATTTTACCAAAAGGAAAACAAATAGAGGAGACAACGTTGTCTGATAACTTGGATGCTGGGTAACACATTGGCAGGGCAGGGATGTTTTCCTAGATCTATTTCTCATCTCTTTGTGCCTCAGCTTCCCCCTTCATAAATAGATGTTGGGTAGAAACTTTTACAAGCTCTGCACCTCTGTGGGGAATTCTGAACTTAAAAGGATGTAGCTGGTTTGGAATAGTAAATACTCAAGTGTTCAGTTAGAAATTGCACTGTGCAAAATGCAGAGGGCTAGTTAACTTTCTATTGATTTTTAATGGAGCTTTTTGTTTTGGTTCTCAGACTGAATTGGATCTCTGTGCCTGTAAATTATTCCACTGAGAGTTGAAGCATGTAGTCATTGATCATGTCTCATTTCATGTAGGACAGAGTGTTTCTCCCACCTGGAAAAGTGCGGTGAACCCAAACCTCAGGCTCATAGTTTTCTGGGACAAGCAGTTCTGTAGCTGGAGGGACATTTTGGTGGGAGGTTCAGTGTTGTGATTGGGTAAGCTCAAAACCGGAGATAGGGAATTTCTTTCTGTAATGAACTCTTTAGTGGAGTTTCCTGGTTAATTGCACCCCAGGTGAGTTAAATGGCAGGCTGATTAAAAACAGAGGGGAACAGGGAGGTGAGGGAGGTGAGGCTAGGCAACTGGGGCATCTATAAAAGCAGGCAGAGTTAGACAGCAAGTTGTCTTTTCAGTAGGGTTCATCTGGCAGCTGGCTGGAGTTAGCAGGAGATGAGAGAGGCTTTGTTAGTGGTGTATACCACCTACTTTTAGATACTGCTCAGTGGGGAACTTTCTTTGTTGGGTATGGGAGGGATTTGGCTTTTGCTAGTCCTCTCTTCAGGCTCTTCAAAGAACAAAGTTAGTCTCCATATTATCTACCCTTTGGCATTTCTGCATGACTCACCAGTGTACTTAGTTGAATACAGAACAGTTATCAAGTCAACCACAGGATTTTGCAAACCACCTTAGCATCGTTGTAGGTATCTCAGTCAAACACACCTACTCTTTCTGCAGGTATAAGGGAAGAAAATGCTAGAAATACGTAAGTATTCTCCTGTGGCTCTACTTGCTGTCCTGTGCAGTGAATCAAGGGAAAACCACTGAAGTTGAGCAATATGCTACTATATGCCTTCTCTAATATTTTGGAAGACAGAGACTGGAAAAAGATGGCAATATGATCTGATCTAGAGGATCTGCTTGTGAGGAGAAACTGAAAAAAAAGTGGGAAATGGAATGTGCTGCTTGTTCCTTGAGTCTGTAGACAGATGTACATGCACAAGCAGCTTTTACAGCAATGGGGAGTAAGTGATGAGTTTTCTGCCATTAGATATCTTTTGCCAAGCACAACAAGCCTTTGAGAAAGCATGAATCTTTCGGCAAGTAACTGAAACATTTACAGTTAGGAATATGCATTGGGGAAAAATGAGATATTATGGAAGAGATGACCCTTGAGATAAATCACACTGAGAATCAAGGAAGCTAGTTTCTTTTTCTGCCTCTTTCCCTGACCTCCTGGAGGACTCCGCGTAAGACTTTTCCCTTCTGAACTTGTTTCCCGTTTGCTTGGAAATCACAGCGGAAGGACCTTTGCTGTGTACAGCACCCACAACAACCTTTTGATTTTCACTGTAGTCTCTAAAAGCCCCCCAAAATAAAAGACAAACTTCATATTCTCCCTTTTCCTTGTGACTGGAAATCAATTTATCTCCTAGACAAGCTGCTAGCTTCTTCCTCTGAAGCATCTGTTCTGGCCACTGTCCCTGTTGTCTCTTTCAGTGCAGACAAGACTAAGCCTGTCCTTGGAGAATGTAAAAGCCTTTCCTCCAGAGGAAGGGCCACAGACCTGGGAAAACCACATGGTTTCAGGAGCAGAAGAAATTTGTGGAGGAGGGGTCCCTGAGAGACCACCATTCACACGGCTCCAGGAGAGCACGTGGAGAATGGTGTGAGCTGCCTCCTGCACGCCAGCTGGAGGCTGGCAGAGGAGGAGGCAGGCAGCAGGTGACTGGGAACGTCCAGTCCTCGAGCCTCCTGGTGCCACCACCTGTGGACCCATCTCCCTCTCCCTGCACACCTTGCATCTATCAGCAGGGCCAGCTTGCCAGATCCAAAGCTTGATCTGTTAGCCACTAAGCCATCCAGGGTTCTGCGGACATCTGAGAGACACCAGATTATCATCTACTAGGTTAAGTGCTATCTCTTTCTGTCCTGCTAGCCTAAGGGGTTGTCTTCATGCAGAGAGAATTTGTCTGTGCTGAGGAGAAATTCCAGAAGCAGCAGTGGGCAGAAAAAACAAGAAAGTGTTTCAAGAGTTGCGGTGCCAAAACCTGGGCTCTAAAGCTGTGTCTGCAACAGGGATTAAGGGCACATCTGAGCCTGTGGACTTGCTAACCTTGCACACTGTTGCACAGAAGGCGGCACAGGCCAACATATAAAGTGGTCTTGAGGAGAAAGCTCCAGCCCAGTCTTGCTGTCCTAATGGGGGCCCATGTACTCCCATCACGAGTAGTTCAAGCAAAGCTGAGCGTGCTACAACTCTGCATGGCAGGAGATGGGCAGAGCCCCTGGTACAGCCTGCAAGGGGCATGGAGGAGCCAGGGTCAAGCACCCTGATGAGAACCCAGCAATACAGAGACAGCAGAACAGACCTGCATTTGGGGGCTGAATCTCCTGCTGCTTCTGGAGACAGTGCCTCAGCGGAAGCAACTGGGAGAGACTCTGTAAATTAGGGATTGGGCTGGTTTCCTTTCGCCATACTACACATTTCTGGTGGCCTTAAAATACCTTTAGAAAGTGCAGGATATGGGTATGCAGTCAGAGCAATTTTCTACTGCTGGAAATGTTGTTCCTGCACTGAGCTGCCCTTATTCTCTACTTTCTTCTCCCCTCTGAGATGGAAATGCACGAGTAAGCGTATGTATTATTTGCAGACTTGCATACAGGCCAGATCTTCTCATGGTTGAATTACCAGCCAGCCGCTCAGCCTGTCTCAAAGAAATGTTTTCTCTCGTGAAACTTTCCAAGCTGGTTTAATCCACCTTGGGTGGCAAACTCCATGTGCTCTTCCCCTGCTGGCACACACTTTGCATTCACCAGAGCCTAAATTAGCTGTGGGTAATTCCAGCAATGCCTCGGTCTGTGGAACAGATTCTCCAGCTGAATGCTTTGTGCTGCATGCTCCCCCTCTACCTGGGTAGTCTTTCAGTTCATGGGCTGGGGAGCAAAGGGCCAAGAAGGAAAGGGGGAGCAAGCCAGCTCTTCAGAAATATTACCATATCCTCTCTCTCCAAGGCAGGAGACTCAGTGGTTTGAATCGGAGATGCCTCAACAGCTGTATCACAGGAGGACATCACAGCAGAGGATTCCTGGCAGGATCAAATGGATCTGTGCTCTTTCCTTCTAGACAGGGATGTCTCTTCTCCATTCCCCCCTACCTCCAAAGTGTCACCTACACTTACAGCCCCCTTCTGGGACAGTTTGCAGCTGTATCCCTCTTCCCGTCTATAGGGCCAGGGATACTCTTATGACAGGATTCACCAGAGGGTGCTATTACACATAGCCTTTTACATTTTTCCTAGTCTGGAAGGAAAATGTAGCCTTTTAAGGGGACACAGAAATGTTGCCAGTTTTAAGACGCCAGCTCCTCTTCTGAGAGGGAAGCTGCAAAAAGTAGCAGCTTTTTCTTCTTCTTCCTCTTTGTTTCTTTGTGGGGGTTAATTTTTTTTGTTTGTTTGGGGGTTTTTTTTGCTATAACTGTCCAACAGGAATCAATTCTTGTTGCAGTTTTCTTCCTCACTCCCAAATTCTTAATGTTTTGGGAGGAGTTTGCTGACTGCCTTGGTTCTGGGACTGCTGCAAACAGGAAAATTAATTGGTTTTGCACTCCTAACCTGCATGCCATGGGCTGCGTTTCTCCTGTGGTAAAAACCATCTGCCTTTGCTCTGGCTCCATAGAAAGAAGGATGCTGAGGTTTCCCCTCACCACCACCATGAAGACCTCTGCAGTTTTGCTTGAACCCAGAGGACCAGCTTCATTCCTAGCCAGATGAGGGAGTTAGGGACAGCCTGCAAGAACTGTCTTTGCTGCAGCGTGGGGACAAACAGCCTGAAGTAGGACACGTTTATCAGTTCCGCCTTCCCCGAGAAGAGGAAGAAGGTGGCAAGGATGAGGCTGAAGGACTGCTGTTCCAGTCAGCCAGGGCAATTTGACAAGCACAGCGAGAAGCATGTTGCAAACAGCTCTCAGGCTTGCAACAGAGACCTGTTTGTTTCCCCTGTTTAATTTGGGAACCACGCATCCAAGCACACTTGGTATGTCTCCATGCGTAAGCCTATACTACAGCCTATTGATTTTCTTCACCCTTGGCAAGAATATCACAGCGGATTTTGGCTTTGCCTGTAATCTCTTGAGTGGATGAGACTAGAAATTCAAATTAGAGCTTAACTCGCTCGCTGTCTGCACTGCCCACATGGTGGCTGCTCCTTTGGCTCCGGTCTGGAGCAAGTCAGCTGTCTGTTTGGGCAAGAAAACTTGGGTACAGGGCAGGAATGGCCGGTTCCCATCTGCACTCTGCATATACAGACAGTCGGGATGAAACTGGTTCCAGGGACTTGGCTCTGCAAACCAGATCCAGAACATGAGCACATCTCCCAGAGGCCGCATAGGTACAGGCTCTGTTATTTTTGATATATATCTGGTTTTAATCTGGAAGCAAGCCCCTGGATGCAGCCACCTGGCTCCCCAACAGTACTGCGTGTTGCCTAGCAATACGAGCAGAAGATACTGGATCCATTTCTTCCCCTCCCTGTGCAAAGCCCAACCAAAGAAAAGATGAGTTTATGGTGCGGAACTAACATCTTATTTTTGGGATGGCCTTTTTATCACCATATGGCTTCTGCAGAGAGGCATTTTTTGATTACACAACTTTGTTTGCAATGTGGTTTCCTCTAGGCTTTTCAACTTGGAAGTGCCGTCAGTCATCTTGGATTTTCCTGCACCGACTAAAGCTAACCGTAAGAAATGAAAATACAGGCAAATATACATTTGTATAAAGGCAAGGAATCTTCTCCAAGTCAGCAGATAATAAGGCAAGAGTAAATTCCATTCCATGATTAGTATGCTAACCAAAACAGATTTTTACAAATTACTTCATAGCTTGAAAGTCCACAGAAACCAGTGCCCTGAGCCATCAGTAATGGAAGGCAAGCAGTAATCCTAACAGTGGTGGGATGTTTATCAGCTTCTATGTGATTTTATTTATTTCTTAGAAGAATAATGATTAAAATAAAGGCAAGACTCACAATAGTAGTCCCAGCTGACAGATACCTTTCTAGCTTATTCTAACTGGGAAGTGATGCTCTTTTTGAGTACTGCCCTGTAGTCTCTTCTCTACTTTGAATTGCCTCCAAAGAACAGGCCTGAGTTAACCCCTCCTGTATCAGTGAATTTCAAATATCTTTCTATTTTTGTCAAGCTTTTACAAGAAATGTAAATCTTCTCCATCAATTCCACAGTGCTTTATGTCACTGAAACTGTTGTCAGGATGTTGGTTTGATTTCACTGGATGGAGAACTAGGGCTACGGCAGTCAGTGCATGGGGGCCTGAATCACCGCTGCCAGAGAGAGGTGTGGAAGGAGGAAGTTTGCCTCTTTCATGTGAGTTACCATATGATGTTGTTAGGCTCTGAAATGAAATCATGGCAATCACATGCCTCCAGGAAATGGACCGGAAAGGGCTCCTGTCAGTAAGATTCATTAAATCCCCATTCTCTTACATGCTATGACCTCTTAAATGTTTTTAGGAAGCCAAGGAATTATATTCCTGAAGGGGTTACAGTGGCTTATTTTAAAAATATTGAAGTAAGCACCTTCATCTATAATCTCTTAAGGAGTTTGAAAAGTCTCATTCAGTGGTACTTAATAAGTGCTGCATAGACAACAGAACAGGTCCCAGAAAGGTAAAAAAAATTTTCATTTGTTCCATTGATAACCACATGGGATAGGGAGAAATACAAGTAAAATCTGGATGCTCCAACTGTTTTTGGAGAGGAGAGGTAAGGTTTCCAAAAGTTCTCCTTGAGATGTGCCAATGATTAAATTTGCTGCCTCTAAGAACTATGTTAATGGAGAGCCTAGAGCTGGTATCAGATCTCATAAATTCTGTTTTAAGAAATCGGAACAATCAGCATGGATTTACTACTCACAAATCAGGCTCAACCAACCTGATTGCCCTTTGTGATGAAATGACTGACTATGTGGGCAAGGGGAGAGCGGTGGATGTAATATGCCTTGATTTATTAAGGCTTTGGAGACAGTCTGCCACAGCATTCTTGTTACAAAGCTGAAGAAATATGGGCTAGATGATCAAGCTGTTAGGTAAAAAAGTTGTCTGGAGTACCGAGTTCAAAGAGTAACATTCAATGGTTTGGTGTCCACCAGTGGTGGTTGGTACACTAAAGGAGCACCCCTGGGATCTGTACCGTGGTCAATATTTTCATCAATGACCTGGATGATGACACGGAATGAATCCTCATCATATTTGCAGGTGATAGTGAATCAGGGGGAATGGTCAATATTTCAAATCACAGAATTTTTTGGTAAAATGGAGAAATTTGAGGACTGGACTGACAGAAACTTTACAACACTCAGGAAGGCGAAGTATTCAGAAAGCAGAATAACCCCATGCATTGGTACTATCTGGGAAGCAACTGGCTGAGCAGCAGCCTTCCCCAGAAGGACTTGGGTGTTATGACGGATGCCAGGTTGAAGATGCGCCAGTAGTGCACTGTCACTGCAAATAAGGCAAATTGCTTTCTGAGCTGCATTAGAAGGAAAGTGGCCAGAAGCTTGAAGGAAGCTGGGGGGATATATGCATTGCAGCAAGGCTACAACAGCTTGGTCTTCACCCTTCTCTGCCTCAGCCCACCTTGGATGCTTGGTCCTCTGTCATCTGATACCAGCATCACTCCAGCTTTGTTCATGTAGGGACATAAGGCAGTAAGATCAATGCTACCTAGGGTACCATTCTGTAAGTTCCACTTACACCTATGGTTGAAGTGCTTCTGGGAGTTCCCTCCTCTTCCTCTCTCACTCCTCCCCCGCACCTCAAAGCCTGCAGTCAACATCAGCTAAATACCAAAAGACACCAGAAATGTGAGACAGCTGCTCAGATGCTCAGAGAAATGACCTCAGAAGAAAGAGCCAGGTGATGCATCCCAGGAAATGGATCCTGTCCTAAGAGGAAAATGCATTCATCATTCTGATAACTTCTGCCCCAGAAAAGCCATCTGGATAAACAAGGGCAGAGTTACACAACCATTGTGCAGATCCTTATCCCTTCCTGGCCAGTTGTAGAAAGGCAGGTGTGTAACACAGGGCTTCATCTGTGGGCAGAGAGAGGAGAAGAGGAGACTGTGGGGGAAGGAAGCACAGACTGGGATTTCTGAGGCTAGCAGCAAAGAGAGCAAGTGCTGCGCTTCCTTCATCAGATCATTTGCATCATGCACAAGACTCATAACTGAAGCTGGTCAGTGGAGAACTCAGACCAACACAGTTATGTGACCACGAGACGTAAGACCAAGAGAAAAGGGGAAGTGGAATTCTCAGAAGTCCGCCTGTGGACTCCCACTTTCTCCAGCTGCTCCACTGCTAAATAAGCCAACGCTAGGTATCACTGCAGGACCCACTATCTTCCTACAGCTCACCCCTGCTGATGCTCAGCTAAGAGCTGCTTTTAACCTGCTGGAGTCATTGGCTGACCACCCTGCACTACCTGTGCTCACACAGCCGCCCTGTCTCCCCACATCTATCCTGGCTGCCTCTTATCCTGCTCCCCATCCCTTCAGCAGGAGCTGAGGGATTTCCAGATCTCTCCTTCATGTCCTGTATCTCCCATGAGGAAGGAAGCAGTCTGAGGTGTTTGTTGGCTCAAGGAGGCAAAAGAAGAGTCTGCTGGAAGAGTGGGAAACTGAAGTTCAGTAGAAATAATTGGAGCATTGTGATGTTTTTCTACAAAGCCAGCACGGTGGAGGAATAAATCCTTGCTAAAGATTCACAGGCTGATGAGAGTCTGCATTTTCTACAATGTTCCCATTTATAGCCCAAAATAATAGGAGAAACATTAATCAAAGAAAGCCGTATGTTACCTGCCTCCAGTGGAGGAGCAGACCTTTGAGGAAGAGTCATGTTCAGCGCTGATTTTTCAATTTGGAAAGGGTCAAGACTGACATCCAGCTGACAGCCTCAAAAGGGAGATGAATCCTATACACCCGAAAAGCCAAGCAAGACCTGAGTGCTGCACTAATATCACTCCCCCTTACTCAAGAGGGAAGGCTGTAGGCCAGACTGAGAAGTCATAGCAAGCTGTGTGAATTCACAGATTGGGCTGAATCCCTCATAAATAGTGGAATATTGTCCGAGAGAGAGGCTGTTATGAGAACAGGCTTGGAAGCTAGCTAGAATATGGCAAATCTATTGAGCAGCTGAGATAACAGAACACACACAGGAGAGTTAAGGGCAGAAGGAAATGGGTGTACAGTGTGCGCTATAAATTACAAAAGGAGAGTAAGCAGGGTGTGCATGGGAGACTGAATGCCATGAGCAAAGGTCAGGACCAGACACTAAAATGAAAAGGTACATGTGTGATGCAGCAGAAGCTGTAACTTAACCAGCTGATGGGAAAATCCACAAGGAGATGGGAAAGGAAATATTTTTTTATTTACTTTTTTTCCCCCCCTGCCAAATACTGCGGGTCATTAGCGGGGACAAACTCTGTGGATAACAGAACAGACTCTCCAGAGACCAACTTCTTACATCCCTGCTCTGAGGCTGCCAGTAAAAGCTGAGGCATCTCAGAGGGCCGCAGCATCTACAGAAATCAGCATTCCCTATAGGACAGGCCTGAGATGCCTGGCTGAAGTGCCTGCTTCTGTGAGTGACACGCTGGGGTGGTTACTTATCATAAAAATGAAGGCAGCAGGGTGTGAGGGAGACGAGATACTGGGGCATAAAGGGAGCTGTTATAGGTAATCTCGCACTCTGTGTTTCGTCCCACTTTCCTTTGGAGAGCTGGGCACTTCTGGAGAGTGATTTTAACTCTTGCTCTTGCCTCGTCTACCTTCACACTGCAAAAGCCAAGGACCCAACTCAGCGATATCGTTCCTGTTTCAGCACCGTCACTGCTGATTCCTCCCACTCCACCCAGGGGAAGAGCTGTGTGGTATTTAGAGCAGTAACTTACACTGCAGAAGACATGGGCTTCAGTTTTTATTTTTACTGTTCAAATCCTCTGTGTCCTGTGACATGGTTCCTCATTCATAAACAGCGAAAAATATCACTTCCTTGTTCTGAAGAAGATGTAGAACAAATACTATGAGATGCTCCGATACAGCTGTGGAAACCATGGAATACTACAGCTGTGAAATATTGCCATGTTCATACATAAAATATATTCATACAGTGTTACTTGCACAACGGATGTGAGACTCAGTCTTTCAATACTTGGGTTGCTTCTTACATATCAGGATTCTGGTATTCCCTGACTGAAGATCTGGCCTTTAAAAATGTATATCAATATTTTAACAAGAAAAGCCAGAAGTATGTTCCCAGCCTTCCTGGCAGAACAGAGAAAGTTATGAACAATGACTGAATATGACCGCTCCTTAAACTGAAAAGCAAATAAGGAGCTTCAAATTTTTATTTTTTTTTTTTGCTTAAACCCCTTGCCCTGCAATTCAGTGTTTTGGTGGCTTTTGTGCTCTGCGGGTTTTGTGCTTCTCCAAAGATTTTCTCTGAAGCACGAACTCAGTTGCAGAACTGCAGGCAAGGAAAACCAGCATGTTTTCATCAGGCACTGTGGCAGTCTGAACTCCTGGATGAATCTAGCCCACTCCCCTCCCCTCTGCCACCCTGCTCGACATATTTAAAATCTCCAAAGATCTTCCTTTAAGATACCAGGGCTTCCCATTGTGCTGGCTTTTATTGGATTTCAGGTGCCATTCAGTCAACTCCCTCAGCTGCTTGAATTCTTGAAATGCTAGGATCATATTTCACCTATCTGGCACTGAACCATGCTCGCTATCTCACCCCAAAATTAATTAAACCATAAATTTTCGGAATAAACATGCAGCATCCACTATCACTGAAACAGTCTGGCCTTTGTTGAGCAAACTGCTGCAAGAACAAAGCTGCCTCTTTCTCTTTCTTCCCACCCTGCACTTCTCTTCTCTTGATGTGTATCAGCAAATACAGTACCCTCCCTCCCTGTTACAGAGAGATAATTCTTATTCTGCCGTTGTCACCATTTTATAGACTCAGGAGAAACTTCAACAACTCAGAGGGTGAGATCTTACGGTAGGGCATTAACTCTACTAAGATGAAGAGGAGCTGTTCTCCAAAATGAATACAAGCACTTTCTTTTTTGCAGGCAGCCCTGGAAAATACTACTTTAATTTGCCCCTTACTTCAGTTTCCCATCTGTATGGTGAATTTTTGTGTCTGACACTGGTGCTGGGCAGTTAAAATTCTATTAATGAAGGACAGATGATTAGCTAATGCACCCAAGGCGATCATTTATGTATGCACGAAATTGTTAGGGATAATCTTGTATCTTGTCTCAGAACAAATACTCTCTCCCTCTAAATCCTCCCTATCCCATAGCTGTGAAACTCAGGCTATGATAACAATTTTTAAAGCTTGGAAGATAACACTTGCCCTTCCAAACCACCCCCTAATTAAAACTAGTGAAGAGAAAATAACTAAAACAGGGATTTCCATTTCCTATTCTGCACTTGTAAGTAGTCTGGAGGTTGCGGAATCTCTCTCAGATCTGAAGAAAGCCTTACCCCTGAAACTTGTTTCATTTTCTTTTCCAGATAGCTTGGTCGTGCCGATTAGAAAGCACTACCTCTCCCCAGAGTTTAGGACCAAGAACTCCACCACTTCACCAACACGATTCAGAGGAGATCTTATCCTCAGGTCTTCTAATCCTGTCAGAGCCCATAATGAAAACTGGACGGCTGCTTGGGTGGGAGACCTACAGAGCATTGCCTGGTTGCTATAGGCAGTGTAACCAAAGGTGGCATTTTTATTCCTTGAATCAACTGTCAGACAACACCCTTGCCTGGTATTCAAGGTTGCTGTGGGTTGATAGATACAAATCTGAGCTCCTGACCAGCTCTGGTCTTTAGAAACTCTCTAGTACATTTCATTGCAGCTCTGGTGCAAATGCCAGTGTCCTGGCTGTATTCCAGCTCTGCTGATTTACACTCTTCTGACTCAAACTCTCTTCTGTCTCAATAGGATGCTGTGCTCTTCTTCAGCTCTTAAGCTTCTGTCTGGTATAGATAAATGTTGTTTCTCCCTAGCCAAAATAAAGTGAGTCTTACATTTATTCTAGGGTGGTTTTGATGAACGGTGCCACAGAAAGGTGAATGTGATGTTTGTTCTTGCTGGGGCCTCACATCTTTCATCCCAGGCGAAATCTGAACTCCTGTGCTACAGGATCTTGACTGCGGACTGAGATCCCCAGGGTATGGGGCCTCAGTTCTACACTTGCTGCTGCCAGGACGCTCCAGTCGGCCAAAGGGCTCAAGCATAGAGCCAGGTGTCAAGATCAAAGTGTCGTCTGATGCGGTATGTTATCATTATCATCTGCGCAGTCTGGTTCTGCTCAGTCCCGAGGTTTGCATGCAGAGCCTCTCAGCTCTGCTAGCAAACTAGGAATGTGATCTCTTTTTGAAAAACAGAACAAGAACAAGCTCTTCTCTAGCATTTCTGTTTCTGTTCTCGAGCTGGGACCTAAAAACTAAGGCTGGAGGAAAGGGAATACAGAAGAGTTTTTACACCAGTTATTCCTTGAAACTTTGGAACTGGTGATTCAAGCCAGGTCTGAGTTTTCCTTGAAGGATCCTACAGGGTGTTGTGTACTGCCTATTTTTCACCTGTTGCCATGGACAGACTGGTGAATAACTGCACTGCGAAACTAGAGAGCAGGCCCTTGGTTCCTAAGGCATTAATCAGCCCTAGTTTAGACAAGAGCATTTCCCTTCACTTCAGTCTTTCCCTCCCTGCAGCATCTCCTGCCAGGATGTCCCGCTGCCTGCTGGAATTAATGTGGCTGAAATATCCCTCAGGATTCTCCTTGAGGTCAGGAACTCAGCCTCTGGATCCTCTTCAGTTCTCCTTTCTAGCCCCTGAAATTGGATGTTGCCAAGTGAATTTTGCTTCCCCATCCCATTCTTCATATTTTCCAAAGTCACCTCTCACTGGCAAGGAAAGACTTGGAGAAGAAAGACACAGCACAGAGTCCAGGCCTAGATTGCCTCTTTCGCTCTGTAACTTCAGACTCCTTCTCTCATCCCTGAGATCATTCTGTCAGTGCACTATGATGTGCTACATCCCAAGCTGTTGGCACTTCCCAGCCCAATGTGTTGAGTTGTCCTCAAGTTTTTTGCATTTTCCTTGCCCTCCATAAGAAATTCATATTGCCTTTTTTTTTTTTTCCCCTACTGAAAGACCAAGGAACTCTTCCTCTTTGTTTTATTTTTTCTTTCCCCCTTTTTTGCTCAACTGAACCTACCTTGCCCTTTCCCCTTTTCTGTCCTGTTCTTGTCCCAAACTCAGAACTGTCTTCCAAGGAGACACATCCTAGACCAAACTGTATTGCATTTCCCTGCTTTCTGCTGCCAGTCACTTTGTCTAAGGAAGCCTATACATCTCACAAACTTTCTCAGGAAAATGGCTCTCAAGAGAATATCTTTTGACTCATGTTTCTCCTCACTGAAATCCACTCCAGATCTTGTAGATCTGGAACTATCTGGCAAGCATGTTTTTTTCCATCCTCGTTCACAGCGCTTTTTATTGCTTCCTTCCTTTCCTCATCATATTGTGCCCAGTGAGCTTTTCAGGGCAGGTCAACATTTCATTGTTTGTCAGAAAAACACTTGGCTTACTGACACCTTCCAGTTTTGTGCTGTTAATCAGGTTATGCCTAGTCTGACTGACGCCTTCTTTGGGGTCCTCCAACTCCCCTTTGCTTTGCCTTGTCCATTGTTTTACCCTGGCAGAAAATACGAGACATCCAGGACATCTGGTCCTTATGCATCCACTCTGCAGCAGACCGTAGGCCTTTCTACGTGCAGACCTTAACCTTCCGCAGCGGTGCCCAGCGGAGCTGAAGGGTTTCAGGCTCCAGCAAAAACCTAGACAGGAAAAAGGTCAAGCATTAGATGAGCCCTTCAGGCTAGTTAGTCTCCTGCTGCGATACATACAAGACAGTTGGATGGGACGGGTGGGTAATGGGTGTATCCTGCGAGAGGCTGTGGCTGGGACTGGTTCTCTTCGTGGGGCTCTCATGTGTGCGTGAATACTCCTCTCTGAGGCTTCAGTCCAGCTATTGGCCAGGAGCTGCAGGTCTGGGACAGCTTCTCCTGTCCTCTCCCTCCCAGGAAGTGTTGCTCTTTCTTCTCTCATTCATGTAATACTCTGTAATCATGCATCACTCCTTTCCCAGACTCATACCACAGAGCTGTGTATCTTTTACCAGATGTGGCCTTAATAGGACTCTTCTGCCCTCAAATTGCTGAAATGCTTGATCGCTCACAGGGCTGGCACTGGGTAATTCAACAGGTTGTTTTTAACAGCATAGGATGAACAGCTGATCTTAAGACAGCCTGTTTCTTTGAGCAAGAAATCAAAGTGTTACTACATTTTGCATTTCCCTAGCGACACAGGGAAAATGATAGAGTTTCTCTGCTGATTCATCTGCTTTTACAGTTTTGGGTGTTATGTTTATTTTCCCAAAGTGTTTTTTTCTTTCCCAGACTCTCCCAGGTCCCAAGGTCGGAGCTGATGTCTGCACTCCAAGTGCATCCTGTTTGTCATAGAATCATTTAATTGCCATTTAAAAGAACTTATGCAACTGACCTTTAACATGGCAGAGTCTCCCTGCTGCACTTAATTCCTTATGCTGACATACGAAAAGAAAGAAGAATACTTCCTTTTGGCTAATGGGAAAGTCTTCCCACAAGGAAGATGAAAAAGGCAGGTGGGGTGAGGGAGCTGATGGAGTTCAGAGTGGTCGGTGGTTACACAAAGGGCTTGGTTTGGATCTTGCTTGCTTCCAGGGGAAACTACAGTACTAATTGTTCCACAGTGAGGGGGAGGAATTTTTTTTAAATGGGGGAAATGAATGATGTAACAAGCAAATTTATTTCATTTCTAGATCACTGCAGAGCCATTCCATAAATCCCCTTCTCTCACCTCAGAAGATCTTCTGGCCAAAGACAGTGTTAGGATTTGGGAGGAAAAAGGGGTCTCGGGGTGGGGGGGAGGAACTGGATTGCTCTTGTCTGTCTGTTCATATTCACTTTCAACCATGATTTTGATGACTAATCACTTGGCAATGTCTGACAGTGTCTGGCAGTGGATTTGGCTACGTTGCCAACCTGGACCCAGAGTTACAGGATGTTGCAACCCATACCTGATTAGCTGGCCACGGTTTTCAAAACTAGAGAATAGCTGATATGGAATAACAAATACGATATATCACGCTTTCCAGATAAACAATGGATTAGATGACATGAGAAGAGTCCTGAATATCTGACACTCATGCTCTTCCTTGTGAATTGACTATGAAATTCATGTCATAAATAGCCGACTGGCCTGAGGCAATATATAAAATAGCAATATATAAAACTTCACACACAACCAAATCGTAGCTCAAGATTTTCTGTGGTGATCCAGTAATGCTCCATTTTACTGCACCTTTTGTGTGTCACAGGCACAGGAGCTGCTGAAGTCCCTGCCCTGAGGACTTTGTGTCTTCAGTTCTATTCTCTAAAGTTTTGAGACACCGACTGCAAATCAGAGCCAGAGCTAATGGGTGTGGTAGAGAGTAAATACGGGTAAATGCAGTTCAGCTACACTTCATATGTATCAAAGGCAGGGAGATAACTTACTGGGCAGAAAAAAGAAAAAAACCCACACCTTTCCTTCCTTTCTTCCTTCCTTCCTTCCTTCCTTCCGTACATCTACTGAATGATATGAAATAAAACACACTGATACCAGTGTCCCTTGCCATGACCTGGATCCCCCATAAGCACCTAGGTTACTTTTCCCTAAAACTGGCCTCCTCTCAGACACCTTTTGTTTGCAACACAGAAGCCTTACCTCTATATAGGTAAGGGCATGTAGAGTTTGGGGGGAGGGAGGCATACCTCTTATTAATTAAAAAAAACAGATTTTCTGCTGAGAGTGCTGAAGACAGGGATATTTGCAGTGATATTTAGTTCATTTGTGATGTGGCTTCTTACCCCCTGAGAGCATTTATCATCAGTCACAAACAAACAATGTGTATTTTTAGCTTCTCCTTTCAGGGAAGATAAAAAAATAGTTTGAGTTAGCATGACATGACTTAGGTGGGGACCCTTTAATGGTTTTTTATTTGTTTAGATAATTGGGTCACAGGAAAGCACTCCTGTGAGAACCACTCTCATTCCCAGAGATCCAGAGAGGTGAAGGGGAGGGAGAGAGTTGAGATTAATGCTAAAATAAAACTTCCTGTGCAAAAAAGCCATTGTCTACGTAGCACTAATCTGAAGGTAATTTAGAAGGATGGCAGAAAAGTTCAGCCTTAAGTCTGCCCTTTTTCATCATGTGTCTGTACCTTAAAATACATCATCTGTAGAGCCTGGCTTCATCTTTGTCAGATAACAGAGCACGTATAACTCAATATGGTGTGTCTGACGCACATTAAATCTACAAGTTCATATAGCAATTCCTCACGATGCATTTGTGCACTGTCCAAATGGTCAACATTTTACAACTATTATTTATATTTAATTTTTTTATTGTATTTATTTTTACTTTTTCCAAATTTCAACTTTTTATTTGATTCTCACAAACATTTTGATAAAATCTCTTTTAATCTGTAATCTAATTACATGTACTGTGTTTCCATGCACAGTTTGTGGGTTTTGAGCTAGCAGCTTTAGACTCTTGCAACCAAGGAGAATTTCATCACAGAAAACTCACTAGCCATTTTGTAATTATACCTGGTTTAATTAGGAATCAATTCATTTATTGAAAAAAATCCCTCTTCTATTGTTTTTTGAACCTGGTGGTGGGATCTCTCTGTGTGTGGCAGCAACCTCAAATAATTAACCTGGTGCCCATAGAAGGCTCTTAAACATTCATCATCCTAAACATGTAACTGGATGGACAGAGAGGATGTTTTGGCAGTGATTTTTGTCTTGACATGTTGCAAAAATGGCTCCTGAAAATCAATGCGGAGGTAAATGTGTTTGGGTTTGAGCAATATGCCCCAACAGCCTGTCCAGAACAAGCCTGTGTGTTCACTAAATATCAAGTCTGCGGTATGGTCAAGACTGTACCATGCAATGCAGTCCCTCTGCCCTGCTCCACGTGCTGCAGCGTTAAAGTATCAGGGACATGATCCAGTTAGCAACTCTGTTTGTGGCAGCACATGAGAATGTTTATGGATTTGTATTGTTCTTCTGCTTTGGAAAAATGCCAGTCAAGAAATACCACCTCCCACTTCCTCGTCCTTTCAAACATATAATGCGAGAGGTTTGAGTGTAGTGTCCATTCAGCCCCTGGACAGCCATCCCATCTAACCCAGCAACACATGAAGGCTCTTCCTGACACCAGAGCTCAGCTTCAGAGAGTTCTTGTCCTTCCGATGCTTGTGTCGTGGGCATGGGACAAACAGCTCCATTCCTGTCTCCCAGCTGTTCAAGGTTATCCTTCACAGCTCCTTTCCTCTCCGCCTCCTCATCCACGTTCTGTTGCCACACATCTGGCTTTGAGCATGGAGCCACTTCTTGGATCCGATCCCTAGCAGCTGTCTGCTGCCAGCGCTTTCCCACAGAGGATAGGGATGGGATCCAAAAGGCAAGGGGAAATGGAGGACAAGCTGGGAAAGTCCACAGCAGGTGGAGGTTAAGACAGAACTGAATCTCCACAGGAACAATGTCCTTTTCCCTTCTCTCCACTCAGCTCCATGAATGTTTGCCTCCTCAGCGTGTCTCTCCCATCCACTTCTCCATTATTTATGAAAATGTAGGCTGCCTCCTCCACCTCCTTCACCTCTGAATGAGCTCCTTCTGGATGTGGACTTCTACAGCCAGTTGTATTACCAACATGGATCACTGGGAGCACAAACCAATGGACACAGCAGAAAAGGTGAAAAATGACATAACATCCTCAAACCATTAGGACAGAGACATTTCTTTCATTTGCCCAGTGGCAGGTGCCAACTAGACGCAGCTGGAGAATTCAGTCCATGCAGCTCCTCCTCCTTATTGGAGCAGGAATATTTCAAGGGTTATGAAGTGCCAACAGCAGTGAGTGAGGGCTGAAAAAGGAGAAATATGGAGCCTGGAAATGGACTCTGCGTCATGTGGTAACAACAGAAGGTCACATTCAGTCTCCGGAGCTGTCAGATGAAACCTATCAATGTCACTGGGGAACCTGGATTGCCTTCAAAAGCACCCTATGCCAAAGGTTTGTCTTCGTCCTGGAGTAAGAGTGAAAGGCAAGAGAAAACTAGGTCTGACTAAAACCTACCTGAAAACTTGGAAGCCCTTCTGATGCCTTCCACAGCTTTGGATTTGGTCTTCTTTCTGCCCTTTTGTGGGTTTGGCCTCCTGATAAATCCCAGAGCCAGAGAGCTCTGAGCGGAGACAGATTAGCATCTTGTTTTCAGAAGCCTAAGACTGGGATATATGGATCTGTTTATTTTGCAGATGCCAATAGCTAACACATCCATTGTGTTCAGCATACACAGTGCTCTGAAACTGCTGCTAAAGAGGACAGACATTTTAGGTGGCTTATTATCAGCCTACATGCACTGGAGATGGATCCTTGGCTTTTAGTTCACCCTTGCTCTCTGTTTTATTTCAGCACATTGTCCTATTAATGGTCAAGCACTCTTTGAGCTGCATTTTATTAAGTTGCCTGGGGGCCCTCTGGCATCAGCAAAGCAAATATACTTGTGGTGATATTATTATTATTAGATTCATGCTAATAAAAGGATAACAACCCAGCAAAAGGTCTTTAATCAGTCTATGCTGTGTAGGCAAAAGCAAAGCTTTTATTGGGACTTTTTTTTCTTTAGCCATGTAGGGTCCTGTCCACGTGAGTGGAGAAAAAAATAAAAAAGACCATCAGTTGAGTGATTAATTTACAAGGCTTTGTTTCTTTGATTAATTTTACTCCTTTTCTCTGCTACATAATTGGTTTGGAATTTCCTTCCCCTTACTCAGAATTTCACAGAAAGAACCGCTAACATCCAGTAATAAAACCTTTGCTGCACCAGTAACTTGCAGACTTACCCACTGAAGAAAAATCCCAGCTCTTGGTTAGTGCAAGCTGAAGGAGATGGTCTGCTGGATCAAAGTAAAACCAGGGCCAGCCAGAAACCAACATCATGTTGAAAACACGTGTGGGTAGCGACAAAGGAAATTCCCCAGGGTAATTACTGAATCTACTCAGTGCTTTGTTTGTCTGGAAAAACACAGCAAATGCTTCCCTACTTCATCAGGGCATTGTGAGGATAACTTCCAGTAAAAAGTAGGAAGCCAAGCACTCCTAGGAGGGTGGTGACACATGAACTCCTTCGTAGACTAGAACAACTTCATTCACTCCCTATTTCCCACTAGCTCCTCTGTGTCCCAGTGGATTCCCATGTAACCATTTCCTCCGCAAAAGGACCCCAATTGTGTAGCTCTGAAACAGAGCCATAAAGAGAAACTACAGCATGCATGTTTCTCCTTTCAGTCACCACCAAACTAGGTCTGCAGCTCCTGTTCTGATATAGTCCCAGGGCTTGTGCATATTTGTTTCCTTTTGCCATCTATCACACTTCACCTTTGCTGCGGTTCTGCTCAGGACCACTCCAGATTGATAGTTAAGATGTCCACTTTTCCTAGCTCTTCCTTTGCTCTGGGAAACACATTTTTGGCTGATCCTGTGCTTCAGACACACCTTCGGACACCACCACCCCCTTCCTCCTTTTATAAATCCAGTTCCCTGGGTTTGTTTTCCTTTCATACCATCTCCATTCTCTTTTTTTTTTAAAAAAAAGTTTGTTTCCATGGCTGTTTGCTGGAGAAACTGATAGCTTCCACTGCTCACCTAAGATAATTAATTTCAATCTCACACTGATTTTCAGTCTCACACCTTGATTTTGTAACTCATAAAAAAAAAATATCATCTATGCTTTTGAGCAGCTCAGTACTCCCTACAACTGTCCTGAACTTGAAACAAAGCTTGAATGTCTCTCTACATATTATTGCCTGTAATAACTACGAATCTGTTTTAAACCTGCAGGACATGCTGTCACGGAGTTAAATGGACTGAGTCCACAGATCGTTTTGTTGTATGGCAGTCCCGAGACACAAGGGTGGCACAGCTGCGGGCAGGCGTCTCCCCTGGTTTCCTACGGGCTTTCTGCATCCTCCTATCTCTGCCCTGAAATAATACCCCGGTGTTCTCTTGGCAAGTCCAATGAGGGGAGGGAGGGGTATGTTCTTGTGTCGCACCCCTCCCGGGGTTCACTTGATGCTCTACAAGGAGGCCTGAAACCTCTGGGGTGTGGATGTGACTGGTTCAAGCCTTCAGCTCAGAAGTTAAAGCACTTGTGCAGGGTTTTGCTATGTAACACAATGTACCCTGAAGGACAGTGTGTTTACAATGGTGTGAATGCAGCACAACATACAACTTGAGGTGAACCAGATCCCTCAGATCTGAGGAGCCTGGGTAAGAGCCCGCTTGAAGGACATCTGCAAGGGCACAGTGATTGTGTTTATACAAAGGAGTAGGAGAGATCCTGAGGTCAAATATGCAGTCTGTCCGCATTACTTGTCCACGGGAAGGCCTTGGAGCTAATCGTGGTGCAATCTAGCCGATACTCCTAGTATAGCAGTGTGAACACCCTCAACTTATCCCCTACAGAAATCTGGAGGTACAGCCAAATTATCTGGCAAGAAACTAGGCAGTAATAACAGTCACTCCTGAAGACAACCAGTCATTGCTACCCCAGAACCTCGGGGGAATTAAATTCTCACTGTGCAGCTGATCTAATCCCTACCTTAGATCTGATCAACGCAAAGTCATTCCTCTCCCTAGGTCAGACCATGCTGACTCTCATGCACCCTGACAGGCCATGAGCCCTGGAAAGCTGCGTTAGCATCCACATGTACAAAACCACAAAATTAGAGCAGGCGTGCAGGAGCTGGAATAGCCGAATGGATCGTAAGTTCGGTCTCTTCAGAAAGAACTCCAAAGCAAACTCCAGAAAGTATGGCTCCTGGGGAATGGCATAAGGAATATAATCTGAGTGATGAGGAGACCAGAACGATTATTTAACTTTCACTCTTTGGAAATCCTTTGCTGTGTATCTGTGTGAAACAAAAGAAAAGTTTAACAGTGAAAGAAGCTTGCAAGACTGTTGATTATACATTCTTCCTCTCCTCTCCTCTCCTTAGCACATGATGCATACTATTGAACTGGGAGATGAGAAAAGGAGTACAAAAGAAGCCCACCCTATTTTTTTAAATGCTAGTGAAAAGATGAGTCTCGGTGAACAATTTCTACATGTTGAAGAAGAAAGGTTTCCCATCCACTCTCCCCACCTCATCCCCCATCTTTGTATTTTTTGACCTGAGAGTTTTCTAAGATGCTCTTCAATAACCTCTCCCCTACTCTTTCAGAAAGCCAGAGATATTCTAGAATTGCTGCTTTAAACTGATTTTTTTTAAATTACATTTTAAAAGTACTTTATTCCTATTTCCTAAGAATATCTATATATTCTACAGCCAGAAAAAAAGATGAAAAAAAAAAAGTCATCTTCTAATTGTTCTGTTCCCTCTCATGGGCTAGAAAGCCTCACTCAGTAATTCCCACTTTTATGCTTGTAATTTTGTGGTTGAACCAGCATGCAAATTTTAAGACAACTCCCTGCCTTGATTTCACCAAGTGTTTAGTCAATCTCTTGCAGTGGTTAATTATCCTCATACTGAAAGTCAGAGACTTGCAGCTTATTTTCTAGTTTACCTTCTGACTTCACCTTGCAACCACTGGATCTCCTGCCTTTGCTGACTAGCTCAGAAAACTCTCCCCCACTAAACATATTCTCTCACTGTGTGTTTTAAGGTTGCTGTAGGATCTGGAGCTCATTAGGCATGTTCCAAAGATAGAAGGCAGGGCTGTGCCTTGCATAATGTTTTTGCAAAGTGGAGGGAGAGGGGAGAGAAAATGAGCAAAGGAAATGGTTAAAGAAGAGGGATGCATAATAAGTCTTTCACTTTACTGCGGGTCTTGACTTCTCTTAGCTTTGTTCTGCCTTGCTCAGGAGGGCTTAGGATGAGGGAGAGGACATCTCAGAATCAATACCTGAGCCCAAACCTCATGACAGCTTTGCCTCATCTCCAGTGAGTGAGGAGTTAAGCTCAGCCCTGTCTCTCCGCTACACATTAAAGACTCAATCTGTCTACCTAATTTAGAAGCCGGGATAGTTCCCATCAGCTGAATTTATTCCCTGGAGCTGAGGTAACTTGGAAGACTGAGTCAGGTCTCAAGGTAAGCCTGGAGTGCCTAAACGCTTTGTAATGTAGGAGCAGCACTTTGAAAAAGGAGTTAGTAAAATACTGCTTGCTTGCTATTGCTGCCTCCCTCTGCAGCTCTGGCTAGATGTGATGAAGTGAAGAAGGGGGAGTATTCAAATGGAGGTGGATGGCAGGAGGAAACTTTGTGACCTTTGTCTGCTTCTCCTGCACCGCAAGGTTTATCACAGACTGAGCAGCACCTTTTTTTTCCATGTGTGAACTCCTTATTACACTTGCTCCATCCCAGCTAAACATCAGCAATGTGCCCCATTTTGGAGAGTGTTAAACAGAACCTTCCTGGTAGGTCAGCATGAGCCTCTTGGGGAAAAAAAAACAACATGTACTGTCAAGTATCTGAAAAAGACTTGGGACAAGTCAGTTCACCTAAAATGTGTACATGCATGCATTTTTCTTCCCAAACAACACATCTTTTAGGTGCCATTAGTAAATCAGCAGTTGGGCTGTCAGGTGGGGAAGAAAATTCACGGAGATGGCAGCTGTATGCAGGCTGAGCTGTACATAGGTGGCATTGGGTCCAGTTAGCTGGGAACAACTGGTGTAACTCAGGTCACAGGAGAAGCTGAGCTGAAGACCGAGGGATATTACAGATGAGGAAAGATATGCTTTGGAAAAGCTGCTTGGTTTCCTGCAATGGGATTGAACAGTGGTGAAACTGTCCACGGACATGACGGTCAGCTCCAGGCAGGGAGACGAGAAAGTGGTCATTGCACAGCTGGAAGGGAGCCTGCTTTCACCGTTCCCGAGTGCCAGGTCCTTTCCTCGCTGTTCAGAGGCACAGCTCCACATCCAACAGGCAGGGGCAAGAGCAGCTCAGAGGAAGCTCAGAGCAGTGCTTTCCCCCCTGATCCCCCAGCCTCTCCTGGATCAGGGCCACACCACCTTCTTGTGGTGGTGGGCCTAGGTTTGTTTTGACTCTAGCCTGTTGTTGCTACCGTGACCTGAAGCCTTAATGACCATTTCCTATTGAACTCAAAGTTTCCCAATTAAGCTGGACAGCAGGTAAACAGGAGGAAGAAAGCTTTAACAGAGAGCCTTGCCAAAGCTCTGCTGGATCATCCAGTGAGTACTGGAGAACTTGGCAGGAGAAGAATCACAGGGTTGGATCAGGGCTATTCATTTTTTGCTAACTACTCCTGACATTTTTCTTCTCACACAGATGCACAGCATTCAAAGGTTTTGCCAGAGGTTCCTCTACGCAGGTTCACATCTCAGTCTTTGACTGTTCATTGACACAAACCTTGAAAGGGAAAAAATTTAACTTAATTGCGCTAGGGTGGAGGGGGGGGAGAAAAGAAAATAATAATATTAAAAACATAACTGCAACCCACAGGATCTACAGGAGCTGTGGAATAGGGAAGGGTGTGCTTGAGCAAATGCTAGGATGTCATTTGGCCAGACACTTCTACCTCCAAGGTCACCCAAGTGTTTTGACTGAATAATAAAATGTTGTGTGTCTTATCCTGAAACCTGGGAGGACTGGGAAACAGCAGGGGTGGAGGAGTAACAGAGAGGGACGGAAAAGGGAGGGGGGAGAGCAACTCAGTCCTTATTGCTCTAAACCCTGTGGAGCCTGATCACACAAATATTTGCAGATCCTGGCAGTAGCATGTGTAACACAGAATATGTGATCATCTTAAGACCGATCTCACATTTATTTTTCTTTAATTGCTGGATGTTGCAGCCTATCCTCCCAGCTCCTGCAGGCGGGAGAAACAAGAAGCCAGAATCATGAGTGTTTAACTCTGTGTCCCCCAAAATTTTGCTGCTTGCGTCTCAGCATGGAAGGGAAGATGGTCTAGGGAAGGAGGATTTGTAAGGGGAAACCTTCCCACTAAGGACATTGTTCTTTACCTGTGGCATTACAAGAAACCATTCAGAAAGGGACAGCAATTCTGCTACTCATATCTAAAAGGGAAAGAATCAAGTCTACATTTTTCCAATATATTCTTTCCTTTAAAAACCAAACCAACGCCCCTCCAAAAAATACCTTCTAACACCCTATGTAGGAAGGTGGTATTGGGACACACTTGTGTGCCACCAGCTCTCTGCCTCATAAAGACAGGCAGCAGTTCCTAAGCTATAAACCAAATTGATTTTCCCTTTGCCAGGATAAGTATCCCAGATTCAGACACTTTTTTAAACTCTCTGGTCCTACAGTATCTCCTAAAAGGCGAAACTTTGAAGTGCCTTATACACGTTGCTTCTCTAATCAAGGAGGAAAAAGCTGTTTTATTAAACTTAGACTGCTTATCCAAGTTGAAAACCCCAAATGAAGCATGCTAACTGTAGATAGCAACTGAACAAAAGCCTATAGGGACATCAGAGGTTAAACCCAGGCTGCAACGTGGAGTAGTACTCCAGCAGCTTCTCCTTTCTGCAGATCTGTCCTGTCTCAGCTGCCTCCTGTAACTGTCTCCAGCTCACACTTCCCACAAAAAAAGTATGTGGATCTACTGTTCAGTGCTCCTGTAGTAAAAACAGAGCAATAAGGACTTGCGGTGCCACAGAAAGCTTGAAAAAAATTCACTAGCTCTACTGTGTGCCCTTAGTGTTGCACAATGGTTTTTAATGCAGAAAAGAGGAGTACTGTTTGTAACGAAAAAGAGGAGGAGATAGGTAAGGGGCTTGGGAGGTCAGCAATCCTTGTTGTAAATGAAAGCAAGCCAGGACACTAAAGTTAAGCAGTTTACTGTTGTGGAAAAGAGGGCAAGAGTGAATGAGGGCTTTTTCCTTTCTTAATGCAGTGGGGACTTTCTCTATAAATACAGTCTCTAAAATATTTTATTATTTGCAACATTTATCTTTTGGTATACTTACTTTACATTTCTTTCTGTGATCACAAGAATCACACACTCAAAAGCAGGAACTATCGAGTAGTTCCCCAAAAGACAATACATTTGTTTTTACCACAAGGGAGTTATGCTGAGGTCTGTGTCAGTAGATACTGACGATTAGCCCAGGCCAGCTGCTAACTGGGAGATCTGTTGCTGTCTGTGTGTGGGTCACTGCCTGAGGTATGATATCTCATCTGAGACTGAAATCTGAACTGATGGACTTGAATCAAGCTCCAGTGGAAGGCTTTGTAGGTGTGATCTAAATCTCTTCAAGTCTGTAGAAGGTTTCCAAAGGCGAAGGGAGTTAGCAGAATTGTTTGTGCAGGTCCAGGGCATAATAAGAGTGAAGAATTTTGCTCAAGTGAAAAACCTTAATGTTACCTCTGCTTGTAAGAAAAGCTAGTGCAGGCTCCTAGAGTAAGCCTTGTGACCTTGAACCAGACTCCAATGCCTTCAGATTGCCCCATTTCCCCTGGGAAATGGATACACAGCTGGGCAATGTCTGCAGTTCATTGTGGCTCTTTGGAAAATGACCGTAATCCCACCTTGCCTCCAAAGGGAAGCCTTCTGAACTGGAAAGAAATTGTGCATTACTCTAGTGGTGATTCCTCTGGTTGGAGAAATAGGGGCACTGACCAACTTTGTGTTACAGCTGTGTAGAGTGTAGGTGCTCAGCTGTTGTCTGGGTAAAAGCCAGGTTGCTACTCAATAGACAGCGTGCCTAGTGTTAGTACAAAGGCTTGGGGTGCTTGGGTCTGCGATGGGCTCCAGAGGTTGGGGACCTAGCTGTAGTAGTAATTGACACCTATATGGTACAAGGTGGTAGGGGGATTGCATAAGAGGAAGGATAGATATTCCCTGTTGCTTCTACCAAAAATGGTCATCAGAAGCAACAGATAATGGGGAACATGGGGATGACCCCGCAGATTTCAGATAAGCTTGAGGTTTGATCCTTATGAGAGCAAACACTACCAACTATGGCAAATCCTCTGGAAATCGTAACAGCTTCAAGAGAAATTGTATTCTCCATGGTGTGTAGGACAGCTTTTCTCCTGGTCTTCCACAGGGAACAGTGGCATAAAATGGCACGTTCAAATCAGAAAGCAGTGGGGAATTTTAAGAGGCAGGATAGTAACATGAGTAACACAGCTCCAAGTCTGAGTTAGCATCAGCAACCACTTCCCCAGAAGGTGATTGTCATTGCTGGATAGTCTAAGGAAGCCTGAATTTTTAGAAGTAATAGTAGCTTTAATATTTATATTACAAGCAGTTAATCATTTTGTGAAATGCTTTGCAAGGAGCCACCTTACCTGGGTGCTGTTGGGTAATTATTTACTCTTAATGGTTGCTCTTGTGAAAGAGAACAGAAGGAGCAAGGAATTCTTTTCCTTCAGACTTTCCTCAGCTTGTTAACTTCCCAATTCCACTGTCTCCTTGTCCTGCTGGAGAAACTGAGGCTTGTCTGAACTACGTCCAGTTAGACACCACCAGAATTAGATGTTGGGTCTGGAAGAGGAGCTGTCATTTCCTGTGCCCATATAAAGACCAAGTGCAATCTGAGGGTGCCCCTTAAGAGCTCCTACAAAATAATATTGCTGTTAGTTTAAGCTCCAGGCCACCACAGAGTACTCCCCTATCTTCCTCTCTCTGCTTCTCTCTGGAGTCTGGTTCATCCACCACATGCATTTTTTGCACAGTCTGAACTTGCTTGCTAGAGGTCAAACACTGATGCTTTTATTTCTGCCTCAGCCCTCCTGACTGAAGAAAGAATAAATATTTGCTTAAAATTAAGCCCATTTTGGTCTGGAACTTCAGCAACAAAACAGTTTGGACACTCTGCAAAAGGGGAAAGGATCCAGCATGCCTTGCCTCCCTCTCCCTGCCCCCCTCACCCTAGGATTCCAAAAAGACTCAAAGTATTTTGCACAATATTTGAAAATAAATATTGCTCATCCTTGAGCCGATAGTTTGGAGCCCAGACGGGCTCAGGATTTATAACGGAAAGAGTGATGCAAGCTTAACGCTATGTGAGCCATGTGTTGTTACCAACCAACAACCAGCTCCCATCCGGTCTCCTTCTTGCATGAACGGTCATTTTCTTCCAAAATATTCCAAGGACCCAAGACGCTGTGCTGATTAACCCCTTCCTGAAGGGTTTGGACACCAACGGTGGCCATTATTGTGCCTGGAAGGACTAGTTGGTAACATAATGTTTTGTTATCATTATTCTTTAGATGCCTTCTTCTCAGAAAGGGCTTGCCTTTTTTCCTAGTGCAAAGACATTTCTTTGAGATCAAGAAAAGACTGGAAAAAAGATCTGGGGAAGGAAATGATGGGATACCATTATTAATTTGGAGGAGGAGGAAGACATAGAAAAGTCATCCATCACTCCCAGCCCTCTCTAAAGAGACCTATCATGGCTTGCCCACAGGCCTAATAATCTTCATCGTTTTGAAAGGGAAACATCCCGCAAGGAACAGTCAGGGAAGCTGGAGGTATTGAACAAGCTGATCTATAAAGATAATTCGTTCCATGTTTCTGCACTTTTGACTTGCTGAATGGCTTGACTCATGAGAGCAGAATAATGCCAAGGTGTTATGGACTGGAAGTGCAGCTCCCTGCAGATAGGGACTTGGCTGGGCTTGAGCAGTTACCTAAGAGGATCATTCTGCACCTGAACATGAAGCTTCCTGTGGAACTATGTTCTAATGATCAGCTCCATCTGAGGCTTTCCCTGCCCGTGGCCTCACCCCAGCTGGTAGCACGCAAGACCATGTGCATTCGTGTGAACCACAGAGAGAACAAGAGAACAGGGTGAGAAATGCCCCAGTGCAATCCTCTCCCCTTGCTCCCCTCTCCACTCCATCCCACTCCAGCTTGAGCCCAGCCGGTGGTTTTCCCACAGCAAAGTTGACTGTGAAGGCTGGGAAAAGAAAAGGAAAGGAGAGGAAAGGCAACCCCAGTTTCAGGGAACAGTGTCGCAAGTGGAGCCCTGTGTCATGCACAGCCAGGCACATGACCGTGTCGATGTACCAATTATCCTTTATAATAGATGCGAGCAGATGTTCAGCCGGCAAGTGGCTCTGTCGGTTGAAGACATTACAGCTCGCAGATACTTGGCGCAGCCCTCCAGCCAAAGATTACCTCTCCCGCAGCTCTGCTGGCAGGCAGCTCTGCTTCAAGCAAAAGTCAGCTGGATTAGCTCATACCACCTGGATCAGCTGCTTAAGCGGTGCTGGCTGAATCTGCACTGGAGCAGATTAGGGAGTGCTCACATGATCCTTTCGGTTGGTAGCGACCAGGGGCCAGACATCTTCCAGGTAGCACAGCAAGGTCTGGAGGAGGGTGTCTTGCCTTGCTCTGACCTACATGTGTGCATGGAAAGACATGTGCCTGTTTTGCATGCTCAGAAAGAAGGTTGTGTGATAAGAGCCTAGAACATGTAGCCAGGAGCTTTTGTTCAGCCATCAACTGATGGCTGATGATTTCAGGGCTCCTACAGCCTTCTCTCTTCCCTCCCTCTCTTTAGTCTGGATGCCAATTCTTGCACAGGAATTGCCCTTTTAGTATGACTTGTGCAGCATCTAACACAATGGAAGACCACCTGTATATCTATAATGACACGCTAAAAAAAAGGTGAGCAGGTGCTTTTGCAGGGAGGTCATTTGGAGTTAACCTTTATCCTGTGCATGTAGAACACATATCACAGCTGGTTCAAACCTTATTCAGTGCCTTTAACTGCTTCCATAGTATGCCAGAAAAGAGTAGTTTGGTCTTAGGCCTCCATTTCTTTTCTGTGCCTCACACATTTAGTATTACATTCACAGGCACGTAAAGAAACAGTAGACCAATGATGCAAACATATGGCTTTTCTCCTGCTCTTGTATAGGGTAAGATACACACAGATGTGGGGAAACATATGCTGATTTAAATAAATCTTACTAAGTGCCAGAGCACACAAAGAACACCTCCCCCCGCCCCCCCCCCAAAAAAAAAGAAACAGACTAGTTAGGCAAACTGCAAGTTGGGAGGGATCTTTTGTTTTCTCTGCCTTTTTGTTTTTTGGCCTGTTGAGCCTCTAGCAAAGTTGGTATCACTTGCACCCTGGCTGGACTCAGATAACAGCAATGTAACTCCTGATTCCCAGCCTCAGCAATACCATTTTTGCTTTTGTTAAGCCTGGAATCCAAATTTAATTAGCACAAAAATTAAAATGAAAATAAACCTTGAGACAACTGAACTCTGGGTCACAAAAGCAGAGAGGTGATTGACAGCTGAGGAGGAGAGGGGGGTAAATGATGCGATTAGCTTTCTTCTGTTTCATCCATTCACCTATGGGGGGTTGATTTGTGAAAAATCAAATATGATATCAGTATGGATGCTGGGGCCAAAGCAAAATATAAACATGCACACACAAAGGAGAGAGATCCTATCTGTACTGTTGAATTCCCTGGGAGAGAGCTTGGGAGACGTAGCCAAGCCTCACAAAGCAGTGAGCTCCTGACATGCATCCAAGAGGCGTGAGTATATTGACTTGCCCAGCGCTATGTTTGCAAGCTGCAGCTCTTCTGTGAGATATTAGCTGCTACCTCAGCACCTTGAGGAAACCTCAGATGACTCAAGCTGTCCTCAAAGACGAATATATGTGTAGAATAATTGCTCCGCTTTGACACATGAAACAGCATTTTGTCAAGGCATGTGACAGGAAGAATCGAGGTGCTAAGCAAGGAGGGAAGGAAATTGCTTTTAATAGATCCCATGAGCCGGGGTCCCACTGGCTAGCATACCCTCAGTTACATGGCTTCTCTCCCAGCCTGGGACCCTGTGTATCCAGTGTCCCAGTCACAGGTCTGCCTGACGCACAGACTGAAGGAACAGGACAGACCATTGCATCGGGCTGATGGGTTTTTTTGCCATGAGCACTGTCCACTGGCTTACACGTTTCCCTGCTGTCACAGCTGCATGAAGTATGGGGCTGCATGGGGCACCCTTGTGTATGCACAGAATCCCTCCTGCTCACTGTGTCTTCCATAAATGGGGTACTCCACAAGAAAAAAAGCAACTCAACACACAGATTCGGCTGCAAATCTGTGATCTCAGATGATCCTTGCTCCTGAAAGCTCCTCTGTTCCTGGAAATGAAGAAAAAAAATAAAAATTCCAGGATTGCTACGAAGCTACCTTCTAGAGGTCATCAAATTAGTGTTACAAGTTTTTCCATGGGGAACCTTTCTATTCAGTCAGTCTCCAAAAGGAAGGAGGGCTGGGATTTGCAGTCCAGTGAAGTCGTCTGATTTTCACCACAGGAAGAAACAAAGCGATTAGCAACAGAGCAACTTTCCCCTGATGCAGTTCCCAGGGTCCTGTGTCCATTGTACTATTTGAGTATGAGCCCCTTGGAGGAGAAAAGGTGTCCATGTTGTGGACACATGTTCTCTATTTTGAGCCACCGAAGAGTAGAGCTGCTTGTGTAAAAGTTCCCCAACTTGTTTCCAATCTGATTGGCCCAAGTTTGCAAAGACCTCATTATTTAAGTAGTTAACTAATCCAGCTCGTTGTGGCTGAAACGGGTAAGGGAGCATGCAATGGGAGAAGTTGTTGGCAGGAGAGGTGTGACAAGTACAAGGGGAAGTGATTTCTCCCATCAGCACAGCTGTTGGCAGAGGGCACATCTGTCTGCACCATTAATTTCTACTGAGGTGGTCAGTGGGGCGCTGTGGGGAGGAAGCCGTTCGCCCCTCTGAAAGCCAGCAGATTATCTAGTGTGGCTTCTGGCACTATATAAGTCATATTTTTCAGCCTGAAATGCTCTCAGAGAGCATATTTACCTCTCCTTCTGAAGGAGAGAACATAAAAGAATTTGGGGACTTATGGTTGAACTGGGGACAAGCTTTCAAGATAGTCTTGGCTTCACAGAGTCTCAGATTTTGACCCTGGAGGGCCATCTGCCCTCCAGGAACTGGATTTAAAGTAGATTTCAACACATACAAAGCAGCCTCCCAGCCTCCAACCCACCCAGGGACATCTGCAGGAGAGATGATCCTGTTTGTGCCATGGCACGTAGCATTGACGTGACTGTCCCAGCCCAGCTTGCCAGCTCAGAAGGAGAGCAGAGTTTGTGGTGAGGATGGGTACCTGCTGACTCTCTGCACGAGTGCTGGAGCCCGACCCCGGGGGATCGGCCAATACCCGCCTCTGCAGTTGCTCTTCTGAAAATGAAATGAAGCTGTTGAAGCTATCATCCTAGTCCCTTTCATAAGCAATAAATTCACAGTGAATGCAGCAGAAACAAAGCTCTTCTAAATCTGCTTTACTTTTCAACCTAAAAAAAAGAAAAAGAAAGAGGAGTCTTAGCTTAAGAAGGGTTTCTGATGGACCTTGGCTGTAATGGTAGGAAAATGCTCTGAAAGCATGCTTTCTAGAGATGCAGAGCTTGAAGGCCACAGAAAGGCTGCAGACCCCAAACAATAGCCAGTTATACAATCAAACAAGCTGTTAATGGCAGCCATTCACATTGCTTGTGGCTGGAAGATCCTCACAGTACAAGATCGTCAGGGGTTTGCCTCAAATCGCCCTCTTTGCTTTTACAGGGGAGAGGAGACCGAAGTACTGAACACATGCTGGAACTGTACACAGCTGGTTGTTGGGGTTTTTTTGCGTATCGCAAATCAGTTACCAGACCTGGAGCAGAACATAGGTTTCTTGAAGTCCAGGGCACTGCACAACTTACAGCCTCTCCCTCCATCTGATGTGAGTGCAGAAGAAGTCCAGCTGAGGTCATGCGGTGCTGTGCCCAAGCCACTTCTGTTCCAAAGGAATAATGGGGTTTTACACCATCAGGCACATGAATTCAGCTGTGCTACTCTTAGACCAGACAGCCTCTCCCCCGGTACTGCCTGTTGCTCTGTGAACTTATTGCCTTAATTAGGACTTGTTCAGAGATCTCTGGCTTGCCGTTCTGTTGCTGGGTGGAGACATGCCGTGAGCTAGGGCTTTTTTGGGGGGTTGAATTTTTCCCCTTTCTTTCCAGCAAAATTGCAACAATGCCTGTTTCATGTTGTTCCATGGGGCTTCCCTCTGTAAAGAAAACTCATCAGCCTTGCTAATATAATCACTCAGCGATGCCATGTCAAAATGTGAGTAAATGAATAACCACAGTCTTTTCAACACAGCTCTCTGTGCAAACAGATGTTTAGAAAGAATGCAATATGTTGCAGGAAAAAAAGTCAGTAAGTGATAATGTCTAAGCAGTTAGGGCCTGGAGCCTTATGCTACGGGTATGGCCACTGCAGCCAATGGGGAGAAATGGAGATAAGCTTTCTTCCTGAAAATTGAAATTCTAAGTTGTCAGCATCATTAACTCTCAGATCCTGGCCCATTTCCATGTCACTGCCACCTCACCACCCCTCCTACAGTAGTGATGTCCCTTTCAGGTTTTTTTCAGGATTATTTTATGGGTTTTCCAGTGAAGGCACTGACTGTTAGAAATTTCACAGGAGAAGGTTGTCTTATGGCAGAGATGAACTATTTTATTGCAGTCATCATTCATGCCCCTCTTAGGAGTAATCCACAGAACGAGGGTTGGAAATCATGGACCTGTACTTGCAGCACTGTGCTTTGGAGCTTCTGCGTCGCCTCAGTGTTTGTTGTGAAACAGCCATCATGATCCACTCCAGAGGAAGGAATGGAGTGCTCCCATAGTGGCAACCTACCTTTTGGGTGTGAATGACTGAGGTCAAAAGCCCCATAGAGAGAAAGAGGAAATGAACCGCAATCCAATCCATCTAATGCAGCTATTTTGTGGCCTCAGTGTCTGAAGTATCTGAGCATTTCAGAACGTTTATAAGTTATTTATCCTCTTAGTATCCATTGCTTTTAATTTCCCATTTTACAGAGGACAGATAAAGTACAAATTTCAGACTTCAGTGTTTCTTCCTACCCTAATTTTAGATGTCTACAAAGGAGATACTGCAGGCTAAGCTAGTTATCCAAGCTTGTTTGCAACGAGTGGAGAGAAGTCACTAATAGAAGGTGATTCCCCTGTCTAAACATACGTGTTTAACCAGTTCCAAAATGTTTCCCTGGAGATTCCTTCATTGGCCCTGTCATGATTTTTTACACCTTCTTGTTAATGCATCTTCCTGTTCAAGGAGCTGATATTTGTTAAATGGGATGTGGAACTCCTCTGCTATAGCATTTGCTGC
>JAVKLA010000001.1:36911727-36938342 GCA_034782735.1 Sagittarius serpentarius
TGGAAGGTGTCCCTGCTCACCGCAGGGGGGGTTGGACTAGATGGCCTTTGATGGTCCCTTCCAACCCAAGCCATTCTGTGATTCTATGATTCTATGATGGCCATCGTTGTAGTGCAGGTTGGAAGGCTGGGGTCCCAAACACCCTGCCCTTGGAGAAACAAAAGTGGTAATTTAGGTTATTCCACATGGAGGACTAAGTTCAAGGGTGACATGGCTCAGAGAGGTTTATCCAGACCTTCTCTGAAATCCGCCTCAAACTTGGCCTGTTTGTTTCCATGAGAGCATCTGCACGCCTTTTTGCAGATCTCCCAGCAACAATGATATAAATAAACCCCTAGACTACAGGGCTGTCCTGCCAACTTGTCCTGCCCTTTCCTACAGGGGGGGCTTACTCCATGTAATACTACTTATATCTACATGGAAACTTCTTTTTTTTTTTTTTTTTTTAAATCTTGGCAAGGAAGCAGGAAAAGCTCTACCAAGCTAATGATTAATGCAAGGAATCACATCCTCACATATTGAACAAATAAATATAAGCTAATATAAATAGGAAAATACTCTTGGAATTTGTCAGTCAGTGGTCTTATTATCTTGAGCTCCAAAGCCAAAATTGCAGACTATGGTTTACAGATGCTTTTCCCCCTCCTCCTCCTTTTCCTTTTTCTTTCTTTCTTTCTTTTTTTTTCTTTTTCCAAGGCAGCTCAATGGGGCTTGTGGGTCCCTTGCTAGGAATTGCTCTTCTGACAGAAAATTCACTCCCCTTTTCACATGAGTTTGCCAAATGTTAGTGAAAAGGTTGCTAGTAAATATTCTTTGAAAACATTTATAGGTTTCTGAGGGTGCATGAAAACCGTTTGGGCTGCAGTTCACAGAACTTTCACCCCACCAGAGACCTGGGAAATTCTTCACCATGTTTTTTGCCCCAGCTACTCCGCCGTTCCCAGGATGCTTGAGACACCACTTTCTCTTTAGAAGTCCCACATGTGAAAAAAGAAAGGGAAGAAAAAAAAATGGTAAAAAGAATGTAAAAAGAACCCATGTTTTTACCCATGTTTTCATCTGGTTATCTGAGTTTAGAGGAAATTACAACCAGTCTTTCTAGACATTTAGGTGCTCAGTTCTCAGGGTCATAGACATGAGGGCTTTTGTCTGGGATCATTGACAAACTGGTGCAAGAAGACTTTTCTACATACTATATTTTGTTAGTTTTGGGGGTTTTTTGTTTGTAGCCCCCGAGCCAGACCCTTAATTTGTCTGAAGTATCTTTTCCCTAGCTTTCAAATACTTACTTGAGTTTGGGACTACTCTGAGTCTTCACTGAGAATTTAAGTCAGAAGAGTCATGGGATAAGTAGGCATATTTGTCAGTACCTAGCTATTCCCTGGGTCAGGCCTTCAGTTTTGGATCAGTGCAATAGAAGCAGAGGTTCCTGTGGCAACCATCAGTAGTGAAAATGACTGAATTTTCAAGTGCCAGCTCTACAATCTTTCTTCTTTACTCCATCAGCATTAGGAAGGGAGAAGCTGGTGAACCTGTTCCTACTTTAGGGTTCATGAGGCCGAATTTGTGTGCCAAATTCTGTGTTTTTCATTACCAGAACATTTTCCTCTAGATGATATTAATTCTCCCAGAATTACTCATTAAAGAAAAAAAAATTCCACAAACTACTGATTGTTCAGCAGAGAAATATTAACCAAGAGCTCCTCCACATTAGATGTTTTCATCACGTTCCTCTCCCCTCTTTGCTGCTTTGACTCTGTGAATTGCACTTTGGTAACAAGGACCTTTGGTTGTAAGTCCCTCCAGGATCTCACATGAATTGAGCACGAGAGGTCTTTGCTCCCTCCTTTCTGGGCCAATTGTCAGGATCACAGAAAACTCCCAGTACAGTTGGCAATCTCCTGCTAGAGATTTCAGCTGGGAGGACATGTGAACCACTGGCCAAAGCTGCAAAAAAATTTGAGCCGGTTTCAAGGTTCGAAGGGGAAGGAAAACAAAAAATACCTTTGCTAATTCCCAACGTTTCTGCTGACTCAGCATTCAGACAACTGGAAATTTCTCCTTGACTGGGAGAGATGTGTCCAAACATAAAGCCTGGACCTGGCCGTACTTTTGTGCTGTTAAAAAGTTTGTAACCAGACCCCCGCTCTATAGTTGGCCCCAAGCCAGTACTCACAAAGCAGAATGAAACCCCTCTTTGATTGTTTAATGCAGCCTAGGAACTAGAGCAGAGCTGGACACAGCCATGGTTTTGGATGGGAATATCAGGGGCCAAAGAGTACGCCCCACACTGGGCAATAATGCTGAGGGGCAGCGAACAACATTTCAGGGTCATAATTATTCATGTTCAAGGAAAACCCGAGGGTCTGCTTCAGCCAAGGACTCACCTTTCTGTTCTTCACAGATGAATCAGGGTCTTCAAATAAGACCCAAGTCTTCCCAAATTCTCATGTGAATGTTGTGGATTCAGCAGAACCGTGCTCGGACTTTGAGCTCCGGGAGATTTCCATGTCAGTAGTTTTGCTAATTCGGTCCTTTTTCTACACTTCTCTCAGAGCCCTCTCCCATAAGTACTCCATCTGCTCTAAAAGCCTGGGCTGCTGGAGTTGGCCACGTAATCAATTTACCACCCCCAAGCTTGGCTGACTTTGATAAAGAGGATTTAGGGGGTTAATTTGAGCCCTCATATTTCTGAGGGGACGCTATACTTAGGAAACTTTCTGCATTGCTCTTCAGCATGGATTAGTCGTTCTGCTTCCCATAAAACCTTATGTCTGCCAGCTTGCCTAGGATTAGAACTAAAATGGAGTGTGTAGATCCCATTGCCACAAATAGAGCTTCTGCAATAGGGCTGCTTTGCCTGGGATCTGAGCCAAAGTTATAAATATTGAGGGCCTGATTTTTCAGCCCATCACAGTTGCAGTATATATATATGTGTATGTATATATAAACACATACATAGATATGTGTTTATGTGTGCGATACCTCACACCCATGGTCACCCTGAATGCACACAAGCAAACTTTTTATGCTGTCCTTGAAAACTTCATAGACCAGGACAGAGCCATGCTACTATTAGCAATGTTTTGGAACACAAATTAAATTAGAATTTTTGTCCTCAGTGAGACAGATTTGATGGTTTTAACTCTCAAAGGGCAAACCTTCTCTCTGTGCTATGGCTTTGTGCGACATTCACAAGGAAAGATCACCTGGAGACCTGCTCAAAAAGGGAATTTTTGGGGAGTTTTTTTCCAGTTTATGGTTTCAAATGATACCTCTAGCACTGCATAACTGTGCTCTCTGCTTTCCCTGAGGGGAGGGTCTTCCTTGAGAATACAGAAGGAAAATGTCAGTCAGACTAGTCAGCTTGTTACTAGAAGCCTGTTGTCTCTTCTCTAGCTTGTTTGTAGACCTTGATTAAATCTTGAAAGGGGCACAGCTGTTCCTGGTACTAACTGCCAACCTCCTCTTTAAATGAGCAACATTAATTCTCTGTGTTGGTTATGTTACCGCTCATAAAAGATGGTGAATGGGCTCCTTGCCAACGGAGGTCCGCAGACATGAAGGCTGGTGGTGCAAACACTGTGCAGCATGTCTTCAAGAAGCCAGTCTGCAATGGAGAAGAGCCATCAGGGCCTTGAGGTGCTGCTGGTCGTGGGCCGATTGCGATCTGGCTAACTTAGCTGGAAAATGGTCCTGAGAGACTCAGCGTCAAAGGCAGGAGAGGAAGGACCAGCGGAGAGAAGTTCAAAACCTCCCTTTCTGAAACTGTCCAAGCCTGGTGACCGCTCTGAATGGCTGTAGGGACCGCACAGACACATGAATGCTGCTGAGAAGCAGAATTACTCCCCAAGTCTCTGAATTCCCACTGTCCTGAACAGGACCGGGATGAAAAAGCATGTCCACTCTCCTGTTCCTGCAGCCTTGGAAGGAAGGAAGGAAGTGGAGACCGCATGTGGAAGAGCACCCAAAGCAGAAACCTCAACAGCTGCTGTAAGCACAGGCAGAGGCAGAGAATCCTCTCCTTTCACAGCCTAACCTCACCGTCTTTTGCAGACTATGGTCGTCCAAAAGCCCTGCTAATGCAAAATCCCATGCATAGGTAGAAGGGCACGAAGATAGATTGTTTTTCCTTTAAAAATCCACAGTGGTAACACCTAAAAACCCCAGTCCCAGCTCAGAAGGCCCCCGTGGAGGGTACGGTGTAGATAGGTCAGAACAAAACCAACTATGCCTGACACTAAAGGTTTTTGAATTTGAGAGGCTATTTCATGCATCTGTATTAAATCTGCCCACTTCTTGCTGTGTGGGTCATCCTCGTGCCAAGTTTTCCTTGTAAATCAGGAGCAAAAAATATACTCCAGGCTTGGTGCCATGCAGTGAAAACACATGTCTTGTCTGTACATAATTGTACAGAAACTGGAGACTTTTATTTTCCGTGAGAACAGGCCCCTGACAATCAAATCCTGTCTTTCTGAGACACTTATCTGGCATCTCGTCACATAGTTTCTGAGGATTTCATATGTCTGACTTTACCTTCCCCAAACTCCTGCAAGGTTGGGAGGTGCTGTTGGGTTTTTGCACTGATGAATTCTTCCCAATATATATACTTTTTTATTAATTTCCTCAAAAAATGCTTATTAATTTCAACTAACATCGCTCATGTTGAATTTCTTAGGTAAAAAAACTAAACTGGTCTGACATCTCAAAAATTTTTCCTGTTTTTGTTTTGAAACGTTACACAGATGTATCTATATTTAACTTTTCTTAAATAGAGATAATACTTTTCTCTTCTCCCCACTTTTTTCCAAACCATGAAAATTAAGCAAAAAGTCTTATTTTGGACTGCATGGAGTATTTATATTTGACCTCTTAATAAAACAAACTGCTTTTTGTTGTTGATACTTTACTGGAAACATTTCAGATGAATCCCAGTCTACATATTTTTAATGCAGATTTTTAACCTTGGCTTATAAATCAAAACATCTTTTCATCCCGTTATCACCTATTATATCAATGAAGCTTGTGGCATAGGTGATTTAAATTCCTTACCTAAGGTCACACAGAGCACTGGTGACAGAGAGCTGCGTGGAGATCTCCCAGTCCTGGGGTACTGCAGGAAAGTGCATGAACCAGGACTCACTCTTCTCTTCAAAGACTCTCCAATTATCTCCTCACTCTGCAAACCAAGTGAAATTCTTTTCAGAACTCACCCAGTGAACTGGACTGTAAGAACTGGTGCCAAGGATTTTTCATGTTTTGAGATATTCTTTCTCTTTTTTTTTTTTTTTTTCCTGGGAAATTATCTTTTACAGAGTCAGGACACTCTTTCCCTCTCTCCCCCCTTCCCCGCATATTTTCTGTTTCTGCTTTTTTTCACTGTAAATCTGGAAGATTTCTGATTTGAAAAGCATATTTTCTCTTCTGTTAGGAACGGGTAGAGGTCTGGCAAGCTTGGCCTTGCCATCTGCCCCGTCAGTGAAAGCTCTTGTGCTTCCAACTTAACCCATGGAGATGACCTTCTGCCACCCTCTACTTCCTTTAGCATGAGATTTGGGGGCTGTTACTGCACATAAAGCAGACAGGCCTGGCTCCAGCTCTGCCAGGACCAGATCCACAGAGGTGAAACCCACAGAAGTCAGGAGCCTAAGTGCTCTCCGTGTGCCTAAATACCTTGCTGTGGCTGGACCCAATGCAGCTGCTGATGGCAGGAGACCCTGCCTCCATGTCGTAGCTGCTCTGTTCTGTGTCCTGAGCAACCCCCCCTGCTGAATTTTCCCACTCTGCAGAGGGAAATTAAATTCTTTGTCAGAGCTGGGAAATCCCCAGAATGGCCTTAAACCACATTCTTCAAAACGCAGTCGACACTTTGCAGTGTGCTCTGTTCATGCCTGCGCGTGCACACGCACACAGCAGCTTGCTGCTCAGTCCTCCCCGGGGACAGCCGTGAGAGTTTATTTTACAGTAACTCTCATACGGTGGTTAAAAAATGGCTCTCACAGCCCCTCTCAGGCTTCAGATCCTCCTTCTGGGCTAATGCCAGCACCCTTCGAAAGCAGCAAGAGAGACACATTTCCTTGGTCAAAACCATTCCCTCTGTGTCATGTTCCACCCTGTTTATTCACTGCATCTCCGGGCTGGACACACTAAGTAGGCTGAGAGGGCCAGGCAGATAACCCATCTCCTCTCGCAGATGTTTAAGGCAAGATTTGCAAGCTTTTGCCAGAAAGCAATGGTTCCCAAGTGGTCTGCCCTCTTGACATGATGGACCACCTCTGCCAGGTACTCCAGGGGTCTGGATGACAGAGGGGCTTGGGAAAATTCATAGATGACCATGGTTCCTTGGGAGTGCAGAGCTGGGTCGCAAGGTGACCTGGTGCCAGTCCCCTCAGATGGGCTCCCTGCCTTGCTTCCCGCTCTCAGGAAGGGCTGAAGGCTACCCTGCACCTCTGTCAGACACGGGGTATAACCATGGCATGGGGCTGGCTTGAAAGCCCTCCTGCCTCCCTCCCCATCCCTCTCCTGGTGGGACAGCATTCAGGCTGTGCCACTGGAGGGGGCCTTGGGGACACAGGTGGGGATTGCACCCCACCAGTGACTGTAGCCCCTCCTCAGCACCCAAAAAGGTGTGAGCACAAGAGGTAGGTGCTGACCGCAGTCAGTACCGTTCTGCTGCTCAAGCTATGGGCTTCCAGCTGGCGTGAGGGAGTTGCCCGAGGAGCACTAAATCACCTAGCTGAGCTAAGAGACGGGTGGGATTCATGTGGCCTTTTGAGCCACGTAACAGTACTTCTCTGCACAAATTCAGGAACCAGGACTCTGAGCACCACTGGTTCTGACTGGCAAAAATATTTCAGGTGCTCTGACATGTTCAACAAGAAGCTCAGGCTCCACAAAATGCCGTTGCCTGTAAAGTCTGGCCTTCTGTAATTCGGTACAGGCTTTCCCTGTACCAGCCACTTGGCAGACCACCTCTGGTTTTGCTCCGGTTGTGTGCCCTGCAAAAAGGATTTGGGGAGGCAGTTGTGTAAATGGGACTGCTCTGAGGAGAGGCAGTGGAGGGGGGAGAGGGACAGTGTTTTAGCAGAGACATGGGGTGAAGCTTCTCCCAGCTAAAAGCAGGCTGCGAAGCAATGCCGTATGCATCCTCGAGATGGATGAAAGTGCTTTCCCAGCTGTGCTCACCTGGATGTTGCCTAAAGATCCAGTTGAGGCGAGAGCCAAAGTTTAATGAGAAGAGCACGTGGGCTGCCAGCTGGGTCAGGAACCGTTCCCATGGTCACACGGAGTTTACAGGACAAAGCAAGAGGCACACATTTGCTGCAAATGTCTGAGAACAGGAAATGAGTGGAACCCGGAAGAGGGGGGGGAAAGAAATGGCAGCCAGGAAAGAGGTTTGCCTTTGGGTTCCATAACCTCCAAGAGAAAGGTGGTGAACTGGGGCTTGCATTGGTGTGAACAGGTAGGACCACGCTCCGCTCTCCAGTCTGGAGCAGGGGAGAAAGGACATGTGGTGGTGCCTACAAGGCTAATGTTGGGTGTATTTAGACTTCAAAACTCTCTGCGGGGGCAGGTGGAAGCACTCGGCACCCTGCTCAAGCCTGAAAGAAGGCTCTTCTGTATCTCCCCAAGTGCTGGCACAGAATGCCCCTGTTCCTGTGATGAGGATACAGGAGCTCAGAGCAGTGCGTTATCCAAAGGCATGCAGCAAGTAGACCTCCAATGAGAATTGCCCATTTTTCTGAATCCCTCCCAACAAAAAAATACACGTTTTAACGGGGAGGTTGTGCTCTCCGACCCTGTGCCCGCTCCTTCCTAATTCACATCACTGAAGATGCTTGTACTGATCTGTCCCGGTTTGTCCTCTTTCCTCTGGAGGTCTATTCACCTGTGGCTGCAGAGAAGTTCTAGTCCTGTCCTCCATGGGGATTTCTCCTGTGTCTGCAGTAAAGTTTCAAGGATTCACTTGCCCTCTGGCCAAAAGGTTTGGACACCTGCCTGCAGTACTAAGAGGTGCTGGCTGGGATTTCCCCAGCAGCCCGCAGGAGTCAGGTGCCCAGGCTGGCCGCAAGGGAGGAGTGCCTCAGCTCCTCAGGCTCCCTTCAAATCCTCCAGGAAGAAGCCAAAGGCTGGCTGGACCAGGTGTCCTTCTGGCTCCAGCACCCCCAAATCCAACCCCCTGTTGCCTGAGGGGATGCAGAAGCCATTGCTGCTGCCGGCAGCCAGCTGAAAACTGCTGATGTCCCCAGCCTGTCTGCAGATGTGCCTTCCTCTCACTCCTGGACCTTTCCAGACTGGTTGAGTTTGTTGGGTTTTGGTGTGGTTTACATAGATTCTTTGGGAAAGTTTCTCACACCAACTTGCCCCTAAGTTCCCATACAAAAAAAAAAAAAAAAAAAATCCTGGCATTACACTTGCCAGAAACTTTTAGCTAAAGTAAAAGCCAGTAGCTGCTGCTTTTTTTTTTTTTTAAGTGGTTGTTTTAAATTTAAAAAGATAAATAAATTCAAAGGCACCAGTCCAGGCACTGGTTTTAATTTCTGGGAGGAGAAAAAAGCATCTGAAATCACTACCAGTTTTCTTTCTTCCTGAGACTTGTAACTTAGAGTGACCAAAATTTATTGCATTTTTTGACAATGAGCAGAACAATATCCTCCAGGCATTCAGAACAGGAACCTTTCTGGACCATCCTGAATTAAGATCCCTGCTTGCAGCTGTGAATTTGGTGCTAAGAAATATCTAATGAGTAGATAATACCTTCACCACAACACCATGCACCACCCCCTTTTTATTTTAACATGAGCTTTACTGTGAAAGTAGGAAGAAATGAATTCTGGACAAATAGATGGAAATCCTCCCTGAAGTCAATCTTCAGGCTTTGAGGAAGAAGAGACACATAAAGCAAGTCTTTGGGTCCATCTCTAAAATTAAATGGCAGAAACTGCTGACACATATGGAAGACTTTACACCCAAAAGTTTTGGCCTAGAATATTTTCTTTTTCTGTTTAATTGTTATTTTTTTATTTCACCATTTTTAAGTGGCTTGCAGCTGATACATCTCTGCCAGTAAGTGAGTGCAGACTGAGTCACTGTTTTATATAGATCTGTCCATAAAGTCATAGAACTGACTTGAAATTCCTTGCCAAAGAGGAGGAAAGTTCAGGGGAGAGTAGACAGAGGAAAGGGCAGAGGACTCTCCAGTGTTCCTGACCCCTTTGCTCAGACTTTGTGCTGAGAGCCTGATTTTTAGAAGATTGGCTGGATGGTTGATCTTATGGAGGTGGTGTGAGAACTGCTCCTGATGGGGTTGTAACAAATGGAGGTTTACAATGGCCACGCTGGATGCAGCATCAGAATGAAAGCTTCAGTCAGTTTTGCATCATCTGATACGAGTTTGCCCAGTTTGGGAGAGAGAGGGTTGACTCTTCTGGGTGTACAGCCAAATGTCTGTCCTTCGCCTGCTTGTTGTGCTCCAGCTCCAAACACAGCCACTGAACATGCTGTGCCATCTCTAATGATGAGCAAGTATCTAGCTGCTCTTTAAATCAGGACACTCAGGCCTGTTCCTTCCCAACAAGGGATTTCCTAGAATTTCACAACAAGGCACGGACCAAAGGCATTTCTGGGCTTTGCAGCTCTGGCCACCTGCAGCTCCTGGGTTTCGCCCCATGTTGCCTCACTGAGGAGGGGGCCCTGCTAAGGAACATGGCGTTTCACCCGCATCTGGCACCAAAGCAGGATGTGTTCAGCTCCCAGAGTCAAATTTAGGTCCATTTCACAGGAAGGCTCGTTCAATTGCAATACAGCATATGTTTGGCTGGCCAGGTTGAACTCCGTGGAGGTAAAAAGCAAGGCAGAAATGCCAGTAATTCTGGCTTTGCCAGCGATGCCCTGCGGCCCCAAGAGTCTAAATCTGCACCTGACGAGACAGCTTTGATAAGGACACATCTTTGCAGGAGTTGCGATATTACAATAGCTTCCAGACGTGTTTTTTTCCTGAGCTTTGCAAGGCATGTTTGTCTCATCAAGAGGAGTTTTAGCAGTCTGGTAGTGTGCTTGGGCAAGACTCTCTCTTGCCCCTCTTTTTTTTTCCAGAATTATTTTGTAGGGTTGGGTGGGGGTATTGTAGGTAGGACTTGATTAACTCAGAACAAGATCTCATCTGCTCTGGTAACACAGCTTCCAATTTGTTGAGGACTGAAGCACCCCTTCAAATCTTTTGTTTAAAGAAAAAGAGCAATAAAACTGCTGGGGAAATCCCGTGGAAATCACGTCTCTGCCGAGATGCTAATCTGGGTAAAAGGGCTGCAGGTACAATTTGGCGAGCTGAAGGCAGTTTTCTTTTTTTCAGCTGCCTGGCTGATTACACCTGCAAGGAGGCACGGAGTGCTCGCTGCTGCCGCCAGCAATGCTGCTCAAGGGCCGTGAAGGCAATACATGCAACCTGCCCGCTGCCCACCGCTGAAGGGATCTAGTCCCAGCCAGGAGGTGACACTCGCTAGCTGCCTTAAGTGGGCAGCATCTGGGTCTGCAGTATGTGACGTGTACGCTCTGAGGACTGGGGAAGGTGCAGGCTTGCATGCCGCTGGCCCCTGATGATGCCTTCGGGAGGAGGCAGGTGGGATGCACACGGCTGAGCTACCCTGAAAGCCACAGCCTTCAGACGTGGGCTTGACACATGCTGTGGGCCTTTCCCTGTCCTTCTGTGCCCCCCCGCTGCTGCTCGCTTGCAAACTCCTTCGCAGGACAGAGGAGGTGGAGGTAGATCCAAAATTAACCCATCTCCCTGTCCTGAAAAGAAAGGGAAGCTTTGCTTGCGTGTTACCCAAGTAACCAAGAAAGCAGCCTCCTGACACTGGCGTGTGAGTCCTCAGCTGGTTTTATAGCCTTTTGGCAAGGTCCTTCCCATGAAATGATATTACCAGAGCCTGTGAGCAGAGCTGCTCTAATGAGGAAAACTCCTGCTTTCTGCAACTGCTAATGTAATAAGTGGCAATTTTATAGCTAAATCAGAAGACAAAAAAACAAGGGGAGAGAGGGAGAAGAAGTAAACCTCTCTATTTTAAAATGCAGGCAAAGAAATCTGCAGGAATCTACTGCTGCCAATTATTTTAACAGCTCCAACCTGTTTCCTCAGCAGAAGGAAAAAAATAAAAATACCCCCTCCAGCCCCTCCTTCCCTGTCCTTTGGGAAGAGAGGGGTTTGGATTAGCTCTTCAGAATGAAAACAAACACATCGGGGCTTTTATAGAGCCAAGCTGTTCCTGCGTCTTGAGAGCGGAGCGAGAAAAGATCTAACAGGTGCTGCGTGATTTTATATGGCAGCGTCGCAAGAGGCGCTGGTTCTTGCTTGTGAAAGGAGGCTTTCTTTGCCCTTCAGCTGGTGCCCTCCTCTATCCCCGGAGCCGATGCCTTCAGTTTAACAACCTATGGTGGTTATTTAAGCTCCAAGCAGCGCCAGAAGGCTACGCTTGTGTCTGTCATGTTCCTTTCCCCCTGTAAAAGGTGGGTCATGTGGCGAGTGACTCCCTCGATGGCTGGTGGGACTCCTGCTCCACTCCATGCCCCACCATGGGTGCTCCTGCGGGACCAGGGTACAGCTACGGTCAGGGCTAGAAAATCAGCTTTCCCAAACGACCCAGCCCTATCAACCCCCCAAGCTCAGGTCCGCGTGGAGGTAATCCTACAAAGCGGGCTGCTGGGTGCAGCCCAGCCCTTCTGAAAGTCAGGAATGAGTTGCATTTCATGTCATTATGCTGCGAGAGACATGCATCCTACAGTAACATATGGCTCTGAAACTCCCATGAGCCCTGAGCAACCTTGGGACATCCAGTCTTCCTCCACAGCAGATGGGAAAGCCCCTGGATAGAGAGGGGTCAACCAGCAGCAAAGTGAAGAAGTATTCAAAATCCGGTGACATATAAATGTAAGCACTGACATAATTTCCAGGGAGTCCCCAAATGAACCCCACAGGCCCTGGCCCTGCCTTGCAATTTGCTAAGCAAGGAGATACAGAGGCCTCCGCATCCTTTCGAGGAGAGACGTAGCGTGTGATCGCATCCCCGTGACACACAGCTACCAGGCAGAGGTGACGCAATAGGGATGGAGGAGGTCGAATCACAACTATTTTAGAGGGTCTGCTGGGACAAATGCTTGAATTGAGCCGTATTTGGGGCTGGCCTTTTATTGTCTTGTTGCTCTTGCCATAAAAATAACCTCCAAATTAGCCCCAGCTGTTAGCAGGTTTCATCATTAAAATTTTGTTTGCTATCTGAGAGGAAGGAAATAAGCCACTTAAAGAACAATATTGCATTTTTTCTCTTTTCTCCCTCTCCTTCACACCCCCCACACATACACCATGATGTGTAGACCTGGGTTTCTCCGTTGGGGCTGGTGAACTACTGTCAGATAAGACAGCAGACACCATTCCACAAACTTTTTTGTTTCTTTTAGGAACCATTCCTTTCCCCCTTGACACGCATTCTCATGCACAAAAGCAAAGGAACAAATGCACTGAGGGAAAAATTCAAGCTATAAACAAACCTTCAAAGTTTTAGCCACATTTTTACTTGTCTGGAAATGTGGTAATACCACGCAAGGCTGGCTGTTGTTGTACAGATCCACTAAGCAGATTAATAGAGTGCAGATCAGCAGCAGGGAAACATATGCAAGCCACTCAGCTATGCATCCAGATAAATATGGAAGCCCTTTAGCACCTGGCTTTCTAGCAGCCCCAGTATCCTCTTCAGCCACACCATACTTGGGAGGGTAGAGAAGCCCTCAGCAGAGACAAGAGCATGCCTTTCTGATTAAGCTGGTAATCTGCAATGTTCGGCTTTTCCCTTATGCCTTTTGATACTAGGGAGGGAAGATGGGGAGGCATGGACCACGCTCTGCTGCAACTTTGTCCCCTGCCAAAAAAAGTGCAAGTTTTGAGGACCATCTCAAGGACTGCAAGAGGATACAGGAGGTGCTGTGGGGCTGATAGGGACATCCAAGCCTCGGAGCAATTCAGCTGGGGATTTTCTACATGGGAAGGTTATTAACATTATAAATGGCTCTTGTCTTGTTAGGCTGAGTTGCCACTCAGTCTAGTTCTTTGCAATGGGGCCCAGCTGGCTTTGTAGCTAACTAATCATCAGGGTGGGTATTTTCTGGCAGCATTGAAGCAAATTCCATGGAAGTGATGGATCCTCCTTGCCATGCTTGACAGTGGATTTTGCTTTGAATCTTGTGACAATTTCATTGTTGATTGTTGTTATTAAAACAGAAAGTTTTTGTGGAAATGTATTGATTTCAGAGAAAAGTGTCTCTTAGCCCCAGCAGCAGATGTGGTCAAAAAAGGAGGGAGTAGGTGCTCATTTGAAGTGGGGAGGTTCAGTTTCAGATTCTGGCTGTGTTTTGCTGGTTTTCTGGGTGCAAACCAGGGCCATTTCACCTTGGTGCTCTTAGAAGGGGTCCCTGTTCACTGACAGCTCATGCTAAGTGGCTCTGCCTGCTCAGGTAAACAAAGCCACATAAAGAGCAGACTCAACTGGAGAAGCAGAAGTCTGTGGCACAGGGATAAGATGAATTTTAGGGGCCAGAGAGAGCTAAAGCAGCTGGTTACTTCCTTGGAGACAACACACTGGCGCCCCTGCCCCAGGGAGTCTCAATCCTGTTGCCAAAGGGAGACTGTGCTGGGTGTTCACTCCACTAATCTGTCCTGGCATCCAAGAAATAAGACATTGTACTCACTATGCCCCACAATCCAATGAATTTCCAGGCAAGCAAACTTTAAAAGTGAGTAGGAACCCTCGCAGGTGCCATCTGAACCTGTTTTTTCCACAATGCAGATCAGTGCTCTGCTCTCTAGGAGGAAGGTGGGGAATTCGGTGAGGGGCAGGAGGTGGCGAGGGCACTCGCCGTCTCTTGACAGTGTTTAAAACATCCTAACTTCATTCCACATTGCAGCAAAGCCTTGTTTCTGAAACCTCAGCACTTCTTTGTGAAATGACATTCTTGGTCTGCAGCCAGCCCGAAAAGACAGTCTCTGAGGTTATCAGTTCAGCTTCAGCCCAGGAATGATTGGGGAAAGGAAAAAAAGCTAATCCATTACTTCTTGACAGCTGGATTTGACTCTGTGTGGAATGGGTTTGTGGGCTAAGGCCAAGTGGAGCAAAGTAAAATGCTAGTTTGGTTGGTTGTTTTTTTCCCCAACTGATAGTAGTTGGCAGAAGCCAAGGGCTGAGAAGAGTGCAAAAGAACCTGTATCACCCCAGAAAAAATGATTTGAAATATACATGTATCCCCAGGTACAAGCCTCATGCCACCCCTGATAAACCCCGTTGGTGCTGAGTGGAAATATCTGACTATTAATGTAGCAGGCAAACAAAGAAGTGAGGACTAGAAGAGGCAGATGCGTTACTGAAGCCTGGTTCCCTGCTATTCCTAGTCACTACTGTATATCATCACTTTCACAGCTGGATTTTACTTGCAGGGGCTATAGGTTCTCAAATATCACAGCAATGCTCCCATGAGAGTACCAAGACAACAAAACCCTATGGAAAGCCATGTTTGTTTGGTTTTTTTTCCCTAACCCTACATGCAGCTATTTGGAGGAAGTTAAGAGTTTTCCCTAACTTTCCAGTTTGAACTTGACTAGCTCCCAATTTGAATCAAGCTTCTTCAGGGAGGACATTTTAAAGGGTAAAAAAGAAGACGTATGATGAGCCATCTCTCCCAGGACACTCTCAGCAATATGATCCATAGTGTATGTGTAAAGGGAGAGCATAAAATCAGGTCATGTATAATGTAGTATTTCCCCATGATATCCTCTCATTAATCACTTGTTTAGGAACATTTCAAGCTGGAGGCTGGATTTAGACTGTTGTATTAACTACTAATGGACTTTTTCTCCCCAAAATCATCTGGTTTTTAGTCTATTTCTGCCTTTGATTTCCAAAGTAACCTGTGACAATGAGTCCCACAGCATTCATTTTAAACATCTGTTTCCAGAAACCCAGAAGATTGGAAAAAACCTTTTTTAAAAAGTTGCTTTGGTGCTGCCCAGTGCTTATAAACAATCAGGTACCTGCATCTCCAGTGGTCTACCTCATTCCCCAGCCCCCAGGAGCTTAGATGAACCCAAGCTGTGGGCTGGGATACAGAAGGAGAGCTAATGCTCAATTTTAGGATCCAGGATTTAGCAATTCTTTGGATCCCATAAAGAGCAGAAGCAGCTGCAAAGCTGAGCTTCAGATGTGAACTTGCAAGCTTTCTGAGACCTATGCCACTGGGATTTAAGTGGAACTCACAGCCCACTTCAGGTTTCTAATGCTGCTTTTGTCCCATGGCTGGCTCCGTTCCTGCCTGCTTCTGTAACTCTTGGACTTGAGCATGTACAGATAACAAGGGATATAACAGGAAGGGCAGAATGGTTCATAGACCCATATACAATCATATTTTCACCCTAAAAAAAGCTCTGATAATAGACATCAGCCCCCTGCTGAACTCCAAAGCATGTTTTTGTGAAATGAGTCAGAAATTTCCAAGTCTTAGGTGGATGCTAGATCTCCAGGAAGATCTGGGGGAGCTGAGGAAGGTAGTATTTGGCTGCTTTAAATACACCAGGAGAATCGTTTGATTTTGCTTTGGGTTTAGACTATCATTTTCCTTCCTCTGGTGATGTTCACTAATCCTGGTATACAGGCTATGCCACTGAGCCTGATGAAAATGGGTCAATAGGTTGCAACTCTGGAAAACATCTATGCTCCAAACTGACATCTTTTGCATTTTCCACTGTTCTTTTCAAACTTTTCTGGCATCTGGGTGGGATGTGAATGAGTCCTGGAGAAGACAGCAGACCCATCCAACAGTTCATGTCAGACAGCTTGAAGTGACAAGCTGATATTGAAAAACAGCATATGGAAAACCTTAATGTGTGGAGATTTATGGAGTTGCTTCTGAAACAAAGTAAGGAACACATCCCCCTCACCCACCTCCTCCTTTCAACAGTTTCCCTCTTGCGTGGTCTGAAGGTCTGATCCAGCCAGGAGACAAGATCTTGGGAGGCGAACTAATTGGGAGGGACTCGGCCCCTGCAGCACCCTCAGCACATTCCAGGATGTGCTCACTGTCTCTTCCTAAATCTGGGAATAAGCTAAATGATCCATCTCATGGGGCGACTCTGAGACACTTGTTGCTTCCATGGGAAGCACTTCACTTGCTTCTTTGTCCCCTAGCCGTCCAATGAAATCCAAAGCAATTATAAGGTGTAACTGATGAAAGACGAAGAAGTATGGGACAGGTGTAGAAAAGGGTGAGCTTTGAAGGCTTTCGATACAAATCACGTGGGGCCAACTTTTCTGACCTTCCAAGTCACATACTAAAACACTCACACATGCAGGAGCCCCAAGGCATGCACAACCTAGATCAGAAAGCTGGGGACTGGGGAGCATCAGTGATGGTGAGACCGATGAGACATGACCAGAGCTCCACAGGGATCCATCAGTCCTTGGAGGAGCAAGGCCATGGACCCAGAGAGCTAAGGTGTTGTGGGCCAGAACCAGCAGCTCGTTTCCTTCATTGGCTGGAGGATCCAATCACCGAATAGAACCTGCACCAGGTACCAGGAGTCATCCTTTTCAATTTCTCCAGTAGCTTCTTTCCTTTAAAAATCACATACATACCAAGAAGGCAAAGCCTATGTGTTCTATCTTTTCAGGGCTCCAGTTGCAAAAAAGACACCTCAGCTTCTAAATTTCTCCACTTTTTTTTTTTTTTTAGAACACAAGTATGTAATGCTTTTACTTTTGGTGTGGAGCAGCTTTAACTCTGTAAGGACCCTAATGTTGAAGGAGACAAGCAGGCATTTCAGTTGTAGTGTTTTGCTTTTCTGCTTTCACATTTTGCCAGTTCCTTTTGGGAGGGGGCGTATTGACTTTTTGTTCATTTAAAATCAAACTTATTCAGGTTGAAATTGTCTCTTCTGTTTGCAGAAAGAAAGATAGCAAGCATTTGCATCCTGCTATGAAAGAGGAAGACTGCTCACATATGCATGTCTGAATGCTCTATAATCTGAGCATTTGGTCTTTTTTCTGAAATATGATGGTTTTGTCTTAGCGAAATACATCCCTGCCTCATACTTTTCCTCCTCAAGAAGCTTTGAGTATTTTCAGCCTCATCTGTGTACTCTTGTAGCCTGCACTGATCCCTTTTCACTGATTACCCATAGTGATTAAGGTTAAATTTCAGCTCATTTGCACCCCAGGATGTGCCACTGGATAATCCTGAGTTCTTTTAAAGTGCAGCCACTGCTTCCATGCAGTACAGGTGAGATTTGAAGCTTGCAGGCCCTTTGTAGGTGTTTTTAGTTTGCAACAAAGAAATCTGGAACAATTATAGGAAAACCAACAATGCTGAAGCACAATCTTACCTGTGCAGTTTAACTGTGCAGTAAGTATTCAAACTTCTGTTTCTTCCCTGTGTTTATACTCTTTCCCCATCCCCCCATTAGGTTGGTGCTTGTCAGAATTAACCCCACCTGTCTACAGGGGATGAATGAATTTCCAGCACACTCACTCAGCACTCCACAGTTTCCACTGAAAAAGCCCTTGAGACTTAGTGACAGAACAGTCAACAACACTATTAAGACGTATAAAATATCTGTAAAACATCTTCCTCCTACAAGCTGACAAGGTGGGTTCTCCTCGTCTTGCTCTATTTGAGGCTATGTTGCAGTACCATATTAGCCTGGGAAAGTGGTCTCCATGCACTTGAAACTGAATTTCTAACCTGTTTAGGCTCAGGTATACCCTTGGATTGATGTGTGTGTATATATATATATATAGACTCCCTGGGGTGGGGCCAATACTCAGCACAACTGGGAAATGTGTGCGCTCCTTAGCTTTAGGATTTTGGTGGTCCAAGTTAAGCAAGTTGTCAGTACTTTGTAACATTTACTGCATTTTCTTGCACATTAACTGCCTTTTATGGGTGGGAAAATTATAGGCAGCTCCTTATGCCTGCTGTTGGAGGCAAGATCCATTCCTGGATGGGCCTTTGATCTTTCATTAATCCTGATGCTGAGAGCTCACAGTATGTGGTGGTGGCAGGTGAGGTCAGAGGAGGCTGTGAACACTGAGTGAGCAGTGGGGTACTTGGATGGGTCTGTCTTGTGAGACTGCAGCCTCGTCTTTTCTCCCCCATCCCACCAAGGCAGTGGTCCTTTCCTAGCGTCACTTTCCCAACGGCTTCAGTTGCTGCAGCCACAAGGATAGAGAGGAGCTAATTCTGCATGCTGAGGAACGGAAAGAGAAATAAGCACTGGACGATGGTGCTTCTACTAAGAGGAGAGCCATAGGTGGCGGGTAAACGAGTATGGTGGTAGATACTAGTGTACACTGGTGTATCTCCTTTGGTTTCTGTACGTAACTTACATCAGCAGAGGACCAGGGCAAAGACTGGGGGGAGAGGGAAGGAAGGAGCAGGCATGACTGAGCCCATATTCATGGCTGAGAGGCAGGAGTAGAACCTGGGGCTCCTGATCATGACAGCCCCCCGCTGCCTTCCCTTGAATTACTGCCTTGATTAGCATGATGTCTTGCCCCCGGCAGCCATGTGGCATTGAGTCTATGGAGGACAATATATGAGTGTTGAGAATAATTGGTTCTTTGATATTAGATTGCACAAAGGTCAAAGCGTACTGGGGAGAGCGAGACAGCTGAAAAGCCAAATTCCCTGCAGGCACTGTGGCACTGACCTCTTGTGCCTGCTAAAACTGGGAATCACAGATAACCTGTTGCGATGCCATGGCTTCTTGCACTGGAGGACTGCGAGATCTCAGTGCAAACACTGTGGTTTCCCGGCTGGCAACACTGGACCTCTTTGTAGCACCAGGTCAGGTTGTGCACGGTGGGGAGTTAGGTAAGGTTTTCATGTTATGTGGTCTGTCTTGTTGCATTATTCTAACAGATTAGACACTAGAAAGCTGCTCCGCTGTCTGTCTGTGCACCACCCTGAGGACACGTCTCTCTTCCCCTGAACTCTGGCAGCTCTGATTTACTTGGGACAAACCTGGTACCTGTGAAGGACCTTGCTGTTTATGTTTGTGGGCTCTGTGGTAACCCTGTGGTTCAGTGCCCTTCGCTCATGTCTCCATCAGCCATGATAGAATTTCTTAAAAAGCTGAAGACCTTTTCAAACTGCTGACCCCAAGAGTCTCAACGTGGAGCTTCATCCAATGCGATAGGATCTGCATCCACATTTTCCTCTTTTAGTACCACCTTCCATCCTCAGAAGGGCTCAAGTCTTCAAGATATGGCCTCTTTTCTGGAGGGTCCTACAGGAGAAGTCACAGTAACAAAACAATGAGAATTCAGATTCGTGCCCAGAAGACTCTGAATTTACATGAAAAGTGGGCAGCAGAGGTGTGCAGAATCCATCCAGAAGGTGGTGGTGCTACCTGACATACTGCAGCCAGTAGCTAATAATAAGTAACTGAGGTCCTTTCTAATAAGAGGACCTGTAGGCAAATGCCTTACTGTGGGCTGTAGGCAGATTCTGCTTTATCTTGCTGCATCTCAGCAAGCTCCTCCTTGATACATTGGATAAGTCATTTAGCTTCTTACTGTATTTGCCCTATTTGTGCTGTGGTGATGGTGAAGTGGAAGATGGATGGTGAAGATGCATTGATTCGGCATCAAAGTGACAAGAGGAATTAATGTTCAGGCACTCAGAGCCTACAAAGCAATGGCTAAAATGTATACAGGTTTTCTAGCGTGAGATAGAGGCTCTCTGGTACCCCTTCTCTTGTGCAAACCTGTTACATCCCAAAGCCTCTGTACAATTATTGTAGCACTTTAGTTCACAGACAGGCTCAGAGATCACAGATTTACAGCACCGTTTCACAATGCTTATCCATTGGCCCTGGCTCACTGGCCTTTTAAGATGTTAACCTGTAGTGAAAGGCAGATAGGCTCTTAAAGCAGGGAGGAGATTGGGGAATGTATTGAAAATTTTTATGCTGTCCTGTCCTGTCCTGTCCTGTCCTGTCCTATCCTATCCTATCCTATCCTATCCTATCCTATCCTCATTCCCTTATCATGCTCTCTTTCTTGTGAATCAATGTTTAGATATATTGGATAACCTTCATGGTGAAGTGGTTTAAAGCCAAGGTCTGCAGTGAGAAAGTGTCCTTATTTCCTTCCTCCTTTCCTTGCCTCTCCTCTTGACCTACTGGAGTACTGCCCCCATCCCAGCGCTCCTTGAAGTGCTGCAGGTAATTTCTTGTAGTGTTATAACTGAAGCTGAAATTTTCCAAATAATTGTTTGGGGAAAAGACTGGAGTTTGAAAGGAAAATGCTTCACTAAAAGAGAAATCCTTGGCCTGGCTGCACCTAGCAATGGGGCTCAGGCTGTCACTCCTCATCTCCCAGTCACCACAGGGTGTTATGAGGAGGTATCAAGGGTATGACTTCCTGGCAGCAGTTATTTCTTCAGAAAAAAAGAATCTGTAGAGGAAAACAAAGGTGTGCTGGCTGTTCAGCTGCTTCCCAAGGCAATGCCACAGAGCGTCCCAGGAAACACTGCCTTGCAAGGTTTGCTTTCCCAAGGCCATCAGTTGGTTGATGGCTGAATGAGAAGCCATGACATGAAGAGCCATTTCCTCCCTCTGCAGTGATCTCTGTTCAGGTCTGCTGGCCACTGACGCATTACAGTCAAGACCGTGCAAAACTTCTCCCGGTGTAGTGTGAAATTTGCTCCAGAAGAGCAGAAACATCTGGCTAGAGCCAGGAAGTGGTTGCTGGCTGGGTTTGGCAACAAGGGAACACGTAGTTAATACACTCTTACCTCATCAGTAGGTGTCACTGCAGCAAAAGACAGGGTCCAGTGGAAAGTTTCAGAGCGGAATAGAGAGGGGTTACTTTCAGCCAACCAACCAGATGCAGAGTCAGTTCAGTGCTTCCTGACTAGAGCCAGAGAACAGCTATGGATCTGGGTTTATGAATTGCTTGTAATAAGGCTATAGGAAATGAGAGATTAAGGAAATGAGTCATTAAGTGATTACAAAGACATGTGGAGCGCACACAGTTGTGGCCGCCAATAACAGAGCGTTGAGCAACCGTAAATTTCTTCTACGGGGGTTTTGGGAATGTTCCTGCTGAACTTGTATGCAGTAGTGAGTTACAGTTCGGTGGATGCAGTTGGAATGAACCGGTAGCAAGTTTCAGTCGCTCTTAGCACAAAACCCACAAAAGAGTTTTCAGCAACTCAGAATCACCCTTTTGATGCCAGGGCTGGTGACCAGTCCCAGAAGAAATTTTGCAACAATTAAAAACCAGTCGCCCTCTGACATGGTAGGATTTAGGTCTGGGCTTCAGTATGGATGTGGAAGCTTTAACCAAGGCTCAGTTAAAACCTCTTTGTCAGGGCCAACACCTGAAAGCTGACAATGTAGCCCTATGCTAGAACCAGCTTCTGACTCAGTTTCCACACCACCGCCAACAGAGCCCCCAGCAGCTGCTCTTCCTCCTGCAAAATGTTTCTCCAGCGTCTTGGGACTGGCATTCAGCAGTGTCACACGGGCAAGCATGGATAACCAGGTCTTGGGTCTGCAGAAAGCAGGGTAGGGAGGCAAGCAGCGCGGCTGCACTTGTTCAGCAGGTGCACTGCCATCAGCTGGTGAGCAGATGCTCTCTGGTGTGCCTGGAGGCCTTTGTTCACACCACGGTGAACCTGCTTCCCTTCCCAGCCTCTTGGACAGCACCCCTCTGGAGAGGCAACCCCCCTCCCTCTTCCCCTGCAAAGCCAGCACTGAAGATCCACAAGCGAGCTCTGCTCATTTTAAAAGTCCAGCACTTCAGAGACAGTATGGAAAGCAGGATCCAGAAGCTGTCACTCCAGGCATCTGGGATAAGTCACAGAACCCACCGAAATGGACACTTCACGTAGTCTGGCAACAAAAACACCCATCTTTTTAATCCTGTTTTCTGGGAAGCACAGTCAGGAAAATAAGACCTGAAACACAGGGCAGGTCAGCCCTGCTGCCCGCTATCAAACCCAGACTCTCCTGCTCTGCATGACCTTCTTGCAGGTTCTTGCTATGGCATCCTGTTCCCGAGTGTGTTATGCAGCAGGTCCAAACCCCTTCCGCAGATATGTTGCCAAGCAGTCAAATAGTATGGAAGAAGGAAATGAGGCAGTCAGGTATCTTTGATGCTATCTTAATGGCTTTACTAAGGACATACATCAAGTCCTGGTGGCCCAGATGCAGAAGAAAAAGAAACAATATGAGACGGGGTCTTTGCGTCCTTTCTGACACTTTCTTCACAGCATTTTGACTCCAAAGTGTGTTGGTTCTCTACCAGCAGCTCTGCAGGCTTGCAAGTGCTGGCTTTCAAACTGGCTCTAGTGGTCTGTGCCTTGTTTACTGCTGGTTCCCTCTCCCATATATCTGACTCCCCAACCTACTACCTTGCCAGGAACATAGAGATAGATGCAGGGAAAAAAACAGTGCAGGTCGTCCCTCCTTCTACCCAGTAGTAGGTTGTCATGTAATAAGGCCTCTCAAATCAGGCATCCTGGTTAAAAAAAAAAAAAGGCCCCATTTTCATTCTCTCAGTTTTATTTCATATTTACATTCAGCCTCCTCAGATCCTTGCTGGTCTTCCATGGAAACAGTATTTTGGACGTATACTATATTGTTTCACACAGAAGTTAATCACACCTGAGCAAAGATTGGCTGCAGTGCTTATAGTCACAGTTTGGTTTCACCCATTCCCCAAACTGACAACTCAATCTCTGCATATAGAATGCAAACAAAAAACATTCCCTGTTCAATTTTGCTCCCTCGTTTTCCCTTCTATTGTGGCACTAGCTGTCTTAGGAGGTTAAGACACTTCCAAATTCTCTGTAATGGGCTGGTAGATAGGAGAGGGTGGAGCAGAAAATCCACCATTCGTGCTACTGCAACAGAAGCAGTAATCTAAGCATCCGTGTGTACATAAGAGGCCCAGTATATGAGAGTTCCTGACCCTATGACTTTAAATCTGACTAGATAAGAGAGCCAAAGAGTGGGAGGTGAAACAGAAGCCCAGAGAGTTGAAAAGATTTGTCATAGCAGATCTGGGACTGGTGCCCAGGCCTTCTAAGCACAGCTGGGTGATGATATTATGGTTATTATTGTTATTAATAATAATAACAGTTGATGTGCCAAAAGCTGGTGTTAGGATAGGACTAAAGAGATCACCAAACTGAGCACAGTGTGGTGAATATTTTTGGCCAAGGAACATATCAGTGTTGACATCTTTCAGAATCTATCAGGCATTTTTGAAACAAAACTATTAGAGATGTTTTGAAATGGTACTTTACAATTGAGAATAGGCATTGCATTTAAAAGCAACAAAAGGAAAAAAACCAACTTTCTAAATGGTGTAAGTAATTAATAAGTGTAAAAAGCCTTTCAATTTCAGTCCAATGAAACATTTTCTTCAGATCCAAAATCAATCTTTATTTTTCATCCAAAACCTCAAAATATTATCATGTAGGTTGAGCCTTTTTTTCCCTTCTGATTTTCCCTTTTGGTGACCAGAGCAAAATATGTATCACTCACCAAGCTCCACTCATAAATCCTAAGAAAAAAATGTGTCCCATGGACTACATTAAACTTTATTATGTAGACTTCTCAACAATGAAAATCTCTCTCCCAGGCATTTTAACTACATCACCACAGTAACTATCCTACCATGCTACAACTTCTACTACAATATTTCTTTGTTACACAGATAACTGTGACCAAGCCCTTGCTAACGTAATTCATGAGAGGGAGCAGCATGATTGAAACAATACTCACGCTTCAGGGTTGACCTCTAAACCTATCATAAGTCACAAGTGTCAAAATCAAGCAAGGTTATACAGGGGAAGTTATGAAATTTCATCACTTATACAGATGTTGGATTTTCTATGCTGTAATGACAGAGTCAGGCAACTTACTTGATTGTGTATGTCCTGAAGAAAAGAACAAAATGACTTTATTTTTACTAGTTTTTATCTTTAGATGATGCTCACTATTTCTACAGCTGTTTATTTTCTTACTGTCTTTAGAGAAGTTCCTTTTTGTTTTGTTTGTTAGTATTGCTTGGTATGAGACAGTGCATCAACACCTTTTATTCGGAGCAAATCTAGCCAAGAGGCATATCAGGGAGATATTTGCTCCCTGATGAAATGTAAAGAGGAGTGGAAGTAGCTGTTTTACAGCACAATGTTTACAAAAGCTCAGGAAACGAAGGAGAAAAGGCATGTATCTGCAGGTGACGGTGAAAGCAGAAGCATAAGTAACTAACAAGAAACCTACCCAGACACTGGTCATCTACTCTTCTTGCAGAAAATGCTAAGTGATCTTAAATGATCAGGAGCGACTGGAGCTGCAGTTATGTCTCGTCTGAAAAGCTCCCTCAGTGCTCTCTGCTGAACCTCCCCATGTGTGTGTTCTCACAAACACATCAAGATCCACAGGCAGGAAGGCTTAACACCCTGTTGTGTCTGAGGTTGTCTGAGAGAAAAGTAGTCCCTACTAATGACGAAGCCTCTTCTGTTGGTCCTTCCTTGTCCTCCAAACACTCATTGTACTCAAACACCTAGGTCCTCAGAGAAGAGAGGTAGGTATGAATTTTTTTATATATCCAAATCCAGGTTAGAAGCACACACCTGGACAGCCCCAACTGAGTTCTCTCCTTGGATTTTCCTGGAGTCACCTAATTACTTCCAGGGTTTCTCAGAAATATTTGGAGTTTCCCAGACAGAGTGGCTTTTGAGAAGCTGCATTGTGACTCTATCAGGAGCCCGTTAATTCTGCCCCATATGAAGTCATGTTGTCCAGAGAGTGATAACATGCTGAAGAGATAAATCAGTCTGGCAGAGCCTTGCCTTCAGGTTGCGCACAGAACGGTGTAATCCTGGGAGCTCTCAGAAAAACACATCTGTATATTGAAGGCAGGATTTTCTTTTTTGGTTTTATGTTGTTGGTTTTTTTCCCAGGAGAATTAAAATGAACTTCAATAAATTTGGGTGTCAGAGCACAGAGAGGAAGAGAAAGCAATAATACCCACGGCTCAGGAGACCTACCAGAGGAATAAAAATTGAGAGCTATACCCAGACTGGCCACAATAGGTGCTCTGACATACAGGCAGCAGCTACTTTTCTCCACTGATTCCAGAGGGAGCCAAGCTCTGACAGTCCATCATTGTAACTCTCTAAATGCGATCCCAAACTGACTGATGAGAAAGCTGCCTGCGATGTTTGCCATCTGAGAGCGGCAGTATGGCATGTATGAGATAAGATGGATGGTAAATCTTAGAGTACTTTGAACTTGAGATGCCAGTAAGACCTTGAAAGATTGACTGTCCTCTGCAATGCATACAGTTCCCTTCAGGATGGCATGGGACCACACTAGGGTGGCAGGGGAAGGGAATTGGGGTTCACCAGCTTAAGTGGAATAAAGCACCACACAAAGCACTTGATTTCCCATCTCCTGGCTGCTTTTCCAGAACAAAATATTCAGGCTCAGTAGAGAAGTAAGAAGCTGAAATTTGATGTCCTGTGTTTGTACAGAAGGTGAAACCTGATATTCAGATGTCCTCTTCTGGCTTTACAAATCTGGATTATCTGTGGAAGGTTTCTACGCACAAGGCTGACTTTCTAACACATGGCAGAAGTATTCTCTCCTCTCCTCTCCTCTACACAAAGAAATATCATGCAGGAGTCAGTAGATGATGTGCTGGTCCTCATTCTTCACCCCTGCCACTGCATATATCATGAGACCTCATGTCTCATCTCTGTCCCTATTTTTCTAGTCCACCCCTCTCTAGCTAAGCATTGTTATGTTTCCAAATTTTGTAGCACAGCCAATATTAATGACATTTCAAGATAATTCTGAAACTGTAAATAAAATTAACAAACATGGTTGGGATTTGCAGCCTCTGAAGGCTTCAGTTCAAATGCTTTTTTTCACTGCCTTTTTCATATCCATCCCAAGGCTCTACAAGGGTATTCAGGTGATATTTAACACTAGCTGTACTGAGCAGTGGTTGTTGCTACTGATGTTTATGTTCCCTTGGATTCAAGACACACCACTTGAAATCAGGGGTCAATTATACATATGTGGAATGGCTCTTTGCTTGGAAAAACACCAGGGTGGTATCATGAGGCCCTTCAGGGACAACTAAACACACCCTTCTAGGTGAATGCCTATACTGCTTAGATAGCAAAAGCTTCAGTAACAGTAAAGAAGAAGTGGTGTGGGTAGGGAAAGGGAAGAAATGTATCCTACCAGAAATTTTCAGGTGAGAAAAGTAACTCCACCTCACCCTCATAATGGCGGCATCAAAAAAACAGGTGGAAAGGGACCTTGAAGGGCATATGGAATGTCACTACCCAAAGACAAAATCAGATCTACCCAACAGATATTCTTAAAATTACCTGGCAATGAAAACTCTATACATTCCTTGTGCAAATCTGTCCCAGAGTTCCGCTGTTCTTATTGCTTAGATCCTCTTTCCCTTTTTCTGCTGTTGGGAAAATCCATCATGGGCATGGACAAGAGGTGATCCCCCACCACACTGTAGCTGTCCTCCCAC
>JAVKLA010000001.1:36938442-36966592 GCA_034782735.1 Sagittarius serpentarius
CCTCCCAGTAATGGAAGACCCTGTTCTGTCTTGCAATGCATTCCAAAGCAATTCCAAAACATCCAGAAATTTGCTTTGAAAGTTACTAAGTCTGGCACATCAAAAATAAAAATAAGCAAGTAGCTCCATCATGAGAATGGGTGCCTGTGTTTAGAGGCATTCATGCAATAGGAGACAGAGTGAGTGGCCAGTGGTGTGGAAGAACAAGGCAGCTCCTCTGGCCATTGCCAGGATTAATGAAAGACCAGTCCTAGGAGTTTGCTCCAGCAGTTTTAGAAACAATAATAGCAGTCCTCCTCCTCCCAACGTGCTAAATCTGATCCTTGCTGATGTGAATTAATACCAGGTTTCAGTGCAGCCACTGGGGTAATGTGATGCTCTGGAGTGCTGTAATCCTAAACAGAGCATTAGGAGAGTAGCTCGCACCACAGCTGTGGCTCCTTGCAGGTGTTTCTTCCCCAGGCAGCCCCTTCAGCACTAAGTCTCCGACTCTGTGTGAGAGAAATAGGGGGAACTCCGTCATGGTCAGGCAACAGGCTTCCCTGGAAAAATGGGCTGGTCCAGTGCTGGGGCTGGTGGTACCAGGAGGGGTGGGGAGGGGGAAGTAAGTCTGAAGTGATATGGGTCTCTGTTTACTATGCACAAAAGGAGAGAGAAGCAGGTGAATGAATGAAACAGATACCCCTGTGTGACTCCCTTTCCCTGTGGACTGGGCACACAGTGCCTGCGTACACGTGCTCTTTGTTCCTGCGAGTGGTGTTCCCATTGCCCCTGTCCCTGCCCCACCGCTTTCCTTTATCCTCCCCCTTAAACAATCCCTGGCTCACACATTTCATCAACAATCCCCACTATTCATTTTTTCAGGGGCACCGAAGGCAAACAGAAGTCTCCCGAGCGAAGTTCTGCCTTCTTTGGGACTGCCCTGCTTTCCTTCCACCCATCCTTCACCACCCTCCTCCCCCAAGCCTTGCATCGTGTCTGTCTGCAGTCACAGCTCGGTATTAGGTTACAGCAGGCCTCCAGCTGACCTGGTGGGTTCATCCTGTAAAAATATCGCTTGTGCCATTTGTCTCTCTGATTACTCCTGGCTCATAACAGGTGGGGCTGCCAGCTCAAAGGAGAGCAAGATGGAAGAGCTGCTCTTTAGCTGCGTGCCCTCCTCCTTGGAGGGGATGAAAAAGCCCCATTTGTTCACTCCCCAAGGTCTTGGGTTTTTCAGAAACATGTTTTGTGTAAGTCCATTTAAGTTCAGTACCACTGGAGTCAGCGGAGGGACAGCAACAGCACTTGCCTGACTTGATTTCCAGCACAGCCTGTTTCTGTTTAGATGCAGGTCCCCATGAAATTCCCAGCTGACTTCTGCGATCCTCTCACCACTGCAGAAACAGGTCAGAAATTTAATTAGTCTCACAACAAATTCAGTGCTTCCTGATTGTCACTTGGGCCAAGAACTGCCCTTTTTGGCTGTTGGCTCTTGGGCTTTCAGTCTTGGTTGAGCTCGGGGAGTGGAGAAAAAGGATGGAAACAACTACAAAATAACAAAATATTTTGAGTTCCAGAAATAGATATTGGAGGGAGGGACTTCTTTTTAACTCAGAGTAGTAGGTCAAATTTGAACAGTTTGCAGCGTGGGTGTATTTTAGATGTAGATCTTAACTCAATGGCTCATTCCATTTCTGCAGTGATGTAACCTAGGGAATATTGTTCGAAAGTGCAAAAGAGTTTCCTCTTGCTCTTGATAGCAGCTTCACATTCCTCCTGGGATCAGGTCATTGTGGACTGGTTGGTGGCCCAAGGTTGCCTAGGTAAATAAGGAAATGCATAAAAGTTCTCTACAAAAAACAGGAGGAATTTAATGGCACAAAGCTCATAGAAGTTCTTGAAGATACAAGAATGGAGAAGCTCCAGGGATGGAAAATGGCCACAATCTTTCTGAAGAGCAGTCAGTAGCACAATAATTAATTTTAGAGTTACACTGGAGGACAGCTGAACAGAAAACTAAATTTGCAACTAGCAAATTTATTTTCAAGCCCTCTTCCCATCCATCAAAAGAAAAGGCTTTGAAAGAAAACATGCATACAAGAAAAGTGAATGTTTCTGTGGGCAATTTCACCTTCATCAGCCTGCAAATCTCTAATCAAAACCCAGAGAGAAAAAGAGAATCTGTATAGCAGGTTATGCCAACTGAAAATAGCCTGACTTTTCTTTGTTGCCTTCCACATACTTCTCATTTCCTCACGCATTATTCCAGCTGAGACTTATCCAGTGTAGAAACACTGAGTTCATTAAAATGGTCAGAGATGACCAGGTGCCCGGCTGGTGATTTCCTAACCCTGTAATAGCCTGTGCTATATCTGATCTATGAGGTCCAAGAGACCTCAGATAGAGACATTGAGAGCTGGGCTTTTCTCTTTCTTCCTTGAAAAGCTGTAATGAGGAATTATTTAAGGATGCTGCCACCAAGCTGGATGCATCCTGCACAGCAGGGGTAAGCTGAATGTAAGCATTGACTTTGTCACCTAGAAGACACAGCAATCCTCAAAGCCAGGTGAGACAGGAAGAGAGAGAGATGACTGCATCAGCCAGCTTGAAGGAGGACTTCAGAGCCATTTTTTCAAAAGGGGACATTTTCTGTGTCCCCATCAAACCACCTAAGTACTGATATTTTAACTTTTTAGCTAACAATGATCTCTGTCTTCCCTGCTGCATTTTGTTCTATTTCACGATGAAAACCAGAAAAAAGATTTAACTTCCCAGTTCTCAGTTTTCTGCTCAAGCAGTTCTACTTGGGAACTGTGGGCAATAGGAATTCATGTATTTTTCAAGAAACGCAGAGTTGCTGATGAAGTCTGAAATATAATTCTAGGTCATTTCTACATATGGATAGTTGCAGACTCTTCTGGAAGAAGAAACTCCTTTCTTGTGTTATACTTATCCGTGTTTTCATCAGTGTCCTTTAAGTTACACTGTCCCTCACCTAAAAAAAAAAAATCTGCAAATTAGAAAAGGACAATGGTTTGTCTGTCTTTTACTTCCATAGTGCCTAAATGAAGCACAAAAGACTTTATATAACATATTATACTGTATGATATTTGTTTCTACTTTACAGACTCAGGAACACTATGTCTCTTTATTCTTTTATGTCTCTCTTGCCTGTATTTCTTGGAAAAGGGAATTGGACTTGTTGCTGAGAATTTAATAGGCTTTGTGTTTAAAATGGACACATTTTCACAAAATTTAATCAGTCCAAAGAGATCTAAGCAGCTGAAAATAAATGTATTTTCTCTTTTCCAGTAAGCATCACTTTTTTGATACCTTCACTGTCATAATCTTGCCAGTTTTCTATTTTTGAGAGGAAAGTAGACCAGAAAGAACACGCATTTATGAATTACAATGATGTCAATAAATAAACCTTTTTATAAAAAGAAACAGAGTCCATTTCTCCAAGTACTACAGAGATCCCAAAATGACCATGCCCAGCGATGTTTTTCCTTTGCAAGTAATTTTTAAGAGCAAATTACCTTGTTACAAATGGAAGTATCATCGACATGACTACTTTGAAATCATAAAGCAGGTGACATGATCTACTGTATTTCTTCTTGCTGTGCCTGCTTGGCATAGGCTTCCTGAAAGCCTCAGGTGTTGCTCTGGGGATGGATTTCGCCTGCAGGGGTCTTCCATTTGCTTTGATTTATTGTGATCATTCAAAGTGTATTCTTATTTGGATGGTCATGGATTTACACACATAGCTTCCATTAACACTAAATGATGATACCATTAAGACAAATGTACAGTTAATCTCTGGCACCATGGAGATAAAAATATACCTCAGAGAGTGCTCTGCCTGGGCTGGAAACGTTCATTATCTGAGTTTCATTTCACAGCATGGAGCAGCATTAAAGGGCAGTTTTATAATTTTACCGGCCCTACCCTGTATTTCTTAGGAGGAAGGAGAGGAGAGAAAAGGAGGAGTTATCCATGGGAGAGCTGAAGGAAAATGAGATTGCTTCCTTCAAGCCCCAGCATGCAGACAGTGTTTCACATGAACAGCAGGGAGGATCAGATGTTTTTTGATTTCTTCCCTGGATCACCATCATTGCAGAATTGCTTCGGAACACCAGGGCACTTCCTACTTTTATTTTAGTAGTATCAAAGTAGCCCTTGGAGAGGGAGCTTCCTAGTCTCTCCCCAAATTCATGCCAACCAATAAACATGTGAAGCAAGAGATGATCCATACCCAGAAGAGCTTACAATGGACAAAAGAGTAGGGTCAGACGGCAATCCAAATCTTAAGAAGCAGGAAGCATCTTTTCATTGCTCTTCATCTACCTACAGTCCAGCAGGGTTTAACATCACTCATATTGCATACTGCGGTATGTTTTTTCGCAAGTAAATGTCTAAACAAAGAAAGAGTAGGGAGGTGGAATTGCCCCAGAAAAGCTCTGGTGAATCATCCAGGAGGTTCATCTGAAGATCACATTAAGACAAGTAACAGAGGAGTGAAGACTTTTACTCCAGGGATATTAAGCCTGATAACTTGTTTCTTATTTGCTAAGGTTTGGGCACAAGAATTGAGTGCCAGCCTATTCCAAAAGGGCATCTGACAGCGACAGGCTCTATGCTAGCCTTTGTCCTATCCTGGCAAGCCTCTCTTGAGAACACAAACTGACTGGTTTGTGGAAATAAAACACTGGCTCATGTACTAAGACATCTTTCTCTCAGATGTCTTTGTCACCAGCTGAAACGGCTCATTGAGCCACTGGTAAAATTTGAAAAGCACATTCGTAATCTAGCCCTATTCATCCAGTGCCCCCATGGTGTTCAAAACTCCCAGCATCTTGGGTTGTGACCACTGGGTAGTTACTTCACCACTAGCAAGCAAAAATACACCCAGACTCATCCAGCAAATCATGGGCAGGGAGGTATACAGAACCCAAAGGTCTGTCTCACAAGTTTTTTCTCCAAATCTTAAAATGAGCCCCTGCATGATGCAGTCCCTTTCCATGCTCTCCTAACTGAAGAGAGGTTATTTCTGATCTGTGGACCATCCTGCTGCAGAGCACCCATAGCATGGTAAGATGCCCAAAGGAATCAGTCAGGTGGACACATCCTGTAAGAACATCACAAGGAACAAGAAACTGAGGTAGTGCAATGCAGTGGACATAGCACAGAAATAGTAACTTAATCCCTGAGTCTGAGCAAGGTACTTCACCTTTTTATACCTTTCTCTTTCTCCCCTCACATTTTCTTTGTGTCTCTTTTATAGCCAATATAAATCATTGAAGCTAAACCACAGGAAAATAACTTGTACGTGTCTACATTAGAGGCTGGCACTAGTTTGTTTCTCAGTTGCTTTAGTGAAGGCATTTACATCACCAGCGTAGGTCCAAAGACACTTTGGTTTGGGCAGGGACTGTGCCTTTGGGTTTATTCTGTCTGCAACTTTATTATTACATTGGACACCACGACACATTTTAAGTGGTTCCCTGTCTTCAGCGGTAACTGAATATTGCATTTAGATAGCCCATTAGGCTCTCTTACTATGGTAATATGGATTCTATATTTCAAACACCACTAAACAGTTTTCCATTCCTGTGGGTGAATCCAAGTTTGTAAATTTTGCTTTGCTGCACAATGTCATTCAACAACCTGACCCAGCAAAACTCCTACAGATCTCACAAGACCCCTGGCAAAATGCAGAAGAGAAAATGTTCTGTGTAAACAGCAAATGCAAGCAGTGAGGAGGAGGTGGGGAATGAATGTGGTTCTCATTTAATTGCTTTTAAAGCTTTTTGTTGTCTTTTTTTCATTTCCCGCCCCCCACCCAAGACCAGGATATCATGCATGTAACAGAATCCATTCCGATTAGAAGGTTTTGTTACAGCTGTAATAAGCTTTCACACAGGGAAAGTCCCCTGAGACCTATATTTCATCTCAGCTTTCCCCACCGCATTAAACAGAGGGTTTGATTCGGGAAAACGGAGATCGAAATTCTCTCCTCCCTCACTCAACACTGGGAAGTAATGAGAATTGACAATTCCAAGGCTTGATGTGAAACTAGCATGGTCTGGACTGAAACTGCTTGTGTGATAACAGGTTTGGGGAATATTTTTGCTTTCATCTGTTTATTTATTATTCTTATTAATTATTCTTAGGCTTGTGATTTGGGGGAGAGAGGGTGGGAGAAGGAAAAAGGGAAGAAAAAAGGGAGTCAGTAGCTTGGCAGCACACAGCCTAAATCTAAACACCACACACGCTCGCCGTACCCTGGAAAAACCTGGATCTTATACAACAATTTCTGTAACAGCATCACTTGGATAAACCAGCAACTTACTTGGAAGGAATCTTTGCTTTCCTAGAGTTCATGTAACTAAGAGATAAAATGACCTTGAGGGATGGCAGCTTTCCTTGTAAAATACATTAACTCTTTCAGAGCAAGCCTCGCTGAAGATCCTCCTTTATCCATTCTGTGGTGAATCAGACAGGACAGCAGGGTCTGGCCAAAGCCTGCCAATGTGTCTTGTTGCGCTAACATTGCCAGGTTTCACATCCAGCCTCAGTTCTGATGATTTAAAAGGGAGACTTTAAAAATGCCTGGTCAGCATCATCTGTGAGTGCTGACAAACTTAATGCAAACAAATTACTTGACCCATGTTTACTTCTCCCCATAAAAGGGGCCTACAAGAGAGGGACTTTTTACAAGCGCATGTAGTGAAAGGACAAGGGCTAATGGCTCTAAACTGAAAGAAGGTAGATTTACATTTGATGAAAAGAACAAGTTCTTCTCTGTGAGGGTGGTGAGGCACTGGAACAAGCTGCCCAGAGAGGTTGTGGATGCCCCATCCCTGGAAGTGTTCAAGGCCAGGCTGGATGGGGCGTTGAGCAACCTGCTCTAGTGGAAGGTGTCCCTGCCCCTGGCAGGGGGGTTGGAACTAGATGATCTTTAAGGTCCTTTTCAGCTCAAACCATTCTATGATTCTATGACTTTGACCCACTTTGTTGTCCTTTGAAATGGACTGGCATCCAGGTTAGCACAAGGTCTCTCCCAAAGTGGTAGTCCCTGGGATTGCTCTATTGAACTATTTCTGTTCCCATGGTCCTGCAAATGTGATTTTTAAGAGGAAAACGGGGAATGAGACAGTCAGACAGCAACCAGTCAAATCTGCTGTGCAACTGCTTCAGAAACAATCAGTCCTGTGAAGAGCTGAACTGACTGAGTGTGGACTCTGGGGCATAATGTTATTTGGCTGGATTTTCTGGTGTTTAAAAATAGTGTTTTCCCTGCTGTAACTTTTCCCTTCAGAGGGTTTCTCTTCCCTCTATCCTAGTTGCCTATTTTCACAATAATAGTAGGAACACAAAACTTCTTTTCACACTCTGTCAGTTTTGATCAGCGGACAGATTCAAGGTTTTTAGTGGGTGACTGACAGACAGAGTGAATAATAATTCCTGTTTGCTTCAAAAAGAGTGAGGAAGAAAATTCAAAGTGATCATGGAGGCAGCTCACTGGAATCATTTAGAGAGGACAGATAAAAGGGGCCACTTGGGAGACAGCAGCAGCAGGAGCCGAGGGCTGTATACTTTTTACTGGTTACTCTACACCCAGATGTTGCGTCTGTAAGGAAGACTGTTTCATACTTCAGCATATTTATACAAAGAGAAATTCTGACAGCTTCCACTTTTCTCTCATTTTTAGATGATGCTCTAAGACCAGATGCTGCAAACCTTTTGGAATTAAAGAACTCCATGGAGAACCCTTTCACAGAGCAGAGGTATCCCAGCTGTGCTCAGACAACACTGACATCCACCTTCCCTTAAATTTGTCACCCCTTTTGCTCAGAAATGAGGACTTTCCTCCCTTCCTTGTACACATCCCGGGTTTCACCCAGAGTTGGCTGCATTTCATTGCCAACTGAGCTGATCCAGAAGGATGAATATTCCCTTCATCTTCATCAAGAAAAAGGAGCTTAAGCCATCAGAAGCTGTCTGCGGAAGAACTCTGTCTTTTCTGTGTATTCCTCACCTATCACTGCTCTGCAAAAGACTACTTAACCAAGCTCCAACAAGACCTTTGAAATGATGGGAGGGAAGGGTCTACCTGCTCAGCCCTTGTCCCCTGCTGAGCCTGTAGCTATTGGTGAACAGTTCCTCAAGCTGCTGCAGCTTCATGCATTTCTCTTCAAAGAGAGAGTGGTGTTAAAATCAGAGCTGCTGATGGAAAAGCAGCAAAGAGACAGATGTGCAGGGAACGGGAGACAGATGCGGCTCTCCCATCACTTCTGTGTTAGGGGTTTGCACGGCTGGGAAATGAAGAGGGAGACAGATAGACTGTATGCACCTTTCCCCACTCCCCCAGTCCTAGCAAAAAGGTGAAAGAAAGAGGTCTACAAAGCAACAAAGTAGTGATTTAGCCAGGCCAGAAACTTGTGCAGCAACTCTGCAAGGGCTCATACAAACACACACACCTTTGGCTGCTGCAACCTGTTTGACTGCCAGAGGGGACATGAGCCAGAAGACCAGGTCACCCAAAAAAACCCAAAAAATAAAAAAGAACCCAAAACCAGCAACAACAAAAAGAAATAGCACGCAGCCCTCCTCCAAAATAACAACAGAATCAGCCCCATGACAGCCCCATTGAAGCTAAGGGAGCCCCCACCAGGGATGAATTTGCCCTGGTGTAATTAATTCCCCTTTGGAAGAGTTGCCAGCAGGGATCTTAGATTAAAATCTGTCTCCTCCAATAGGAAGTACCTCCAGGAGCTCAGCATCTCCCCTCCCTTCCCCACAGCATGGAGCACCAATCCAAGTCCCAGTGTGAGACTTGAACCTACAGTGACCTCCTGAGCCCTGCAGTGAAGGATGTATTAGCCAATGAGTCATGTTGACTCTGGCTTGAATCTAAATGGGCCTCTTCTCTCATACCAGAGAAACCACGTTCACGCAGCCACGGACGTCGCTTGTATCGGATAACTCTAAATGCAAGAGCTGGGTGGTGCTTGTTGCTGTCATCCTTGCCTGGAGGGAAGGGGTGAGCAATGGGGTGGGGACGTCAAAATCCAGTTACTCCAAAAGTTACATCCTCTCTGTAATTTAGGATGCAGAAGAAATTGTCATCCAATTTGAACAGTAGAGACTAAACTAGCCCTCTGGTTAATGAAAATTATGACTTTTCTTTCTCTGTGGGTGGCCTCTTCTTTACAGGGAGAGAACAAGTGATTGTTGCTCATGTTACATCTTTTTGAGAGGTCACTTTTTACTTCCTTGTGTGCCTATCCTGTACAAAGCCAACTCACCTTCCAGTTTTTGACGTGCCACCATGAAGGTACCTTTGGGCCTTCCAAGTCGCCTCCTGCTGTGGCCTAGCTAGCAGAGTTGGTGGCCACCCTTGGCTCACTTTCTCCATGCTCCTTACAGAGACACCAGCCACTTGGGATCTCTGCATCCCCTGTGCAGGTCTTGGCTGGATGAAGCTGGAGCAAAGTGTGAGCAGACAATCAGGCAACCTTCACAGAAATCTCACAGGAGTGAGAGTAGGAGTTTATGGCCAAATCAGCTGGTGACATTCCTGGACCACGGCTGGGAGGCAGCAGCTTTCAGATGAGGAGGAAGACCAAGTGAGCCTCCCAGCCATAGATGCTGTGAGAGGGTCTGTGACTCACTGAGCAAAAGGAGGGATGGTTATCTCCTGGCAGGATGCCAACTTGACATTATATAGAAGGGATTTTGCCCACTACTGAAAAGCAGTCTACTCTCAGCTGGATGGAGCAGCTGGTCAGCAGGACACTTAATCACACATCTCTTGAGGTGTTCAGGTGGTTGAGTTTAATGCAAGATAACATTCCATGTCTGGGTAGGTAGGGCATTCTGTATCCAATTGTAAGTACAGGCTGATGAACTCCAGATACTCATGCTGATATTTGCCAGGACACTGACCATTTCAAACACAGGTTATCCTCTGCCTGATTCTTTTTCTATCATCTGCCTGATAACCAGCAGGATATTTGTGCTAGAATATTTTGCTTCTGCCTGCCTGCTTGTCTTTCTTTTGCAGCTGAACAAAGAAAGCGTTGTTTTCAGGATATCAAAACTGATTTCACTTTGATGAGCTTAAATTACCAGCTATATATCAAGGGAAATATATATCAGCCAGACCAACACCTCCTTTCTCAGCTCCTGCATCTGCCCACCTCCTGCCCCCCAGAAATATGTCAGCATCTACTCACAAGCCCTCATACAATTCTGAACCCTCACTGATGCTGTCTGTTACCTATTGACATCCCTAATGGTCTGCAAGGAAATGCAAATTGGCATTGATAGGAAACCTGAGAAAGCAACAGAGAGATTTACTGGTCAGGAAAATACTAGTTTTTCCTTTCCTTTTTCATATTGTGGTTCACTGGGCTGTCATGGAATGCAAATAACATTCATGGCATTAGCCTGTACTTAAAATAAATACTTCCTGTGGTTCTTACATATCTCCATTTCATCATATAGCACCTGAAAGGAAAAAAAAAAAAGGAAGGAAAGAAGTCGTTCGTTGCCTCCTGTACTCTACTGATGCACATGTTTGTCCTGCAGACATGAGTGCGTGGGCTGCACAGCTGTAATTCTGGTTTCTGTGTACTGTGCCTTTAAATATGAGTAGGCAGCCTGCCTGTAGGGCTGGGAGGGTGTAAATCTGGAAAGGCATTTAAGAGAAAGGAGAAAGAGATACCTTTTGCAATGTCATTCCTGTAGACACACAAGACAGAACAAATTCAATGGGAAACAAGCCCTCCAACCTGAACCCCAGGTTCAGTGTTTATCCAGAGCGAGCAAAATCAGATAAACTTCCCCAGCCAGGGCTGTTCTCTGAGGAAACCTCTGCTCCAAGAGTTGGCTCTGCTGAACAGCCGGTTGGATGACCCTGCCTAAGGCTGGCTGTTTCTGCGGCCAGCAGCCCCACAGTGGAGCAGTGCGAGTAACACCATGCACAGATCCTTCTGAGAAAGACCACTGACAGCCCGGCTGGTGGGTCTCCAACGCACATTGCAGCCACATTCCCCACGCTGACCTGAAGGAAGCGCCAGCCTGGCCAGGGTTGCACTGCCGCTCCCCCACCATATGCACACGCACCCCTTGTGTTTTGCCATTTCTTCATCCCATCAGTGCTGGGGAGTCTTCTGCAGATGTTCTGAGACAGCAGTCTCTAAAGAGGTTATGTCTACACCACAGGGCGAAGAGCAGTTTGAGAACAGAATTAAGCACCCTATAGCTTGTAGCTTCATCACACTTTTGGCTGCAGCTCAAGCTTAAAATGCCTGTGCCTGAGTTTAGGACAGGCTAAACTTGGAATAACTCTTGATGGGATGGATCGTAGCCTAAGGCATCGTCTACAATTTCCATTTGTGAAAACTCACGTGGACAAGAGCTCAGGCCCAATTTAAGGCAACGAACAAGTTCCTTCCCTGGCAGTCAGCCTATGTCCATGCCTACGCGCGTGGGATTGGGCCCATGCAAACACACCACAGTGGTTCTGTAGACGCTGCTGCGTAGCAGTTACACTCAGCTCCTCTCACTTTATATGATTTTCAAGCTCTCCATACCCATGCTATTATTTTCTTTTTGCTTTCCAAATGGAGAAGGACTTGTCCAGAATCCAGCAGCAAGCCAACACCAGAACTTGGAGAGCAACCCAGCCCTTCTGACTCCAGTGCCACAAGCTTTGTCTCCTAGGCAGAAGTTTTGGTCATGTTTGAATAATGATATTATCTCTGCTAGACTCGTCAAAGCCCAAAAGCGAGTCATTTTGTACCATCATCCCCTCCATGAGTTTCAATGGATTTCTGCATGTGTCTCCAGGTGAATGGAGCAGTTGCCCATAACATGGGATATTTTTGGTGTAATTTGTTGGGGTTTGGGTTTGGGTTTTTTTGAGATCACAGTTTAAAAAAACCCAAACCACCTATTAGATCCTCTGGGGCAGAAGATGGACTACAAACATCTTGCTGTCACTGTTCCCTGATTTTTGTTGAATGCCCACATGGTCATTTAAAGAATCATTAGCAATAAAGGTAGAGCATACGGATCAGATGCAGACTGGTTAGAAATGGATTGCTGTGGTGCTGTGCTTTACATAAACCAGGAACGACATGAAGAGACTGCCTGGTCATGTGCATTATATGAGATTTGGACATATATTTGGAATCAGTGTTCATACAGAGGTCAATGAGGGACAGAAGATGTAGATGGTCTTGTTTACTCAGAAAATGGTTTATTAATATAGTTTTAGGCTTATCCACAGGAGAAGACATAGCCATGCTAGATTATTTAGTTGATTCAGTCACGGAAGTAGCCACAGTGTAAATCTCTGCTCCTTTCATCTCACACAGAGAGAATCATACTTGTGTGTTTGTCAACAGGGGACTGAAGCCATGAGTCAGCATTCAGCAGACACTTCCAGTTCTGTACAGATGGTTACTTTACCACTTGGCAGTTTTAGATAACCTGCATGGAGGCAGAGAAATGCCAAAGGATTTTATCCTGGAGCTCAAGGCTCCAGGAACAGTGGTGGACATAAGCTTTCAGTGTCCCTTACCTACCAATAGGATGTTTCCCATGCACACAGCAGCATTTTATAGCCTGTCCTCTTCAGGTGAACCTGTTGTGCCATTGAGACAGAAAGAGATAGTGTGTCCCTTCTGTGTTCCTCAGCAGGCTCCTGAGCTGCCCATAAGCAGATGAATTCATGTTAGCATCTCTCCCTCCAGGGCAACCACCTCAGCCATTGCAGGGGACACAAATTCAGGTATGATTTAGGCTATGTTTGTCAATGATTGTGACTTTGCAGAACCTGCACCATGTTGGCTTCAAAATAGTTTGAGGGTGAAAGGCTTAGAGATCTTCTCTCTACCTTGCAGCTACTAGATGGCATAGGAGGACAGAACTGAGTGTCTTCATCACATTTTCATGGCTTTATGACTCTGATTTCTATTTGTTTGTGTACATAAACAGAGAACCACACTTAGACGGGTCTGTTGGCAGTGCTGAGTACCACATATCCACCTCATGACTTATGGACGGGTAAGGAGTTTTACACTTGTCCTCCATGGCTGGTAGTCATCTATATGTTCTCCAACATACCCTTCTAGAGAAGTCTAGAAAGTCTAGTTCTAGGTGCCTACCTTTGTTTCCCTGCTGAGATGGCTCAAAAGGCTAGCACATTTCAGAACTGATAAGAGCTCCATACAATGCTTTTGCTCATGAATTTCCTCTCTTCAGTCAAATTTCCCAACTGCCTTATTTATTTACTGTAAGCCACACTGGAACCTCCTCTGGTTCAACACTAGGCCTGGATCTTGCAGTAGGTCTTGCACCCCTTGAAAATAAATTTTGCAAAAGATTGTTATTTTATACACTGCAAAGAAAGCAGATCAACACCTCTGTAGGTGCCTGAAGTCTAGTTTTCCTTGTGCTGAGAGGAAGAATAAATCACATTGAAAATCCTGCACTGTATGGCACCTGCTCTGGAAGGGAACACTGCTTATAAAAACAGTCCCAAAGAATCACACCAATGTTTTTTCAAATGCCTGAAAAGACATTTGCCAGACTACAGTGAATGATGGATTAGGAAGAGAGAATAGAGAGAAATGACACAGTAGTTTCACTTGTTTTCACAGACAAGGACCTTGTGGATGAAACGAAACAACTTGCCCCCAGGATAAATCCTGGAAAGAGGGAAAGCACCTAGATATCCTTTTTGCTAGTCAGCTGTCAAATTCATGGAGACAATCCAAGAACACGGCACTATCAGGCTTGTCATGACTCTGAAACTGCAGCCCCTTTTTGTATGTCATGAGCTCGGTCCCTCACATGGGGTTGCACCTCCAGTAGACCTTTATGGGTGGGATTGTGAAGAGAGGAGGTAATGCATTTTGGAGTGCTTTACTTCAGAAATTGCCAGGCTAAATCCAGTTCATACCTAGAGGTCCTGCAAGTGGTTAGCATCTGAGGGCTGCTCAGCAAATCACTGGTCTCAGGTTCCCTTCTCCTGAGATAACCGTCCAAAAAACCACTTTTGTGGCTGGCGCTAATTCGGATCTTTTCTGCCAGTGTTAGGCCTGGGCTGCACAACCTGTTGTGCCAGTAAAAGCTGCCTTCTGTTAGCACAGCCTGTGTCCACATCCAATGCTGAGGCCTGAAAGGGGGTAAAACTTTGTATTTCTCTTAAGTACCACCCAAAAAAGCCTTTCCTGGCACCATGCCACCGGTGCAGATGGTGTATGCTGCATTTCTCCTGCCAGTCCAAACAGTGCTGGAGCAAGTCTCCCATAATCCTGTTGGGTCCCAAACATTTTCAAGGTCTGATCACATCTTTAAATATCACTGCTTGGAGCAAACGGAAGCCTAGCCACAAAGCTCTCAACCACGCAGAGCCTGATCCCAGGTCCTGCTAGGCATTAACGTGTTCCTGTGCTTCCTCAGCAAGGGAAGAACTTAGCGCGATGCAGAGGGGAGCCTGAGTCACAAGTAAAAGGTTTGCATCATGGACGGAGTCCTACAGACCTGGCATGCCCCAGTGTGAGTGCAGAAATAAATGCCTTCAAATGGACTGGGGCTGATCAGGTGATGGAGGCAGAACTCCAGGCCAGGGCTCTGTAGGTGGAAAGTGGGGACTGCTAACGACCATACTCCGTCAGCCTGTAGAAGAAAGACAAGCCTTCTCTCTTTAACACTCTTGTTAACCTATTGCCAGAGGCACTCACTGACACTGAAATTAAGGAACTATTTGCAAGCCTTCAGAAACATCTTGTGCAAAATTAATCCCCTGTTGAGTTCACAGAAGGCAATTTTTCTAGCTGCTTGTGGAAGCTCAAAGTCCTGCCTGTGCTAGAAGCTGAGGAAAAAATATAGTCACGGGATGGTCCTTCATTGCTTCATTCCTCTCCCAGTGAAAAAATTACAGGTGAACAGGGGAAAAAACAGTCTGCCAAAGCTTCTGGTGTGGGTTTCCCAGGTCAGGGGGGTAATGCTATAAAGGGGAGAATGGAAGCCCACTTCCAGAGATACTGAAAACATGACTGGGCAATGTACAAGAGTGGCTATTATAAGCTTTCATTGGGGCAATATGGCTTAACATAAGCTTTGGGGGTGATATGTCTTAACATGAGCTTTGGGTTTCATCAGATGTTTTTCCCCTTTAAGGGATGATGTCTAAATAAGCAGGGCTGAACCTCATTTACAACCAGATGTCCAAATTAGAACTGAGCTCTGAGTTAGATGTCCCAGAGGTTCCAGAATGTGGGTATTGATCCATCTTGAGGGTACCAGCCTTTCCTCTTAAACCTGTTCCACATCCTGATGCAATCCTGAAAGCCTAAAAGCTCAGGTGGGGAAAGGAATATCTTTAAAAAATCTGATAATACTTCTCTCTTCCCATCACATTGGAAGAAGTTTCCTTTTCTTGAACACTCACCGCATCAGAGGATGGGAACTTGTGTATGCACAGTTAGGCTAGCAAATCCTCTTGGCAGTCTTTTGTATTTCCTAGGGGTTTGCAGATAGCAGCAGATAGTGTGTCTTTTTTTCACTTTCCTCTAGCTTTGAATGTTTGTTAATTTTTTTTTCTTTATTACTGTTACTCCATTTTGTATCTGTAAGTTGTACACAGGGAGGCAAAATGTGGAAGAAAAAAGTTGGGTGAAATGTTCAGATTTCTGGGTAAAGAGCCAATTTGTCTCACCTGTGTCATATTTTATCTTCTGCCTGGTTCTGTCAAGAGCTTCCTCTGAAGTCTCACCATGGTACTAAGCTTGCTTAAACACACATGTACATGTGCATGTGCATGTGTATAAATGAATGTTTAGAAGAGAGACCATGAAGTGAGCACCATTTGAAAAGCCCCTGTTTGTCTTGGAATCTTTCTCCTCTCCATTTTTGTTAATTATTTGACGAACTCTTGCTTGTGCCTGATGTCTTTCCAAATGAGAGGAGCCTTCAGCCAACTGTGCACCATTATTCAAACCTTCAGTTACTGCTCTGCAAAAGCCTCTTCAAAGCCGGGCCTTGCTGCCCCTGTTTCTGTTTATCAAACAGCTGTGTTGAGGTTGGCTGCGTTTGGTCAAGTTCAAGGAGAAGAGCTGCCAAAATTATGAGAGAGAAAGCAGGGGAGAGTGAAAATGCCTCTCACCTCACAGGGAGTGAGAAAAGGGAAAATGGCAGCCTCTGGTCCAGGATGCTATAAATAACCAGTTTGGCACTGCTGCACAAGAAACAGCTTGGCTAGCCCTCTCTTCTCTTCTCCTTCCCCACTGGGTTTATTATGTATTTAACCCTCTGCAGCATTTACTGAGGGAGGAGGCTGTGTCAGCCAGAATACCTCTCTCTAGGTAACCCTTTACACACTGTGTAGATCTGCACCATAACCAAAAAGGGCAATGGACATAGTCTGGGTCAAGGCTCCTTGGCTTTTGAATGTTTACTCACGCAACAAGTTCTCAAACAGCATCATGGCAAGTGCAAAATTAAGCAGAGGTTGAAAAGTCATGTGTTTCAGTCCCTTGATAGTAGTAAACCTACTAAGATAACTGAGAGGAGAGGAGGAGAAAACGTCCATTTTCTACTGAAGGAAATGTGTATTGGCCAAGATGATGGGCAGGCCTTATTGCAAGAGGTGTGAAGGTATTCCTTCAGTTTAGTCACTGCAGGAATTGTGCAAAACCCCCAAGAGTCTTTCTCCAGAATCATGGACATTAGGAAGGGGCAGTAGCTCAGAGATATCCAAGCAGGGGGAACGGGCTTAATATTTAGAAGAATGCTGTGGGAAAGGGCCCAGGAAAATGCTTCAAGCCCTCTGGAGGTTTTGGCAAAATAAAGATTGCCTGTTGTAAGATGCTTCACTGTTTTCTCCAGTCTGCAGAGTGTTTCTTAGTTTAGACAAAATGCACTCACATCCTCCACAGTGTAAAGAATTTTAAATCAAAAGGGATTAGTGTCAAATCCAACAGTTCCTGTGAGCACCTATCAATGAGTTGTGTTTATTTGCCATTGGCACCAAGCTGGGCCAGGCAGAGTGATTAATACCCACCTGAGGCTGAGGGATAAGCCCCTATTACAAAGTCTCTGCACTCGATCCCCTAGTCTCTGCCTCAGCTGTGTGTTGGGGAACAGAGCCACAGAACGTGTGAAAACATAGAGACATGGCTGGTTTGCAGAGAGCTTCCTAAGCAGAACACACTTTGTAAGAGTCCAAGAGGGAGAAAAAATTATTTGCAGGTCTTTCTAAAAGAGAAGTTTTTCAAGGGGCCCCTCTGACAAAACCACTTCTTTCCTTTGTTTTTTCAAGAAACCTTTTTCACAGTTCTCCCCTCAGAACAGTTTTCTTCTCTCTCTTCAAATAACCTAGACATCTTTTGGATCCTCACTGCAGGGTCCAAGGCAAGGCTCCCAGCAGTGTCTCCATTTGCTGACCTCTCTCCCTCCTTGTCAGCACTTTGGAGGGGTCTTCCCAGGGTCCCTTTGTTCCAGGTCTCCCCGACCTTGGCTGCCTTTTAACAAAGTCCTTGGATCATCAGTCGCACACTCTTTTTGTTACTTGATTTGGCCGGCTCTCTTGTTTTCCATCCCCTCTGGTATCCTTTTCAGTCTCCCAGATAGCGCTCTTCCCCGCTCCATTTGTCTTTATTCGGAGCCTCTTGCAATACCTCTTTCCTAATCTCTCCAAAATTCCTTTCACTGTGTTATTCTGTTTTGTGCAAGATCTAAGCCACCATTGGAAATAATCACCCTCTCAGTTTATACTTGCATTGCTCCTAGAAAATGCTCTGTGCAAGTGCTTGTATTTACCCTGGATGTGAATCCTTGCCAACAGAGAAAAATGGTCCAAAATTTTAGGCAGTTCCTTGGGCTCAAGATAGAAGAGATGTGTTTTAGGGAATCTTTCAATTAATACCTATGTAAAAACATCTCCGCTTCAAATACTCCTCGAATGTTGTCCTAGATCAGAAATCCCAGCAGAGGTGCTTTCCTTCTCTGCCATCCTCAACAAGAACTTATCATTCGCAAAAACATAAGAATGGCCAAGTTAAAGATCCGTGACCCCTAAATCCTGTCGCTTGGTTGGTCGTTAGCTGAGGTTTGCCAAAGGAGTAAAAGAAAGGGAGGCCACATGGAGTGTTTGTGTCTTTGGATGTGTCCTTTCAGCCAGTGGCAGCATAGGGACTGATGAAATAGTGATCTCAATGAGCCCACTTCAGTGGACTAAGTAGTGGAAAACAACTGACTACCACAAATGCTCTCAGAATAAATACTGCTCTCCTAAATTAACAATGTCCAGAGAACCTTTTCTTTTTTGCGTCTTTTGGTAGTAGTTCTTGAAGGCAAATTTATCTAAAAAGTGCCTGGTTGAAAAGGGGTCATATATCTCTGCCTGGGAGACTCGAAGCTGACATATTCATCTGGTACAGGAATAAGATATTCATGCTAGCTCAGGTGCCTGAGAGCAAGAATGTAAATTATCACACCAAGTTTCTTATAGCCCCTGCAGTAATTCTCCCAGTATCTGGTCAGGTTTCCTCAGAAATAGCTCCTTTGCCTCAGATATAGACATGATGAGAGCTGATCATTTGGGGACATAAACTTACCATTCCAGCATAATATCTAAAGGACACTCTTTCTTGACTAAGCCATTTTATCTTTAGAATTTTTTCATATCCCTAGTTTGGCCTAGCTGGAGTGGAGACAACCACTAAACTCAGTAATTTGGCATTGAAACTTTTCCCAGAGCAGAAAATCAGAAGGCGGCCATGCAAGGGGCAGCTTTTGTGCAGTGCCTCACCAGAGCATCCAGTCTTTTCCTTTTGGGATATTCCCTCAGTTTCTGGTTTCATTGGGAGTTTTCAGTAGCAAGCAGGCTGCCTTATTTCAGATGTTTGTGGAATTGAACAGCAGAGAGAAAAATGCCAGGGCTCAGACCTTTTGCTTGAGAAACGTGAAACTTCCTTTTGATATATTTCCCCTCAAAATGTGTTATTTATTTAACAGGCTCCCTGACTGACTCTGGAAACCTGCTATTTTGACTCAAGAATTTTTCTCAGTGAATTATATTAGATAAATATAACCAAAGTGTGTGATTATGCTGGGTCGATTAACTCCTGATGTTAAAACAGAACCATTCCTTTGGCTCTGTTCTCACCAGCAATTTGTCACTGGTTTATGTTAAAAAACCCCACTCCCTATGGCTAAGTGATGGAAACTTTAAAAAGCCATTAAATCTTGCCCCTGCAGTTAATTGTTCCTGATGTTGCATATTGCACCTATTCACAATCATGTTTTTTTCCTTTGCAGTCAAGACACTGGTGCTCTGTGCAAGACCTGGAATTAGCACAGCACTGCACTTTCCTCAGCGCTTTTCCCGCAGCGGTAGAACACGTTATTACCAATCTCAAATTCAATTGACTTTACTTTGCTGGAAGAGAGAGTCTGAGCTAAATCCTGCAATGTGCTGACTATTCTCAGCTCCTGCTGTTGGCAGGAGATCCCAGAGGAAGAGTGCATGTGTGGATCATGCCTTTTCCTATATTTCATGAGTTCTAAACTGTGGTATTTAAGCCCTGTTTCAGACATCTTATGTAACATTCCTGTCTTGTTTGCCCTCCTGTGAGATTAAAATGGCATTTTTTTCTCTCTTCTCCCTTTTTTCCCCCCTCCTCCCTTTTTTCCCCCCAGCATATCTAGCAAGACAATTTCTCCTGCACAGTGAATGGTTTCTTACTCTGAATACATCCTAGTACAACAGTGGGATAGTCTTCCTTTGGTCTTGGTTGCACCAGCTTGCTTGCAAGCGCTGGTAAGTACCACTACTGCCAAAACCCTGTAAAAGTGCTGAACACCACCACCACACCCAAAGCATTATATTTCGCATTTGGAGAAGAAGAAAAATGCAATTTTGTGCTTTTAAGTCTTTTTTTCTTTTTTGGAAAAACTATAGAGCTAAGATATTTGCAACAAGGAAAATGTACTCGGGGCTAGGAAGGGTGGGAAATCCCTTTGATTCAGTATTACCGCAACAGGAAAATTCAAAAGAATGGTAAAATGAACTTAATAATCACCCTGGCTCTGTTTATTTCTAATCATTAATTGGCTCTGATCCCTATACTTTTGGCTTGATGATAAAAGTCCACCTAAGCAAGAATTAATTTTCTTTAAGGAAGGTTCCTGGAAAATGAGCAGGACATGGGTTAGCTTTGGGAGGTTTGCCAGGCATGAGGCAACCAACCTGCAATGTTTGTAGGCATCTTATTCTACAAAGAAACTGCCTAAAAATGTTTGTATTGGGGAACAGAGGAGTGAGGGCAGTAAAACAATATTGTGCCCAAAGCGAAAGGAATTAAATGGACTTGGGTAAACCGGTCTTGGAGAAACCAATTGCTCACCCATATTCCAAAATCTTCTTACAGGCCATGGGGTCCAGCAGTAGACAGAAACCACCTTCTGGGGAAACATTAAGGGTCTTTGCAGACAGTGTCACTTTTTGACACAGACTGACAGAGACAGAGGAAGCAAATTGCGGCACAAGGGAGTGAGGAAGGAATAATACTTTGTCTCGGTCCTTTGACCTCGGAGATTTCCATGTAGTTAAACTAGGAATATGGTTCCCAGGGATTTTGGGAAATGAATGGTTGTCAAAACAAATACCACCCCCGTGACACCCTCCCTCACTGTAAACAGTCTTAATCGCTTCATAATAGGCTGCACCAATGGGAAATGGTGATTAATACTGTTTACCACTAAGAAACTCCTGTTGCTTTTTTACCAAGGAGTAATTAGAGCTGGGTTGTACTATGGGTATAGGGCTACCTTCGTTTGAAATCACAACTCAGTGAGCCTAATGCCCTCAGTTATTGCTCTATGATGGGATTAAGATGACTGAAATGAGGAAGAGGAGGTCTCCTGCTCTCTGTGGCCCTTCCCTGTGTAGCTCCACAAGCTCCTTAGAGACTAGTAAACGTTTACAGCCTCATTTGCAGGGACAGAGGCATGGGGCAGATACAGCTGTTTCATTTTTTCAGTGTTCACCAGTGAAAAGTCCATCTCTTCTGGTGCCTGTTGAAAACATTGACACAAAACATTTCTTAAAATGACATTGTAAGCTGCGTAGCTGGGACTAAAAGCCACTTCTTTGGTAAAATATTTGAGTTAAAGAATGTAGTGGATTCAAGGAGGGTTTTTCTTTTAATTTTTTCTGGTGGGATTAAGTCCAGGTTAACTGGGCAATTTAAAGGCTGTGACTAGACCCTTGTGAAACATAATTTCGGTGCCCTGAACAGATAGAAGGCAAATTTGCTCAAAGAACCCTTATGGTGCCTGTGCTACTGCAGACATGCAAACTCCTGTTTCTATGTGTCATATCGGTACTTATGAAACACTCCCAAGCTGGGCTGTTTGCTCTGGCTCATTTTTCCAAATTAGTAGCGTTCGGGCTGAGCTCATGGAGAGAACCAAACAAATATGTTGCTGGAAATATCACTGCAGACTCAAACTGGTTCCAGTCTGAGGCAGAAATCAGTAGCCCAAGTCTTGATTTTTGCCCAAGCAAATGTGAAGCCAATGGAAATTATCCATCTGCTGGGATGCAAGTTGTAGTTGTCATTTCAGTGACCATTAAAACTCATGGAGTCTTACTTTCTTCATAACACAAACCACAAAATTTCATTGGGAGATCCCCTCTTCAGGCCCATAACTTCTGGCTGAGAATGAATAAATCTCATGATGGCAGCATTTCACCCTTGCAGCAACACATCTTAGTGAAAATGGCTCACACGATATCACATGCTACCTTCTCCTTCTCTCTGTCTTTTTCTTTGCTTTTTTTTCCTCTTTTGTTCTTACTTTGTGTGTGTGTGTTATGAGTGTGGAACAAAAATGGTTATTTCTCCACACCTGCCATAATGCTTTTCTTAGATGATGCAATCAACCTGAGCCACAATGGGGAACCAGTGGTGTGCAACTTGATGAAATATACACAAGATCAAAGCTGAGATGGTTCCGAGCCAGAGAGTGGGAATGTGGGTCTGAACTTTCCCAGCGTCTGAAGGAGCTGGTTCAGCCCATTGTGAAAGCCCTGGGTAGATTCCAGGTGCACATTTTCCTAAAATGTGGAGGTATTTAGATCATTATCTGTCATTTGAGCTTATTACAATGAATCAGCTTCTCTGTTCACTACTTTTATAACTGGTTTGATGATTTGATTATATATTTTTTTTAAGAATCTTTATGGCAATATGGTATTTGCCTGAATGTGAACAAGAACATCATGTTTAAAGACTGATGATGCATACATAACACAAGGTGAAGAGGGGTTCATAACCTTGCATGGGATCTTACTCCTTTCTTGCAGTTCCAAAGAACACAGCAGAGTCTGCCCAGCAGATAACGTTTCTTCCAGCAGATGCTGTGAGAGAGTGAATTCCTAAGGGGCAGTAAGTACAGTACTGGCCAAACGCACCTCTGTGAATAATAACCCCTACCCATTTATTAATGCATTATGTAATTAACATTGAGAATAACAATATGGGTATTAAACTTTTAACACTCTCCAGTGTAAGTTCTTCTTTTCATGGATTTATAGCTTTGTCAAATTTTAATCATTTGGACTGAAACTTTCCATGTTCATGTGCTGCCTCAGGCTGGCTTTTTTTCTGGTGGTTTGGTGGGGTTTTTTTGGTGGGGGTTTTTTTTGGTAATTAATGTTTTAACAGTCTGGCCATTTCTGAAAAAGAGATGGAGGAAAATAAATTACTCTTCTAAACCAGACATTTTTTTCCCTAACTTTTTTCTTGAAACAGTCTGAAATCTTACGGCTTTCAGGAGGAAACTTGAGAGGGAATGAACTGGGGAAGAAGAAGGTGCTATTATGTCAGGGTTAAACCTCTGGACATGGCAATGTCCATGTGGTCCTTAGAGCTTTGGTCCAGCCACCAAAGTCTCTGCACGTTGTGTCAGAAAAGTGCCAATCTGTACTATAAACTTTTTACATGGCAGGCAGATGAGTTGAAATCCTAAATAAAAGGGCATAACTGCAAAAAAACAGCAGTATAGGTGGTCACAACAGTGTTTGTTCTTTGAGCTACAGAAACATGTGGTGAGCTGCCAACCTCATGGAATGTCATGGTTATTAGTCTTAACTCCTCATTGTTCCAGTTTTCCATTAAAGTCAGCCCTATATCACTGCCTGAGGAGACAGATAGGGACCATTTATACATTTTAAAAATAAGTTTGTGGAAAGGTTTTCTAAGAGATGTATAGAGAGCTAAGATCCTTTTTATGACAATCTGCCTTTTAGAAAGATTGCACACTAAACCTAAGTGATTGATTGTGTTGAGTGTAGTGGCTTAGGCCACATTTCCTCCCAGAATCAGGAAAAGGAGCCAGGATTTTGATATCCATACTTTTTTGTTGGCTAGCAGAGACATAAATGTATCACATCTCCCTTTAACCATCTGTTCTTGTACAGTAACAACGTACTACCTCTGCAGTTGCTCCTTCAGTTCACATGGCAGATACCAATGTGCATTCAAAGGTAGTGGGCTCTGACTGATGCATGACGTTCACGTCCCCCCGCCCTTTTCCCTCATCAGCATGCACTTACCCAAAGTAATTAAAGACCCAAGTCTGCTAGAGGGTTCACTCCAGCTTGTTGAGTCTGCCAGCCAGTATGGAAGAGGAGTCTCTGAATATGCTCTCACATCCACCCTGGATTAGTTCCTCAGCATGTTATCCGTGGGCTACTCTTTTTCAAGCTACTGGTTTCCCACAGCCACTGTCTGAAAAATCGTGAGGAAGCCGCTCCCAATACAGGCTTGCTCCCTTCGGTGTGTTTTCTCATAAGAAGACATGGAAGAGGAGATGGAAGTAGGTAATCCAGACTACTTCAAGAGCACTTTTGTTAAGAAGATGTTTGTTTTAGAAATGTTTCTTCCCTTGAGCATCCTAAATTCTTCAAATCTTACTCTCTGCTAAAGCAAATGTTCAGAGTAGCTGAAGTCAATAGCACTATGCAGAGTTTGAAGACTAGGGCTAGAAAGGATGGCACTTGATTCTTCCCATGCTTTTCCGTCACACTCCCCAGTCAGTAGAGCTGGAAACCTCATGAGAGACCTTGTCCTTCTGCAGATCTCCAGTGACAAATGACTGGGCGGCTCTGGAGATATGGCTGAGCATTCAAGGTGTTTGCTTCCCCCGTGAACTTCAGGACCTCTCTTTGTTTCTGCATGAATCAAGGCCTCTTACCAACCAGGATGTTGTAGTCTCTAACTGGTAGGTTCTACTCTCAAACTTCTGCTGTGAGCAAAACAGGTGCAGCTTTTTTTTTCCAAATTGATTACCCCAATTAGTCACTTTATTATATGAAACCCAAGGAAAAGATGAAGTGCACTAATTCCTGGTCACCTGCCAGTTGCAGCTCAATCATTAGAAATTACAAATTGATGCTGGTTGTTTTGCACTGTTCCATGGGAAGATTTATGTCTTTATGTAGCCAGTGCTGATGGAATAAATTAAACTGGGCATGAAAAAGGAATAAAGATTTACTCAGCATTTGAAAGCCTGGCTTCAATGTCTCATGGAAGAGTGTGGCAAATATTCCTCAGACATGCAAATATATCACACATCCCAAACAAAGAAAGCCTGGGTAACTTGCCATTAAAGCTGTGACATTTGACCCCAGTGCCCTCTCATTCCCAGAAAAGTCCTCTAAGCTGCTGGGAAAAAAACACTGCTTTCTCCCAGTGCAGAAAAAAAAGCATACTGGGCTTCACAATGACCATCAGATTTTAGAAATGGACCTGAAATGAGACCCAGCCTCAATCCCATCCTTCTTTCAAGCTGAACTATGTTGCCCCTGCCAGAGAGATTGCCTCCTTAAAAAGGAACTGAAAAGGAGAAATTGGTTTTGAATCGCTCCACATTTTGCTTTCTCAGGAGAAACATGTTTGGTTGGAGTCTAAACTGGAACTTTTCAGGTCCTTAGAATCATTACTACTTGAGCATAATAGACTGCAGAGGTACGGAGACTCCAGAAGAAGAGTGTGCAGGCAGCGCATGGTGTTGGAAAAGCCTGCCGTACCTCTCCGTGCAGACTCTCTGGCAGATAGTCATCTGGACTGCACAGTGCTTGCGCCATGCACGGCTTTTCAGTAAACAGATTGGCACTCTGATATTATTTTAGTTTTCATTTTGAACAAGGGACTGCCTAAGGAAAGAGACTAGACTTAAACAGATCATCTTTCCTCCAAGCTTGCCGCCAGCAGGAACTGAAATTGGTTTTCATTTGCGTCCTTTTGGCAAGCCAGCTCTGTGACTTAGCCTAGATGATGTGTTCAGAACTATGTACAGGATTTTAGTCATTCTGCTTGCACTGCTTAGACTGCATTCATCACCCTTGCCCAGGCCTTCCCCAAGAGTAAAAAAGAACATCGATTTTGCAAAACTGCCAACATTCCAAAAGTCACCAGACGGATCAGGGAAAGGAAGGAGTTAATATCCATGTCTTGCCCAAAATATGAAACAGCTAAAGGTATGGGAGTTTTTTTCTGCATTTTACATTAAGGGTCCATTCAGAAGCCTTGGTCCCATGTAAGACTTGAACCTGAAACATGCTGCCTCATGCAAGAATTTTGCTATTTGAGACTCCTTGTTGCAAATGCTTTTCTTTGTCAATGATTCATAACAGGTTGTTTCTTGGATGACTTGCATTTCATTTTTTGCTTTCAAATGTACATATTGTGTGAGTCCAGCTGTGAAGTCATTCAAATGAATAGACCTTTTCCCTTGTCTGTTCATGGGCAATTTGTTGCTGGGATTTATCCATTCTGATTGGGCAGCTTGGTCACATGGTTAATCTTAAATTCACTCTTAGTAAGTGTTCTCTCTAAATTCACTTGTTTCCAGCCTGAAATGGGTTTCATCCTTTCACCGTATAAAAGAATACCAAAGCTTGTGGGATTGAATAAGCACAGGACTGAATGCAAAGTCATTTGCTGGAACATTTAATGAAGAGCAAACAGAAAGGAAGTGAGTCTACTAGCTAGACTCTGTTTTCAGGCCCATTTAAACAGCAAAGGTACCCACCACAATACTGAAAAGTATCTGAATCACCTAATAATTCCTTAGGACAACCTTTAGAGTATCTGAGGAGGAAGAGGGTAGCTGGTCTTGCTAGCCCCTTGACTTCTCAGTGAGTTTGGAAGTTTTGATCCAAAAGGGCATTTCTCAGCCTTCTGCTGTCAGCCACCTTACAACTCAAGAAATGGCATCACTGGAGAGTGACATCAAAGCTATAGGGACAGAGGGAGGAAGAAGGAAAGAACAGGACATGACATAAACAAGGAGAAAGCCATCCTGGTTTTTACACTTTAGAATCTGCTCTTGGCACAATACGTACGTCTTGTCTAAGGACTGTAACACATCTATTGCCTGGCAGTTGAAATAGCTCAAACTACTTGCATGGAAAGGCCGTATTCAAAGAAGAGGTCCTGTAGTCACAATATCTCCAAGCCTTCTCCTCCTCCCTCTTCTCCAACAACATCTCAAATGGAAATTTTCACCAAATCTGGAGATATCACTCTCCAGTGATGTCATTTCTTCAGTTGTAAAAGATGGTTCCACATATTATAGGAGGTAAGGGACTAATACTTACTTTTTGGCCAGGAGGGGATCTCAGACTATTCTGAGCCTGAGGTCCAAAAGTGCAAAAGGTGGTGCGAAAGTCAGGAGACAGGAACACAGTCATGTTTACACAAGAAGCAAATACTAAATGTGATGAGGAGATGAAGTATCCATGACAGAACCTTTCTCAGAAAGTCAACTTACTGACCATAATGGAGCCATCCACTGGTAATAATGTAGCGTTCACACCAAGGCTGTTTAAGCAAAATCCTCACATCTCAGTTCCCTAGCATGGGCAAAATTTGTGTTTATGTCAGATGAACTGATTCCTCATTTGGGTCTGTCTTTTCTTGACCAAAGTCCTCAGTGAACTCTCGGAACTGCAATTACTATGGGTATTTGAATGGAAGATTTACATAGAGGCTTAATCTCCTGTTATGGCAGAATACAGAAAAATCTAGTCCAGTCAGTTAATCATCTCAGAACAAACTGAAGGAATGCATGGCATATACGGTAAAGGGCAGGTTTTGATATTTGTCCCAAGGATAAGCCTCACAACACTTGTAAGTGTCACTTTCCCTGTAATATGCTTAGTTTTGACATTGTTCCATTTTCCCTTTGAGCCATCCTTGAGCTGACATTAATGTGATGCACTCCATTAACCTCAATGAAGTCAAGGCCTTCAAAGCTCTTAGTCTGACAGTATTTTACTTTACTCTGGGGTGCAAATCAGCTTTAATCCCAGGACTGCAGGCACTGTAATCTAAGCCTGGAAAAGTTAAAAGGGTGTTGCAATGCATGTAAAATCTATATGAAATAGAAGGATGCTTTTTTCCCCCTGAAGGAAAGAAAAGTCTTTATTGGTTAAGAACTCTGATATTCCCTCGGAAAGGCAGTGGTTTTTCCTTTTTTTAAAAGGGGAAAAAACAAGTACAAATTACTTCTGCTACAAAGTATCAGCCAATAATTGGTAGATGTAATTCTGCAAAGCATTAGTGGTGAAATCTTTCTGCAAGAAACGTAGGGCCAGTTTTGAGGCCAATTCTTTCTGGGTAACCCAACCAAATCCCACAGCACGATGCTGCAAAACATCCAGCCCATCTCCTGACCCTGCTTCAGAGGCTGGCTTTCATAGGAAAGTGTTTTACTTCTCACACTCACCTCAGAAACTCAGCTCCTGCCACTAAATAGCCAAAAGGGTTTTGAGATATCCCATTAAGGCCTGAAGCCACCAACCTCAATGCTACTGAATTTCAGGCAAGATGTCCCTTCTGGTTTCTCTTCTCTCAAGCAGCCTGAGGACAGAGGCTGTAATTGTGGGTTACAAGCATAGAAACAGAGAGAGCAAGACCAGATCCTTGCAGAAGGGAGGCCTTGAACGTGAGAGGAAGGGAAATATCTGGATTCAGCTGGACTTTAATTTTTATAGCTGGCATCAAAGGATATTTGCATTCTTTTCTTTTCTCTTAAAGACTCTATTTGTCCACTGGGGGGGGGGGGGGGGGGA
>JAVKLA010000001.1:36966602-36982698 GCA_034782735.1 Sagittarius serpentarius
CCCCCCCCCAAGAGAGATAATGAGTGACTTGGAACATCAGCACTAGAAGGTGGAAAGAAATGGTGTCCAGCTGTTTTTTAGAATGGCCTGTTCTGAAGAAATGCTGCAAAGGATTGGCTTTGATACTTCAGACTTCCAAGGAGGAAACCAAATTAGCATCAGAAAGGAAGATGTGTGGGTTGCCCCAAGTACAATTGATGGGTTTAATGTTAACATTAGGAGAGTCATGCCAGAGATTTTCACTGCCACAGAAACCGAACAGTTGGGATATGTAAGATGCCCAGGAAAATGGCACTGAAAATATGAACTGGAGTCCAGATGGCTCTCCCAAAAGAGAGACTGAGAAATCTTCCTGGCAAAAAAAGAATCCCTGTCTTTTCTGCGTCTTTACAAACAGGGCTACAGCTAAAAATTAATGCAATTAGCTGGATGACCTAGAAGAAGTCAGAGAGAGTCTCTCTTTTCAGAGATTTTCTTGTGGTTGGACCAAAGTCCCATTCATGAGAAGAATCCAGCAAGAATTTCACAGCTTACTGAAAAGTGGTTCAATGCAATCTGGCTGAAGTGAATGCAATGTTTCACATTAGTCCTGTGCTCAATGTGAGCCAATCGCATTTCCACCCAAGGACTCCAGGGAGTCCTCAGCATAATGAGGTAGTGAATCTTGATTGGGTTCCTAAGGAATGGGTGACCACATAACACAAAGTATCATTCGAAATGCTGAATTTCTTAAAATCTGGCTCATGAATGTTAATGTCATACTACAACAGAATAACTTTCCACTACCTGTGGTCACAGAGAGCAGGACCCACCATTCAGCTAGGTGTTTCCAATGATGACAGCACCCACAGATTTAAGATGCCAGTCATCCAGGAGTTATTTGTAGCCCTAATTAATTTCCCTCTTTTAAGAACTATTCTTTCTCTCCCATAGTCTAGCATAAAAAGCCCAATGTCTAGAGGCTGGTCTCTGCTGCCCAGAAAAAAATCTAGTTCCTTGCCCTCATTTCCCTTCATGGCCCCATCTACTTGTGCTGTTCCCCCCAGCCAGGAAGGCACACAAATGAGACATAAGGGAGCCTACTGTAACAAGACCTCATGAATCTCCTATCCCTGAAGAGCTTTACAGGCATTTCCCCTTGTCTAGGGACTCAGATGCTGCATCTCCAAATGCACTTACCCTCTGCCAGCCTAGGTCCTGGGAACTTGAGTTTATTCCCAAACTCAGATGTTCCAGTTGACAGCATTAAGCAGTGGCTGCCAAGCCAACAGGCCAGTGACTGAATGGGGTTTATTAAAAATAAGTAATAATTTTTAAGCAAAGCTGAGTGAACTTTATCTTCACCTTTGAAATAGAATGGATATCAAACCTCTGGGTTGGACTTTACTCTTTACCTGTTGGCCCTTCCAAAATTGACATAAATCATCCCTCTGCTTTAATTTCTTTGATGCTTTTTTGTTTTTCTCTGGTAACTGGTATGGAAGAGAAAACTTTTTTGCTTTTACATAAACTGTAGGGAACTGGGTTTAAGCTTGAGTACAGTAACACAGACAGGTTTCTAAGATATGTGCTTCAAATAGACTTTCATGTCCATATTTGAATGCCTACAGAAGTTGGTCTGACATACAAAGATACAATATCTACTGATATATGTGCCAGTTGTGTTTGATATTAATCTAGAAATCAAGCTGCAAGCACTTTGTTTTGAACTTCTGGGCTAAAATGTAAAGACCTGATACCTAGGTGCAAATGAAGCCTGTTTCCATTCAAGTCTTTTTTTAGTACTTCTTTTTATTAAGCTGTTAAGAATATTCCTAGACAATGAAAAAAGATTGATTTAACTAAAATAGGGATTTGCAGTGGTACCATAAGAATCTGAATGAAACTTCATCAGAAGAACAGGAAAAAGAATGGGTTTTACTTGAAGGAACGCTTTTTGGTTAGTTTTACCCTCAAAAATTGAACAAGAAGGTCAGCATTATTTCTAAAAAAACCCAGTCCTTTCCAACTAATTATTATTAGTAATGTTTGAAAAATACTTTGAAGGTAGTTTCTGATCATTCAAAACTTTTTACTTAAAAAGCATCTGGAATACTTTTGGGGTTTTTTTATTTGGAACCAAGCAGGTACCTGCTGAGAAAGGATGTCTGTCTGTCCCCACTGAACCCAAAGGACCTGTTTTTTACCTTCCTGTGAGTTTCGCCCAGGCATTCCCAGACCAGGGAGAGTTAATATGTGAGAAAGAGGTGTTCCTGGTAATGGCAAGAAAGAGCGGAAAAGCTTTAAAAAGACTTTCTGCAATCTTGTCTTGCTGACTGTTTCTAACATGTAATAGAGTTTTTAAAGGGCTTTTAAATGAAGCCATTCAGTCAGCTTTGCTGCGTCACTTTCCACCTCACAAGTTTTTCATAAAAGTCTGGGAACAGCTCTGGAAAATGTAGGAGTGAGTGTTGAAGGACATATATAATGGACCACAAGAAGGAAACCTCTTTGCCATCCAGTTCTGAACTCAGAATTTACCTAATCTCACTCTGTTTGGAAGTTTCCAGATGAGGTATGAACCAAGTTTCACCTCCAAAGCCCTGAGAGGTGCAAGTCATAGTGATACCTGCATCCTGTACCAGTACAAAAACTAAACAACTCTTGCACATCCAGCATCCTGGCAAACCTCCCAGGAGGCTGGGAATAAGTAACGCAGATGGGGAAACAGATCCTTGTAGATGAAACTGTTTTTCTGAAGTCGTTTGGTAAAACTGTGGTGGAGCTAGAGGCTGGTGTAGGATTTCTGGAATCCTAGGGCTAAACTTAAAGGGCACAATCATTGGTGCTGGAGAAGATGTGCTTGAACTGGTGTTGTCGAGAACAAATCGGTGTTCTGTAGTTTAACTTCTAATCAAAGGTAACTGAATGTATTTTGTGTGGGTGTATATAATTGCATGAATTTAATGTTTATGCATACATATGATGGATTTCTAATGACTAGCTTCTCCACTTATTTCAAAGTCTGGGACCATTCACTGTGAAGAAGAGGGACCGAGTTTGAATTCAAGTTAGGTTTTCTGCAGCAGAAGCTAAAATGACCGTGTAAGGTTTTCTAGCTACAGAGCTGGGATAATACCCAGAAGTTACACAAACAGTGCTGAACCAAATACAGGACCCTTATTAAAAAACAGAGAAGTACCTGGCAAGGAATAATAATGCCAAGGTAAAACTCAGCTGATGCTTTCTTACTCAAGTGTATCACGAACGTTACTACAGAACAGAAAATCCTTCCCTCCACTGTTTGTTGGTGTTGGGGGTGAAGGGCAGAGGCATTATCTATGCAAAAAAGAGCCTTTTGAAGGTGTTGTGGAAGGGACTGATTTCTCTCTTGTTCTTTCCATTTCTCTTCACTGCCCATACTTCCATTTATTCATTCATCCATATTCAGTCCCTGTCTCTCTACCTAAGGCTCTATTTATCCGTCATTGAGTATGTCTTGTGCTGGTTCCACTACTGTAACCAGAAAGAGATGACCCCAGTGACCCTGTGAAAGTCATTATAAGAGTCACTGTAGGGAGATGGCGAATTGATCAATGTCCTTGCTGATAAGCCAGAGAAGCTATATGTCTCTTGCCAGATAGGAGCAAGAGAACTAGACTGGCTTTCAGCTGTGTCAGGTCAGACAGCTCACGTCTGAATATCTTCAGATATGCCTTGGCTTTCCAAGTAAATACCATCTAGTCTCTGCAGCTTCTGAGGATTGTTCGACTCAGATTCTGACCTTAGGCTATGTTCTCTTCGGTTCTGATCCAAAATAACTCTGCTAATTTCAGTAAACTGACTCTGGACTTGTGCCACTCGGTGCAAAACTGGAATTTATCCTCTCAGAGACTAGCTGTCCCAGCAGTTTATGTGTGGTGCTCGTTCAAGTCACTAAGAATAAAGCACAGCAAGTTGGGGGTACAGTGACCTTCTTACTGCCTCCCTTGTGTCACCAAAAAACAAGAGAGGTCTTGCAAAGTCAGCCATCGAAAGCACAGAGCTGGCTATAAACAATCCAAAGGGCCCTGTTTTCCCAATGCAAGGGAAAGAGCTCATTGGGCAGCTCTGAGATGTATGGATCGTGTTTAGTCTACATGATTAAAAATAATAATAAAAAAAATATTGTTCAGGCCAGAAGGAATTTAAAGGCTCAGAGCATCATGGAAAGCAACTACCATAGTCTGAAGAGTGAAAATATTCCAGAGAGACCCAAATAAGCTCCTCCTCATCCTATTAATTCATCAAACTTGACCATGCATCATTGGCCCAACACAGCACCCTTTCCTAGGCAATAATCTTCTTCTTTAGGGTCAGTCATGAGCTGTGCCAGTTTTCTCCCAGCCTGTGCAAACTTGATTGGCATTGGATGTCAGCCAAACAACCAACTTTCCTCATGGGATTCAAGTTCTCAGATACCAAAGAGCCTCTTCCAGCAGCATTAGGCATAGGGCGCTACACTGTTATTTATATGAGGCTCAGATCCTCAGTACCCCTTTCATGGGGAAGGGCATAAGTCTGAGATCACATCCTTAGGAGGATCACATCGCTCTGGAGCTAAGAATGTTGGCCTCAAGATAATTAGGCCAGACGCATTTCAATGGCAAATAGTATTCTTCACAGTCTGAGCAGCCAGACATGTTTACCTCAATTCCAAGGATAAGCAAAAGTTAGAACACTGAGACACTCACCATCATTCAGCTTAGAAGTTTAAGCTCTTCTCTGGGATCTAATTTGGGAATACTAAGCAGCATATCAAGGCCGTCTCAGCACCGCCATGTGCAGCTGCAAAAAGCCATTCAGAATCACAGCTGGATGCCTTTTGCCTTATCTTAACCGCTGCCATAAATATTCCCATCCAATTTCCTTCATGTTGGGGACAGGAGGCAGGAGATTTAACAACACTGATGGCAAGATGTGGTCTGGAATGATGGATAATCATTATAAGAATGATAACTTCGATTACCTAGTATTTATCTGTTGAATCTTGGATTTGTTTGGAAAAGGAAATTCCTGGATGGAAACTTCAATTTTTGTTTCCAAATAACCTTACCATTCCACAGCATCTGTTACAATTGTTACCAGGCAGACAGCATTAAGCTCTTGCCATGTCTCTGGATCCTTTGGGTGAAAGGACCTAATTATTTGTTCTGGACAGAAAAATGCACTGACTCCTCTAAATTCACTTTATGGATGCTCATTTAAGAGCAATGAAAGTCAAGGTGAATTCAGGCAACTCTGGGATTTGTAACTTTATATGGATAGAAAGAGAAAGCCAAACTAGCTGCTGAAGTAAATGGGAAAAACTCGACTGAGGTCAATGGTTCCACTGTCACTGATTCTAGCAACAGAGCCTGGCTGGGTATGTGCAAAGAAATTGTCAATCATTTTCATCTTAGAAACCCACAGTCATTCCATAGCCAAAAAGTATAAAGTAAGTCAGCCAAAGGAAACCCTGCATCTCAGTGAGGGTGGGTTAAGTGGCTTTGCCAAAGAAGAGAGCATACGTTATAGGACAAAAGCCATTATTCTGAATAAAAAAAGATCTTCTGTTTAAATGGATATCTGTTCGTGAACAGGACAGACTGCCGTACAGCTTTCTGAAGCACATGGAGTGGGAACAAAGACTCTGAATTAGGGACCTGTTGTGATCTCATTGGTCACACATTGTCTAGAGCCACCACTGGTGAACATCCTCTGAGGTTAGGCTGTTTGGTGCAAAAAGGCCTCCTGCTTCTCTGTCCTCAGTAGACCTCCAGACTACCCAGAACCAGAAGTGAGGAATAGCGTTCCTCTAGGGAACGTGTACGCTTCTATGAGAGTCAGAGATCCATGGTGAAAGTCCTAGGGCTTTCAACCAGCAGTGTGATGTGGGGGGAGGCATTAGATGTGTTCACCTGGGAAAAGCTGTGTTCACTATGACACTGGAGACAGAAAATACTTCATTTTTACTCCTAAATCATCTGAAGGTCTCTAATTGTCTATGCTGGGGTAAAAGTAATCCCAACCACCCACCAAAGCCAGTCTTCTCCCAGAAAACCTGTCTCATCTTGTCCCAGATCTTGCTCCTCTGGAACTGAAACCCAAGGTCATTTCCAAGGAAGGTGTGGGTGTAGTTGTAGATGTCTGAGTGTGGAGGGAGGTAGCCACAACTCAGAGCTGTAATCTCAGCAACTAAGATACTGATTTTTTTGTTTACCATGGGGCCTTGCATATACATATCAGAACCAGCTCACGCAGCTTAACTTCAGTACACAGAGCTGCCAGAAGACTTGCTGTGACTAAACCCAGAAAATTGTACTCTAAGGACTTCTTCTGACCCCAGAATGATGGCAGAAGATTACTTTGGCCTCTTTGTTTGTCCCAGCCTTGGTACTGTAGAACACATAAGATAACCCTTTGCTACAGATTATAGTTTCAGACTATTTTATAAACAAGAGTCTATTTTTAGGCAATAGATTTGCCTAGGGAAGTTGTGGAATCTCCATCTCTGAATGGTGTTAGACAAATCATTTAGGCAAAGGCAATCTTGCCTTAAGGCAGGCAGATTCTCCCAGCTGTTTTCCATGATTCAGTATATTATAAAGAGAGAGGAAGAAAAGAAACTGAAGCATAAATTGGCAATACTTGCATCTTTTTTTGCAGCAAACAGTACTCTTTGGGGACAGATGGTAAGAAAGGAAATAGGAGAGGAGCTGAAAAGGAAGTGAGGCACCAGAGAAAAAGGACTGAGGAAGAAGAAATGGGGGGAAATTCCTGACTAGGATTTGGAAGCAAAGCAGTGGTGCCTCTCCCCACAACTAAAAGACTCAGCAAAGCCAGGATCTAATGAATACTGAGTTTTAACACACTGATTCAAGGAACTTTTTAGATCCCCCTCCTTTGAGCCAGCCGTCTCCATCGAAGAGTGAGTGAACAGCTAATGCTGGGTTGGCACAGTCAATGTAATCCATATATATGCTGAGAATTTATGCTCCCTCTTCCATCCCCGGTTCAGTTCACTTGAGATTTTTATTGAAGCTGAATTTCATTAAAACCATAGCTATAAAAACAGCTGCAATCCTTGTGTCCTCCTATTTCTGTATATACCTGTCTGCTATGTCTAATACTCTGCTCTTGGGGTATGATCCCTTTTTTTGGATCTGTGTCTGTGCAGCCCTTGGGACAAATGGGAGGGGAGCCCAACAGAGTTCATGACATGAAAGTCATATGAACAGTTCATCTTTTAGCAGGTAGTATTCACCTTGATCTGCAGCTCTTTATAAGACACTTTTGGAGCCTGATCTAGGGAGATACTCATATTTTCCAGGTCACAAGAGGAGCAAGAAGGCGAGTGGGATTTGGAGCCAGGGATTTCTCACTCTGCTCTGATCATGCTGGGAGGTGGGGAGATGTGACTGTGTTTTAGCTGCTTTATCTTCCTCCAGGTTTGGCTTCATTGTCTGAGCTGTCGTTGGTGAGAGCTTTACCAGCAACCTCCTGTTCCATCTCACTGTGTCGACAAACCCTGCTGCACTTTTTAAGAGCTAGATACTTCAGACAGCAGCATAGCAGACCCCAGCAGTATTACAAAGCAGCACATGTGTAAGGGAAAAGAGAACATTTCCCATGCAAACCAGGGTTTGCATGGTCTGCCAGGTCAATTACAAGCTTTTGCAGCCACAGAGGAAACAGTTCTTTCTCCCTTTTATTAAAATGGCTGCTCCATCCCATTGCGGATTGAAAGAGCTACTTGGCTGCCCTTGGATCCCATCTGACCTCCAGCCACAAGCCTAGGCCTTTACCAGAAAGGAGGGGGAACCATCAATCTCTAAATGAAGACATTGTCCTCCTGATTATCTCTCTGTTGCCAGTGTTATGTGAGGCTATAGAAAGGAAAAGAGCAGTTCCAAGATGGCTGCAGGTGAAGGAGTATGTCCCAGCCTTGATGAGACTTTTATCCTGTCTGGTGCTGCACAAACTGCTCTGTCAGCAAGAGGTGTCTCTATACATTAGGCATGAATTTTCTGGAAAAGATTGACTGATCCCCCCATCTCCTCCTGCCAACACCACTTAGCGTAGCACACCACTCCAGCCCAAGTGTCACAGCACCATGTTGTGTCTGGAGGCTTTACCAGTTTTTTGCTTGTCTGGGCTTGGATTAACCTGGCCCTATATATCTAGAGAGTCAGTTCAGAGAAGGTTTTCACAGATATGGGCAGGCGACAGGCATCAGTCACTGGGTCTCACTGAAGGAAGGAGGACATAGGACATTCACAGGTACCTAAGCCAGGATAATGAAGGTGTCCCCACAGGAAAGAAGTCATAGATTACATGGCCTGGTCTTCTGCTTGTTGCCTGCAATGATCAAAAAAAGACTGGTAGAATCGTTTGCATGGAAGGGCTTTGGGTTGGAGACCAGGAGGAACTGCCTAGAGCAAGATCCAGATTGACAGCAAGACTGAAAATCTTGCACTAATGAATTCTATGGTGAAGCTCCACCTGATCTCACTGCGGGCTGGGCATTATTTTTGGTCTTTCCTTGTACCTGGAAAAAAAAATAATTGCCTAATGAAAGATATGCTCTCACCCTCATCTACTGACTTACCTACCAGCTGGAGATTCAATGCTAACCTTCTGGAGAAGCAGATAATCCCAGAGAAGTACCATCTATCTTGCTGGAACTCTTGACACTGATGTATAGGATCTCTGTCTGTGAAGGCTAGAGGATGGGCTTTATGCACCATGTTCTGAGAAAATAACACCAAAGGGTTCCACTGATGTCAAGAAGAAGGTGATGTTTTATTAAAAACATGCAGCCTAGAGGTATCACAGGCAAAGCTACCATTCAAGCCAGATGTTCACAGACTGACTTTCTTGTTACCTTCTCCATATCTTTTCCCCTGTGCTCCAACTTGCACTTCACCTGCAAAGCTTCACACAGATTGCTCCATCTCTCCTTTTTTAACTGCTATTATTGTGCTTTGTGCCAGCATTTGCTTAGGTACAAGTGTCACCGTTACAAGCACTAGGTCTAGAAGATGGAGACAAGCCCAGTCAATAGTCCAGTTGTGAATAGTGTTGTTAGTCCTGTTGTGATGGAATTTGTTTCCATCCAGTTCCTGTCTTCACACCTTTGATTAGCATCCTGATCTCTTGTGTCTCAGCACCCAGCATCTTTTGTATCTGACTCCTCCATCAGCTGGAAAACTCTTGGTGTCCTCCTGATTTTGGCCTTGGCTACAAGTTGTTTCTTTTTGTGTGTTTATTTTCATCTTCAACACTATCTCCCTGTAATTTCTCTTGACTTTGGTGCCTTCATTGCAGCAGCCTGTCCATTTATCTTGCCACTCTCTTAAATGGGTGGTGTACCCATCTCTCTTCAGGCTGAGACAGCCTGCTCTTTGAGGGATGCAGAATGCTGGTGCTCTGGTTCAGCAGTCCCTGAGTTAGCAGATCACCGGGTCCTCATGAAAGTGTGCTGCAATGTTGGACAATATCACTTTTTCTGATGATGTGTCATCAGAAAGAGAGCTCTCTATTTCTGTCACTTCTGACCTTCCTGAATTTGAGAATACTTGGGGGAAGATATCGTGGGTGCAAATTTCTTTTTGCTGTCAAATTGCATACATTCTGCCAACGCGTACTATCACTCACTGTCCAAGCATAATGAATCATACCTTGCAAAATGCCCCTTCAGTTTCTAATTAGCACATTCTGGCTAAGCAGCCTCAAGATTTTCAACGTATCTTGTAAAAAACAAGTTAGTGTTACTAAGGCAGAGACTGTATGTGGGGACCAAAGCTGCCAGAAAGGGCCTCCATTTTGCCAATTACTAGGTAACATGACCTTAAGAGGGGAATAAACTGTTGTTATAGGTTCTGTGATGATTTGGCTGTTTTGGGCTAGCCAAAGTGCAGTTTATTGCACATAGTGTAATTTATAGTTTTTCTTGGATGTAATGCTTCTTGTTCCTCCCCTACAGAAGTTTCATGTGCTGTTCAGGCCGCCTTCTCCCCACTAGGTATTTCCTACAACTGCTTCCATTGCCAGATGTATTTCACCTCCAGCGAAACACGGTGGTGTTACGGCTGCATAGGGTCACCATTAGCAAAGGAGAATTCTGCAGCAAACTACTTGTCTCCTGCTGGGCATCAGCTGCTAAGGCACATGAGACTCATTTTTCCTCTACATGTGAAAAACTTGTGTCACTGCAAAGGTGTTTCACCACCCTTGCATGCCTGGGGCATTGCTTGGCTCCTGTTGAAAGTATTTAGGCATTGCTGAAGATGCTGCTGTAGTCCACTGAAATCTTACAGACTGTCACCCTGGAACTGTCACTAAGAAAGGAGGTTACATGACACAGACTCACTCCAAGTGAGACTGATGGGGTGGGTGGCTGCCTTTGCTGCCAGTGGTGGCTGAACACAGTCACAAGCCAGGAATTTTCCCTCATGATGTTGCCTCATCAGTGGCCTTTTTCCCAAATTGTCACTTTTGAGAAGAGCAGGACATTTATTAGGCAGCTATTCCATTCACTGCCCATCTGTTCCTCCTCATGATGAGCAGGGATGTTCCCTACTGCACCAAAACATAAGCTTGTCTTTTAGGACATCAATCTGCGCCCAATATAATGAAGAGTCCTTTTTCCCCTCTACTATTCCAGGCTCATGCTGAAATGCAATTGGCATTGGAGGACAATATCTGAAGCAAACATTCCCCAGTGTGTATTTTCAAGAGGCTTGGATGTACTCCTTGAAAGACAGCAGTGGTTGCTCCAGGGCCTTCCAGCTTCTGCACTAGAACTGCTCTACACACAAAACAACAAGGTCCAGAAACATGGGGTTAATTGGACATGTTGGTTTCCATATGTCCACAACATGGAGGGACCCAGTGCCTGTCATATTAATGACACTGGAGAGCTTGCATGTATAAAGCTCCTGTCATTACAGACACAAGTTTTTACTCCAGTGTCACTGAGGCTCCAGTGGCCACCCAGTTTCTGTTTGGGCAGGCCTGTCTTTTGCTTTCCACTGCTATTTCATCTCCAGTCCTCCCCCGGGGGAGGGATGAGTAAGTGATGGGGAGGAGGCGGGCAGCGACGGCTCTGACAGAGGCATGTTTGTGCTGGACTTCCATGTTGTTCCTCTCTATCCGATGGAGAACAGTCCATCTCCCCTGCACAGTGAGGGGTGCATAAAGCATCTCTGTGTGTTTGGAGGGAAAGGCTGAGTTGCGCTGATATTGCCACTGGCTCATCATGTGTGATCGGGAGGCTCTGATGTAGTCATTCCTTTCTACCACCCTCACTGACTCAGATCTCCTGCTTGCCTCTGCTGGGACTGAGCCGTCTTGGCTCAGCTGTGTCCCTAGAACCATCTGTAGGCCTGAATCTCCCCTTCTTTTGTTAGTCCTTCAGCACCTCCACGGTATTGTCCATATTATGACAGAACACTGGCTCCAAATCTGAAGACATTTCTCTGTTGGATTTATCTCCTCTTAGCGTGGCTAGGCAAATTTCTTCTTGTGGCACCCACTGGGATCCAAGAAGGGAAAAAATAGTGGTGCCAACACCCACTTTTTGCAGATATACAAAGAAGGATTAAAACACTCTGTCCCCAACTTTCTCATTTTTTAACTGTGGAAATGTTGCAATCCTTTTTTCCCCAGAGAAAAGACCTTCTTCTTTTTCACATGGGATTTCTTTGCAAGTTTACACATTTCTTTTTGACTTTACCACACTGTTCATTTGTGTTTGATGTGTATTAATGAAAAATCTGAGAAGATAAAAATGAACATTGTTTGAAACATTTAGATTCTCCTGTTCAAAAGAGCTCTTCATTTTGAATTTTCTGGGTTTTCTTATGTTTTAAAGCACTCAAGAATGACACAAGTTGGCCTATTTTAGAACAGATAAAATATTTCATTGATACAAAGTATGTTTTCCCACATTTTGCAGAGAAACCTGCATGCGGTTCTCCTTCTTCTTTCCTCTATTGTTTTGCTGTTTCTCAGAACCTCCAGGAAATAAGAAAATCCCCAGAGTTCCCCAGAGCCTTTGCTGCTGACACACACATGTTTACAAGACTGCAGTGCATTTCAAGATCCCATTGAAAACTGCCTCTTTTTTGAACACTTAGTGGATGCACTCCAGCCCACGTCATGGCTTCTTCCCCATCTCTCCCACCCCAACCCGCCTTCATCTGGCCTCTTCCCTGCTGCTGTTGCCACTCTGAAAGGGAGCTGCCCAAACGGTAGATTTTCTGTCCTTTCTCCACATTGCTTTGCTTGGAGCTATGCTCCAGCAGGGCTGCCGCTGGAGAGAGTTCTCAGTCCCTTTGGTTTCTTGTCTTTACCCACAATGGAGGGTGGAAGGTATCTTGTATGATGTTCAAGAGGCTGTGGGGGAATAAAGGGAAGAAACCAGTCACTTCTGGTCACAAGGGATCATCTGATTTGCCAAAACCAACCAGCTCAGCTGGGATTCCCATTCCAAGCTGGATGTAATGATTCAGAAAACAGAGTAGATAATAATGAGCTGATTACGAGTAGGTCCTGTTTGTTTGCTTTGCTGCAAAGCTGTGAATGGCCTGCTCATGAGAAGGAACCTGGAGTCTGACCTCCTAGAGAGAATCTGTGTGAGATGAGCAGAGAAGAACCCAAACCTCTGCCTCAGCAAAGGAAAACACACTGTTTTCTGAGAAGGCCACCTGAGGGTTGACCATCCCACAAGGCCACGCAGAGGCAGTCAAATGAGCATGTGTCCTTGTTGCTAGGCCTCTGCTCTATGAGAACACTACGTGGACTTCCACCGGTCCTAACACGTCAACTGGCCCAACACTGAGCTTGATGAAAGGCAGAGCAGATATTTTCCTCGAAACCAGGTTTCTAACTAGAGTGAAAGAAAAAGAACATGTTTTTCTTTTCCTCCTCTGTGCTGGTATCTAGCCAGACAGCAGCCAAAGAAAGCCGAAAGTCATGATGCAGTTCTGGGAAACTGGAATGCTTCCTACATGAGATGTTGGATGAGGCTACTCTCTCCTAACACATCCTATAGGAGTCTTCTCATCTAATTCCGGTTTGAAATACTCCTTATTCTTCAGGCAAACATCCACCCTTGAATTAAACCTTCCAAATGACATAGATACAATCCCCAGCACTTCAATGTTCTTTTGCTGTGAAAAAAATTTAACATCTTCTCTTCTCTTTTAAATTATCTCCTTATTATACCTTGTCATACTTACGGTTACTTGACTGAAAAGTGCTCCATTACCACATTAGCATATGGAGTTTATTGCCACAAAATACCAGAAAGGACAAGCACTCAGCAGGATTCAAACATGGGAAATATGGCAAGTCTTCCCAAATTTCTTTGTCTCCAGTGGTACATTCCAGGGAACTCTGGAGGGGCACAGTTTGTCACCCTCAAAAGCTGGAGTCAGGGGAGTTCTGGTTTCTTCAGAGGCTAATTCTGCAAAATGAATGTTCATCATTGCTGGAAACAAGGGAAAGGGAATTGTTTGCCTTTTATAAAAAGAAAAAAGAAACATTGGCAGATCTCAGAGTTTTGACATTGTGAGATTCTGCAGAAACATTTAGGGAGTTTTGCTCTTTGTTTGGGGTATTGGGGAAAAGGGGGAGGAGAAAGGAATCAGCAGTAAAACAGAGAGGAAAAAAAAGACCAAAAAAAAGAATCCTGGAGGAAATTCAAGTGGGGATGGTTTAGTGGCAAAGCAAGGAGGTTGGATTTGAAGACTGAGGGTTCTGTTTTATACTTGTGAGAGCTAATGAAACAGCCCAGTCCTGAGAGATTCTGGAATTGATTATTGAGCTTATATAATAAAAGAGTGGATTCACGATAAATTTTCCATTAATTATCATGTTCACAGGTGATGCCTAAATGTACACCCACAACTACTTGCAGGCAATATGTTTTACAGTAATTTCTTTTTTTTTTTTTAATGCTGTAAGATTTGCATGTGCAAAAAATCCAAGTGTGCATGCTTTGTTTGCATAGGCAATGTAGGGAATATATAAACTTACTAAGTGTTTTGCTATTTGATTTTGCGTGTGGCACTCCAGGCACTCCAATCAGTATACCAGGCACTACATGTGGTGCTCAGGAATTGCAGGAAACCATCAGGCAAACCATATTTCTACTGTAAAACTAACAGTTGGCATTTTTTAATTTGTTAAATTTTGCTCTTTTGTCATGATGGGAATTACCTATTCTTCTGCTTTTCCTGTGAATAATCTCTAAGATCATACATTTGTGGATGCTTCCTTGTATAACATGGAAATGCAAGACATCACTTTATGTTAAAATATACAACACGCATTGACTGCTGCTCACAGAGGAATATTCCATGTTTTTGTCAACACTGCTTTTGTACATTAATTGATAGGTCCTTGGAGATGGACCAAAGCCAAACAATTTGGACACTGGCTTGAACCCACCGAGAGGCAGATCTGAGGTATTTATTCATTCTATTACAGGCAAGCAGCTTGAGGACAAACTGCAGCATAGGGTACAGGCTCTAGTGTCTGTAGGTAATGAATCACATCCACATACACACAGATAGTGCTATGGGAACAAAACGTGGCAGCCATGACAACAAAAACACAAGCCCTTGTTACATGAACTAAAACAGTAACTCTATTAGCTGTGCATAGAAGGCCTTTCTCTTCTCCAAGGCTGGCCACAAGAGGAGAACATGCAGTTACAGGGTAAATCAAGGCAGTACAAAAACGTCTTCCGGAACCAAAGTTTTGGGTTTTTCTTAGTATATGACAGGTTGGTGATGATGATAAGCTGGCAATGACAACGATAACAGAATGGTTAGCAGTCAGGAGTGCCTTTCCCGTGGAAAGCATTGGCATAAAAGCTATTCCAAGATTGCTACCAGTTTGATGCCAGTGCCAGCAATAGATGCCCAGAGCTTGGAGAAGGATCACAGGTCAGCAGGAGAGCACCTGAAGAGCAGCACAAAGGAATTCCAGCCAGTAAGCTGGCTTCATTGGTGGCCCAACTTAAATGCCTCTATGCAAACTCACATAGCATAGGGAATAAACAAGAGGAGTTAGAGAAGTGCGCACACCTGCAGGACTATGATCTTACTAGCATCATGGAGACATGGTGGGATGGATCCTATGACTGGAGTGTTGGAATGGATACAGGCTCTTTAGGAAGGGCAGGCAGAGGAAACATCCTCTATGACAATGATCAGCTGGAGTGCATGGAGCTCTGCCTGGGGATGGATGAGGAGCCAACTGTGAGCCTATGGGTCAGGATTAAAGGGAGGGCAGGGACAGGTGACATTATAGTGGGGCTCTGCTACAGGCCACCTGACCAGGAAGGCCAAGCAGATGAGGGTTTGAGGAACCTGGTCTAGTGGAAGGTGTCCCTGCCCATGGCAGGGGGTTTGGAACTAGATGACCTTTAAGGTCTCTTCCAACCCAAACCATTCTATGATTTTTGTGCCACTGTCATGCTTAGATGGGGAGTTGAGGTAATAGTACCAGAGACTTCTCTCAAAAGGAAAAGAAAGAAAAAAAGAACAAGGATGACCCACAGATACTTCATCTGTCTGCAGTTTTTCTCTGCATTAGGTAAGATGGAAACAGCAGAAGAAAAAAGGAAAAAGAAAAAAGAAAGAGAGGAATAAAGGAATTAATAACTATTTTCAGTCAAGTGAGATCTGCTTGGTGTGACCAGTCTCCGCCAAGGGAGATTATCCCACAGGATAAGTCACAGATAACGTTACTCTTGTGTGGCCCAGGGCAACTCACATGACCTAAACAAAAAACTGTCGAGGGAAGAACATAAAACTACTTCAATGGTAGGGTGGCTAATTTGCATGGGACATTGTATTTCAAAACTTAGCCTGAGGTCTGGTTTTAGCCTCCTTTCCTGAGGAAACAAGGACAAGTATGTCATCTTGGTTTGTGCATGTATTCAGTCTGTTTGTCTCCCTGTACTGGCCATTTTCAACCCCTTTTTGCAAAGACTTCCACTGTCCACTGGGTTTGTCTCCTGGTGAGGAACAGAGATACTGAAAATCTACAGGAAAAGCTGTGTTATGAGCTTTAGCCACCG
>JAVKLA010000001.1:36982798-37058409 GCA_034782735.1 Sagittarius serpentarius
TTGCTATGATGGATGATTGGTGTCTCAGATTCAGATCTGCTTTAAGGTTATATTAGGAATTATCTTTGCATCCCTTGGTTCCCCTCATTGAACTGCATGTCAAGATACAAGCCACAGCTTGATCTCTCATGCAGTGCATCTGCGTGGAGAACTGAGCAGCTGCTGCAGCTCAGGACTAGCTGATGTGAATTCCTCCACCATGGCCTCATTCATCTCTAGCCCCAGAGATTCTCTGGCAGAGTTGCCTAGCTTGCTGCAGAAGACAAGTATCTTACAGCACAGAGCCAACCTAGGGGATCTTCCCTAGGAAGTGTGCTAGCTAGCTTTCAAGACACAGATGAACAGTAAAGTACAAAGCAGGACTCTTCTGCACAGCTTTGAGGTCTCAAAGGAAGTCACGAAACAGGGTCAGTGCAGAAAGCCCTCCTGGAACTCGAATAACCTGGCATTTGCACGTCCTCCTGCTTTGTGTGAGAAGCCCATGCTCTGTGCTAGTCATCTGGGACAGCATCACCCGCATTCATGCTCTGACATTAAAGAGTGATTAAATAAATCCCACAAAAGGCAAAACTGAAAGAGAAGCCAATGAAACAGCAGAGGTAAATAGAGGCATTTCTGATCTTACCCTGTAGTGCATCCATAAACCACCCCCCTCCTAATTTTTGTTCTGACTTTTTCACCTGCTGTTCCTTCTTACTAGGACTCCTTTTAAAGCTGCTGTAGAAGGAAATATGTTTTGCTAATGCTAAAATTGGTGGGATTTAAGTTAACTTAGTGCTGAGCACCAAAAGCTTTAGGATCCTGTTTCCCAACAGAAATGCTTTGCAGCTATGAGCCCATCATGCCTGAAGATGGGACTTAAGTTTCCAAGTCACCTAAGCACGCTTTGAAAATGCTACTTTCCAACGCACTGGGGATTTGCCACCATTGTACACAGCTGCCCAATCCAGTTCCTGAGAGCTGGCCCACCAGGATTCTTCAACCACCAATTTCATACCTGCAGCATGCCCCAGGTGTATGGAAATTGCTCCAGTGCAAAGCCCAGCTGCTGCTGGTCCTTGTGCCCAGGGTTCAGACTGATGCAGCTGCAGGTCTGGCTGGTCACGTTCTTTGAAATCCCCTGCATCCTGCTGGTCCCTGCCTCCGAGCAGCAAGAAAAACATGTCCCTAGCTCAGTCACCAGTACCTTGAACACAAGCACCGTAATTCTTGGCGAGACCTCGACCTTAATTTTTTACATAAGCTCAGCTTGGCTGCTGACTCGTGCCCCTCTCTCATCAATGCTGGGTGCACTCCGAGCTCACTGTGATGCCCTGCATTGGGAAAGGCCATGGCTCCGGTTGCTGGCAGCGCACAGAGGAGATCACTGAAAATAAACAGAGAGCAAGCAGCTTGGTTTTCATAACCTCGGTTAAACGCAGGGGGTGAAGGATCCGAAGCGGCAAAGTCATGCGAGTTCAAGAAAGGCAGAGGGTAACCTCTGAGGGGCTCTTTTCTTTGGCAGCAGAGGGGAGGATGGTGCACAGAGGAGGGGGGCAGGAAAAATTATGGAAATGTTTGGCCCTCTGTGCGCAGCAAGTCTGTCTTTATCTCCTTCTGGGGCTGTTACAACAGAGCTGACATTCCTCACAGATACCAACAAAATCTCTTTCCTGGGCTTATGTGACAAAATGGTATATCATAGCTGACCCCTACTCACAGAGCAGAAGCAAATTAAAACTGAACTTATCCCATGGGCTAGCTTTCTTCTGCTTACCTGCAGAAGCCTCAAAGCATCTTCCTTCCTCCCCTCACCTGAAGCATAATTTAGCTGATTTCTATTTGTGGTGGCAGGGAGAGATTTCCTCTCCCCAAATCATGCTGGGATGGTAGGAGGTCTGCCCTCCTCCGCTGCCTGTGACAGGGAGTGGTGAGCAACCAGTCACTGCAGCCTGTGGTAGACAGTCTGTGTTGGGGGGGTATGCTCCTTTGGGCAGAGGTGGGACATAGCTAGGTCCTTCTGCGGCTGCTGGGGGAACAAAAAGCCTCTGTAAATCACAGGAGTAAGCTGGGCCTTTCCAGAGTTTTTGGGTATTGATGAGAGCAAGCACCAGACTCAAAGGGAGTGGGAAGAACTTTCTTGGAGACCTAGAGCTTCCCACATCACGGAAAACAACACATTAACTAAACCCACACCTGTCTGCAAGGACCTGCCTCCAAGTCACAGCAGTCCTGAAAAGTCTCCAGCATGTATTTGAATGGTTCTTAGATAGCATATGTCATTACATGCAATATAGCAACAAAGATTATTTTCACGGAGTAAATCAAATAAATCCCAAGACTGGAAGCCTACATGCATATTTTAGAAGTTCCTCTGCAACTCATTGTATTATTTTTAGCCTAGAGGTGAATGCTGGCTACCATAACTGTGGTTATGAGAGCCTGTGCATCTTTCAGGATCCTGTTCATAGCCTGGTGACTCTTCCAATGTTAGCAACCATATGGTAGGAACCTATGAAGAGGGTCTCTCCCAAGATTCAGGAAATACAGTTTTCTATCCACAAACACATTCTTTTTTTCACTGTTTCGTTCTGTCTCCTTATTCCTATTAGAACTTTGTATCATGAAAATGCAGTAAAAAATTTTCAGATATCAAAAGAAATTCAGGTTGTCTTGAGGCAAAGTTTTGGATTAAGGTCCAGACAAAGCTATTGCTTTGCTGAGTATCTCATTTATCCAAGCATAGAAGAAAGCTTTTTGGCCACTTGTATGTGACTTTACTTATTTGTGGACTAAGTTTGGAGACCTGAGGAGGTGCCTGAATTTTGTGTTATGACTATAACATTTGATAGTGTGTGCAGGAGGGCAAAATTTTATTGCCCAGAAGCCTGAGTTACACATTACTACTCTAAACTTAAATACCACAGCAATTGTCATACCTTAGCAAGAACTTGTAACAGTTGATTGTAGACTGTGCAAAATAGAGCTGGAAGTGACTCTTCAGTGCCATCAACTCTGTCTGCCTGCCCACAGACAAAACTTGTTCTCCCCTTATCATTCCTCAGACATGCTGTGTCCAACGTGTCCTTAAAAATCTCCAATGAAGTCCAAATCTCAGGCTATTCCAGGGCTTTATTATCTTTCTTATTAGAAAGGGTTTTTTTATGATATCTAACCTACATGTCCCTTGCTATACTTTAAGCCTTCTCCTCTGCACCCTGGACACAAAGAACAATTTGTTCTCTTCCTCTTTGTCTATCTTTTACGTATTTAAAGACTGTTATCACATCCCTTCTCATTCTGATCTTCTCCAGACTAAACAACCCCCTTATTTCAATCTCTCCTTGTTAGTCTTGTTCTCTGGACTTCTGATCATCCTTGTTGGTCTCTTCTGGACATTATCCAACCAGTCCCATCCTTCTTGAGCCACGGTGTCCAAAATTGGAGAGAAGAGAGTACAGCAGAAAAATCACATCCCATGTCATGCAGATGGTACTCCAGTTTATATATCCCAGTATGGTCTTTGCTTTTCTCATGGCAGTCTTAACTCTTCTGACTTCTTTTCAGCTTGTCATTCACAATTACCTCAGAACCTTCTCTGCTGTTTTTTTCACATCCCATATTTGTACATCTGATTGTTCTTGCCTAAGTATAGAACTGTGTATCTTGCATTTGTGTTTATTGAATTTCATCATTTCCCTTCCCAAACCCCCAGATTATTCTTACACTTAGGTTTGATAATTCTGAAGTTCAAGACTGTCCTCTTTTGTGCTTGCAGATCTTTTCAAATTTACATCATCTGCTAATTTAATTAGCATGTTCTCCATTCATTCTATCTAGGAGATTAATAAAAATCCTGAATAGTAACAGGTTCAGAAAATATCACTGCAGAATCTTACCAACTCTGTTCCTGCAATATGATGATGAACTGAACTCAGTTTGTTGATATCTGGATTTGGATATGAACCTACAACTACACACCGATTGTCAGCATGCTTTGGCACCTGAAGCTCTTCCTGACATTGGTATGAACTGAAGGAAGCTCAAAAATGCCAAAGATCAAGCCATCAATATCATTGCCTATCAAGACATACATGCTCTATATTCGTAGATCAATGAGTTTATTCTGTGTCATTGTACTTCAACTTTGTAACACAGTAAGGTAGCAGACCATTAACCTTTGGGCAGGACATAAACCAACTCCTAGTGTCTAAAGCACTTGTTCAGTATGTCCTGATGAATTCAGCCCTTGCTTTCTTCTCCTGTAGTTTGTCCAGTTTCAGCAAATGTACCCTTTACTCACAGCTACTTCCTGAATAGTTTTGAAATTTGTCTTTCTATTGCAATCTTTCTATTGCACTCCCTTTCTGTACACCATTCTACTTTCCTATAGATAGGAAGGTTTCCTCCTCTCTATTTAGAGGGCATCTGCTCAGAAACTTTTTCTGTCCCATTTGGGACATGAAGAGTAGTTCCCCATAACATTTTTTCAAAACTCTCGAACGGAGACTTCACAAGCTAGACTTTTATACTCATGATTGATCATGATAATTGAGTGCTCTTCAGCTGTCATTTCATCTGTGAATGCTCATGTCGCAAGTTGCTGTCTAGGGACAGGTCTGGACACATACTCCACCTGTTAAACACGAAAATAAGAAATAGTGACTCAGAGAGATCCTCACTGGATCCTCACATGGCCCATGCGTGTGTTTCTATTCAGAGTAGCTTTTTCCTGGAGAGACTTAAGATCCATTTCCATAAACACAGACGGAGAAAGCTGAGATGCCTGGGAAATAGACACCTTTCAAATTCAAGCAAATCTTGATGAACTCCTGTTTTGCAGGATTTGACCAGTAAAGTCTGAGTCAGGAGCAGGGTGAGACATCACCTTCCTCTTGTGTCTCTGAGTCCAGCAATGAACAGTCTCCATGTCTTAGTCCCCAAGGCCAAAAGTCTTGCAATCAGCCTCGATTTAATTTTTTTACTTTTCCTCCCACAGCTCCTCCTTCTGGAAGTCACTTACTGTTACCTCAGGATTGTTGCCACGTTCCCTTCTGGCATCACTTCTCCCCCTCTTTTCTGCAATCTTTGCTTATAAGGTACTTTAATCACTTCCCATGTCAACTACCGCAAAGCTCTTTTTTTATAGCTCTCGTAAATACTTACAGTCTTTATATATATTTCCTCTCCAGACTTCAAGGGATGCAGATCATTGCTTAGAACGGAAGAGGTGGAAAGGAGGGCAGCCTGATTCAGATTTCCACATCACCCAGGCATGGCAAAGTTTCCTGCAAACTGAGATGAGATTGGCTCTTGAATTAGGATGCAAAAAAGGATGGTTTGCAGCCCTGGCTCTGTCTTACCTCCCCACTCCCAGATACTTCATTCTGCGCAATGATCAATCCTCTCCCAAAGCATAAAGCCATTGGATTACTCAGAAATCTGGCTTTACTTCTTTTCTTTATAAGTTTGAACATTCTGGTGATAATTTTGTTACTCACTAAAGCAGAGGTTTTCAACTTTTTTCAAACTGTTATATATTTTCCTGTACAGTACTTTTAATCCTCCTGGCAATCAGATGATTTGTCTCCTTTTTGTTCAATAGCCTCTTACAAGAAGTAGTGCACAGACCCCACAAATCCAGGCACCACAGGTCAAAAACGACCAGCTAGATTTCTTAGTGACATCTGCTGTTTTTCATCATACATGGGATACAGGTTAAAGTCTCACACTAATGGGAAAAGAATTTCTTTTTCTCCTGGTTTGAAAAGCACAACTGTGTTTTATTTTTCTCCATCTTTGGGCTTTATGTCAGCTGTCTGTTGGGTGTTTCAAAAGTAATTGTCTTGTCTCAGCGCAGTAAACTCACAAGCTAATTCCCATAACGCTGGTGATACAAAGCAGTCAGGCCAGCCAATATATTTGTGCTTCAACATTCCAAATACACTCTTAACTGCCTTCAAGCAACAATAATATTATAAGGTTTTCCTTCCTGAAAAATTTTTCAGTGATGACCTAGAAGTGAAAAGTTCCCTGTCTTTTTACCGTTTCCATCCAATTCCACATGAAATTTACTTAAAAAGCTGGCTTTGACTAAGCCAAGAGTCAAATATAAGAGCTACAAGGTCCTGATTAAGAAAGCACTTAATCCCTTTCTGTGCTTTGAGTTGGACAGATGCTTTCCCCTGTCAAGGACCATATCAGTAGCTGGGGGAGGACTGGGGAAAAGAGCTTGGCTTAAAGCCTATGAGAATTCACAATCCAGAGATGCAGCTGCAGGACCTTACTAAAAGTACTGGTATTCTAGGACTATCAGCTGTCTCTCATTTTGCTCAGGATTTTCCAGGATACTTGCTCAATAAAACTCAGTGGCTTCGGTTGCATCTGAAAACAGAAGCCACAGAAAGCCCTGGGAATAGTCCTGGGAGCACCTACCTTTCATGGAAAACGGAGAGGGGCCCAGAACAACTTCTGCTTAGATTAGATTGCCCTTACTAAAAATAGGAAGCCCTTTAGTCCTACATCTCTCTTGATAAAGCTTTATTTTTAAGCGTATGTTTTGTTTGACCTTGAGGTTTTTAAAAAAAAGAGGAATGAAAGAAAGAAAGAAAAAGAAGAGAGAGCAAAAAAAGCTTCCTTGACACAATTCCAAGTAACACTGAAGATAAAGCTGTGCTGTGGTTAGTTGAGATTCAGTGAGTGAGAGGTTTTATACAGTCTCACAATATCCCACCTGCATTGTTCAAGTCATTATTTCTTGGCTCCAAAGGGATGTCAAACAACACATCATCAAGAATGTGTCTAGTTCTGGTCCACAAGGTATCCCTTCTCCTTTCTCTGGCTTCCCAATGTATTTTCCCTGTTCTTCCTAAGCCCCACAGCTATGGCCAAGAAAAAAACAGCAGTGAAAATGGTCATCAGCACCTTCAGATCACAGTAATTAGATTTACTGGCTCTAGCACCATCCCATCAGGCTGTAGGCATTACTGTCCCATGTAAAGGCTTGACAAGTTCTCTCAATAGTTCATCAGCCAAAGCAACCCAAATGGTCAGAGTCCACGTCTCTTTTGGGGTGACAGGAAACAGACCTCCTTTTTTAAGCTAAAAGAAAGACTTTTTGGACCAGAGCACGCTGTCCTAAGTGTGTACTGGAAACTCATACTGTCATTTGCAAAGTGTGAATTTTATTTCAGGTGTGAAGAAGCCTTCTGAGACAAAGTTTGTGATGGAGCCTGAAGAAGCTGTTGTAGATAACTTTCATCTAGAAAAATCACATGAGCAGCAGTAGACATATCCAGTTTTTAAAGGAAAACAACCCAAGCAGAAAATACATCTCTAGCTGCAAAAATAATTCCAGTTGAGTATTGACAGTTGCTTGTTAAACAAATGAAAATGTGCACAGACACAGCGACAGAAGCACAGGGTTAACATGTAGTTTCAGGACCAACAGGCAAGAAGGATGTGAGTGAACCTTGCACGACCTTGCGAAAAACAAACTCTCTAGTGACTCTGGGACTCCAGCTACTGCTGTTTGTGAATGCAAAGCTGGTGTGAGCCACGCAACCCGATTTACCTTCCATCCCAGGAGGATGTTAATTTCCACTCCCTCCCCTCAGTACCAGCTGGGTCCCCATTGCTAGCACATTCAGGGTCCAGGAAACCCGTGCAGATGTTTTCATGGACATAGCAAAAGCCTTCTCTCTCTGCCAAGACTCACACTGGGCTTTCTGTAGGAGCAAATGTATGTGTCGCTTCTAAAGCAATGTGGCTTTGGAGCAGCTCTAATCTAATCTGAAGTTGAGAAATAAAATCCTCTTGACCTGGTTGTTGTATTGTCATTGCCCTAAACAATTCTGACAATTTGGCTATTATTTGTCTCTAAACTTGGCATCTCAACCTGAGGCAACCACCCTCTACAGTCAATTTCACTCCCGAATAGGGTTTTGAAAAGTTATTCTTGTTTTGCAAATTAGAAATGCGCAGATTCTACTGATTGTTATTAAATATCTCAACTGTCAGGCTACTTATAGTTCAAAATAAATAATTTCAGATTTCCAGACTTGCTGGTAGAAAGTCTTTGCCACATATACACATCCTGGGGCTTTGCGTTCCCAACTCTGGACAACAACCAGTTGAATTTCATAGTCAAACTGATATTTAGGTGCATGCTTTAAGGGACATATGGAGTCCTGCAAGTGAAAAAGTTATTGGCAGTGCTCAGAGATGTTGGGGTTTTTGTAGTTCAGATTTGCGCAGCACTCATATATGTCTATGCATTCTGGCAGCTTTCCATCAGGTCTGCTCTGAGGCATAGGCTCTTCGAGTGAAATTCCTGACCCTTCGAATGCTTCTTTTTAAGACTCCAGAGCAAATCACCTTAACAAAGCAATGAAAGAGTTTTTCTGTGCAGAAGGGTTTTCTTCAGGTGAAAGGCCAATACGGTACCTCCCAGAAGGATACCTGCTTTCTGGCCATCAGCAAGGACAGTCACCTATGAAGGTGCGAAAAGGTGACCAAGTCCTTCTGCACCCACCTGTGAGCACCAGCCACTGCAGTAGCAAACAGTAGCCAGTAAGGAGCAGAGTATGTGAACAGATATTTCTCCAGAGGCAGAGGCAGAAACTTGAGCTCTGAGTTCTGGAATCCAAAGGCTATGAATGTCTTTTTTGCCAAACTTGTACCAGGATCAGATATGCCTGTCCTGACTATCCTTAACTTTTTTAAGTGTCATAGTGCCGTTCATCTCCATGCATGTGTCTATGTTCAACTCCACTCCCATTCTTCATTTATGTAATTGCACTAGGTTTTAAGTGGTTTGAAAGAAACACTGTCCTGTATTGGATATAACACAACAGGGGCCCAGGTTTTGTTTGGGAAGTGATAGTCTTTCTAGTAAATGTTACTTAAAAGAGTCAGCAAGTTTTATTTCAGTGTTCAGTTCTGGATTTTGGTGACCCATCCTGGAAATATATCTTTTGAAAGTTTCAGCAAAATATTCCTTCCTGAATGCCCAAAGACTGCAGAAATTAAAAATTAAAGCAACTAAAGCAAATATTTGCAACTAGATGCACCACCTTATATTGCAAATTTGTTTCACTTTGGAGTCCTAGATACAAATCCGGGAAATCTTCATTCTGTTTCTTCATTATTAAAATTCAATGCAAGGTTGTGCATTTGATGTCTTTTTGTTCACATTTTTTAAAAAAAATGGATCAGTTCCCTTTTTCTCAGTTAAAAATTATCTTCAGCAGTCACATGGAGATTCCCCAGCCTTGGAAACCACTGTGCCATTCTGGTGACTTTTATTTTTCCTTTGTCAATGGTGATTTTCCTCTGAATTTGTGCTTTTGCTTTCCTTGGTGCAGATTTGTTCAGTCCCATCACAAAGACAGGCCCTGTGCAGAGAGCTCTAATACATGATTTCTCATACAGATAAAGCAGAATCAGATCAAATATTACATTTGGATCTGCTGTTATTCATGGAGCTGTCAAAATGGTTAAGAGAAGTCACCAAAACTTACCATCATGAGTTTCTACATCATGGTGATATGTATCATGCATGGATCCTGATGCCTACCATCAGATAGAGGAAGGTTCTTTTAGTGTCGCTTTTCCAGATCCCATCTTTAGCCACTCCGCAGTCTTCCAGCACTGTTAACTTCAGCTGAAGACTTTGACTAGCGTAATAGGTCCTCCCCTCTGTCTTGTGAAGAATTGCCAGAGAGCAGAAAAGAAAGAGTTAAATAATATGCCTATGTGCAAAGTTAGGAATACCGTGCAGTCATGTAGAAAATACCTGACTAATAATTTACTAAGTATTTATAGCTCAGAACAGCTATAATACAAACAATTCCTGTAGCAGCTTTTGCTTTAAAGGGATTCTGCACTTTGCAAATGGCTCATTGAACAGACCATCTTAGCTATTCATTATGGAATGTGCCATCCTTACAAGAAAGGAATTTGCTGGGCTCGGCAATAGGCTAATCTAACTGTTCAGTCCTGTACAAAGCCTATTTGCCAAATTATGAGGAAGACAATTCTGCAGCAAGGTCTTCAGTGGTGTTTGGCAATAACTTGGGATAGAAAAGAATGGACATGTGCCTAGGGTTAAAAAAAAAAATTATAATAAAGAAACCTTTCCACCTCTAGCTGCTATTACACTCATCACCATAATATGCAAAGGCCAAATCACCTCTATAGCTCATACCTCTTGAGTCTATTGAGAGATTATACCTTTCTTTATCTTCCAAAAATATTAGTTAGCGTCTTTCTTGTGCATCTCTGAACTACTTGGGTTTGTCCCACATAGCAATGGCAGGTCATCTTTGCAGAATTTATATCAGTCTGACTTGAACCTGAAATTCTCCAAAGATCAGCAGGCTTTGGATTTGTTTGGCTTTGTTATGAAGAGAGGTCCAACACAACAATGTTCTAGTTCTGACTCCATCCTCATCCCTCTTTCTGACCTGCACACGTCTGAACAGAACAAGAACTCAGGCTCCTGTTTGGGTCTTAGTCCAACACCAATCTTACTGCAGAGGCACATGGTGTAGATACTCGAGGAACAAGAAGCTTGGCTGCCTGTGTGCTGGGTCATGCAGAGGACAATATACCAAACATTTCAGCAGTCCAGTCCAGAGCAGCAAAATGACAAAAAAAGAGTAGCCAGTCTGAGGAGTGGTGATGAGGGAAGATAAATTACCATAGCTGAAAGAAGCATTATCAAGGATAGTTTAGGTGGATTTGAACCTCATTTGGAATTTATTTTCAAATAAACAGCTCCACATGAGTTTGGACCCAAAGAAAAACTCCAAGCTCCTCAGATGCACAAAATACCATAAGGTATAGCATTTGCCTAAGAGCCGTCAACTGGAAGAGCGCTCATTCCATCCTACAAAAATAAGCAACAACAGAGATGAGCAGGTTAGAGAGGAATAGACATTTCACTCATTATCCTTGATATCTGCAAATTGCACTGCATCCCTGCCTGTACACATCTCTTTGCACAGTGCTTCTCTCTTGAAAACATGCTTTAGTCGTTAACCTTAAAGTACAAGGTTATGTTTTTCCCTGCCCTTGACAGCACCTTGGTTTTTTTAGAAGAGAAGGGGGCGATGTCATAACTCAGGGTTGGATTTGGGGAGGGTGTGACAGGACTGGAGGGTGTCACCAGAGTAGCATGTAGGTTGGGGGAGATATCTCATAGCTGGATAGATTCAGGTCAACATAAAGTGTCTTCAGAGTGTGAACTGTGAAATGTGATCTGATCCCCTTGTAACCAGTAGTTCTGTGCTCAGCTTGGTAGAGACAGCCATGCAGAGATCCTGCTTTTTTCTTCTCTATAGTTTGCTACTTTGCCTGCTATTAAATATTCATCATAATTACAGTTCCTAGCAGAGAACTTTTAACCTCAGTTTGCAGGGGACACTGCAAATAGTTTCACTGTATCAGTGGAGCAGTGTGAGATCCAGGATAGCAGGTTCTGCTTGTAGGTGTGTAGAGCAAGATAGCAAACCCACAAGGAAAGCATGCATGGGACTGAGCTGTCCCTTGCAAAGCTGGCACAGGTAGCTGAGAAGCAGAGCAAAGGTACTTTTGGAGTGATGTTTTTGCGGAACTTGCCCAACATTTGACTACACAACTTAAACTGTGCATCACGTTCACTAAAAATACTTTACGGGATGCTACCAAAAAAAAAAAAAACCAACAGCAACAATGATAAAAACCAGGTTAAATTCCCCAGAAAGAGTGGATGAAAATTTGGAAAATAAATTTTCACTCTTCTTAAAGAAACTGCCATATTTTTCTTTCTGGAACCTCTCCTCTGGCTTTTGGAAGGTGGTGGGAGTATCCATCACTTCAGATCCTTCTCTCACATTAGAGAATCTGTCACTGAGCTGAGTTTTGGCAAGTAGAAATTTAGGTAGCAGAAAAGACCAAGCCTTTGACCTTCCTTGAAAAGATTCCCAGACAGCTTTACAACGTGCCTCTAATGATCTCATTCCACTGGTTCCCTCTTCTCTCTGTTTTATTTACCAGGATAAAATTTTACCTTTTACTATTTCCTTTCTCACTCCAGAGACAAACACTTTTCAGGGACTGGAAAACAGAGAGTCCTTTTTGCTTATCCCTTCCTCTTCTGTTCCAGTGGAATGCACTCCTGCAGTAGCCTGAAGGGCCTCAGTCCTTCCTGCAGCACGCTTAAAGCATGCATCTGCCTTGCCAAAGTACCTCAGCCTGAAGTATACCCAGGAACGATCCAACTGCATCAAGGTCCACTTTATCTCCTTCAGAGTGGAGGCAGCACCTGCTCCCAACAAACAGCATCATGTTGCACAGTAGAAGGATTGCTTGGCCAAGAAATCCTTGACCTATTGCACCTAGTTTTTTAGTCCAGATGTTAATCTTAATGGGCACAAAGCAGTGAGATGCTTTAGAAACTGACATACACACATGAAAAGAAAAAAAAGGAAAATTGACAGCTTATGGCTGGTTTGCTCTCGGAGAGCTGTGGGAGAGGAGAAGGTATCTAGGGAGCAGATGTGTATTCCCCTCTTTGCACTACTGGTGAGGAGGAACAAGGTGATGGTCACTCCTGGACAGCAGGAACTGGTCACTTCTCCCCATTCGTAGTTATCAGGGAAGAACTCAGCTCTGTGGAGCTATACAGGCAGCTGGTCATGAGCTTGGTGAACACAGCCATGGTGCACCTCACTACGCGTCTTCTGAGTTTTCCAGCCCCTGCATTGCAAGTGCATCTGGTTTTGAGAAAGGCTTGGGCAGCTGCTTACTGAGAACAGACCCACAAGACACCCTGGGCCCACCTGTAAGTAGGGAACCATGATCTTGAAAAGAATTTCCTGAAACAGAAGGATGCAGGAAGGAGAGGGAGATGGGCAACTTCACCTTCTGAGCTTCATCACAGCAGTCTTCAGCAGCACCCCTGCTGTTACCACTGACTAGTCATCGTTAGCAGGGCATAAGTGCAGTATGCAGCAGGCTCAGCCCATGGGAATGGCCAATGTATGGGATCTGCTCTGCACCTGACTACTCTGAAACAGGACTCAACCACTCAGGGCTTAAAACACCTTTTCTATGCTTCTCATGGGGTCACTTTCCCCTGAAGCAGCCTTGCTGGGTGCCCTCCTGCTGTTATTTTGGTGCCTTTGGTTTCACAGCTGCCATCACATTCACAAAAGTCATATATATAGACCAGGACAGACCATAAGGTCTCTTTTCCAGCCTCCACAGTGGCATTATAACCCATTTTCCTTTGTGAACAGATCAGGTTTAAATGTTTCAAAACCACAGAAAGGGACAAACTAAGAGATGAGCCTGCTGCACCCCTGGCTGTTTGGCTTGCTACCTTGGGGGAGCCAGAGGTGTGGTTCCAGTTCAAACCAGGACAGGCTTTCTTTTTTTCTTTCTTTCCTTCTTTCTAGTCCTTTTAAAGCACTAACAGAACCTATAACCTAAGGAGCAAGGGGCAGTCATCCATGCTGTAGCAGAGGATCAGAGTGGGGGATACTGTGTTGTGTCTTCTTTTCTAATGTCCCTGCTAGAGCGAGAAAAAAAGAGGTACATTGAAAGTGAGAAAATTAATCGGAACTCAAATTTCATTGCTGCAAAGGAAAGCAGATGGTGATAAAATTTTTAACTTGGAAACATGTTTACACTTTTTAAAATTCAAAACACTCTGTTTCACGTGCCTGCTAGATACCTCTGAAGACAAGTTTATGTGTACAGCTGTGCACTGGTGAACCTTCTTGCACCACCTTGTTGAACCTGTTTCTAAAAATGTGCATCTGTGTAAGAGGCTGGTATTCTAACTGTCCAGTAAAGGTGAATAAAGTGACTGTCAGGCAATTATTGAAGCTCAAAGGCAAGATGAATGTTTCAGACCAAGCCTCTAGAGCACTGCTGGAAAGTAGCAGTTGTGACACCAAAACCAGTCACCCATAATAGGTGCCTAAGGGTGGCATTCAGGAGGCCATCTGGCTTGCACAGAGGACTCCTGCCAGTAGTCTCTGGTCTGTATCAAGCCTCAGAAACTGTGACATTGCAGGAGGATACTTTGGAAAGAGTTAAGTGAGGCAGGAAATGTGGAAGATTTAGGGTGGGAAAAGAATTACAAAAAGATTAATTACAAGTTCTCCCCATGCTTTGGACGCAGCCCAACAGTCTGCTTCTTCCTCAGAACATTTGGTCCAGAATTTGGGGCAAAAAATGAGTGTTCATAATGTCTTTGTGGATGACCTTTCACTGTTACAGGCTACAGTGACTCTTTATTGGCAGTCTCTGATCCAAGATTTGGCTCTATTATTACTCGCCTCCTTGCAAAACTTGCTGTCGCCTAAAGTCTTTGGCAGAAGATATGAAAGTTACTTTACAAAATAAAGCAGGAGGGGGTTCCCACTGCTACTAGAGAGAGGTTGTTGCTAGCTCAGCATTAGCTTTTGTAATGTGCTTTACATGAGGTATGTTACCCTTCTGGCAACACCTCCAGGCCTGACTTTTCTCCTTTGTCCTCATGTGGATCTAAGATAGGGGTTCCTCAGGGAAAGGTTCTCACACTTTCCAGCAGAAAAGCTGCCTCCATGCTGTGATCCCCCCATTCCTCTGGATATTTTTGGGTTCAGACCCAAGTAAGCCTGTACTCCCAAGTTTGGTAACCCGCACTTCATGATTTTCACCTGAAATTGTCTTCTCTCTGTGCTGTTGCTGAATTACTCCATTGAACCATGATTCTGATTTTTAATGCATTTGTTCAGGGAGATTTTTTACTGTTTTTACAGTACAAAGAGAAAGACAAGAAATGTGTGGGTGTGGACCGTGGCCTCCTGTGGGGGCATGGATGATGGCACATAAGGCTTAGATTGTTATAGAGCATGGAAGTATTCATCGTATCTGAAGCACAAAGAGAGGGTGCTAACATGGAGGTACTTCAACAGGATAACCAAAACTTCTATCTTTAGAACCTTTTCAGAAGGCCAGTTTTTTGCTTGAAAAGCAGAACTGGGAGTAAAGATTTTAAGGTACTGATTTTTGCTTTACATCTGACTTTCAGTCTTTGAAATCTTCCACTATCTTGTCCCTCCACCTGTAATATGTGACAATACCAACAGGTACATTGATTTAGCCCTGACAGATCATCAAAAGCCTGTCTCCTTTATATCACCAGCCAGTACCTCTCACAAGAATTTCTTTAATACAGTCCAAACATTTTGGTTAGGCCAGCTGTTTCAGATGTTAAAAATACTGGGTGCTCTAGGCGGAAAACAGAACCCAAAAGTTTGCCCACAGTCTGGGGCTCTGTGATAGCAGTGAGCAGATGAATTGGGCTATGAAATAATGACTCTGCTTGAGACCTGCACCTCATGCCAAAAAGGTAAAACCCTTCAGAGCCTCTGTCAGTGGAAATTAGGGAAAAGCTACCCTCATTTGTTCCATGTTTGGGGATCGCTTCAACCCTAAGCAAAGATTTCCCATTTGCCACTTTTCTTTTCCTTTCCAGTTCCTCAATCCTTCCCTGCTCTACAGCCAGCCTCCTTGTCCCAGAGTGGCAAGTTCTCATACATTTCGCTATCAAAATCTTTCTGGTGCCAGCGCAAGCTTTGTAGCGTTGGCACAAACCTCCTAGCACCAGCACAAACCAATTACAATCTCCCAGCCCAGCCCAGTAAGACAATGAAATGCCAGGCTACAGCATAAATCCTTCCGCTCTTAAAACAGGCTTAAATTCTTCTGAACTTCTCTGAGTTCCTTGTCATTTTCTGTCCAATTTTTGAACTGGAAACTGAGGTCATAGACTGCCTTAAACATTGTGTCTTTTGGATCATATTGCACATGCTTAACAAATACCAATAAAAATCAACAACCTAATAAATTAATCAGCCCTGAACTCTTTGGAAATAAGGGCAATAGAAAATCACACTTTCTGTTTTGTTCAGTGACATGATGCAATAAATATATTTAAAACTCTCCTGAGATATATTTTTTATCTTGAAATAGGATGATTTAAGGTTTTGTTTGTTTCAGAGTTATACAGTTTCATTAGGTATGTACAGAACAGAATATGAATGGCTCATGCATTCACCCAGACAAATTGTTGACTCATGTCACCAAGTTCCTCAGGCTTATAAATAGCATCTCCATAGTACTGTATTGCCTTACTAGTTTTATGCCACAAGCTTGAACAACTGGAGGCATGTATACCATCATTTACACCACAGTCTGTCTCCCACCTGCTCAGATGCTCAGCATTAGCCCCTCAGGCTGGTCCCAAAACAATCCAGGACCACATCTGGGAACCATGATGTTATGTGTACCTTCTGCTGTAAAGCCTCTGTCGTGAGCAGGAGCTAACAGCTGGTGAGTTGAGACACCTCCAAAGCTTTGAGCGCATATTTCTCAGCAGTCTTTGTGCACCTACCCTCTGAGGATCTCATGACATTTGACGCATCAAGCTGCTCAACTTGCGCTTTGACACAAGTCAGCAAGTAAAGCCCCACTTTTCAAGTAAGGAAGATGAACTAACAAAGAAGGAGACCACACACAGTCACCTTGAGTAGATTTCAGATCTTCAGCACCTGGCACTGATTCAAAAACTATTGTTCTTGCAATACCTCTTCTTTGCCCCATGTCCAACCAATGCTTCTGGTTAACTTTCTGGACTAACCCTACCTATGATCATAAAACTCTACGTTTAAGAGCTAGTGGGTAGGTAGTATCTCCTTCCCTGAATGTTTCTAATGATGGCTTTCAGGACATTTTTCAAGTCATACTCACATGGGTCAAGTCCCTCACAAATGGCTTGTAACTGTTTTACCATTTTCATGTGCACACAGATCAAGTGGGGGAGGCACTGAAACCAGCTGATGAAAAGAAACAGACAGACCACAGGTTTTCTGGTGACATTGCTAGACTGCATCTTTTCTGAAGTTCTTCTCTCAGCTATGATGACATTAGATGTTCTTGTTTGTACAAATAAGGATTTTGAACAATCTTTGCAGAAAACTACAGACTGTATGAGATGCAGAGAATCTGTAATATACCCAAGATGGATTCTGCTGTGTGGAAAGGGGATTGGTAGTGCCTGCCTCTACACTTTTAGAACAGTAAAGGAAAATGCTACCCCTTTTCATATTGTTAAACTGCCTCAGAATGGGATCCTTAGGACTAAATTAGAAGACCTTTCCCTCACTTTTCCTGATCTGCACTTTGGGGAAAAAAATGACAGAAGGTTTCTAAGCAATCTGCCTCAAATTCTCCATGGGATCCAGTGCATTTTGGGGTGGTATTCTTTGGATTGTTTAGTTCTGTACCTTGCGAGCCACTCTCTCAGCTGGAAAAAAAGTCTGTAAAAGCTACTGCTTCTTTACCTTCGAGCCAAGTCTTGAAGTGTTAAAGCAAAACTCCTAGTAACATGGATTACAATAAAATGTGAGTTTCTTTAGTTCACTTTCACTGCTAGTTTATAACAGTGGAACCCAAAAGATTGTTTTGAAAACTTAAAGAGGACCAAGTGTCCAGTAAACTTTTTAATACCATGTGAAATTTGAAAGCCTTAACAGCAGAGGCTTAGTAGTAGCGTCTCACAATGCTTGGGCATTTAATGAGTTGCATTTTATGAGTCTGTTTTTCTTGGGGGCAATAAAAGGATATATGAAAGGGTCAAAGTTAGGAGACTGTAGTACAATGTATCTTGCCAAGGTTACATACAACCTACCTAGCACTTTCCCAAGGGAAGGATGGATTAGGTCTGCAGCCATGGAGTATTCTGGGTGATTTTTAAAGGCCTTCAAATAAAAGAGGGTACTGTAGACCTTTTTTTGTGACGTGGAGGTGGAGGGGAAGCAGAGACAGACATTGGCAGGCATCTGCAATCTGTACAGTTCAATGCACAAATGCAATCCCAAAGCAAGTTGCAAGCACCTGGCTCTAGTGATGTGATCCCCACTCCTTTCATCTCATGACTTTTGTTTTCCATTTTTTTCCCATCAAGAGTAAATGTGTGACATGAGGTCAAAACTTGTATAGCTGTTCTCTGGGCTGTTGTATGAAATTCCAATTAGCTAATTATTGGCTGCTATTAGTATTGTTGCAGTTATCACAGAGATCTCTGCTCTGGAGACCTCATCTATAGACAGCTGAAGCAGAAGTGTCCCAGAAATCCCAGGCAGGCAGCTGGTTTCCTAAGTCAGTTTGGATCAGTCCCTACTGAAGCTGAATTCCTACAGAATTCATTTTCTTCATATCTATAAATTTTCACCTCAAAGCTTTTCTGATATTGCATTTCCTCAGAAATACGTTTCCAAAGAGTAGTTGAAACAAACAAGTAAGGAACGTGACAATAGCTTGTGGAAAACAACATCATTCTCATGTACCTTTTGCCTGTGGGATATACTTCTGTAATACCTGAGAAGCTTTTGATTCCTTTTTGTTGTCCTCCACTTTTGAGAAGGGGGAAGTTCGCCATTTTGTGTATTATTAAGTAAATCCCATGTGCTTTCAATGTCTTTTGTTTATTATTAAAAGTGAAACTCTTGGAAATAACTAGAATGTGGAGGTATTGCAAGCCATGCAAAAAGCAACTATGGACAGTCATCCCAGACACCCTTTTCCTCCTGTCAGTGTTCCACACCTTTTGGCACAGCCACACACTGAAATGTGTATCTGAGTTCACATGTTACCTGTGCTATTGCCATCCCCAACGCCTTTAGATGTTCACTGAATAAACATTATTATGGCATTAAGCTTATTGACTACTGACTCTTGGCAGCAGCCCCATGGGCTTAGGGGTAGTGGAGAACACGTAGCTGGGTTTGAGCAACGGCCCTTCGCTCTTTGGGGAATAGCCCTTGCTGCTCTTGACCTCAGCTGTGCCTTGTCGAGGGGTGGACACTACAAGAGTGCCTCCCAGCTACCAGTGGGTGGGTGATGACTAACAGGGACATCTCCCTTTTTCCAGGACCAGCCCCTCCTCACCAGTGATGAACCCACTGTGCTGGGGCTGCTGCCCCCGGCATTCCCTGCCTCTCTGGCTGGAAGTAGCTGGGCTTTGCCAAACCCCAGATTCATGCGGTTTGGCACTCGCTGTTCATCAGGAGCAGGAGCTCCATCCAACACATACTGCTGCATACAAGTAAAGCAACAGCCACAGCCAGGACTGGGCCAGAAGCTGGCCCACAAGCTCTTCTTTAAGCTTCAGGAGGTGGGTTAGTAGCCACAGGGACAGGGTGACGGGAACGCTGTGTGCTGGGAGAAATAACGAGCCAAGCATTTGCCTGAAAAGGAAGGGAGGCAGCGTGAGTTTTACAAGCTGCAAGGGAGGTAAGGAAGAGGCCAATAGAACAAATATGATGCATTTTAAATACTCGTTTCTCCCAAAATATGTCCCCTCCCCCTTACCCTGTTTGTAGCCCTGGTTTTCAAGGCTGGAATGATAATCCCTGTGCCTGCTATCAACAAGACAGTGCACAGGTTTTTCTTCAGCCCTCAGCGTGACCCAGAGGCAAGCGTGCATAGGAACACAGAGGAAGAGTGCTGGGGGGGGACAGACAGCTGCCTGAATTGTCCTTCTGAGCCACTTTTGCCAAGATGTGGTGCGACATTTTATTTTCCTTGTCATTGCAACAATCAATTACAAGTCTGCTGAAGTTCATTAAACATCTTCTGTGCAGTCTAAGGACACAAGGGAGGGTAACACTGGGTGCAGGTCGGTCCCCAGGGATTTAGCCACCACATGGCCTCAGCAGCTTCCAGGCATCCTGCAGCCCTTCTGGGAATCATAAGCCTCCTCAAACACCCATGCAGCTGAGGCTGGGGTGGGGAAGGGCCAGCGCCAAGGGAAGGAGGTATGGGTGGGAAGAAGTGAGTTGCAACGCTCACACACCCCAAGCAAGCTGGGGCTTTCTCAGCCGCAGAAAGAGCCAGCTTTCGCCTCCGCCCCAGCCCAGTGAGGCTGCGGGAAGCACAGCCAGCTTGCTTCCTGTAAACAGGCTGCTGTTCCCAAAGCCGTGGCAGTAAGACAAGCCACTGAAACACAAGTGAGTCCAAGATTGGGACAGGTGCCACTGTCGGTGATGGGCTGAAAGGCTTCACTTCTCCCATCCTTCTCCAGTGCCCTCCCTTTGCCCTCCACTTTACCTGTCCTCCTTTCTTTTCCTTTCCCACTTACCTCCCTCCTTCCCAGGTCTCAGCACAAGAGGGACCTTTGCAGCTGCAACCTTCTGGTAAAAATCACAGGCATTGTCCACCCTTTGCAACCCTCATGGGCTGCCCCTGGCTGACATTCAGGGCCTCTGTGATGTGATAGCTAAACCTGAATTGTCCTTTTCCCAGTACCTCTCCATTTTTAGGAATGGGTTGGAGGGTTATTTGGCTGTACATATTTCATCTCAAGCTAAAATTTGGCAGATAAATTCTCTTCTCAGGAATATTTTTTTAAAAGGAGCTAACGTAGCACTATGCAGGACCAAGCAAGCCCTCCTGCCCACCCATCTCCTCTCTAGCTTCTCCCTGCTTTCTTCTGAGAATGAACTCAGACTATACTATGTCATTGGAGGCAAGGAGGGGTCATGGCAAAGTCATGGTAATGATCCATCTAGTCTCATATCCTGCTGCTAACTAGGTAGCAACAAGTGATTTGGGATCACTAGCCAATGTCAGCTCCTAAAATTTCTCATAGGCCATCATACCTTCTTATCTCAGTCTTAGCTGAAAACATGAACCAGGTGATACGGCCTTCGACACCAGCTGTGGCCCACAGTTTAGGCATTACTGCTTTAAAAGACTGGCAGATTGTCAATTCCAGTGATAGCTGGTGTTTTCCTTAAAACCTCAGCTGCTGGACTCCTTACTGTTCCAGATAATCTATGTTTCCTTTTCCTTACGAATCCAGTGTACACTCCTTATAAATCCAGTGTGCACACAGACATCAGGATTTTTGTCAAAAGCCTGATGATGTGAACAAAAGTGATTCAAATATCAAAGTGCAAGCAAACGTATCTTGAATAGGCTCATTTCAAAAAACGTGTTTCTTTTTCTGTCAAATCTTGTGATTTTTGCTAGTCTGCCTCATGGCAATTAATCACTTATTACTTGGCAACGTTAGTGAGATGATGAGTTGGCAGGAATACTGGCAAATTCCCCAAAAGAAGACCATAGAGCCTTTGTCTTCCACCAAAGCATAAATTCAAGATACCTGGTAACATTACATCCTATATCTGCGCAATGCTGGACAAGGTGTTTGAAGCCAGCCAATGTCAAGGTATAGGAAAAAATAAAATAGGCTTAGGCTCTTGGCTGCCTGCAAAGCAGGTGGAATTGGTGGGGGGTGGTGGGGTGGTGGTGTTTAAAATTCACTGATTGTTGACTTTTAACCTTGTACATACATGGTTGATAAAGAAGAGGCTGGTCCTCCTTCCTTGCTTAGAAACCAGCACACAGGTGAGAAATGAACATACACACACATAAAACCTCTCCAACCAACCATATAGGATTATTTGTGTTTGTTCTAATGATTGTGGTGTTCTATTGATTGCAAGTCTTTTTCTTCTGCTCTTGGATGTCAGTGTCTAGCAATTTCTGAACGATGCTTTCTCTCACTGGACTAGATGGGCCTCCAAGGTTGTGAAGAAGTATGTGCCATCTCCAGAGCCCCTGGGTCCATACTTCCCTTTCTTGGCCTCTATGTTCTCTTTTTTCTGTTGCTGAGGAGAATTAAGAAGGGCTCTGTCACCATGGCAATGCAGAGTTGTACCTGTTTTGGAAAATGTACTAGCACCTACAATTAAACCTTTCCAAGTCAAAGCCTGCCATGATATACTCAGTGCTCTCCCCTTGATGACAGATATTGGGTGTGAAAGATATTTCATAGATGTGACTAGGGTACAAAAAACTTGATCAGAATATGGCCAAAAGGCCCTCCTGGGGGCAAACTGAGTAGTGGTCAGCGAGGAGCGACCAAAACATGCTCTGACTCAGAAGAGGCCAAGAAACCCAACACTTAGGTGTGGGTAGATCACTGCAAGGTGCAGTTATTTTAAGATCAGGCCTGAAACCATCAGAGGTGGAAAGTGCAGCCTTGAAAAATGAGGTCAGTGGGAAAATCCAAAGGTGGAGAGGCAGCCTGTTGTCAGGGGCTGGTGACACCCAAGAGGGTGCAAATCTTTCCCTGAGAGCTGCAGATTATCAGTCCTAGAAAGGAAACAGCAAGGAAAGAGATGCAGAAACACTTGGAAGCCTTCAGAAAACATGCTAAGTAAAAGATGGTGAGAAAGCCACTTCTTGCTGTACGTGAGGAAAGAGTATAGCCAGGCTGAGTTTCTCCCCCATCCTAACCCATCCCTTCTACTCTTGCTTCAGAAGGACCTCTAGAGAATGCTGTTTCCTTTCTTCCTTCCTATCACCTGGCATGGATCTGAGGCCTTCCCTTTAACCTTGGCTGACCTTTGTTTGAGAGGATGCCTCTTATCCAGTGCCTTGGAGGTCCTCCAGGTAGCTCTTTGCTTTGCCTTTCAGCAGGGATTACACAGCATGTCACAGTTTGATCTGGCACCTGCACTGAACACAGTAAATTGTGAGTGTCCCTTCATGTGTTTTCTTCCAACGAGGAAACGGGGGCTTACTGTCCCAGAGGATTTCAGAGCTCTCACTGAATGAGGAACTCAGCATCTGACTGTGTGTATCTGCAAGGCTACGTTTACTTCATACTCACCTAGAACATCAGGCTAATGTAATGCCTGTCCCTATGGAATTTTTTCCATGTTAATGTTGATGTTTTTATGTCTTTTTTTTTTTTTTCTTGTACCCCTAAGAGGAGATGACCCTTTGTAGGAAAGATGACAATTTTGTTTGTTTGTTTATTTTCATTTTGAATGCCACAGTCCACTACTGCAAATTTGGGATGATAAAATAACTCTCCCTATACTCACACACTGCAAATCCAAAACCAAAACCCAGGACTGGGCAAGCTCCAGATGTGATATGGGCCTCTGAGACTGAAAATAAACAGCCAGAGAGTTGGCTGGGAGAAGCAGCCCTCCCTCCTGCCTTGCATCCATGAGTCACTAAGCCAGACGGGTCTGGCTTAATGCATAGAAGCTGCTCAAGGTGGGATGTTGAGGAGGAGGACAAAGTCTATTTGTGTGCCGCCTTTTTAAGTATTCGGAGTTCCTTTCATACCTGTGCTGCTTTCTGCCATGAGACAGAGCAGATCCCCTTTGCAGCATGCTCTACAGCTAGCTAGCACATAATAAAAATTGTTACCAACTCTGGAGCAGCTCAGTATAAACTAATCTCATAAACAAATAATTCAAACTCATCCCAACACCACCTCTGAAAAGCACTGCAAAGTAGCCTCCGTCACCCTTTCTTCATCTCTGAAATGCAGTCAAGAGCATCATGAGAGCTGTAATGTACAGTCCATGAGAAAACATATGTCTGGATCATTATAGTTAAAATCCTGAGTAACAACTGAAAGATCTGCCCTTTGAAAGCCATACTGGCTCTGGTTTGGAATGGCTTCATCTCTAAATAAGAATTGCCCATGTCTCGCAGTATGTAGAAATATACTGTTCTGACTCAGGGGACAGGCAAAATAGCAGGAAATGACTCTGTTTGAAAATTAGACCATAAATCTAGATATAGCTGTTCTGATCCTGGCATGATTTGTTACAAGTAAATCAATGTACTTTTGGCAGTGATCGTGAAACCAACCAAAAAAAAAAAAAAAAAGAAAAAGTGAGGAGAGGGGAAGAGAAGAGTAGAAATAGAGTTTTATACAGGCAACTAAACAGAGAGATGCCAGTTTGTGTTAACTGTATCACAGATTTCAAGTCACTGGTACTCCAGCCTATTAACAGCTGCCTTCTGATGTGTTCAGTACAACTAGGTGGAACAGGCTCAGCACAGAGACTTCAGAGACATGAATCCTGGTTTTGCATCTGGCTCAGACTTGCCACTGTCTCTCCTGCTGTCCCTGCCCTTGGCACTTCTCCTACCTTTCCTCTGTTTAAAGGGCAATATTCGGGGCAGTTTGGGGAAGGGGTCAAAGCTACCTCCAAAGACCAGAAAGCGGCATGCCCAGAACAGGCTATGTCTCTGCTGCTGAAGCTCGAGGAGGCAATGCCTGGTGCAAGCACAGAAGGGCAAAGGCTCGGAGCAAGGAATGAAAGCCGTCAGGACCTGGAAAAGGGGTTGGGAGCCTAGAGGGCAGAGCAGCAGACCTAGGCTCCGTGTGTGTATGGGCAACCAGGTGTTAAGCATCTGTAACTAAATGCCTAAGGCCCTAACTAGCGAGAGGCAATCCCGGTACCAAAGGAATATGAGGATCCAGACTAAACAATGCCAAAGGTGTAGCACCGCGCTGCTCTGTTCACTCTGCTCCCATTGCTAAAGCCCCCTCATCAGTTGACCAGTTATATCTTAGCAGGAAACAACACTGTGGCAGGTCAGCACGATGCGAGTATGTTATGACAGCTGGAGAGGAACTTCCTGAGAGAGTTACTCCATTTCACTGGATGTAGCTGGACAGGCTGAGATGAGGGAATCCCCATTTATAGTCTCTGCATCCTCAGGCTGAATCCTACAAGAGGAAAGCAAAGGACCACTTAAGAAAACGTCCCAGGACTGGGAGGGGACTTGGCAGAGTAAATGTTTCCAAAGGTCAGATTCCAGAAATCTGGTTAAAGTGAAGTCCTGGAAAAATATCCAGGTCTGCTGATCAGCATCATGAAAAGGTGGCTTGTGTCACCCAGAGGGGTGGGGAAGGCAAAGGAAGAGCCTAGAACATGATTCATTTGGCACTATCCTCATTTCCTCGGTCGGAGCCTCACTAAAACCTGTGCGGCAGGCAGGGTTGTATGCCTACCTCTGGTCTTCTGTCATACCTGCCCTTCAGGAGCAGTACACTTCCTGCCCTGCTGCAATGCAGCTTGCAGTGGAAGATGGTGGAGCTGCTCTGATTCACAGCAAGGGAAGACCTAGCCCAGCAACTGCTAAAAAGTGTAATTCAGAGTCCAGTTTCTAAGAATTAGCTTGCAAAGAAAAGTAAAGAAACAGCAAAATTGCTGGGAGAATCTAGCTAGGCAGGATACTATTTCCTGCCTTTGTATTCAATGAAAATACTAGGTTTAAACTGTGCAAACAGAACATTTCTAGCAGCCCCAGTCAGATAGATCCTTGCTTTTCTGTTCTTTCTGCCTACCAGTATAGTCCCATGTGGCTCTCTGGCTCTGTAGAAAAAGCCTGAAAATCCAAATTAGACCTATACAAAGTGACTGTCTCATACTTAGATACCTTTAGACATTTATGCCTGTACCATGCAAATAGTACCAAATGAGCAATAATATTTGTACCACAAGCATTTGTAAGGCAAGAGCCAAGAATTACAGCAGTGGAAAGAGCTTCACAATCCTATTGTAGAAAAAAGCAAAGCATTTTACCCTCTTAGAGGACCTGTCTTTCCTCATTGATGGTCACGTCATACCCATCTTAAGTAGACCCAGCAATTCTAGAGGAAAGAACATAGCATCAGAGCTGAGGTCAACATCTGGATGGACTTAGGCTTCACAAAGGAATTCACTGACTCATTGGCACATGTGAGGACTGTCATCTCCTCTGCAGCATTTAGTCTTTAATCGTGAGAGCCCATTGGAGTAAGGCTTGGCTTTCAGAGATATTAATGGAGTAATAATGCTATGAAAAGTAAAAAAAAAACCAAGCCAAGAAACTGAGCAGTTCCAAAAAACACCAGTATGACTCCTTCCCTACATACACACACACACATATACACACACAAGGAGGCAGTAGCCAGAAGACTGACACTGAAAACTAACAAAGTCACCCGCTGGGTGTTTGAACAGGAATGGGATAGGAGTCCCATCTGCGTGCTGACCGCAGCTGACCTTCAGGGGCTCCACCAGTGGAGCAAAAGGTTCGTGGAGTGACTAAGGACTCCCTGTGACCTCAATGGGGCGTAACATGGACTCTCCTGACAGGATATCCGCACCAGCATGTCCCCACATCTCTGGGGCAGTGGTGCCCAATCTGGGGAGAGGGAAAGAAGAGGAAATAGAGTAAGAGATCATGGGCAGGGCTTTCCTGTTGCAATTGTTTGGAAGAACATGGGCCGCAGTGTCACTTCTGGACAAAATGTGCCTTGAACGAGTTGCTGTAGGCACAATGCCTTCCCTCACACACCCAGCACACCCTTCTCCTGCCTCACCAGAGAAGCCCCACAGGCAACCAGGAGCAACAGCTTGCAGATCCGTGCCAAGGCACGCTGCTCAGCGTGGCAAGCTCACTAACCTGGGCCACATCCTTCCCTTGCCACTCCGTGGAGACCTTTGTCTGCCTGTGCAGCCTCGCTGGCCAAGGATGCAGAGAAAGGGCTCAGAGCTGGTGTGCTGTCCCATGCATCTGGGCCCACAGTCCTGTTCTCCTGCAGATTATGAATGAGCTTCTGGACCTCTAGAGGTTGATAGATCACAGGTGACAACAGGAAGTGATGGGGAACTTACTTGCTCATGACTACTCAGTTGTTGTTCTCTGTTATTTAAACTAGTGTTTTATCAGGTTCATTCCTTGTGATCAGGAGAATGCCTGCTTTGGTTGTCCTATTGCAGTGACCTCATGATTCAGAAGGCCCCAAGTTGTATTCCTCGGAGAGCTAAGGAATTTATAGTGGCAGTTCCTGTGAAGCGGAGAGGACAATGGCTGCTTAGGTATCCCCTGATCCGTGTGGGAAAGGCCTGAGTACAGCAAGAAATTTAGATTCTGACTTGATTCTGCGTGATCAGTTCCACCACCCTCTTCTGGCGTCCTGCCTCCCCCAGCTGTGGTTTCAATTACCCAGAAGGTAAATTACTAGCTTGCTCCAATCTATCTAGTCTGCTCCAGTCTACCAATAGCCTACTCCAATCCTATGCTGTTGCATGAACTTGAGAGCCATTCTCCAGGCAGTGAAAGACAATGAGTCTCAGTCATTTATATTATGCACAATGATCAGCTGAGCAAGAGATTAACATTTCCAGCCACTTAGGAGGCAGTTTTGTTCTCAGACTAAGGTTGAACCACTACTCTAAGACAAGACTTAACCTTTTGCTTCCCCTGCTTTGATAAATCCTCCCAGTCCTGGACAACCCAGAACACCTTTATATGCACCAACAAGAAGGTCTCTAAGATCACATTCTAGGGATACCACAAAAAACGAGGAACAAAATGCATCCAGCCCTGTTTATTGCAAGTCAGTTTTTATGTCAGGCTGCTCTTCTGCCAGGCTTTTCCCAGAAAGCAGAGCTGTTCGTCATGCAGTTGTTGTGGAAGCTTGTTTCTACACTGCAATACATGGCAGAGAAGGCAGTCAGGGTCTCAGTACAGCACTTGCCTCCTGTAATGGTACTTCTTGCCCCCTGTAGATGAGAAGGTAGGAAAGCAAGGATGAGAAACACTCTTCTTAGTAAGAAAGCTCTTAGGGGCATTAATGGCAGGAGTTAACTGTCCAGTCTGCTCATGGCACCTGTTAATTTGAGGGGGTTTCATTTCATTTTACATAATGCTCCCAAGTACCTCTGGAACTAAAAATTTAGTGGGACATAGGGAAGGTGTCACTATGGGTTTATGTTTGCCTAAATATGATAATCTAATAGTTTAAGTGGGTAATCAAGGTGCCCTCTTTAGGCAACAGACACACATGTATTTTCAGAAAATGATCCATCTGATCTGTCTTGATATGCCTTAGATACCTGTCTACAAATACAGCCAAGTACTTACCAAGCCCTATAAACATCTGCTTCACCACTGGTTATGCTATACTGAATTGCAGGAGTACACATGAATGTCTCCTGATTGCTCCTGTGCAGTCAGAGGTGTTTTTTATGCTAACCACCTGGTATGAGTTGGTGGCTAGTGACCAGAGGCTGTGATTTTGTGGTACTTTTTCTTATTTCCCCGAATTCCCTACCCTACACTGAGTAGTTATCATAAACTATTTATATATGACAGCCTGAAAGCCTGTGGCCGCCTCAAATGGCATAGATGCCCTTACAGTTGCAGCCAATGTGACCATTCCAACTTTCATATTGGCTCCACAGCCAAAATCTTAAACTCATTTTCCCTTAAAGATGCATCATCCTTGAGCCAGAAAGAGGCTTCCGTGTCTGGTTGCAAGATACTCCCTGCAGCATTGCAGTTCCACCAGGATTTTTCAGAAAGTCTCATCCTGCGACATCCTTTCCACTGCTCAGCCTGAAAGGCAGTACCTCTTGTCCTTCTCCTCCTTAGTCCTCGTCTCTTTCCTCGCTTCCTGCCTCTGTCGCTTTGCCTCCGCCGGGAGCGTTCCCTGTTGTGTTGCTTCTGATATTGCTTGTATCTCGCCATTTCTGCTTTCAAGGTCTCTGTTACAGGATGGTAGATGCCTGGCAGAGCTGCCTGTTTCTCTGATGGGTCGTCTTGCTTTGTGTCAGATGGTGAGTGGACACGTCTGGCCTGTCTTTAGAGGTCAGCCACTATGACATATGGGTATTTGTGATGCAAGAGAGTAATTTTTGCCATATATGGAAATAGCCATATTTGGCCATTTGGTTTTCCATCACAATAGAAACTGCTTCATGGTTGGTCTTTGTGAAATAAGAGCTTTCCCTTCCATCTCAGAATCCATGAATGTAGTCTCAAGGCTAAAATATTTACCTCTGGGCTTTCGCTTCAGGGTTTTCACTGTTGTAGGGGAAGGGAAAAGACAGTGAAACTGAGGTCTGTGATCTCTGGAACAGAACTGAAGCTCAGTAGGCCAGAGCCCACCCATGTAATTCTGTCTTCTACGAGACCCGTCCCTTCTAATCAGCTCTGACATGACATGACATGACATGACAATGAAAGGGAAAAAAAAGAAAGAAACAGGGAAGCTTGTCAAGAATAGGAAACACAGACTTATAATTGGTTTCTATTAATTATTTCATTTTCAATCCAAAAATCTCTCCTATTAAAGCACTGATGCCTGCCATGTAAGAATTAAATGTCAGAAAAACCAAACCACCCTGTAACTACAAGAGTATTTTTTTCTGCTCTCTTGTTGAAGTGACATATGAATACTGTGAGGTTACTTCCATTGTGCAACAGATGCATTGTTATACCACATAGCAGGATGAAGCTGACCCTAGAAACTCCCAACACACAATAAATTGAGATCTTCTTTTGGAAATGACGCTAGCAGTATGCATCTCAGTAATGATAGCCTTTGGACCTTGTTCTGGAGTCACAGGGAGTTTATGAGATGTTACATTCTCCCATTTCCTCCCTGCTGAAACTGCCCTGGGAAGGTCTTTCAGCATCAGGATGTGTCATTTCCAAAAGGATGTTTGGGAAGAATCCATGGCAAAAAAATCAGACTACTGATCTAGAGCTAGGTAGGCAGAATGATGCAGTCTAGAGCTGGAGCTGTTCCCAGGCCTGCACCACCAATCTGATTTTCAGAACTAGGCGTGTAAAAACCTTGAGCCCCACAAACAGCTTCCATTATGTTAGTCACATTGGTTGGCCTTTATACATAGAATTCAAATATAACTGCTCCACAAATTATCCAGAGACAAACTGGTTTGGAAGAGTAAAGGAGCTTGATACAGCTGCAGATTCTTCACAAATCCTTCCATCGTTCGTTAGTGCAAATCTGAGAGACTGGCATTGAAGAGGAGACAGATGACTGATCAGAGCAGACACTGCACCAAACCTTGTCTTTTTTTTCCCTTAAAACTGTTGCTGAGGTATCCTGTGGTTATTAAATGCGTGTAGTGAAAGTGAAGGTTTCTATCCATATAAAGCAACTCAGCTCTCTGCTAACGTGCTTGTAAATCAAGATCTGGCTCCTTGCCATCAACAGATATCCAGCACACACAGCTGCGAAACGAGATCACGAGATCACATACAACCCACTGGCATCTGGGTTCTTCGGCTTTCCTAACCTTTGTGATTTGTGACAATAATCCACCTTGCTTGGATGATTGATCCAATAGGCAGAACTCTTCTTTTGCCTTTTCCTCTCTAAGCCAAAGAAAGATATAAGGAATAAGTTTGTTCCTCACTACCGTCCCACCTTTGGTTTTTCTTTTTTTTTTTCCCAGTTCATAGTCTTAAGGGCCATCATAAGAGAAGTAACACCTACAGGTTTTTACGCTTCAGTGAAAAATGGCAATGCAATTTTTTCAGAGTGACTCTAGGCAAAGATCTCCTTTGTCTGCAGTATAGAGTCATTATTTTAAAATCACCATTTTTACTTTTTTTAGTGCGTTGTATTTTACTGTTAAGGAGGGCTCCTCATGGAAAAAAGTGCACAATCTTTTATAGAAAGAGCAACTACGTTAAAACAAGGACAGAGGTTTACATTTTTGTAGGCAAAAAGTAGTTTATCATTGACTTTCATATGCTTGTTTCATTTTCAAGGCTACCCAAAAAAACGTGCATGCAGCTCGCTGGCCATAACTGAAGAGGTAAAACAGTACAAGTCCATAAATTGGAAATACTTCCTCACTGTTTGCAGATGGGAGGCTCAAAATGGATAGGAGGTAAGTATGCACTGTGCAAGAAAATGAAGTCATTCGGGGTGCTAACAGGTACATGCATGCATAAAGCAGTTTGATGAAACCTAGGACAAAATCTGTCAAAAATGCATAGATACCACTTCTATCCAGATAGTCCAGCCAGTGGGGTATGATTGCCATAGGAACACAGCAAACCCAACAAAGACAATCTCAGAAGCAGGGGTGGAAAAGTCCTACTGTCCTCACTATCGTGTACAACTTGCAGAAAAAACAATTACTTCTCGCAGAAAAGGGCAGGGAGAATCAGTGTCTCTCTCCTTAGGGGTTGGCATGAGCAGAAATGCACTCCCCGGTCTTTCAAAAGCACCATGCTCAGTGTACCACCACCCTCAAACTTTAATCAGGACTGGCCTTATTTCTTGGCTTCATCATGGCCTTAAAGGTATTCCTTAGCCCTAAATATTTCCATTTGTCTTCTGTTTAGATACATGCTTCTAGGAAACAGGACCTTCAGAGGGGGTCATATCTTTTATTTTGTTGGTAGGGCAACTTTTTGGAGTCCCTGGTTGATTGTGCCTGTTTACCTTCTGATAGCTGTGTTTCCTGGATGGCTGCCATGTGTTTTTCCTTTCCAGTTAATCTTACAGCAATGGTACTGGCCTTCAACAGATACAGAGTGTTTGTCCTCCTGGCATTCAATGGGGCTCTAAAACATAAACACTTTTTCATGTGTTTCTGGGTACATCAGCATTCAGAAACCAAACTCCTTTATGAGTAGCTGTCACATCCAGCACTCAGCATTTTGAAATCTCTGCAGACACACAAATTCATGCTCTCTTTGCTTTGCAGGGCAAGAAAGTTTACAAATGACTCTCCACACTTCTGGGGAAGAAAGCTGAGAAATGAAAAGCTCCAGGTTGCAGGAGCAAGAACTAGTCATATGAGCAGGAAACCAAAAATATAAACAGGTAACCATTTAAAAGGCATCCAAGGAACCTTTCTGGCAGAGGTAACATTTCATAGCAGGAAACCCTTGCTTTGTGCTGGAGCACAGCAAGCAGGTTTGATCCTTTGTCTGCCTGTGTCTTTCCTCAAGGTGTATGCTACTGACTTGGGAACCCCACTGACATTTTTTAACTCTGGAGCTCCATCATATTTTTCCTTTTTTTTTTTTGTCTTGTGCTGTTTTGCAAGTTCAGCTTTTGTATTTCAATGATGCCTCTGAGTTTTCTGTAGCTCCTTCAGTCCCACAGAGTGCTCTAGGAATGCTGTTAACTGAGTAAGACTTTTCCCTGACATCAACACTCAGCAATGTTGAGCCGAGAAAGCTACAGACCGTGGCATCTTATTGTATTTGTCTGAAATAGGATTCAATATGAAGAATCAGCGCATTGTTTCAATGTCTGCACACCAGTTAACTATTAATGAATTCACAGTCAATAAAATATACTCTCTGGGTAATATCCGGTCAACAGTTAACCTAGTAGTTATGTTTGGAAAAGAGTTTATGATCAATCCCCTGTTGCCACAACCTTTTAAGTTCTGGAACGTTCACTTGTTGGCCTGAAACTTCTCAGAAATTTTTTAGTGGCAAAATCAAATCTTACATGAGCAAGAATACAGCTTCTCAGAAATTCTGCTTCAATATTTTCAAGCTTATCAGAAATTCTCCTTCAATATTTTCAAGCCAGTGCTAAAAGAAATATGCACCAGTTTGGGATTAAAGTTTGCCAGTGCAGGTGTTTTTTGCAGAAATAATGATTGTCCTGCTTGAGGAAAGACCATGTATGGCTATCCCAAAATTAGAAGCACTGAAAAAAAAACCCCCATTCTAAGTATATAAATTTTTATTCTCTTTTTGTTACGTGTACAACTATTGGGTCATTTCTGGAAGAAATTTTCCTGCGCCCATTAACTAGATAAATAGTTCTCGACTGCTTTGTCAGACGCCACTGTTCACCAGTTTTATTTACGTGACTGCACTGCAAGTCTTCAAACTTGATTGCTTGGGAATCTCACTGGGACTCTAAAAAGAATCTAGGTTTGAATAAACTTGGTAGGATTATAAAACAATTTCAAAGTTATCAACGATACGCACATGCACACACATATATAGATGTATTACTTAACATTACACAGTCACTTGCACTCTTCAAACACTTAAAAAGTTAATAATACTGCAGTGGTTGGCATCACACTTCATGTCTAAATGCCTTAAAGATGCACAAAACCAAACAGCCAAGCCAGTAAAAAACGCACAGTTCCCAGCTTAGTAGTTTTAAAATGACTCATATTTCAGCAAAGGACCCAAAACCACCTCGAACTGAAATCATAGCACTCAGAATCTGGTCCATTTTTGACCCAGTGCTGACTTTCCACATCCAATTCTCTTTGCCAGTAAAGTCATGTACACATACATCTACTTGGGGGTGTGACACAAGAGTGGGTACAGTCTAATGGGCTGGCTAGAAAGCTGTGATAAGGAGGGAGTATAAACAGGGTTTCTCCTGTGTTGAAGCTTTCCCTGTGCTAATATAGAGTGACTTGGTGAGGGACCTAGATTGCCCACAAAGTTTTTTTTCATGAGATGCATTTTCTCGGTCCCCCCTCATCAAAGTAAATCTGATTACATTTCAGTCTCATTTTTTAAAGACAGGGGAGCTAGAGGGGGGAGCTGGAGCCGCACACTTAGATCATTTCCATACAAATCCAGCACAGTAGTCCTCTCAGCCAAGTCACACTTGGGGGAAGGAGACAGCAGGGGAAAATTTTGTGCTATGCTTTGATGGGCTTCATCGGGTGGATGAAGCATGACCAATCATCCATAACCTGACAAGGCCCTGAAAAGGGCAGAATCACGACTACGTAATGTATACCTCCAACACCAGGACAACAGGGGATACTGTTGTGGGCTGCAGGGGTGGAAAGGAAAAGCATTTAAAGTTGTAGTAACAAGCAGCAAGATTATCCGGAGGGTGGTGGAAGGTAGGGGTGGTCTGGCAGAGGACACCAGAAGAAGCTGGGGGGGACGGACAAGGTGTCTCATCCCCTCCGTGCCCCAGCCTCCATCCACTCCGAGACATTTCAACATATGTTGTCCAAGCAGCGTGCTCTTTTCTATGACGGGGAAGAAAGAAATTGATTGTATTTTTAAAAGCTGCTTGGAGCCCACAAAAGGTGCATTGTTTCAAAATGGGTTGAAGGGGCTGGGTGCTTTGGGGGAAAAGACTTGAACTTATACCATCATTTCATCTAATTATGCCTGATGCTATTCCTGTTGTCATGTGGGTTACTACAAAGCCAACTGCCAGCTTGTGTCCCTGAGAGCAAAGACTGAACTGTTACACTTACAAGGACATGAGGCTTGTTCCCCTCTCCCTCCTCCCCCTCCCACACTACTGCAGGCGCTGGCTTCTCCTTGGGATACCCATAGGTTTGGAAAAGATGTCGGGAAACATGAGGACAGAAACCACCTAGGAGATACCAGCTATTTCTGCCAGTTAGGAGACAACCACTGGGCTTATCCTGTAAAACTCCAAGAGCTGAGAGACATCACACCAGTCACCTAGACAGTGTTCTCTCCTTTTCTGTTCGGACAGTGCATTTGCCATGTCCAGTTCCCAGTCCAAGCATACATTGGAGCTGATCCCAAAGCAAATTGTCCCGTCATCTCATCCAGGTTTCCTCTCAGATTTCTTTGACAGAAGGGAAGCTGGAGGCCACCAGGATGTTGCGTATTACCAACAAGAAAAGGGACAGGCCCCAGGGCAAAACAGAGTAGACCACAAAAACAGAGCAGCTACAGCAATCACCAATTTAAAATTTCAGACCCTTCAGTAAGTTCCACCTCCAGATCTGAAGTCCAGCTCTGACAGGTCAGTGACTTGACCGTGTCCTGCTTGTACTGACCTTCGTCTCGTCAAGGCTGGGGACCTTGCTGGCTTTCCAAGGCACCCTCTGGTGACATTTAGAAAACAAGCAGAGCTTGGGCTGTCCCTGAGCTAGGTCTTCAGATGTGCATGCATCCATAAACACTGTCTCCTGGCAGTCTGGCTCAGCTAGGCCCAGGGAGGGTGTATCCTAAAGGGCACTTGGGGTGAGGGTGGACTTCCAGCTCTGCCCCTGGGTTTATGCTAGCCAAAGCCAAAATAAACGCCGTCAGAACCTGATCCTTTGGCAGACCCCGTCAATTCAGGCAGGGTCACACCTAATAGCTGGGAATGGGTGAAAGACTAACACAACGTTCAAGGCAGCTTAGCAAACCTTTCGTTTGCTTTCATTTTAATTTTCATAGGCTGTACTCCCTGCCCTCTTCTGTTGTCTTAGCCTTACAGGACACCCCATTTCATCATTGACTTGGAGTGGACATTCAAAACAGAGACTCGTGTTTCTTCAGTGCTAGGGAAAGATCTCTCAGTCTTGAAGCACTGAGATGCACTGTAAGCTTTGCCAAGGGCTTCCAAACCCCCACAGGTCCAAGCAGGTTTTTACTACACTCTTCTCCTTTTTGCACATATCCAAAAAAAGAGAGAGATGATGGAAAATTAGCTTGGGAAAATAAACTCTTTCTTGTTTAAGGAGGCTGTGCAAGTGATTCTTTTCTTTCACCTTTTTTAAAAACTCTGGTTTATAAAGACAGGTCACCTGCCCCAGTCCCATTCTCATCTGAGCACGTTCTGCTGTACGATAAAGAACATCTTTCATGTGACTGTACTCCCACACTCAGTGTTCTGCTTTGGTTTGTTTTTAATATGCAGGGACAGACATTGCCATACACCTGTACTAGAGATGGCAAAGTCAAAAAACCAGATGCTTACCTCTAAAAGCCGTCCTTGTTTTACACCCACCAACCTCAAATCCTCCCCGTCATCCCCCTTCCCCTTTCTTTATTACAGTGAATTACAGTGAAGGACTTGGAAGACAAGTGGGTCTTGGAGCCACCTGGGAAGCTATCTGACCTGCTTCTGTAGGTCAGACATACTGACCTTCAAAGCCAGACTGTAAAGCTCACCTTTAAAAAGCAGCCTTCCCAGCTCCAGCAAATGGCTGTTGGGACAGACATGCTGGAAGCTGTAACAATAGCTGTATTGATGGGAGGAAAGATTTTATTGTAAAATGGATTTAGGAATGAATAATTATGCAAACAAGCAATTAACTAAAATAAATATGAATGGCTTCCTCTCTCGGGGGAATGCTTTTAGTTTGACTTGTAGCAAAATCAGAGGCAGGAGATTTCTCAGGGCTGAATCAAGCCTTTAAAACAAAGATAAAGGGGGCATTGGCAATGACAGAATAAATACTGTTCTGTCTTTCCTATGCATCGTTAAATGCTATGTGCATATATATGCAACAGGGCAGCTGTAATCTGCAGAATCAGGAAATACATTAAAATACCAATGATTTGCAGCCACGTAAGGTCCACTTTATTGACCCACCATCTGTGGAGCAGCATCATTCTATTTATTCCCACAGATTTCACTGATGCAAGACAGGGGACATATTTTTCCTCTTGGTGGTGGCCATTTTCTGATTTCTCTCCCCCCTGAGAAGGCAGGCTGCAGGATGCTTGCAAGATAGATAGCTGAATACAGTGATACTGCTGTCTGCCTTATAGCTTCAGCTGGCTCAGCTCACAGACCAGACACTTTGGAAATCTAAATGTTTCTGAGGTCAGCCTTCTCCTTCTGTAGTGCACCACCACCTTGTTTACAAGGCCTGTTCTGCCCCACACTCCTGCGCTGATGGAAGGCAGCTGGGCTGAGAAAAGAGCGTCAGATTCCAGGAAGAGAGAGAGATCTTCCTGTAAGAGAACAGGCAGCCCTGCAAGTTTCTGAGTGGGAGAGGAGGTAGTGGCAGATAACGTACATCATCTTTCCGTGCTCAGGGACACTTCAGCAGAAGCGACTGGATTTAGACTTCCTTTTGGGGATATCATGCTGATGAGCCTGCAGAGAGGAATTTGCTGGAGATGCAATAGGAGGAATCACTGAAGCAATTTGTGGAGTTCAACTTGACAAGCACGGCAAAAACATCACACACACACACCCCCCCCAAGATTCTGCTTTTACATTTTGGAAACAAAATGTGTACAAAATGTGCTCCCACATGACTTTGACTTAGTGTTCCCAGATGATTCCTTTCATTCTGAAATTCACCTGTCTTTTTGTAAGGTAGTATATTTAAAAAATAATTAAATAATCCCAAATCAAAATGGCTTGTTTCATTTCAGGTTGAAGGAATGAAATATTCTCTGTAGAACAGAAACAATTCTCTTCCCTATTATTTAGGTCAGATGTGAAACTTGAAACATTTGCTATTTACAAATCCTTTTGTTATCAGCTGAGGTCTAGAGCCCCATCTCCTGGAGTCAGGTGATTATGTTGGAAGCTTAGTTTGGTTGCTTTTGACATTTCTTGCCCTTGTGGTTTGGAAGATCTTGAAAACGTGTTTTAAGCATAATGAACACTGTGACGTCTGCCTGAGCCTCCACACATCCGAAAACAAAAGTTTCATGTAGAGCAATCTGTTCCAAGTTTATCAAGATAATGTTAACTCCAAGGCTCACTTACGAGGCTCCGCCAGCATCACTCATGGAGAGCTTGCATAGGATCAGATGCTTTTATTCAAACTCAGAAAGATTTACTTCATCCCCTCAGTTGACCCCAGGAGGAAAAACCTATGCAACATGGGTAAGCTTGGTCCTCTGTCCTATGGGGTACCAAGACCATCCGCTCCCTGGTCAACATTCAGTCCCAGTGCTGCTATACCATTTTGCAAAAACAGCACTCTGCTGTTCCCTTCAAGGATCTGCATTCAAGCTTCTGGTTCACAGGCAATGCCAACACACATTGATTACAGTTTAGAACCCGAAGAAGAGAAAATGACACTGAACAAGAGCTCTCATGTTTCATGTGGCTCCAATGGTGATGGGGCAAAAGCCAGCCTGTGCTACAGCTACAGGCATGCAGGGGACTCATCTCAGTATGGCCGTCTGCAGTGGTAAAGCCAAAAGAGAACCATGAGTCTGAGTCAGGATCTGGTCCAGGGCCAAGACCATTTCCTCTCTAGCCTTGGTATTTGTGCCCTTCAGCGATCTGGAGGTTTATCAAGTCTCTGCCACTGCCTCTCTCAACTGATTTACAGTTATTCATGAAGTGGTGGCAACTTGATTGTGAGTCAGAGCTCTTCAGTGTCATTTGGCCAAGCCAGGCAGATTTCACTTTCTCAGTTGCAGCTCAGAAACCAAGCTAGCCCAGTCACCTCTGGTCATTTTGTTCATCCTTCCTCTGAACTGCCTCCACTTTGTCTCTCCTCCTGGCAGTGACCTGAAACCAAGCTGTCTTCTTACCACTTTTTCACAACAACACATGAGCTAGAAAGAGGTCTTCTCTCCCAAGGACAAAGGCTGCTGTTTAGGATTTCTGAGCTCCATGTTGCTCAGTTCCCTGGTCTCCCACAGATTCACTGTCAGGCCTTCGGCAATGAAAGTCCATCTCTGGTGCCTCAGATCCAACTGTCAAAGGACAAGAGCAATCCTTCTTTTTTCTAACTTGTAGTAAAACTAAAGCATGTAATTCAAATCCAGCTGAGCTCCTCACCAAAACAACACCCCCCCCAAAAAAACACCCCCACCCTTTTGTTTGCTTCCTATTAATGCCTTTGAAATAAAGCAGCCTGTCACAATTTGGGGATGCAGGGGTGCCATCCATCTGTTCTGTTCACTCAGACTCTCTCCTACCACCCACTGCAGATATATTGTAACCAGCACTACAGAGCTCGCTCTTTCTCCTTTGGAACATAAAACCCTTCAATGACGGGTCTCGTCAGGCCTCTGCCCGTCTTTGACTGAATTTATCCTTCTCCTGGATGCTCAGCTCTTCCCGAGTTTGTGTCTTTCTAGCCTGTTTCTCTTCGCCCTGCAATTCCCGTCGTCCCCTGCAAGGCATTTCACGAAAAGCACCGTGCTCACACGCTTTCTTCTCAGCATCTTGCTCAGTTTGGATGGGGAGTTAATGATTTCCCGGGGCAGTGCCGTGGGCCTCTGCATCCCTTCTGCTGACGGAGCATCCCCAGAACTTACCTAAGAGAACCTGAACTCCTCCCTTTGAGGGAACAGTGGTCAGAAACCTTTCTGCTGGGGGGTCTTTCTGAGGTTTGCCACCTCCGGGTGTTCAGGGAGAGGCCAAAAGAAAAGAAAGTCAAGAAAGCCAAGAAAGTCAAGAAAGCCAAGAAAGCCAGAGCAGCTGCAGAGGCTGCTGCTGAACAAGGAGACAGTGGCTTGGCACACCCAGAGAGCACACCAGAGGCGAAGCTAGAAGGCAGAAAGGCATTGTGGAGTAGAAGAAGAGAGGAGCAGGAGATTTAAAGGAGAGGGTGAGGGCAGACGAGGTTAGAGTTGATGAAAGGAGTGGAAATGTTGAGGTGGAAAGTGCTGGTTGAAGAGGAGGAAAGAAGGTGAAGCAGCCACAGGAGGGTAAAAGGACTCTCCTGCCACCAGCTGCACCCAGATTAGGAATTATAAACTCACCCACCTGCCTGCCCCACGCCCTTACCTCAGACAAAATGAACAGGACACTGAGAGTATCCCTATTCCAATCCCATAGAAACAGCAGAGAAAATTCATTTAACCACTCACACAGTTGCTCAGAAAGGCACAAACATCCCCGGGAAGTAACTTCCAGGCTTCATCAGGTGTTTTTCCAGTCCCCAAATGCCTGACAGGTAACAGCCTCACGGCGAAAGCACGAGACAGATGTTCGGGGTGACGGTGTATGCTTTGCAAGATGTGCTTGGGTCAGGCAGGGCTGCTGACAGGCCACGGCTAGGAGTCCCCAGGGCCCGCCCAGGATGTAGAGATCAATCCTCACGCTTCAGGCCCAGCTTTTAGGCAAACAGAAGAGCACTGTGCATTCAGGACTTGCAGCAAGCAGCAGGTCCAGGGAACCAGATTAGGGATCCCCTGTCCCCAGCACCACCGCAGCTCTGGGGAGCAGCTGGGCATCTACTGCTGAGGGTCCCTGAAGCAGTGACACAGGCTCTCTCCCAGCCAGTGCCTCAGCAAGCAGCACTAAGGAGGAGGCAAAGTCTGTAAGGAAAAGCAGTATCTTTAATTAAAACAGGCCCTATGTGACTTAATCACTGCACAATTCTTACTGCCTCTGCCCCATGGAGCTTCTAGCTGGAGTCAGGCAGATCATCTGCTGGGGGTAAGCAGAAGAGAGCTGCAGTCCTGGCTTGCCAATTTTGTACAAAACGTAGGCAGTTTTACTCTGGGGACTGTAACATCAGCAAAAGTGCAAGTGAATCTGGTTACTGGAAAGCCAGGACACAATTCGCATTTCTGATGTTTTGGGGGATGATGCTGTTTTAAAGATGATAGGATAGCACGCCAGCAGCTGGCCTTGCAGCACTTGGAAAGGAGCTAGGGACAAAGTTCCTGTTTATGCAGAAGTGACTGAGTAACCAGTAATTTTGGGAAGGGAGCATTACACACTCCTAAAGAGCAGTCTTTCACTGGGGGGTTTTCAGTTTGTGGTCAGTTGTTGCAGTGTGAGATTCATGAGCTGCCATCCAATATGCCTCAGGCTCGGGTCACAGCTGAACAGCTCAGAGAAAGTCCCCCAGAAACAGCAGGGAATCTGGTTCCTGGCAAATGGGAAGCAGATTTGGGACAGGGATGTGACACGCACGTGGAGTCACACAACAGACACATATAGGCACAGGAGTCAAACGGCGCCTAGCAAGAAAGGCAAGCTAAGGTTGGACACGTTGCTGGGAGCAGATAGCGGGAGGAAGGAGCTCCCCACCATGAGCTCTGCCTGCACATCTGGACCCCATCCAGTTGCATGATGCTACCCAGAATATTACACTTTCTCTGTCCTCCGCATGGCTGCAAAATCTTGTCATTTCTCTATCATCTCCCAGCTTGCTATTGTGGCTTTTCCTGTCCACCCCAGGAGCCAAAAGGAACAGCATTGGCCCATGTTCTTGAGTGAAAAGAGAAAGGACAAGCCCACGTTCGCTTGCTGAGGATCCGGAGCCTCTGCAAGTCAGATGTGCCGTTAGCATGAGTTTGGACTCCAGAATTGGCCACAGGGACATCAGAAGTTGGAGGTGCATCAGGGAGGAGATGACCTCTCTGGTTGCCCCTCGTGCTGAAAACTACCAGTAATAAGCCTTGTTGAGTGCCACCCATAGCCCCCGTGCAGGCTGGGATCCTGCAAGAGGGGTGCTGTCTGAGCAGACCTTGCCTAGGGGCTCCTGAAGACAAGGGCCTCTCAGCAAAGTCATGCTGGGGAGCCAGGAGCCCCATCTCAACCAACGCCAAGCCAAGGAGCTGGCAGCATTTGGGGCCCTGTGGGTAGAGGACAGGGTGGTGAGGAAGGCTGCTTGCCAAAAGGGAGGGATGCTCACAGTGGAAAGGCAATTAGGTTTTAGCTGAAGCAAAACTACCTCCCCCCCACTAAGGACTTCATCATTCCCCATCCACCTCATTTTGCCAGTTTGATGATAAGCTCCAGGGTTACCATGTTTGGCTCAAGTTTTGACTTGTGCTGTGGTGAAGCAGAGGGAATTCAGTGGCACTGAAGGAAGACAAATCTCATTTTTATGAGTGTTAGGCTTCTCTCACCAGGTGATGCTGTGGCTGTGGTTCCTCTTGGCCTTGCTACAGCCAGGATCTCATTCATGTTTCTTTCCTTTTCTATGGACCTTTAAGGCAAAGCTGAAAGATCCTCCTGCAGTCGTCATTTCCAAAATGTCAAATCCCTGCTGCAACCCTCCTTTAAATGTTAAAATTTTTTAAAAAATTAAATTGCATTTAAAAAAATAATCATCCAGAAGCTCCAGCACAAGCACTAATTCAAAGGATAAACTTATAAGAAGGGCTGACTAGTGATTAACAGGAAGGAGGCAATTCTGCATGGGCTGCAGAGTGCTCAGGTTCTAGGAAGTCCGGGTAGGAACCCAAGCCCTGTCTCTTGGAAGAGATAGTTGCTGGTACAGTGGTTGCTTGAAGTCTAAATATCTAAGAAAAAAGGGAATACGTCTCTCCATGCAGAAAATATCTCTGCTGATATATCCAACTCCTCCAGTTTACAGCTTTCCTACATTTGCCCTGGAAGCTTGCCAAGCAGTGTACAGTGAATGTAAAACATAGCAAGCTTGACTGTTCTCCTTTCTTTTCAAGATCCAAAGTCAGAGGTGGGACTTTCTTCCTTTTCTACTTATTTTTCCCAAAGGGCAGGAGCAAAGCTATTCCTTATGTGAAGAAGCTGATATCCTGAAAATATTTTTGCCTTTGCATGCATGGCTTTACACATCCCCCTTGCTCAGCTCTGAGAAGTGTTCTGCTTTAAAAGAATAACAACATGGGGTGTAGATGCCTATAAATGGAATATGAAATTGTTACTATTAAGCTCCGGTCCTGCCAAGGCAAACAAGTGCAGAGCAAACCGTGTGTGCGAAGGAAGGGAGCTGAGAAAACTTGAAGTCAGCTGAATCATAACTTCGCTTTAATTTTAACATCACTTAAACTACATAAACACAGCCATCTTACTAATAACAAAGCTAGCTCCTCAGTAGAGCTGTTGTTTGGAAAGCCAAGCCCATGCACATGGGTGCAATGGGAAGAATGTTGCAGGAGAGACATGCCTTCCAAAGCTGTGTTTTAAATTTAGAATAGTTGGGATGTCTGAGATGCAGCAACTTTGCAGGAGCCTTGAATAGCGTTTGATGTCTCTGCAGCAGTTCACCAGGGTCCTAACTTTTGCAGGGCCAGGAGCTTGTCACGACTGGCACAAGGAAGAGTGCAACAGGGACAGCTGTTACCTGTCCACAAGCAACGCAGCTCTGCTTGAACAGGAAAATGCTCACAAATCCCAGAGGCTGCCCAGCCTGGCTTTCTGGTTTCTTAGCGGAGGGTGGTGTGTTAAGACATTATCATTCTCTTCCTTTCAGGCTTTGCAAGAGCTGTCAGTATGACCTTGAATAAGTAAATCATGCATGCACACGTTTTACAGCACACATACCCACTCCACCCATGCAGAAGTCGACAGGGTGCAGCAATATAAATCCCCAGTGCATTTCTCCACCTGCCATTTTGACTTGCCTGTTGAGTGTTTTCTGTGGGCTGTTCGGACCCTCACATTGTGCAGAAGTGAGCAGGCTCTGGGGGTGCACCGTTTTGAATGCATATAGTTCGGTCCTGTGCTCTGTTTGCTGTTTAGTGAAATGGAGAAAATACCACTTTGCTAACTAGCAGGTGAAAGTGATAAAGTTACAAGAACAGTCTGCAGGAGTTTTGAGAGACACCGTAGCAGACAGCGGAGCAAAGCAAAATATTTTTACCGTTGTCTTGCAGGAGTGATTTGGTGTCTGAGGTGATCTGATAATCTGAGGGTGAGGAGTGAAAACACACTGGTACAAGGCTTGTTCTTTATTACTTCTGACATTTTATAAAGGCAGGTTGGCTCAGCAACTCCCCTAATATATAGCCCCTAAAGCAGAGATGCAATTCCTAGCGCATTCCTAATGAAACTCCCCTGACTTCCATGGCCTTGTGTTAAGACTGGATTTGGCCCTGTCAGTAAAGTACATTTAGACTTGCAAACTGAAAACTGCCTCTGGATTCCAGAGGGACTTGAAAAACTCCCAGAGCATTGCAGTACAGCAGTGAGATTTATGCTTTTCCCTGACTTTTCACTACTCGGTAATACATTTGTATGGCCAAAGTAAAGCCAGATCTGGCATTCTCCACTCCTGATTTCTCTACTACCCAGGGAACTAAATGACAGTGTAGACTGAAACAGTAATGCTTTAAGCCCCAGAAGAGCCTTTCGGGGGTATTTTCACAGCCTGTGGAAAGAATGCATACATGGATATTTGAAATATAAGGACTTGACACTTTAGCTTACCCCAGTCTGGAGAGCCACTGGTGGGTGACACAGGTTCCTGTGCAGAGGCAGAGACGTGAAGCCAAAAAAAGCTTCTTCTGATGTTTATTTGTAGGAAAGTAGCATCTCTAGTCTCCGAGTGGATGGATGACTTGGTTGTTATTGGGCACTCTTTTTACCCACTGCCAAAACCAGTCCCAGCTCTGGAAGAGGATGACCACTAAACAGATAAGCAAGTGGAAGGAGGAAAGAGGCACAGGGAAGGTCGTACAGAGCCAGAGCACCCCAGCAGGGGCTCAAGGCTTCTCAGCAGCCTCAGGAAATTGGCTGTTGCTGCCGCAGTGCTGAGGCAGGAGTGTGGCGATAGGGAACAGCAGAGCTGGGATGGGGAGCCAGGGGCAAGCTTAGCTGCTCCTTCTGTTGCCCAGGGGTGAGAGGAGGTGGGGGCTGCATTTCCCTCAGCCTTACCTTCTGCCCCACAGACCCTGATGACCCCTCGGGGTTAGCTGCCACCTTCCTGGGGATGCGGTGTGGGTCTTCCATGCAGCGCCCAACAGCCAGATGAGACTGCCCCAGGGAACCCCCCCTGGCCTCCCCGTCCATCATCTCACATCCCTTTTTCTTGGTGGTGGGACTTGCTGAAAGCTCTCAATCACTACCACCACCACACTTACAGGTCTCACATTCCTTCAAGCTTCCCTTGCCTGGTGCTAGGAGAAATCATAAAGTCTGAGTCCTACTGTTAGCAGCAGCCACATCCCCACAAGCTCTCTCACGAGTGTATCAAGAATGAGGGATGCTTTAGCTGCTTGTGACAGGGCTTTGGAGTGGAGGATTGCACTAGAGCAATATTTCTCACCCAATTATGCATGAAGTACTGTCAGATTGAAGGGCTGTGAAATGACTGCAAATTATTAATTTTAATATTTCATGTTCTCATATGCAAACATACAGCCAAAATGGGGAAAATAATAGGAGCAACATGCAGGGGACTGTGTTCTTTTTAGTAAGCTGTGAATGAAAAGTATTGTGGCCACACTGACAAAATGGTCTCTGGCTTTTCTCTTTTAGGAGCAGTTGTCATATTACCAAAGGTTAAAAAGCCCAAAATGAGCAGGTCTCCGGAGGCCTTTCTCAGCTCCATTTCTATGACTTTATAATCTGAAAATGACTTGGTTTCTTTTTTTTTTTCACTTTTGTGTTGCTGTTTTCCGTCTATTCCCATTGTCTAGATGCATTCATGGGCAGCCTGTACCCAGCTGTTCTTGTGCCAACATTGTACTTGAGTTAAATAGCTCTCTTTCCTCCCCAATATTTAGGCCCCTGATGTATCTGTGGCAGCCAGTACTACCCTTTTCAGCCTTCATTTCACTAAACTCAGCAAGCTGAGCTCTTCCAGTCGTTGTCTGCAACATAAGCGCACACTTATCTGGGCTGTTGCAGGACCTCTCCTCTGCACCTCCTCTTTCTTCAACATTGGTGAGGTTATGGTAGTTCTGCCAGGATTTTCTGCCCAGAAAATATTGTCTAAGGAAAAGTTATCCAGTTGAAGTTGGATGCAAAGCGAAATGGGAATTGGTGGGAAGAGGAATTCCATTATAACAGCATTTTCTAGTAGCAGAACTGGCTATATATAAAAGGAATGTTATTGTTGTCACAGTCCTTCTGTGTTTTGCATTGTGGTTCAATAGTTTGGATAGATAGTCAAGGCTACTAACCAATTCACGTCTTTATTCCTGGCTTGGTTCTTCTCACCATAGTTTGCCCAGACCCTGAGTTCAAACTGGATGACAGCATCCCACTCTACCAAGACAGGTCAGCTGTCCTGCAAACATTGCAGCCAGTATGAACGTGATACCCTTGGGCTCCGCATTCTCCCCAGGGACCTATTCTGAGGTCAAATCCTAGTTTCCCAGCTTGCTCTTTAGGTGCCTTCTGGCTAGTGGAACAAACTGGTGAGGCACCCACCTTTCTCTCAGATGACATTATCCCTTGTGAGGCCATAATCTGTAGTCCTCTGAACCAACAAAGAAGAGTGGGAGCATGAAGAAGGATTTGCTTTGCACTGGGTCCTGAGTGGTAAACCTTATGGAGGACAAAGTAAGGATGCGCCACGGCTTGTAGAGCATAGAGAGCAAACATCTGGGGAACAGCAGTAGCTGTGAAGGAAAAGAAGAGAAGCAGGCTGAGCATTGAAAAGTCACCATGTTCTTAAAAAAATATATCTGCATTTAAAAAGAAAGAGGAGACTGACACTCCTGGAAGGATTTTATTGTTTGCATTTGTAAGACGCGAGGCATTTTTAATGATGTGTTAATGACCATATTCTATTCAGATGGGATTCATCACACTGCCCCTTCTCTATTTAAAAATTTAGCATCTAGTCTTAGCTGGCCATTTAGGATGTCCCTCTGCTGAAGGGCGGGAGATCTGTCTCTCTCCGAGAACAACAGAGATGATGCACTGCCATCCAGAGCTGTCAGCCTCTTTCCACGTGCTGTAGTAGCACATCCAAGCTCCATCCCAGCTGTGCTTCGCAATTGTCCCTTAAGCAATGGCCTCTCTCTCCTGCCATGGCCAAGGATTTGAAAAAAATATCTTGAATTGCCCCAGAGTTAGAGGTCAAGTCAAAATTAGATGATGGGACTCCCATTGTTAATGTTGCTGTAATAGATACACACAGTCCCACAGGATCAGAAACACCCCCAATTGCATGTCAAGTATTTTTCTCCCTACTCTTTAAGATTCATATATTTACAACCAACAATAAGCTCAGGAAAATAATATTTTGAACTTCTTTGCCCTGTAAATTGCATTTTCCACCCTCCAAAAAAATGCTGCTGTGTGTGTTCCATCCTCTGCTGCCCTGGGCCAGACTGAAAGAGCTGATTAAGGGCAAATATCGGTGGGCATTAGTTGATGGGTGAACCAAGACTTCCCAAAGGGTCCGGTAGTGTATCCAGCTCGCTGGTGCTGAGAGAGGACCATCCTGTGTGAAATCATGCTCTTTTTACCTTCTGTTACATTGGGCAGCCGAAACTGGAAACCTTCAAAATCTTGAGTGATCATTGAAGATGGCAGTCTTTATTTTAAATACTTCGGGGAGAGACTGCGAACATTGGCTGCTATGACTATTGCCTCTATTTTTGGTTCTTCAGCCCTTGATAAACAGGACTATAGAAAGGCAGAGATAAATCAAGAGGCCTGGTCCCTGCCTTCACAGCCATTTGTGTCATTGACTGATGCAGATCATCTTAAAACCTGATACAAGTTTTTACTGGTGCTATACCCATGGTGGACATGCTCCAGACCTCCTCCCCTCTGCGGCTTAGAAACCCTCTTCTAATTTCTAGTTTCTAAGTTCATTCATGGCTAATTCTGAAGCCTTTTCTTTTTCTTTTTTTTCCCCTCTAATCTCTATATAAATAACCCCCAGCAGCCTGCACAGTTTGTTAGCAGGGCTATAAGTTGTCCCCCACAGAAGGCTTTGGGAACCCCAGACTTCGGCTCAAATTGGATCACAACTGATGGCATTTGCTGTTTTTCACAGGGAAGGAGAATGGACTTTGTGGTTCAGATGTTGCTGTGACCCACGTGTTGTGTTGGAAGACATGTTTTTGTATAACAGCCGTTTTATCTGCAGCATTAGTCAGAGCTGAATTTCTTTGTCCTTTGTCCTGGGGCTCTGTTTTTTGGCACCACCTGACATTTGACTCAAGAATCAGTCAGTATTTCCATAATGATTAACCCACTGATTGTCAACATTCACAGCTCAGTGTTAAATATGGGAATACTTTGATTGCACAGATGCCAAGTGACCGTTGCTAACCAAATAAAAACGTGCCTTGAAAGCCACCCTCCCGCGCACGCTTGGTGCTGCGGGGCAGCCTCAGGAGGCAATCAGGAGCACTCTTGCTTTTGGCTGTGCTACACAGCACTTCCCATGCGGTAATTACAGTTCAGAGCAAAACGTGTGACTGGACTAATTGGCAATTTCAAGGAAAGAGTTAAAAAAAAAAGGAGAAATTTTGCTGCTGGAAGGATCTGAAGGAAATGACATTTTCAAGGGAATTTATTTTCTTGAAATACAAAATTTTGTTCGACTTTAAGGCATTTTCTGTCCCTTTTGAAGCCAATTTGCTTCTCCAGAAATGCCAACAGTTTTCCTTTTTAGGTCCTCTGAAAGGCTTGGGGATTTTTTTTATCTTCTGAATGTTTTCAAAAGAAAATGTGGAGCCAGAAAGTCATTTCAAACAAACAAACAAATGAGAAAATAACAAAATGCCTGATTATGAAATGAAACATTTCAGGTTTTCTTTTTTTGCTACCCACCAAAAATATTAAGAAGAATTTTGAAATTTTTCTCTCTCCATGTTTTTTTGTTAGAGAAACTTTCATCTCGGAAGTGTTTCTGGGAGGTAATCAGAGGAACTGTGCAGATTACAGGTGCAGCAGGGCAGCTAGTAGGAAAGACAATGAGCTGGGAAATCTCTCTGTTTTTAATTAATTTGTGTCTCTTTCTTTGCACGCAGGTAAACAGTAAGAAGTATAACGCCAGGAAAAGCCAAACACTTCAGCATAAGAATTGATAAGGGCATGAGAATTCCTTCTTATCTTTACCACCTTGCATCCTGCAAGCAGGGAAACCAGCTCTTTTCTTCCATGATTGTTTGTTGTTCAGTGTTACGTGAGTCACTACACTGAGCGTGATGGAGCAAAACTTTCCTAGTGTCGTGCAAGTCACGGAGGGACTCTGGGAGGAGGATGCAGTGACAACCAGCTCGATCAGGAGAGGAAAGAGTATGGTCCCTAGGCTCAGAACATTCAAGGCAGGAAGAGTCTGCTGGAAGAGAGCAAAAAAGCAGGTCAGAATATGGACCTGCCACTCCAGTGATGCAACTTTGACCTGGAATGACTGCATATATGAGTCCAGGAGATCATGGGATGTTTGTAAAATAGATCTTCTCTCTTGTGTAAGCAAGAGGATAAAATTATCCTGGCAGCAGCTGTTGTTTCCCAGAATGAGGATCAAGGCTGGCTGTTTTTCCTGCAGTATTCAAGACATCAGGCTTTCCTGTCCCCACAATCCTGCGGTTGCTGTCCTGTGCAAGCGGTCTGAAACACGCAGACATACATATTTCTCCCTGACACAGTATCCATGCTAGTATGGCATAAGGTGCCTCTTAATATCTTACACCATGTAAATGTGCTTCCTTACTCATTTCTGCAACATAGAAAGTGGTAGAAGGAAGAATGGGGAATGCAGAGGAAAGAAGGGAAGACAGAAGAGAAAAACAGTAAATCAAGCAACTTTGGCAATATAATACAGTCTTGCATCACACCCAGGACTTGAGTGACAGACAGGGTTGAAGCTCATTTACAAAACCTAGAAGTCCCATTTCCAGTTTTTAAAGAGGGGACAGGCTTTCCCAAAGTCTCTATCCAAACATGTGCTCAGCTAGCACAGTGAGGACAGATCCCATCAGCAAGGGTGGCAGACGGTCATTCAGCCAGCCAGGAGAGAAAGGAGGGTGGTTGGAGGAACAGATGTCTCGCCACGTGACGCCCGACAACTCGGCACCGCCGGGGGAGATGAGAGAGCCGGAGCCACGCGGGGTTCCCGCTCCAGCAGGTTGCAGGCTTCTTTGGGGCTTCCTGCTCGCCGGCTGGCCGCCATCCCACACAACCCATTCAGTCTCATGTTGGTAGGTCAGGCGTGAGCTCAGCAAAGATAAAGTACCTTTCCGCCATGCCATGAAACCACGCTGCTCCCTCTTCCCGCTCGAAAGGAGTCCGCATACTTGAGTTTCTATTTTCCTGGGCAAAGAGGAGGGCGAGAAATAGATTTGCTTTGTTACTGGCAGTGCTCACCACCGAGGTGTGGGCCTGCATCTGCTGCTGAGATAAATCAAAGGAGATGGCAGGGTGGTCGGGCGAGCATCTGACCAGAGTTTTAAGAGTGAATTTAATTTACAAGCAGGGGAAAGGTTTAATATTTCCATCCCTCTGTAAATACACTCATGCAGCATCCCCCCACCTGTCTCCCGGGGAGTCGGGCTAATTGCCACGGGCTGATGAGCTGAGCCCAAACTGATTTTACAGGGCACTACAGCCAAGTGTGGCTGTGGGCAGAAGCATTAGGTGTTACAATACCACAGTAAGGGCCTCGGTTATCAACGGCTGAGGAGCAAGCAAATACCTGACTGGCTAGGTTGCATTTATTGCAATAGGAAAGTTTATCTGGATTGTAAAGAGATGTGCAGCCAGATGCTGGCTATGGCAAGTAAGACGCAGAGAGTTTCCAGTTTCAGTCTCTCCATCAAGACCTGGCTCCTGGTGCGTGCCATCCCCGTCACCCAGATCCAGCGTACCTTTCATGTGTCCCATCCTTGGGGCACTCTCCTGGCCACATGCTCCCAGCACCTCCTGATCTCATAACCCTGGCAGAGTTTCCCTCCATGAGGCTCAAGGAGAAGAGCATCACTCCCATCCTGTCCATAATACCACGTTGTAGTGGTTTGTGGATTTCTCCAGTGCCCAGGGCGGTGTCTCCGGAGTCGTGACTCACTGTGGGTGGGAGCAGGGGACAGCAAGGGTGTCTGTCAGCGGTGGGAAAGCTCTGCCTCCCTCTCTCCGTGCTGGGCTTATGGGAATAATGCCCCCGAGTATGCCGCGGCTGGCTGGATTATCAAAGATCTTCAGCTGAGATCTTTTCACACGGTGCGAAGTGCCAGCCGCTGAACAGCTAACCTGATATTGAAGGACACATTACGTTACAGCCTCTGAACTGGCTTTGTTTTAAAAGTGCTGTCTTTTGTCTGTAACTCTTCAACCTTCCGTCTCTTTTTACCTTCTCTGGGGCCGCTCTCTGCTTCCTTTTTTCAGCCCTTATTTTTCTTCTGGTCAGGCCGTTTCCCTCTCTGTGACATGACCATCAGGTTGTGCCTTCAGCTCACCGAACCTAAATTTTAGGCATCTGTGCTAAACTGGTGATCTAATCTCCTATGGCTGATGGAAAAACAGACACTCCAGAAGACAAATCTTCCCCTCTCATTTTGATTTCTTGGTTAGACTGGGAGAAATCCTCTCCTGGATTCTCCAGTATCTCTCCAGAAGCTATAGAGCAAGTTTCATTTATGTAAGCCACCCACTTTTTAGGTAAAGAGAATATGGTGAGATGACTCCTGCCCCTATCTTCAAATAAGTGAAAGATGAATTTTCTCCTGCAGCTTCCTGGTGGCCTTTTTAAATAAGCGTAAACACACAGGAAGCTTTGGGTTTTTTTCATTTTTAAAAAGGAGGGGTTGATATGACTAGATCATTAGGAAGGCTTAATGCCAATATCGAAGTAGCATTTTCCACCTTCGATACGCATCAAACTGTTGTTAGGTTCATCTGTATCTAATGAGTAAGAGCTGCCATCAGCCGACATGACAACTGCTGTCTTGCTTAGTTTACAGGGGCTGGACCGGAGCCTTGTGGAGTGAAAGCCATGAATTTGCACTGCTTCTCCCCCAAATCAGCCTCTCTCTACCACTTTGGACCCTCAACACAACCAGAAGCCTTGCACAGGGTCTCACTGGTGGCTTAGACTGGCACTTCCCATCACCAAAGGCCCCTGAATGCTTTTAAAATGCAGTATTCACAGGAATCACTCCAGCTAGGACTTGAACACAAATACTCTACAGCAGGATGGGACTCTTGTTCCTGAGACAGATTTACTGTGTGGTCTACGGACCAGATGAGGATGGTTCTGTTCATCTGGGCACAAAGGTGTCTCCATTACCTTCCTAACATGCAGTCGGGATAGTGTGTTTTTAACATCACCCAGGAGGATCACATAACCCTATCATGAGGGAAAGGAAGAATGTTGCTTCCAGTTTAAGCCAGTATGAAATCTGCATTTCTAAGACCAAACGTTCAAAAGCATGAGTTCTGCTGCATAAATCAGGAATTAAAACTTTAAATCACAAACATTTATTTAACATGAAGAGGTAAGAAAGGGACAGTGTTTGATTTCAAGTTTTTCAGACTTTTAAATATAACTTTCTAATTGTGTAGGCCAACTCCAAAAGTTAAGGAGCTCATTATTATTCTTAGCTAAAACAGAGATGATATGCAATCATCTGACTCCAAGAACAGGCCTTTTAGGAAAAACACCTGCAGTTTGTCAGGATGGGGTGGGAGGCAATTTTAATGAAGAAATTTGATGAAAGGATGCAATTCTTCCATTCTCCCCATCCCCCCAGCCCAAATCTGGAGGTAGAATGTGAACACATCAATTTAAATCATGGCTTCGGGCTATGGGGTTTTGGCCCGCTCACTGCTTACTGTTAATATCAAAGCATGAAGAGTTTTACATGCAGAGCAGTATTTTTTTACCCAGCTAACACCCCTTTCTCTGATTGCAGCTAGATGAGCTGCTGAGATGTGACAGAGCTGGGTGGAGAGCTGGCCATCCCTGGACCCTTGCCCTGTCTCCTCCTCACCACCACTGCTCACTACCTCTGCCAAACGGCCAGCACAGGCAGCTCCAAACCCAGCTCCCTCAGAACAGCCTGGGTTGCTTTTTGGAGCAGTTAACAAACAGTTGAGCTGGTGGGTTGGGAAGGGAATGGAGGGAACAGAGATGAACAGCTGGAGAGTAATAACTTTCTAAAGGGATTGGCTGCCACTGGAACAGCACGTCTGATCACAGATTTTTTGCCAAGCATCTGTTTTCCTCCTACCTCCTGATGTGGTCTAGCTTCTTTGCTCTGACTCCGCTCTCTCCTTCATTTTCAGAGACTGTGTTTCTCGAATCTTTATGCATCCTTCTGGATACAGAAAGGGCTCAGCAACTCCACAGGCCCTGCCAGTGTGTTTGAGAATGCCCCCCATCCCCTTGTGTGTTGTTCTGCCTAACAATATCATGCCAGACAGCCTTAATCAAGCTCCCCTGAACTAGTCAAATCTCCAGGGAGTCCAAATTTGTATATTTTCTTAGGCAGAGTAATATCACACAGAGTATTGAATGACAGTTAAAAACCACATCTGGATCTTGCTCTGTTATAATACATCCATAGCCCTAAGGGGAAGCAGTGTGGTTTAGTGATTCATGAAACCTGGGTTTTATTCCCAGCTCCTCCACTGCCTCCTTGGGTGACCTTAGCTAAGTTATTTCACTGCCCTGTGAAACTCAATTTTGCCATCTGTGAAAATGGGGGGAGTGATAATGTCTCCTGCCCAAAGTTCTTTGATAGCCTCTGAAGGCAAGTGCCAAGCATTACTGCTCAGCCTCACATGCCATTTCCACTTGGGATTGCATGTAGGCAGGTGGTATGCTCCACACCTTTCCTCCCCATGCACACACAGGTTCCTCCACAGCTCGCTGCCCCTCTGCAGGCTCCCTGAGGCTCTCCCACATCTCTCCACCACTGCTGCAACCGGCCATGCCCAGCACAGCCGGAGCTGTGACCCTGTCCCTGCTGCATGAGACCCATGAGCAGAGGGGATGCCAGAGCATGGAGCAGCATCAGGGGACTCTGCCACCCAGCTTGTCCTGCTAGGAGACACCACTCTCAGTGGCAGCCCTGTCATTTGTCCTGCTGTGGTGGGCATATATTTAATGGCCTGCCACGCTAGTTTGTATATGTCGGCAGAGACAGAAGCAGAGAGGTTTGTGCAGACTGAAGTTCCCAGTCTCCTTTTCCCCTTGCATAAAAAGAAAAACTCAGAAAAAGAAGAAGAGTGTCTGTGACAAAATTTGTGTCCTGTGGAGGGGGAGAACACATCCAACCCCTCTGCAGGTCAGCATGAGGTAGTGGTTGTCCCTCTGTGTGTTACATGGCTCATCCAGCTTGGACCTACCGAGACAGAAACAGTTAAGCTCCTAAAGAGCACAAAGTGACAAGCCCTGCTTTTCCTTTGAGAAATATTCCCATATTCCCCAGGTTACAACCCACTAGATAACAACCTTGAGCTGAATGTTATCACGGCTGAGATTTCCCACCGCAGCAACATACAGGATACTTTTTTGGTTTACTACCCACTCCAAAAAAAAAAAAAAAATGCATACAGCTAAATAAAGTGAAGGTTCACAGCTCTGACAAAGCCTTTCAGTGGGAATCTGGGACGCTTTTCAACTGTTACCGACTGCTTTATTTTCCCATGGCTCTTTCCAAGATAATAATTGCTCCACAGATGTTTCCCTCAGGACAGTGAGATGTTCAGGTACCGGGGCGAAAGCTGAGGCTTTGGGCTATCGTTCACAAGGCTACTGTTACCTACTGTGTTCTTGCAGAGTGCAGCCTTTTCCCATCACAGAATTTCTTAGGCGTCTGGTTTATCAGAAACGCTGTAAATTTGAGCCCTCTGGCTAATTGTGCCTGATTTATGTGAATGACACGGTTGTGTCTGTATGCAACATGAATAAGAAAAGGGAAGGTGCTTTATTTCTGCCACACATGGTAACTTGCACATGCCCAAATGCACGACTCCAAAATATGTTACTCAGCACTTTGGGAAGATATCTGAGAAGACTCGAGCTTCCAGCTTTTGACACATTACCAGCTTTTTTACAGGTCCTGCAAAACTAAAAATGCAATGGTTTGTGTTTAATCTTCCACTTTATCCGCGCTTTTCTCTGTCCTTAAACTGGCAGAAGCAACGTGGACTCTCCTTTTGCTTGAGGATGGAGTACCACCTGAAGAAGAAGGGACTTTGCTTAACGCCTGCAGTGTCACAGTGAAGATGCTTCCTTCCTAGTAACGCTGCCACCTCTGCCTCCTTCATTTAAAAATAGGGCCCATTAAGCAAATGACTCAGGCCTTGAGAACAACTATCCCCTCATGTGGTAATTTGAGGTCTATAAAAGTCAGCCCCATGGGCACTCACTGTGTCACATACCCATGTGGACAATGTTTACGACTACTTGTGATGAGTACGGCTATACAAACTCAGGTGACGGGAGGAGCAGCTTGTATTTGTGGAACAAGCCCTGGGCATCGGACTGCTAGGCTTTGTCTTAGCAGGCCACCTGGGGAAGATGTCGAAGGTGCTCACCGCAGTCCTGCTCAGAGTTCTATGGGCTAACGCACCCTCCAAGGAGCAGGGATGGCAGGTTTGGGTACCAAGTCAAATCCAAAAGCAGGCGAGCCGCGCTGGAAGTAGGGCAGACACAAGCCTAAAGCAAATAAAAGGAAGGGTTGCTTCATAGCACGTTCATATCCCATGAGACAGGAAAATCGCCCGCTTAAAGGAACTGATGGCACAAGGCTGCTTGCCTCTCACTTCCAAGTCTGCTTACAAAGCAGTGGCTTTATCTAACTTGAAAAGACCTGGTCCAGAGCTGCAAATTACCAGTGCTCCTCTGTAGGAGCAGAGGAGGGGAATTCCCACCACTCACCCTTTACAGAAAGGATGACCACCCAATAGCTCCTCAAGACCTGACCAGAAGGTCATTCTGATAATCAAGAACTCTTTCCACATGGTAGCTTTTATGCAGGACCTACGGAATTACAAGGAGCAACTTGCTCTCTTTCCTCTGCTAACTGTAGGTCCAGCCAACCTGTATGTCATATGCTTCCAGACACAAAAGAGGTTCTCTTTTCTCTGCAAGTGCAGGGGATAGGAAAGGGACTGAGAAACCCTGAATGCAGCTGCAAAATTTGGCTGTGATTTGATTGGGCAGAACATTGAGCACTGTGGAGGTCTGGCCAGGCAGGGATTTGTACGGCGTTAAAAGAAAAATATACTCCACCTTACATTGCTCTTTTAAACAGGTCTTTCTTTGCTTCTCTCCCATATAACAATGGAGGGAATATTTTCTGCCTAGTCACATTCACACACACACACACAAACCAGCCCGGAAAAGAAGCCAGATATATCACTTGGGATCCTATCCAACAGTCTCCTAGAAATAGAACGCCAACAAGAGAAAACACTTGGTCACTGCCAGACTCCAGTGCCTCTGTCTGAGTTGAGCTTCTTGGAGCCAAAGCGGTCACTGTAATGTCAGGACATTGGATTTCATCAAATTTGAGTTCATTGCAAGGAGCCCTGCTTGGGAAAGGCAGCCAGCCCCACAGCCCATCAGAGGGGATCATCTTTGATCTTCAGAGTTTCCTGAGAACCTGTGGTGGTGCCAAGAGCCTCTACCACTGCCTTGTTTTGGCTATGAGCGGCAATGCTCTTGCGCCATAGAAACTAGCAGGAACTGTTTTCCACGCAAACTTCTCTTCCCAGAAGCTCAGGACTGTGACTTCACTCGAGTATCGTTGTTATAGCCTGAGTATACACAGGGGTCTGGACACAGCTGGCTTTGGCACCAGTCCTTTTCTTGAGGACAAACAGACCAAAAATGCTAATAACAATACCTTTGTCCCCCAGTGCACTGAGCTACAGCTTGGAGTAATAGTTTGAGGGATCTCTTTAAACCTCAGCACAGATTCACATTCCTGGAGAAGCTGCCCGAACTCACCATGCTGGACTGCTCCCCAGTGGCATCTATTTTATGAGCAAGCATAAAACCCTCCTTCCTTCCTTCCCATTGCATAATCTTGCAGGAGGGGGAGAAGGCAAGAACCTTCCTCCAGACAATCAGCTAATTAATTAGCACATGCCTGGGTGTAATGCTTTCAGCAAAGCCTTGTCTGTGTGCTAATTAGTATCATTAACTGGTGCCCCAAGGAACGAGCTTTGATTACCCTTCTCTGACTGATTATACAGTAACAGCCAGGCAAATGCTTTCATAGGTCATAAAATTATCTTAGCTCTTCTTAAAGCCCATCTATAGCCCTTCCTCTCTGACCTGCTGGGCTGATGAGTCATCCATGCACCGACTAGAAAATGACCCTTCTTACTAGTTAACACCTGCCATTAGATGACCTGGCACACAGACATAGAAAAAATGCAGCCTTTTATGATGCTAAGTTTTTTCTGTAGATTTACATACTGTTTTAGACCTAGATGTGGTCTAACAGAGGAGGTGCATTTGCCTGGGTCATCTTCTAAGAAGCAGTTCCCTACCCCGGATTCTTCAATGACCCTTGACCAGGCTGTGTAGGAAGAAGTCAATTTCCTACAGAGGCTCATCTCTAGTATTATTTTAGTTTCTGTAGACACATTTGGCCTGGACCCCTCAGATCTCCCTTCCAACAGCCAGGATAACCCCAGACTCCTGGGTTCTTCATGCTCCATAGAGGAACGAGGAAGAACACAGCATCTCCTGCAAAACTTCCCATGATCACTCTGCTCTTCCCTCTGTGCTGGGACATGTCCCAGTGGACCTGCCCCTTCCACTTCTCTCTGGATTACTAAGTGTAATAGGCACAAAAAAATGTTGACTGCTCACAGAGTCTTCTTGTGATGCGAGTTTTACTAGCAGAAGGCACAATTCAAACCCATGTGCTCAAACATTTTGTGAAACCAAACATTTATCTCTAAGAATTAAAACACTAGGGCTTTATATGCTCGCTCTCCTTCAGACTGGAGCTTGAAGCTTGTGAAAACAGGTATAATTAGCTGTGTCACTCAGATCAAGATAAAACTTGATAAAACCTATGTTCAAATAAGGTGCCAATCAAATGAATGCAAAATAACAGCAAGCCATCCTTTCTTCACAGCTAGCTTAATAGCATGAATTAATAACCGCAAATTACTTAGTTCAAGGGAGCACTTCTGTAACAATTAAGGACACACTTAAACAGTCATGAGCAACTTTCACCTCTCTGTGAGCAGCCGCCTTTTTTGCTGGATCATGGAGGGTGGTGGAGTGAGGAAAAGGGACTTAGAAGCACAAGAAACTAACAGTGTTATAGGAAGAAAGAGAAGGAGAAGGAAAAAAGGGCAAGGTCAAGGGCACACCACTGTCTCGGATCTGACAGATAAATGTGAAAGGGGCTGTGGTCAGTAGCTCAGTGCCTTTTTGGCTGCAAGATAGAACTGAAAATAGCTGATAGTGAATATAGAAGAAAATGAAATGCAAGCTGGCATGTTTTAAGTTCTCTGAGATAAGGTCCACCATATGCATTTATAGTGTTTGGTAGGGACAAGAGGAGAGCAGGAAGGACTCTGTAAAATCCTAGAAGTGCTTTTCAACCCACAGAATCAGGAACGTTGTCCAGGGAGCTGAAAAAACAATAGATCAGGATATTGCCAAACTGCGCAAAATGGCTGACTCATGCAATTATCAGAACCACTATCACCAAGCAGAACAATATGCCCAAATTGAAAAGGAATGTTAGAAAGACATGGGAAGACTCAACTGAACCAGTCACATGCCAGTTTCAAAATCAGGGCTGGAAGGAAGCCGGGAATACATTGTACGAGACAACAATTTACAAATGTTCTCATTCATCTTCCTGTCAAGCTGAGCGGACACACAGAGCAAAGGCTCAGCTGCCTCTGGAGAGAGGATCTCTTCAGGCCAGCTGACCTGCCACCCTACATAGCCTAATACACAGATGAGGTGTAAGCTGGAATGTCATCTTATGGAGTTTCTCCAGAGTAGGAGCCAGGATCCAGGACTGATGAAACTGCCTGGCCTTCTCGCAGCACCCATCACAAGACAAAACAATGAAGAACCTCAGCCAGCAGTCACCAGGCAATGAAAGCCCATTTCACATGCTCTATGTTCGTATTTTATCCAGGAATGGCTTTCAGGTCACGTTCTACCAGGGTACTGCTACTGTCAGGCACGAGGTGAATTTCCTAATTTTGATAAATTAAATTATACTAAATTACATTTTAAAATTGCTAACACATTCTCAGGCGTAACCCAACAAAACTATTAGGCCAGCCGTGCTCAAATTTCTGCTTGTGGCCTTGATAGCATCCACAACCACTAACATTAACGCACACATATGTAATACACACATATACCACTCTCTGCTACTAGTCCTAGCACTGTTAGAGCCTGAAGCAAAGATGTAACAGTGAAAAAGGAGTCTCCAACTGAGAAGCAAAATCTCAGCCTTGGACTACCGCACAGATCCCCAGTCAGGATCTAGTTAGTTCCTCAGAATAAATCATGCATCCAAGGAGGAAGAAACAACAGTGGAAATCATAAATCCTTGTTTTTGTAACAAGCTGGTTAGTGGCTGTGGACTTCACTGCAGCCATACACCAAGAACTGGGTAAGAGCAGAAGCTACAAGCTCATTAGAAGAAATTCAAAGGGAGACTCCCACTGTAGACCCTGCTGCTTGTGCTCACACTTACTCAGCCCCTCCCAGGCATTTCTGGAAAGCAGGTATTTGGCTAGGCATCATCTCTTCTGCTCAGTAACTATCAGAATAGATGCCAGAACAAACCTCACCCATCAGAAAATCAAATGGAGAACAGATTCATGTGGTCACAAGACAGATGTTCATTAAATCACCAGCCCACCTGTGTGGTGTTAAGATGGGCACAGGAGCCTTCAAAATCCTGCTTCCTAAGAGCACATGAGTTAACACTATCCTTCGTCTCTGAGCTAATCTGTAGTTCTGTAGACTTTAAAATCATTGCTAGCATATTAACTACCTGGGCAGAACATGGCATTTAAGATTCATTTTGCTATGTCTTACAAACAAGACAATAAGGCTGTTAAAATGGATTGTGATATGAACAGGAGGGCGGGTGTAATGCTGAAGTATCGGGAGTGAAGAGTGCTTTACTCCTTGAACATGCTTATTGCGGAAGGATGGGTACCACATCCAGCAATAATTTGGTCCTCTCTCTCCCTGTCCTGGGAGAAAAAATACCCAGTGCACCTGACTAAACCTGTTTCTTGTTAGCTGAAGACTTGCTGAAGTCCCAGAACAAAGCATGGCAATAGTGCGTGAAGTTTCACAACACAATAACGAGCCACTGTCCTTGTCATCACCTGTCCTGGCTGACTTGATCATGTGGCCTGCCCAGTTTCTGAACAAAAGCCGATTTGTCTGTGGTGCAGCTATTTTTAAGAACACGTACCAACCGATTGCTCACAAAGCCTTCATTATTTAATTCTGCAGTGAGGGCTTTGCAGGCATGAAAATGCTTTTCTATGTTGCACATAGCCATGAGCTTGTATATTTTCTGGTTTTGTTTTCAGAGCAAAAGTTGGAACAAAGATAGCAGGACTAAACCAGAGCCCCTTATTCTTGCTGGTAATCCTCTTGGACCCAGTCCAATTCTGTGTCATCAAACAACTCTTTCCTCTCTCACAGAGTTTGCATCCATTTCCTTGCTTTCTTTATTTCCTTGAAGAAACACTGCATGCTCTGCAAGCAGCTGATCCGTAACTAGAAGCCTTGGCTGGCATCACCAGCACCCTTTCCTATATTTGGGGCTTTTCTTAAATGATATGAGTCAAATGTTTCATAAACAAGTTCATGCTCCACACAGCCATAAGCTTCTAGGCTAATGAACATGTCATCCTTCTGCTGTAAGGAGGGAATCATCAGTTGCTATTTGAGTACTAAATAATGGTGTTTCCATGGCTGCTGAGAAAGGACATTTTTATCTTTCGGGTTTTAAAGGAAGAGGTGGGATCAGGAAGCTTCTTCTGGAGAAGAAGTCTTGTAGCCCCACATGTTTTTTCCTTGCTTTGGAGCAGAACAGCATCAGACAAAAAATGAAATTTCCCATAAAATAAAATCCTGGGGCAAGGGACTCAAATATCTTTTCAGGGCAGTGAAAGTATTCCACTTCTGGGGAAAAAAAATGGATCTTATTTTTTGTAGTTTTGATATTCCTCTTACAATGTCTATTATAAAAACATGTTACATTTTTCAAAAAAAGGACATCTAAAAATTTAGTTTCTAACCATTAGCTTTACCAAAAACTTATCTTGAAATAGAAATTCATCAAAATCCATGTGTGTGCCTGGAATTTTTCTTTTTCCATGCATTGTTATTTCATGAGAGAAAAGATGTTTCCTTGGGAAATTTCCAAACCACTTTTATTCATGATGTTGTCTGTCTGTGTAGTATCTGAACTCTGGTCCTCTAAAATCAGGAGTGACAAATACTTGTTTAGGTTTGAATTTTCCAGTCACTTAAGTCCTGTATGCTGCTGAGTCAATGCAAAATGACAACGAAGCCACGCAGAGTCAGTGGTGGGTTTATACTTATGTCTAGCATCTCAGGTCTAGCTATGACCAAACCAGTTTCTCTTTCTTTCCACCCTCACTGAAATGAGTTGAACCAAGAGACCGGGATTGATGTATTGCCTGAAACTGGAATGTGGAATCAGGATCAAAACTTCAGATCACGGGCATATTTCTAAGGAAATTAGATAATGCTCTTACCAAGAATGGTAGCATAGGATGTGTCTACATCCGGGTAGAGTGGCACATTAAGAGCAGACCTGTAGCATGCAACAGTCGATGCAGAGAAGCCAACACCCATACCATACAACACCCACGCTGTACACATTCTTGATGTTTTCCCTCTGACTACCTCTATCTTGGCTCCATGGACAGAAACATTGTAGTGTGGATGGAGAGCACTAGGTTCACTTCTGCTTAGCTTCATCTGAGACCACAAAAAGCGGTAGGTACAGTTACATGTTCTTTGCATCTCTTGGTTTAATTTTGTAGCAACTTTCAGACACACCTGTAAAGGAGAACAACAAGCTATTGTGCATTTCATGTCTACAAAACCAGCCCACCCCATAATTGTGATTTGATTCACTCATGCCTTCTGTATTTTTTAAACATGAGCTTATGCCGGGTTACGTGGCAGGCAAATGAGAGACAGTGGATTCCTTGGGTAGACCCAGTAAGTTTCACACTAGCTCACCTGGGCACTGTGGATATGATAACCATGCAAGCAAGATACTCTATATATTTTACTACCTGAGGTTTCCTCCTCAGTCCTTTTTGCTCTACAGCCTTTCCTGAGCTTATGTTTCTCCAGATAATGCTAGCAACATTCACCAGGTTGTACAGAGCCCGGGCAGGTGTATCTACATGAGCTGTAGTCACACCTCTGACTGTATTGTGCACCTAACTCCCAAGGGATTCACCCCTGCACTGAGCCTGACTTCCTGAGACGGCAGGAGCTGCAACAGAGAAAAGACCTTATGGAGAAGGATCTATCTAGTAAACCAGCAAGATGACCAGCACTGCATATTATAGTCACCAGCTGCCAAACTTTGCTGTGATATTTCCTCTACCAGCCAGCAACTGCTGTGGGACCACACATTTTGATGGTGGCCCTGTTCCACAAAGGGTAAATTGTCTTCATCAGAGTTGCCAGCACCAGTCCTTGAGGCATTATAGCTGGCCCCTGAGGGGTCTTCTCAAAAACCTAGACACTTTGTATCCTGCTGAAGCTTGCCAGCCAGAGGGACATTTAAGAGCCAGACTGATGTCTCAAAAGGAATAAAAAACCCACCTGAGCGGATCACTCCCCCTCACCTGTGCTGGACAGATCAAGATCTGTTGGTCCTACTTATATTTCATGGAAGCCAAGTTTTCTCTGAGGTTTTGGTTTTAAGAACATGCACCAACCAATTGCTCACAAAGCATCCTTTCTTTAATTCTACAACAGAGGCTTTGCAGAAATGAAAATGCTTTTATATTTTGTACAAAGCCAAGAGCCTATATATACGTCTCTTTGTTTCCAGAGGGAAACTTGGAACATAGAGAGGAGGAGTAAATCAAAGCCTTCTTTTTTTTATTTTTTTTTTTATTTTTTTTTTTTTTACGCCAGCACTCTTGGGTCTGGTCCAGGCTCTTGAGTAACTGTTCTCATACCTTCTGGACAGCCATGTAAAGCCATAGGGTTATGTGAGCACTATTGACCGTACTTCAATTGGGTTTGATGGTTGGGCTCCAAATGCTATGGCAATGCAGAGAGCAAGAGAGAGTCCCTCCTAACATAGCTACCTGCTGTTCTTCCCAGGGGCTGCTGCTAAACTGGAAAGAAATTATATCAAGAATGAATGGAGGGGGATTGGTTTAAAGAACAAATTGTGTCCATCTTGCCAGTGGAATGACAAAGTCTAGGTGGAATCCTGGGATAGTCTAAATGACAAATGCCCACTGATGCAGCTATGTAAACACTACAGGAAATGTGTCAGGAGATAGCACTGCCCAACATTTCCGTTTTCAAACATTTCCATTTTAAATTTGAAAAATGTTGTAGAGACCATGAACCCAGGGAGCAGAGAGGTGTTCTAGCCCTGATGCATAGTGCACCTCCGGTCACAGTGGGGAGAAATAAAATCCCTGCCAACATGGGGGAATACTGTGTTGAAGCTGGAGCTTCTCTTTCCCTCTAGAAAAAGAGGTTCTTAACTGAGAACCCGGGTGTCTCATGGAGGATTTGATGCAGATCCAGCCGCCATGCCCATTCAATGACTCATTTGAAAACAACCATTTTCTGAGAGTCTTTGTTTATGGATATTTGAGCAAATAAATGTCAGCTCCTCCTCTCTGGTTATTAATGATACAGTTCCTCGGCTCTGTCTGCACAAATTTTGCATCCTTATCTAGTGCCTCATCTCAGACACAAACTGAATGACCGAGACAAGCCATGTGCATCTCCTGTACTTCAGCATCATCAGCAACAGCTAATCTCCTCTGGCATCACCAACTGAGCTCTACCTGCAGGGGATCCATGGGGGCGGATATTATAATAAGAGCTATCATCTCTTCATGAATAGATACCTTCTCTTGAAACCCATGGTGGGGGACAGGATGGCGGGGCACTGTCTTGTCTAAGAAAAATAGGATCAAGGTCACCTCTGGGGGGGTGGCCTAGGCAACCCACCTGGTAGTCAGCTCAAGAAATTAAAGATCTTCTGGTTCTCCTTTCCCCTCACATCATAATTTTCATAGGGGTTGGGGTACATGTCACTGAAGATTTTGGTACAAGAAGAATATAGCAAAGCAAGTGGATTGGTTTTTTTAATAGAAAAATGCCAATTCATCTCAACTTAGACTGTTCAAAAGAAAGAGTTAATACTACCAAATTTTCCTTTGAAAGTCATAATTGCCAATAGTATATGTTCTAGGTTTTTTTCTTTTTATTCAAAATGCATTTCCATTTTAAACTATAAACTGTAGAACAATTTTATTTAAAGTTTAAAATCTAAATAAAGCATTTTAAAAAAACTGATTTATTGATGTCATTTTTTAGTTTGTCAATCTAAAGGAATTGTTCATTTCACATCCTTTTTGCCAGTTCGAGAGAGGAAAAATGAAAAAAGTTCAAAAATCTCAAAAAAATCCTGAAGAGTTTCTTTCATAGACATGTATTTGTCTAAGAAAGGCAAATGAACAGTTTTGACTGTCTGATAAGTGCAACGACAGTGATGGAAAAATAGACTAAAGTAACACTATTCATTTTGTCTCTGTCTCATTTTCAGCCTTTTTTTTTTTTAAAGCATGACTGATGTCTGTAATAACTTAATCTTTAATTTTATTCATGCACTTGTACAAATGAAAATCGAGACTTTCCAAATTTCAGTGATTCAACTGACTTAAAATACAGGTCTGTGTGCATGCATGGTGTAGTGGGGAAAGCCAGGAGACCTGTAGCAGCCGCCATCCTTTCTCTCCCTTGCACCTTTCACCTCTTGTGAGCTGGAATCCAGCTGCTCATTCTTCTAATGTAAGTCCCGCATTAGCTTCTTTCTACACTTGCAGTTGCTGTAGCAAAGAAATAGGCATGAAAATGATTTTGGTTTGGAGCCAGAGACCTGGATTGTCCTGTATTTCCTAGCTCTCTCAAGCTAGGAGACTGCAGCCTCAACCTTGATTGGTCCCAAAATGCTCATGAAACTTCCTATAGTCCCTGTTTCCAGACAGAACTAAAGACTGTCTTTTGTCTCACTCATATAGACTTATTGCCAAATTGTCTGACTGTCTCACAGTCCTCCTTCTATTTATTTTCCCAGTATCTCTGGCAAAATTCTTGCTAGCTACGAATTAGACAGATTAAGGCTCTCCCCAAGCCCAGATCTCTAGTAGGTACCTGACATTTATTCAAATGGAAAAATCCCACTGATTTCCATGAAAGCAAAGCTGTTAAGTACACTGGGGGCCCACATATACGGGCACGTAATTATCCAGCTTAGCAAGTTACCACCTCTTCCTCTGAGGTTTAAGGTAACCCCTTTCACCTCATGGTGAGGACCAGGTCAAACATTTCTGGGTGCATTAACTGATGAGCAATGACTCTGTTCCCTTAGCACATGTAGCTGCACTCTCATATCAAAGTTTAAGAACCGTTTTAATGGAAGGTACATGTAATCATTTTGGGGAAACAACTAATCCATAGGCCTGCTTGTGTAGTTTTACTATTTTGGTTTCCATCACAGCCCATTAGAGATCAGGCAGGACTTTGTGTTCAGCTACTGCCTTTATTTTCTCCCATTTTGCTTGTTCACTTGCGTGTATAGGACTGCACATGTAAGCTTGGGAGCAGGGTATTCATTTTGGTTTTAATTCTCTGTTATTTTGGGGCCACCTTCTGATGGATCAGCTTTCAAACATTCTTCTAAAAGTGACTTGTCCAGTGTCACATACCAGCAGGACCTACAACTGCATCAGTTTCTGATAGATGCTATACTAACAGCTTCAGGACTGAAAAATCTTTCCTATCATTGCTCTGATGACCTTCATGCATTCCCAACCGCTCAAAAACCACTTCAGAACTAATTTGTGATAACGGGTAAAAACATACAAATAAAGGGAATCTGCTTCACTGTTGCAAATACCTTGGGAAAGGTGACAAAAGCCCAGAGTGCCTCAGAGCTGATGGGAGTTTCCCCTTTGGGCTAGCAGCTCATGGCTCTAATCACATTCCTCTTCAGACCAAGGTTAATTACTGAAGGGCTTATGGGTCCCAGCTGCCTCTCTGTCCCTCAGCTACAGCAGCAATGCCCTTTGGCAAAGGAGCGGGATGATTGACTGCAGACAGTAACTCCAAGGTGTACATGAGGCAGGTAAATTTGCCCAATTTAATTAGCTCAGCTCTTGCTCACAGTTTCAGTGTAGACCCGAAATAAGAAAAACCCAGTGCATCTGTGTTAGTCAGTGATAGGAACTTAATTCTGTTACTCTGTTATCTACAAAGGCAGGCAGATATGAGAGAGAGAGAGAAAGAGAGAACAGCCTGAAGTCATTCTAGTGATAAATTTATTTATTTTGCTGTGTTTATATGGGATAATCTTCTTGGCTGAAAAATGCCCTCAAAAGAAGTCCCTGCGGCGTCAGTTTGCACAAAGCAAAGCAGCAACAAACAAATAACTCCATCTCATATGCTGCATGGGACATGAAACACAAGGCAAGCACTTTGCCCCTGGAATGTTTCCAGCAAAATTTTACCAGAGGCAGTTTTGAAGGAGATGCTCCATGCTTGTTTGGGGATCTGTGTGCACATGCCATTATTCTGAGGAGAGAAAAAAATGCGTTTGTGAAGCTGGATCATGAAACACAAAGAAGTTTGCTGTAAGATCAGTTCTGGAGTTGTGTGCTTGGATTGATTTATTTGCTAAATCTGGGTAACCATTTATTTTTTTAAGCACAAGTTTATTTGGATGGGAATAGATACAGAGGGTAGGGAAACACTAAGCCCCATTTCTGGGGAATCTGCTTCAATGTATTTACACAGAACAACCTTTGTGGGATGAAAAAAGGTTTGGAAATAGTCCCAACAGAAGATCAGGGGCGAGGGAAGGGTCACACTTTCCTGAATCATCTGTTATCATCAGAGACAAGATACTGATTGAGCTGAACCTTGGCATGTTCTTGTCTGACCACTTTAATACTCCTGTCACAAGAGTATTTTCAGTTTCTGGCCAAAGATATCTTCTCTAGCTTTTGTCCTCTCTCTGTTATCCAGCAGGACTTGAAACAAGATAGTCAGCAGGGAGACACTGACTGGAAACATAGGCAGGAGCCAATTGCCTAAGCCCTTTTAGACCCTCTAGGGCATCCTCAGCATCCTCATGGGCCTGCCAGGTATGGGGCAGGACCTACACCCCTCTCCCCTCATTCTGCATATCCAACAGAGGCCAGGTGTATCCTAAAATGACACTACTGTTGTTCAGGCAGCCTAATCCCAAACACATTGTAGGTGTTGTGTTGTCAGCACCAAAGAGACAGCCTCCTGGAGAACAAGGGCTCTCCCAGCCCAATGTCCCAGTCATTCCCTGGCCTTTCTGGTGTTAAGCCATTTGCCAATTTCATCATCTGTATCTAGAAGATACTGGGAGCATCTACTCCCCACCAGCTTCAATAAGTGCCACTGGAGATGTCTGTGTTGTGTGTGATCTCTGTGGTCCCAGCACTATCCTCTAGACCAGGATGACCTCAAATCTGCTGCATCCCAAGTCTGTTGTCAAGTTGGGTCCCCACAAAACTGTTCACACTGCAGCCTTGAGGAGACAGGATCAAGGCAGGGCTGTGCTTATGGGCATCCATGTACAAACATAACCACTGCATCAGAGGAACAACACCCAGGCAAAGATAGGGGCAGTTTGGTGGAGACCACCTTCCCATTGCATATTTCACTACTTTCCAAAGGCACAGGTTCAGAGCTGTCCAGTCCCAGGACACAAGAGTGAATACTTTGGACCACCTGGCCTTCAAGGAAATCCACTAATTCATCTGTCTTACCGTGCAGATAAGCTTTCATCAGACCTTTCATCATCTTGTTTAAACACAAGCTCGGTAAAGTCCATCTCCCTTTTACCACATCATTCATTCTAGTCCTTTCCTCATTAAAATTCCTGCCCAGTGCTCAAACACCAGCAGTCAGTGCCATTGTCAGACATGTCATTCATGTCCCGATAAATCATTATTAGTGCCAGCGTTATTTGGAAACACAGCTATTAATAGAGCGCTCCAATGGAAACACAGAGAAGCAGCCAAGTGAGGGGTGACGGGTGAGCTGGCATCACCCCCACTTTGCCAACAGGGACTCCCCCTCCGCCACTCATGATCGCCAGCAGCTCTGAAGACCTGCCAAGGAGAATGTCCCATCTGCCTGGTAAAGGCAAACCACCGCGCTGGCCCATAACAAGCTGAGCCTTGCCAAAGGAGATAGGCTGTGTCACAGGGAAAGACATAAAAAATGGACGTTTAACTCAGAGCTGGAAGTGATGGTTCACAGAAGCAAGGCAATGCTGTACCCAACCGCCTGTATTAGCAGCTGGCTCAGAGGGGTACTTCGACATCTCATGGCATACGGAACCTTCTCTCATCCCCATGTGGGAGTGCTCACTCCCCCATGCACTTAGATGTTGTGGTGATGAGTCAAGGGAGGGTTGATGGATGGATGTTTGAATTAGCCAGGTAGCACACGCCGACTAGCAAAGCATGTGGAGACCAAGTGTTTATTTTTCGTGCACAGAAGCATAAATCCCGAGCACCCATCCCTGCCCTGAAGGGCAGCAGCCTGGCTCTCAATGCACACTGCCACCCTCCATCCCACCCGCCCCTGCGCTGAGCTGGCTGGATTTGCCACCCAGCCTGTGAAGCCGTCTTGTAGCCCTTATGCAAAGGGTCTGGAGGGTGTTTGCAGAGAGAAGCGTAGGTGCTGACTGTGGACACACAGCAGGGAAGGAGGTAGCATCTGCCAGCAGTCTCAGTGAGCACCCAGGATGCTCACAGATTGGAAAGTAAAGCTTTGTTTCTGAATTGTAAGAGGTTGCTGCTGCTTTTGCCACCAAACAGCCAGCTTGGGAGAGTAAATCCCAGGGAGTAAGACTGCCTGGGCATACAGTATCTTCCCCTGCTCCTCTTTCCCTTGTGCCTTCGCTAATAAAATGAAGATGCCCCCAAACCAAGCTCCCATCACGCTCTTTGTCCTTTTCTGGGTGAATTAGAAGCACTGTATTATGAGTCGCTACCAGGGAGCCTGGACTGCTTCAGGCTTTTTTGCCTTTCCCTCCCAAAACACTGTCTTTTCAAATTACCTCCATCACAGGAGTGACCCGAGGTGGACCAGCCCTAAGGAGCTCCCTTCAGGAGGTGTTTGCTTCACACCTATGGAAACATGTAGGAGAAGACCACACAATAGCTTGTGTGCGGTCACGGGCCTTGCATGGGTGGCTGGGGAAAGGTGTGATTAGGACAATGGGAAATAAACCTCCAATCTTCTCCAAGCACGTCTCGGGGAATGTACATGTGGGTGTGCGTGTGTTTTGGCAGGGGAGAAGGATGGAGGGCAAGTCTCGCAGCTGCAGGTTGCAACTGCGATATTTCCCATCTTGCTCTTCCCCAGATCTATCACTGTAAATAGCTTGGCTTGCTTTCTCCCCCTCCTTTTTTGCGCTTTCTAAGACTCTGCAGCTTGCATGAAAACACGCAAACTTAATTGACATTGTCAATTCCAGTGGACAGATCTCCCATAAAACACACCCAGCAATAAAAAATGTAATCCTCTTTCCCTCCCCCACAACGAAGTTCAATTAAAGTAAGACAAGGAAGACTCCAGTGGATGGCTGTAGGCAGACTGCAATTTGCTGGATTTATGAAAAAATGTTGTAATCTTGCCAATACTTTGATGAGGACCACTTTGTGCTAATGAAATGAGGTGGTATTTACTCACGGAAGACATTAAATCCCGCTGAACTAATGGGTGGGTTTTAAGGCTGCCCTAGCTGCTTCACCATGACACCCGGTGTGATTTACCAGCAAACAATCAACTCCTCCCCGCTGTCCTGAGCCTTGTGCTTCTCACAAACACTCCTGGTGTTTTCCTTTCCTTCCTGTTTCCAGCACAGCTCACTGCCACAGCATGAGGGACTCTGCACACATTTTCTCTCTCCCGCTCAGCTTCACAAAGGCTTGCTAATATTTGTGTGGTGAAGCCTGCTCAGATCCGGACTGAAGAGAAGCAGGGGATGCAAAAAGGAGGAACACCCTCCAGCCAGATCCCTCTACCCTTGGGTATGGTGGGGATCTGCAAGGACTGATTCAGTTTGGAGCTGTGCCACATGCCCTCAGCCCCTCCAACGAAAGCCTCAGGCAGGAGGTAAGAGGGAAACCTAAGCGGTTCGCCTCACCTCCTGACCCCACGATATTTCAGCCCTCTGCATGCACTCACAGCACCTCCTCTGCCCCCTCCCTGGCCACCGTCCGCCACTGGGGTGCATGGAGGTGGCAGAGGAGAGGAGCATCAGTAACACTGTGGCCAGGGGCAGGCAGGGAGGAGGGGGGCAGGCAGGGAGGAGGGGAGCAGGTGAAGGAGGAGAGGGAGCTGGCTGAGGAAGGTGGGATGATCACGCAGCAGCTATCTGGAGCCTTCCCAAGGGAAACCACAACCAGATGTGCTTGTGGTGTTGCAGTGGGACCTTGAGGAGAGAACTAAGGGGGACCCTTTGATCCTTATCTCTGAGGCAGGCGGAAGAAGGGGGCTAGGTTTGCTCATCGAGTGGGAGGTGGGAGGAGGAAAGGACAAGACTTATCCTGAAGGCTGGTGGGAGCAAACTCCCTCCTTGCCCTCTGGCAGGGGGCTTAGATGCAAAGCCATGACCAAGGTGTGAGAGGAGAGATAGGGAGGGTGCAGGAGGTGTCCCAAGTCTTTGGATTTGTGTTTTGTCATCAGCAGCCCTTGCAAGAGGAGATGAGGGTCCAACTGGTGGCAGAAGTGGTCCCTGGGAAAGCAGGGCCGGCGAACGGCAGTCTCCAACAGCCAAAGCCAAGGCTTCAGAAGCAACATGGGTAACGATTTTGGCAGCACCAAAAGCAAGTAAGATGCTCCTCCTGCTTCCCCACTGCCTTGCTTCTTGGGTGGCCACTTCCCTGGGGCAGAGAGGGAATATGAAGCGCTGCACGATAAGGAGGGGAAAGGCAGGGTTAGGTCGGGGGCAGGAGGAGAGGGCAAGGAGGACTGGGGGGAAGAAATTGGGATCCCGATCCCCACTGCCACCTGAGTGTCGTGCTGCTCCCCAAGTACCAGCTTCCTTCCTCCTCCCCATCGAGACACCTCCCTGCTCTGCTCCCATCACTGCCCAGAGCCCCGCAGAGCTTGTGGCTTGCTGCCGACACGCCAGGTCGAACATGGGTCCCAGTCACAGGTTCAAGCCCACGGGTTTGTGTGCCTGCACGTGCTCTTTTGTGCGCAGGCAGCGGTGAGGGGAGAGGAAAGCCAGTGCCAGTTTTTCCCAGGCTTTGCACTGTGCTTCTCCTCGCTGGCAGCCCTGCCAGGGAGGAGGAGAGGTAGGCAGCCAGGAACGCAGGCTATGAGCGGAGGGGGAGGCGGAGGGGGTGGCTGCTCGGGGCAGGGATGCTGGCTTGTGCTGTGGGTCTCGGTGGTGATAGATCAGTGTGAGATGCCAGAGCCAGAGTGCCTGTGGGGGAAGCTTGTACTGTCTGGCGCTGCTTGGATGTTCTCTCATCTTTGATAGAAACAACTGAATTTGCGAAGTTGTTTCCCACAAGAAAGGCCCTCAGTGTTCACAAGGGAACAGATTAGGGATTGTCCTAAAGCCTCACGGTGGCCAGGACAGTGGGGAAAGCCAAGTACCAGATGATTTTCTTGGAATGTAACAAATCTCGCAGTGCGATAAGAGCAACAATAGCTTTCCATCCGGCCCTCCCTCCGACCTCAGACCCAGCACCTCGCAGGATCTTCCTCTCTGGGCAAGTGCTTTGCAGCAAGAGCAAAGCAAAGGTGAAGCCTAACAAACTCTGGGGTTGATGGGTCTGGGGGGATAGGTGGAGGGCAACTGGCTGAGCAGAGGAGGCGAGAGATGCCTCTGTGCCACTGATGCTCCACTTGTACGTGGCTCCTCTTTAGGCATGGTGAGACAGCGCTGGTCAGATCTAGGCACTGGGGAAATTTCCAAGGAAAAAGCTGAGCTCTGTCTGCCTCAACCACGAGTCTCCTTCTCATCCAGAAAAAAAGACTAGATTCCCTGCTCAGCCCCAGCCCATGAATTTGGATGTCACACCCCTCCTAGGCATCTGTAGTGGTCCACTGATCACAGGTACAAGAAAGGCTTGGTGAATCTTCCTTTCTTCTTCCTTTCTTCTTCCTTTCTTCACTGCATGATTTTTCATCTCCACCTGCTCTGCCCTTGAAAATGGGGTGCGTAGACCTGCCACCACACTGGCATCCAAAGGGGAGTGGAAAGTGTAGCCCTGTGACTGATAGATGCAGGCTGTCTACAAACTGAAGTAAAATATCCCACCACAGCATTAAACTCAGTTCCCAGTTTAGAAGTTAGGCCTTGGCCCATGAGAGCTAGAAGCATGACTTTAAAAAATGCAAGCATTTTTTTACATGATTTACATATGATTGTTGCAGCCCATGTATGATTAAAATCTTTTTTCTAGTCATAGAGGTTATACTCGTTACCGGAAGGGCATCCCAAGTGATGGTGGTGCTGACTGAGTGGAGGAAACTCTTCTATCCTAATTATTGCTCTGCAAATTAGTCACAAAGGCCTGAGGATATTATTGGTTAGAGGAACAGCCTGAACTCCTGACTGCTAAAGGAAAGGAAAGGAAAAATTTTCCTGGGGTTACCACAAGGCATTCAAACAGCCATTCTCCTTGTGCCCTTTAATCCTTACATCCCAGACGGTTTCATGTTTGCATCATCAACCATGATGAGGATTATTAATCCTCATCGCAGCACAAAACAACAGGCTGCTCCCTGTTATGAGAAACTTAACAGTGTAAGGCAAAAGGCTTCTGAAGGCCATGGCCAGATGCAGCAGCACGAAATAGCCATGACCAATGCAATGCAATGCAATGGTCACCTTTGAACTCCCCACTCCACAGTGGAGCTGGTGCACTGCACAGCCTGTGATCCACCCCAGAAGCAGCTGCATTTCAGCTGAAAGACAAAAGTTGCCTATGAAACCACTACACACAGCCCTGGGGCTGAAATTCCCACTGACCATATCACATCTGTTACAGTCTGTGATTCCCAATAGCGGTGATGGTGGAGTTTAGATTAATTTGCCATCATTTCATCATTTACACTAAATGCCATGGTTCTTTGATAAACATTTCAGGCCTTTTTCCAAACAATTTTTCCATTCAGAGCTGATGAAAACAGGCTGTCAGCACTCCCAGTAGAAACACCCTGCTCGTGGCAACAGTCGCTGTCTGGCCTAGCGGTCTCCCTGGAGAAGGTCCAAGTGGGAAGGCAGTCTCAAGGCTCCATTCCTGGAGCTGATCAGGTCTGGGAGGAAGGTGATCACTGTTTCAAGAAGACGATGATGCTCTTTCCCTCTGAGGGACTTGGGGGACAACACAGAGAAGGTTTTGTCAGCCTTTAGGCTGAACTGACACCAGCCAACCCAAAAATGAGGAGGGGGATGATGGCAGCACCCCTAGAGTCCATCTCTATCCATGGGAGGTCATCAAACCCAGAGTTATAGCCAAATTCTGGTTTTAGAGACTGCACCATGCTAAGGCAGGGCCCATGGGACCTGCTGGGCCCATGACTGGCACCAAAATTGGAAAGAGGTCCCTGAGAGGCAGGTGCAGGCCTGGTAAGGCATCCCAGACTGGCATCCCAGACTTAAGAAGACAAGCATACCCCTTCCCTGGAATTCTGCATGAGTCCTGCCCTTAGAGCCCTGCATGATCTTTCATCTGTGCCTCCAAAGTTTGTCCTTAGGAGCTGAGTTCACTGTGGCAATACTAAAAGGCAAAGCTTGACTAGATCACAAAGCAGGAGGGAAAGGATGACAGTCTATATGTTGAGTTATGAGAGTCTGGCTGTTTCTTTTTAGAGTATTTATTAGAATATTGTCCAAGAGTCCTTCACTGTTTATGACACACCATAAATACCATCTGTCTCCCCTCACCTCCCGAAACAGTGAGCTGTTCTCTGCTGCAATGCTGTTTGCAGGTCATCTTGATAACCCACCCCACAGAAGGAAGTGACAAAAATAGATCTCCCCGCTTAAAAAAATCTCTTTATTTGCACTAAGCACCGATATTTTGCCTCTATTGGTGTAATCAAACACCATGCTGACAGCGTGTGAAAAGTCTAAAATAAAGACTCCCTTAATCTGGAAATCAGCACCTGGAAGTATGCAATCAAGGATAGCTGAAGCGGGGAGAGAGCAGAGCTTGTATCCAATATACAGGAGCATTGTTCAAGACATCCAGCTCTGCTTAGGGACAGTGACATCGGTAGAAGATAGTTGCTCTGCAGAGAGATATGTAAATAACAGGGTTTTTTCCTGGCTATGCTCCCTTTTCTCATCTGGACTTCTACTATAGGTGGATTTTGAGGCCTTTTGTTGGTTCTCTGTTGCTCCACGGAGGCTGCTGTATCTCCAGAAATGTCAGAAGCATCTGCAGTGTATGCTTAGATTAATTAGACAGCGTATGAGGAGCTCTGTGTGGACTTTGTGAGCATGACACTGTCACAGAGGTGTCTACAGAAGTCCTGAAGTTTCTGGGGAGCTATTGTGTGTGAGCATTGTACTCAGAACAACTTGAACATTGTAGATTTTTTTAATCTCCCATTGTCAGCAAGGTGTGCTATTTCATACATGGCTCACAAGCATAACTTTGATTCTAAGGCTTTATTTAGATAGACAGGAAAAACTAGGCAGAGAATTCATAGATTACAGCAGCTCATATGTAGAAGCTGAAGTAACACACAGCCAGGCCAAAAAGAAGAGGCAAATACTCAGGCAAAAGTATGACTTATCCCTGAAGTAACCAGATTCTAGTTGATGGTACAACCTCCAGCACACAAAATATTTTGCTGAGGATGAGGTGCTTTTTTCTAGCTGGTACACTGAAACAGGGTTGAATTAATCGTAATCCTCAAATCTCAGTGTTGCAGAACTGAACAATTAGAGACGTCCCTTCCAACTTTATAATTGGTGAATTCAAGACCCTCTGAGAACAATATCTACCTGGGATCATATGGAAGGTCACCAGTAGACAGCTTAAGTATCCAGTTAAAGGGCATCAGCTCTTTAATGTTAACTAATCCCAGTGGACAGCTGACAAATGAGGCTATTTAAAGAACTATTTACTGTCATTATTCCAAATAGAAGAACAAACTGTTTTGAAAAATTCAGAATTGCTTCACAACTGATCAGAGCGGAGAAAAAAGACTGAAAAGGTCAGATGACATACTGAGAACTGGTTTCCCTTCTCTGAATCTGCATAATCAATTTGGCTAAATTACACAACACAGCCCCCCCTGGGCCAAGCCGAGACTGCAATGTAGAAAAATCTGTGGGCAATTTGGATACAACAAAAAAATAACATCTCACAGAAATCCCTGATGTCCTTGTATTGTTTGCATGGGGACTAAGTTGTTCCATACACGAGTCCTTGTTTAGATTGTTTGCTGCCATCCTCAAGAGAAGATAGTGCAGTGGAAGGGGAGAATGAACTAACATACTCTAAATCATTCCTTAGTCTCTTAGCTTCATGTCACGGTAAGTAATGAGTTTGGTACTACATCATGGCAATGTTATGACAGAAAGCAAAGCCCTTCTGACCTTGACTTAATCCTGTCTTCTTTGAGAGCTTTGTTTCAGGCTTCAGTGGGGACATGTGTGTGTAACTTTAGATGATCTCTGAAGGCATTTCAGATGTTAGCCAAAAATGTGCTTTATATTTATGCTGCATTTTTTTACTCTTTTCCATCCAAAATAATTTTGGGGAAGGTGGCGAAATCTCAGGTGGAAAATCCCTTGACATCCTCTGATTCCCAGAGTAAAAAACCTAAAAACAATTATCAAAAATGTCACTACTGCATGACCTGTGTCTGATGAAATGTAGAGAGCTGTGTTCAGGATTATTGTAGCCACTTAAACAAGAGGCAGAAAGTCAAGACAATCACACATTGCAGGAAAGAGCTGGCTATCTCAGATCAAACAGAGGAGAAGAACAAACCAGTTTATGCATCTAGATCATAGAAATTAGAAACGAAACAAACCTGTGGGGTATTTAGACCAAGTACCTGTTGTGTTGACATCTATGGAAAAGTTCCCATGCTGATTCATGGAAGAAAAATGTCCCTTTCCCTGTTAGTCTACAAAATACCTTCAGACCATTCAGTGTTAGCCAGTGTCTGCCAATCAGCCTTCTCTTCCACCTGTATTGTCCGCCTGTATTCTGGTGAGACCCCACCTGGAGTCCTGTGTCCAGCTCTGGAGTCTTCAGTTCAAGAAAGACATGGACCTGCTGGAGCGGGTCCAAAGGAGGGCTATGAAGATGATCAGAGCGCTGGAACACCTCTCCTATGAAGACAGGCTGAAAGAGTTGGGGTTGTTCAGCCTGGAGAAGAGAAGGCTCCGGGGAG
>JAVKLA010000001.1:37058509-37099483 GCA_034782735.1 Sagittarius serpentarius
CCAGGCCAGGCTGGACGGGGCTCTGAGCAACCTGATCTAGTTGAAGGCGTCCCTGCTCACCGCAGGGGGGTTGGACTGGATGGCCTTTAAATGTCCCTTTCAACCCAAGCCATTCTATGATTCTGTGATTCTATGATTGTTTCTGTCCCTCTCAGGATGCCTGAGACATTTTTCCATTATCTGGCCAGTGAATAGTTGATGCCTGGTTTATTTTAGGCTTTTTTCCATCTGGTTTCAAATTTGAGTGAAGATGGAGGAAGCACGATGCTTAGGGGAGAGTTTCTTTGCATACTACAGGACAACTCATGCATTCAGTTTTCTAAGGTCAGGAAAAAGTCAGAGTATGACTAGAAACTCCTTGAGTTCCTCCTCATAGGATTTATGGGCAGACCTTGACAATGCTCCTCACATTTTCTAAGCTTTCTGCCTTATGGCAGGCAGGAATTGAGAACAACCCTATGCTTATCAGGCAAGGAGATCTGCACTGGGAGGTGGGAGACAAGGAGTTAATGCTCAGCAGCCGCAAGGCCACAGATGTATCCAGGAACGGCTGGACTCTCCAGGGGCAGGCTGGAGCAGGTGAAGTGACTAGGTAATTTCCCCAGCATCCCATAAAAGAGGTGGGCCAGGCAGTTGATATACTTTTTTATCTGATTGAGAGTGGGGAAGAAGTCCTGGTCTTTGGGCTTTGCAAACCCCCCTTTGGATTGGGACCAAGATGAGGCTGGATAAAACCTTTGAACCTTTAGTGTCATGTGGGAACTCTTAGATGTCTTCTCTGTTTGGTAGTTCTGGTCAAGTGTGTTTCCGTAATGATAGTGAGGGAGCAGTAGATGGCAATATGAGGAGCCATAAGACAACTAAAAAGTCGTATTTCTTTTCTTGTAGTACTTGTAGATGAATAGAAAAGGAGAGGTTTGAGTCCCATGGTGGTAAGTTCAGGGTTAGCAAAATCCCCTGAGGCTTCATGAATTGAGACTGTCTCACATCCCCTGTCTCTAGGGAACCTCTACCTCCTACGCTCTTGCCTGTCTTCAGACTCCTCATGTAACTGTAAGGAGAGAAACATAAATTTCAGCAAGGGGCAATTGTTTGCCTGATTTTTTCCCCCCTTTGCCTGAGTCTGTTTCATATGTCCTCTTCTCTACTGCTTGCTTGGAACAGTTGAATTCTTGTTAGCGGTTCAAATGTTGCTATGTTGGATGGCTTGGCCTGAAGCGTCTAGTCCCGCCCATGCGATGGTCCAGCTCTATCTCATCTCAGGCATATAAATTAGGATCCTGCTAGCTTTCAGCTCCCTCTACAGTTAACAGAAAGAGAAACCATCTGAGGGTTACACAGGTCACCTGAGATGCAGCCAGAAGGCCCTGGTCTCTCTCCATTGACTGAATGTGGAGCTCATCTTGTCTGTGCTCCTAACCTAGGCAGCTCACTTACCAGTTGAAATTTAGGGGAATCATGATGTCGGGGGTGTAAATGAGCAGGGAGTAGCTAAGAGGAAGTACTTCTGTCAAAGCAATGAGATGCACTGGGGAGAGACTGGGAAAGGATTTATGTCCCTGCTCAGACTCAAGAAGAGCGAGGACATTTTCAAATACCTTGGTTCCCTCGCTGCAAGATGGGAGGCAGAAAGAGGAGCCATCTGAGAACATGAGGAGAGGAAACAGGTAATGGCGAAAAGTAGCAGGGGATGGTACTGGGCTTCAGAGTAATTTGTGGGGCTCTAACTTATCCCAACAGTGAGAACATGAGGGGCAAGCAATGACTCATGTTCATATGTTTTTCACAAACTGTTAAAAATCTCTGCTGGTGCAGCAGAATTGCCCCCTTACATAGAGGGGTTTCATATCAAGCAACCAGGCTGCCTCTACCATTAACGCTGCCTTCTTGCACCTCTGTCCTTTACTTTCCTGACTCCCACATGCCACCAAATGAACAAGTACTTTAGAACAAGGTAGATGGGGCTTCTGCAGTGTTTAGAGGTGCTATTTTATGAGGGGGATATACAAAAGTAAGGTCTTGGAATTTGCAGCCATTCACCTACATTTTTGTCAAAAAAATTAATCTTCATGTTTATTGGCTCCTGCTTGTGTGTTGCCTTCCTTAATTCCCTCAGAAAATGCTACAGATTATAGTATTTCCCACGCAGAATGAGTTTGTGCTACTGCTGTTTTCCATTAGATATCTATCAAGTGGCTGTTTCAGTAGCAACAGTTCCCTTGAGTCCATGAGGAGACTGATTGACAGAAACACTAAGAATTTGTGACTTCTGATAACTTGAAAATGAATGATGTTCTCAGCACAAACTATCTTATTTTCTAATATTTGGGCATTTCTCTTGCTTCCTTCACAAGGCTAGTCCTTTTAGATCAGCAGATCATGCAATGGAATGCAATTTGCCTTAGTTTGTTTTCAGGTTTTTTCGCATTTTTGTGATTGGGCTGCAATTTTCACTGTGTCTACTACTCTATTCACATGCCTTCCTGGGGTATCTTTTCCCTATGGTCCAACAAAAAGGCATGACATGAACCAAGCAGCAGGGGTACAGCCAGCTAACTGAAGGAGGGTGAGAAATTATTGGGAGATCTGAAGGTGGCAAATAGGCATATTTGTGGTGAAACTGCCAAAAACCAAAAAAAGATACAGTCTTTCTGAGCCAGTAGAGGGCATTTTTCCAGACTGGGGGACAAGGAGCTTTGCTGTGTCCCAGGGAGGAGAGTTTTGTTCTCCAGCCGTTGGATTTTTTTCTGTGGTTATAATGGAGGATTTGAATCTGTGGCACTTGTCATCCTTACATCTTCCTTCAGGAATTAAACACACTAAAAAGTATTCATTTAATTTCACTGGCACAGCATTCATCCAAGAGCTTGCTGGCAGCCCACCTCGCTGTCTCTGATGTTTCTGTGGTCAAAGTCAACAACCAACAGCCGTTGCTGGCAAGCGGGTCTTAGCATCCCGGGAGCAGGATTTCATTAAGGAGTGCCATGGCTCACTGCATGGGTGTCTCTCACCTCCTTTCTATTTGAAGCAGAACAGTCAAGAGAAAGAGCCAGCAAGCTAATCACCACCACAGCCTATTGGGAAGATAGGAATAATTATTTAAACCAGTCTTGAATTACTCATTGGCATGCATCTAATTAACAAATTCCATTTATTCCTGTAACTATTGTGCAACAATTAGTGGGTGTTAAATTGAGCTCTTCTGCCGGCAATTTCAATGGTGTAATTTTGCCAAGATATCTCTGTTTTGCCTGCAATGCCTGGTGCCACTGAGAATAGTCTGGAGGTGGTCAGAGCATTTCGACTAAATTTACTTTTGCTGAAAAGTACCATTCCCTCAAAGCCTGGGGCATTTTTGAGGGGAGGACAAAATTATTTCAAGCAAGTTTTTTTCTCTGGCCAGACTCCTGAACTCTGAGACCTGCTGGTCACTTCAGACAAGAGAGGAGGAGACATCTGAATAAAAGCATAGAGCCGAAAACAGATGTTCTGACACAACTATGCTTCACATGCATGTTGGTTTTTTTAAAAAAGAAATGCTGATCCTGCTCCAGGGCGGACCAAAAAAACAAATTTCAAAACCTTGAAAGATTTCGCAAAGCTAAATTGTCTTCCTCTGGCAATGCAAGCGCGCCCGCCCCAGGGTGCAGAAATGCTCCTCAGGCTGGGAGAGAAGGAGCAAGCCCCGCAGAGAGCGTGGGGCTCTGCCTCGCACTACCACATGCAATGCCGAAGACATTACAAGGCTTTGAAGCCATGGCAATCAGCAGGGGGAAAATGGGTCTCTTCTACAAGCATATCTTGAAGAACTGGATTGCCATAAGATGCTGCTCCCTCTCTCCTATATTCAGTTTCCAGGAGTCATCTTCCTCCTGTGGGCTGGTGGGGTGGCCTGGGCAGATGTCTCTCTTCACTGTGATGCCTAGATACGCTCCTGAAGCCGGAAGCAACAGTATGGGTCTAGAACAACCTCACCTACCAAAAAGGAGGCTGACATAAGGCTTTTTCCCGTATGCTAGGCTTTGGTTGTCCTATTTACAATTCAGTACCCTAGCTTCTGTCTCATACAGGGAATCCCAGAGCTAGGCACAACTGTGACTGTGTAAGCCAGATCCCACAGTGAGGACGGAGCTGTGGTTGCAGGTATTTCACTTCAGAAGACATCATGGAGGCTCCTAGAGACCTTTACTCAAGCTACAGCTCAAGATACGGCCCTTTCCTCATGGCTGAGCTCTCTAACACTAGGGGATTAATTAAATAAATAAATAAATAAATAATCAAGAAACAAAGTCCTGGTACCAGCTGTATTTTGCACAGACCCCACCAGGTTCCTGCTATTGGTAGGTGTCTGTCAACATGAGGCTGCCGTCTTCTCCCACACGCACACGCCTGATTCTGCCAATGGTGAGCTTAGCCCCTCCTGGGCAGGATGAGTACCACATCCCTCATCATTTCCCTGAGGTGTTTCCCTTTATGCATCAGTTTCCATCTTGGCTAGGTTGAGTCTAACCTGCTTTACATGGGTTCATACTGCTCTTATATTAATTATCACTGAGAGATCTTGGCTGCTCCCAGGGCCTTATTTTTTCCAGCATGAAATGGTTCTACAATGTTTGTCAGCCAGTTGGGACACTTGCTACTTTTCTCTTTGACCATCCTCGCTCTCTTCCACTTGCATTATATGTCTCTCCTATAAATAAAAATCTCCCTGAGATATCCGAAGCGTTGCTTAAAAAAGAGGTGGGGGGAGCTTGCTGGGGGGAATGGGCCATTACAGAAAAGGCCAGGTGCTTGGCATGTCCCCAGCTTGTGAAGGTGGGAGCTGTCATGAGTCCGAAAAATATCAGTGTGGGAGTTATAAATAAAAGCTTTAAAGCCAGGGGGTTAGAAAGTTGTCTTTAAATGCTGCATAATTTATAGCCTGCTGCAAAGAGAAGAGTGTGTGAGCTCTGGAAGCTGAACTAACCCATTCTTGACTCCCTCCATAGTTGGGCACATCTTGTGCATGTAGTGAGGTGTATGCTGGGCATCCAAAATTCAGGATTTTAACCATCAGTGCCTCCTTCCACAGGTTTATCTTGGTCACTGTGACTGTGTTCCTTTCACCTCCTGGTGTCTCAGAATGAACTGGAAATAAATATCATTTGCCTTATATTGCAAAAAAATGGCGTCATGAGTAGGGATGCTGCGCTCAGGTAGGGCAGTGTTAAGAGATAGCAAGAAACTCAGCAATAAATAAGCAGGTTTGCTCCGTACAAGCAATTTACTCTTTCATTGACTTAACTCCTCCTCTTTACAGCAGGGATTATCCTAAAAGGTTGAGAAACTTCTTTCAATAGCAGCTACAAAATGCTTTGCTCTTCTCTCACAGAACAAAGCCATACAAGAGGCAGGGGGTAAGGGCCTGCCCCAAGGAGGGCCGGAATAGTTGCCAAGCTGGCATTTACAGCAATTGTTTCATCCAGCCCTGGAAGTGCAGCTACCTCTAGGATGTAACATAGCAGCTGTGCTATTTGCATCCAACAATAATAAACAACGGGAAGCAGAACGGGCTTTCAAGGCAGCTGAGTCTCCCGAGAGGATCTAGCCCACCACATTATCATTGCTCCCCCTTTTCCCCAGCTGGAAACAAGTCTGGAAATCATGAGTCCTAAAACAAAATAAAATAAATGTATGTTGTCAGAGCTTTAGTATTAATGGCAAATAGACGTGGTGCTGATGCCTTCCCCAAAAGATGGTCCAGTGTAAGCTCTGCTGCCCGTTTCACCACCCTGGGGCTTGCTTCTGTGGTGATGCAGAAGGAGCAGTGCCACCTCCCTGGTCTCTCTCACCTTACTTCTCCCCAGACATCTGCATCCAAGCCTTGACTTGTTCGGAGCCTGCTGAGCTGGTGAGATTTAACAAGATCTCACCGCCCAAAGTGCTGTGGCTAGAGGCTATAGATTTAAGCAGAAGCATTAAGCACCCTGCTCTTTAACTCATTTCTAATCCATTTATTTAAACTTCAGAGTGGTTTTAAAGCACAAGAATCAAAGGAGAGAGCAATTTAGAGTTTTCCAGCCCAGCTCGGAGATCTGACCTCTGCACATATCCTGGCTGCTTTTAAAAGTGCACCGGCATAAAAGCACAGTTTGCGACAAAGCATCTGGAAGGATTAAAAACTTTCTGGGATGGAATATGCTTCTGTCAAGGACCTCTTTTCTATCTCAGCTCAGTTGCCAAAAAAAGATCTTTCCTCAGGGGGTTTCTAACCTGCCTGAGGGATTTAGAGAATTGCTGAGAGGAGCATATAGCAATTTGATTAAGGGATAAATGTGAGTGGGAGAGGGAGGGGGTAAGGGCTAGAAGGGAGAAACAGGGTTAAAAAGAAAATAAAGAAGTGGGAAGTAACTGGGCTGAATGAATCTGTGTAAGGTAACGTTTGTGGAAGCATTTTGGAGTCCAGACTTTGGGTGCTATTTTGCCTCCTGGTGTGCATGACATCCTTCAGCAGTGCGCAAAGCTAAAACTGAGGGGGTCTCAGGAGAGGTGGGAATGGGAAGGATGGAGCTGCTGAAACAGAGCAGAGAAAAAGCAGAAGGGCAAGGGGACTTTGAAGAAGGGTTTCAAACCCTAGTGTGGGCTGTTCACACTGCCTGCCTACTTATGCCTCCTCCTTGGACAATGCTTGGGAAATCGTTACCTGATCCCTCCCACCTTTGTTTACAAAGGCAATCTGGGTCAATTAATCCCTGCTTCATTTCTTCTTATTCTGTCTGGATAGTCACTATGAAGTAAGTGGTAACCAATCTCCCAGCCCATGGAGTCAGTCTGTCTTCTTATTTCCTTATTCATTAAAGCAGACACCTTAGAAAGGCCGGAAAATATTACCAAAGCCCAGGAGACTCGATCTTCAGAATAAGGAACCAGTATTTCAGCCTCGGAGGCGACGTGAGTCTGGGACACGAGACAGAGCTGGGTATGAAAACAGGCCCTTCAGCTGAAGAGCAAGCAGTCTCAGGACACGCTGCTGTTTTCTTGGTTTGTCTGATGCTTTTGTTGTTGGGGTTGTGGGAGTTTCTTTTTCTTCTTTTTTTATTTTCGCTTTCTGCTCCCTCACCCCTCCACCCTGAATTGGCCTGACATTAGAAACTGATGTGAAATGAAGAAGCTGCCTGCTAGGACAGTTTCTTCCCTCTTCATGATCCCTCCTGCATGCCAGTTCTCCTGCTGTGTTATTACAAGTGTATTTCTGTACGCCACCATGCTAGGTGCTGTACAGATTCAAACTGAAAAAGAAAGGAAGAAACACTGGGCAAACAAACTGTTTGTTCATGTAGTACTACTGATGCCTGGTTTCCCACTGATTTGTGTCTGGTGATTAATGAAGACCTCTGTTTGAAACTTTTCCTGTTCTCAGGACTCTAATTTTAAACACATGAACTTGTGCTACCACGTATCTCTGTATCCCTCTCTGAGTGCTTATTTTTGCTTATATCTCAGAAAATCTCGAAGAACTCTATCACTTGGCCAACAGGTTTGACAGTTGTTTGGAGGGGAACAGATTGGCACATACAAATACAGACAATACAATTGCTCAAGCTTAGTTTCCTTAGGAAATTGGGTGTAGAAGATCCTTCCCAAGAAGGATGAGTCCTCCCAAAGAAATGCTATTACCTCACAGCCAAACAAGGTGCAAGATTTTGGGGCTCTTGTGGTCTGAGCTAAGAAATAACCAGTCAATGCAGATGGACAGGCAGGGGAGTTCAGCTGAACAATCAGACAATATTGAGCTTAGTCAGTTCAAGCAACGCCAACAGACGCTTGAACTGCTTTTTCTTCTATGGCTATACTGCTTGCCAACTATTGAGGCTTGGAAGGCATCTACCCTACACCTCTTCTGGGGTCAGAAAGTTTTAGGTCAGCTTGTTGAGGCATGAACTGGAACAGGGAGGACTTTTCACTCCATTGGAGGGATGCCCTGGTTCAGCTTCCTTGTGCTGAATGGCATTATGGAGAGGACTTCCCCACTGCAATCTGGTGGTGGCTGTGGCTTTGGACGTCACATCTCAACTAGCTTTATTCCTAAGGGGAATACCAGTGTGATGTAAGGAGTTTCAGCTGGGAGCTCAGGCTGTAAAAGTGGACTAGAAAGTTTGAGGGATATCCTGCAAAGCAGGATCCCAGTGAGCTTGATTCAGTTTCAGGTCTGTTCAACTTGAGCAGCAGTCCTGCCTTTAGCTGCAAGGCAATTCGTATCCTCAGACAGGGAGGATCTTGGTGCCATTCAGTGACAACTGTGCTGGATAAGGTGCCCCCTCTGAGTTCAACGGTTGAACCAAAGACAAGAGAAGTGTTAATCTACTGTAAGGACATAGAGCTAGCAGAGGGAGAAAGGAAGTTAATGACCAAGAAAATGTGCCTTATGGTGACAACTGCTCTGCTGAGGAGTCTCCTCAAAGACACCAGGAAAACATTACACTTTTTCTTAGTGTGTTAACAGCACAATGGATATGAGATCTGGAGTGGAGACCATATGGCACGGTCTTCTGCTTTCTTCCAAGAACAGACTGCAGAGGGAGGTCTGGTCTTCACTGTTTTATGTTTCTTCTACACTCATGGATGATTAATATGTTTCTAAAGCAAATGTGCTTGTCATATATGGCAGTTTGCTCCAAACAGCACAGTGGGGTTCTAGTATCGCAGGAAGATATGAATAGACAACCCATGTCAGACTGGGTCCTTCTATTCCATAACACCACTGCTGACAGTGGCTAATAGCAGATGCCAAGGGGAGACATTCTGAACAGGGTGAGCAGAGAGTGTTTTATTCTCCCAACTGTCTGCAGCTTCAGGACTTCCATAGTTGTCAGTACTTTTTTTCTGGTTGCCCTCTATCTTTGAGATCCTGACCTAGCGCAGTTAGGGACCTCTGCAATGATGAACTGTCTTATGAATATTACCTCATATCAAAAAATACCAAGATATCAAGGTCTCTGTATCTCAAATGGAATAAATTTGTCTATATGTTGACTACATGAATCCATCCCTTTCAGATATATCTAGCATGTCCTTTACTAATGAATCTCACCATCACCAGCCAGAGAAAAACAAAATACCAAAAACTTGTAGGATACTAAAGGCATAAATATATATTTACTCTTCCCTATGATTTGGCTCCATTCCCACCCTTTTCCCCAGTTTATGCTATCAAGGGCATGCTTTTCCTTCTTCTGACATGCTGGGTGAAAAACCTTTCGGAACACCTAACATTACCCCTCCACCTTCTCTTTTGTCAGTCATGAGACTAAGTCCCTTGAGAATAACCTTCCAGGAGACACTTAACAGATTTGTTTTGGGGCGAAGAGTTAAAGGGAACTTTATCACTTATATCACTCTTGGCATAACTCCTAAGTCTTAGAATCAGGCCTGAGCATAACACAACTTTTGGCAAAGCTTTGTTTCAGGTGATTGGTTTTGGTAGGGGCCCTTTCGTCTTGACACTGACACTCAACACAAACCGATCCGCTTTGATTTCTCTTCTTAGAACAGAAATTGAGAGAGAGAGAGAAAGAAAGTATTTTCCTTCAGCACTGCAAGTAACAACTTAAAGGAAGGTCATTACTTACTGGTGCTGAAGGAAAATACACCGCAATACAGACCCAGCCCAAGGAGACTGAAATGACACAGTGCAGGTGTAATTGTAAACGGCCGTAGAAAATATAATCTCTTGTGAAGAATTCCCAGGGCACTGCCTTCATTTGTCAGTTCCCAAGCTTACCTGGAACACACGTAAGTAAACCAAGGAAGTATCACTTACTAGTAAAGCCTTCCTCAACGTTTCCCCTCCCTCCCACACCCAGCTCATTCCCATTGAATATGTTCGCTGGCTTAGCCAATTTGTCTCTATTGTCTGTTGTTCGGCTAATTCACCTATGGAAAATGGAAGGTATCAGATGCTGTTCAACAGAAACTTGAAACTAAGCATAACTGCAAGGTGGGTATTGTATCTCTTTGCAATTTACAGACACAAATGCCTCTCCCTTCCTTTCTTTATCACTCTTGCCTTGCTGAGGACTTGCAGTGTTAACTGTTCATTCTCAAGACCTGCTCAGCCCTTGAAATATGTAAATTAACAAGAACTTTCTGGGGCAAGAGAGAGGAGAAAGTCTCTCAAAGACAGCAGGATCTAAGAGCATCCAACTCATTATGAGTTATTCTAATATCAAGACACTCACTATCTCATTCTTCATGCTGGGCTTTGCCAGAACCACCATACATCTCTACCTTAAACACAAATACATTGACTTGTTCACTGTAAATTTTTGGCTACCCCTGCCTTATGTGGTTTGACATTGTTAGATAATTGCTAATCCAGTCGAAGCCTGAACCATACACGGATGGGCTTCCCTCACCTCTCCCGTGGTCCTAGTCTAATGGTCTGATTAGTCCCAAGCAATATGTGGTTCTCACCCTCAACTTCTATGGGTCCCTGGAAGAATTCTCTTAATAGAAACTCAGTCCTTGGGGTTTCTCAAACCCTGACTGGATAAAGCTGGGCTGAAAATTGTTCTTTTTATTATTGTTGTTATTATTGTGTTTTTGTTTTCTTTTCCCGTGGAAAATGTTGAGATTTCACCAAACAATGAAAATGTTTGGCCAAGAGCCCTCCATTTCAGTTCAGAAATGCTTCCCCATGGGAGTTGTAGCTGGTATGCTTTGTGTCCCTGTCCTTCCCTATGAGCTGACATTCCTGGCTTGCCCACATCTCTCATGGTGCAGCATGGTCCCCTCTCTTGCTGAGACAATGCCACGCACCATGGAAGTCATATTACCATGGTGCTTTGTGAGAAACGCGCTTCACATGGCAAGCCCAGCCACTAGAGCAGGATGGGGTCACAAAGCTCTGTAGTGACATCCTCTAGGAGACACAGTCCGAAGAGTTCCCAGATGAATCTCCAGGCCTCCTGCCACACTCTGAAGCCTTGCTGAGAGATTGGTCATAACTTAATACAAAACAATTTTGCTTTTATTGAAAGACAAATTTTCCACTGAAAAATTTTCTGATGGAAAATTTCAAGCAGCCCCAGACAAAGTTCTTTCCAATGCCCTTCACACTGTATTTTATCAACTTTTTATCTCACTTTTGTTGGATTTCTTTTCTATTGTCTCTGTTTAATCTCTGATAATGGAGGGAGAGCTCCCTTTCACACAAATGTGAGATCGGGGGAAGCTGACATACGTTACTAACAACATATAGAAGGGTTTGTACCTTTCCGAAAGGACAGATTGACAAGGTGAGCTCTCATGAGTCCCTGAAGAGAGGAAGACTTCTCCATCTTTTGCATTTACTAACAACAAAACAAAAATCTTTTCAGATCTAAATCCAACAAATAAAGATCCCCTCTTTTTTTTATGTTTCTTTGCAAAGGGTTTTGAACCTCAGTATCCCATTCAACTTGTTTGTTTTTTTCTTTCTTTTTAACTCATTTCAGGATGGTGAAAGATGCCAAACTTCCAGAGCTAGACATCTTGATCACTTTTTTTTTCTTTTTTCTTTTTTTTTAAGACAGAAGCAAGAGAAAAGTTCCATGCCGCAGCTGAAGACCCCCAACTGACTGGACATCTCACATGCTTTTGAAAAGTTTACTTTTACAGCTAACATCTACCTTACTATCTTAGTGAGGTAGTAAGCCTGTTCACCTAGGCTAGTAAGATTTCCCTCTTCCCAGACTACCAAGCAGCAGCTTCCACTCACTCTCCAATGTTTCTAAGTAGAGGGGGATTGAAAGCGGTGACCCAGAGGTTAAGAACTGCGTATCCTTTAGCAGGGCACTGAGCTACATGGCATCTCACAAACTTTTCTTTTTTTCTGTTCTTTTTTCTCTTTTTCTTCCTTAAGTCCTTAACTTGCATATATTCTTTTGCCTGAAGTGGTGCTGCAGCAACTGCTAATTGCCCAGTGGCATTTTTGCTGTGGATGTGCTCTATATCAGCTGCATTTCAGCCTGGAAAGCAGGGTAGGGGGCATGTTTATATACTTGCGGGTGGGAAAATGCAGTAGACAGCATATTCTGTTCCAGGCTAGCTGTACAGTTCATCTCCAGATCCCAGGTTCCCCCATTAAAACCTACCCTCTGCCCCAGGGAACAGCCTGGCAAGCTCTTCTGACCCGACAGCACTGGCAGCTGTTTGGCAGCTTCTGAAGTGGATCCAATCTGGTATGAGTTTGCTACACTTTCATTTTGTCTACAACTTCCAAACAAATAACCCAGTCCAGAATCCCAAGCTGTGTTTTGCAATGGAAATGCTTCAATGTCTGGGAATTGCTTCTGCTGCAGGGAAGATATGGAGCACTGTTAACTGTTTAAAGGGTCAGTGAAGAAGGTAAAGTAGTCCCACATTTATGGGCCAACCACTGGCTTTCGGGGCTTTCTAATGAATGCCGGGTGGTTGGGGAACCTGATAAAACCAAGGGAACGTGGAGATATCTGTCTCTCTGAGTCAGTGCCCTCAAAATTCTTGGACCAGCATTTTTTCTGTTAATTTCCCATCTCTTCCACGAATCTTCTTTTACTATCAGACCTCTTAACTGGAAGCATTATACCTTTACTGTTCAGCACAGTTCAGCTGAATAACTGTGATTCTCATTCCACAGCCTTGTGGACAAGCAACACAAATTGGGAGTTATCTTGGTTTTCAGACATATAGAACTTATCACATTTAACACCACTGGACTGGATGTGAGGAGCAGCAGAAAGGACAGCTCAGCAGTGTTCAAGACCGCATTGCTTTGTGATGTACACAAATGTCTTTCTGTACCTGACATTCCTGTATAACCCAAGGTAAGAGAGTGAACCAAATAACAGCTGACACAAACCTTCACTTAAAGCTGGAAAACAGTGGGGGAAGTATAGCTGTAGGAAGGCCTGTGTAGTGCTGGAGAGAAGAAATTCTCATTTTCCATCCAGTGGACTCTAGAGCTTTTGATTCCCTTTACAATCGTCTCAGAGCATCCACATGATTGGACTTCATGGATTAGCTGGATTATATTACAATGTACATGTGAATTGACAGTCTCAGAACTTTTCCAAGCAAATATGGTTGCCTTATTTTACAGCTTCAGTATGGGAACAGGAAGAGACTGGGCATTCTGCCCCAATCCACATAAGAAATCAGCAGTAATACCAGGCATGGAATCCCTCCCTGCCTTTGCTTTATTCCCACTACTGCTCCTTCGGCCCCATCCCTCCTTAACTGAACACTCCTTTCTAAAACTTAATGAAAAGAAAGAAGTTTAAATTATTTTTGCAACTTCACTTTAGCATTTCTTCTACCTCCGCATGAGAAATCCTAACTGGATAGTGAAAAAACAAATCCATCAAGATTTCTGCTTTATTAAAGTACATATGTCTTGATCATAGAGCTAGTCACAGTTCATTTCAACTCTCATTCCTTCCTTGTGTTACTCCAGTGCAGCAACAGAGGGGCTGATCCAAAGCCACATAATTCCCCGAGGAAGTCATGTCAGTTCAGGGTGTGTGTATCTTTAAACCAAAATTTGCCCAAATACAGAAGGATGACAGATCAGCTCAATGCAGCATCTTTACTTTTCCTGCCAGACTGTTTTATTCAACTTTCCAGCTGCTCTGACTCAGGTCAATGATTTGCCAAAGGTCAAAAGCTGAGTCAGGAGCTTGGAAAACCCACAATACTGCTGGCTGCCAGCTCAGCTCAGACCATACAAGCCCTCTAGGTCAAACCCCTCCTCACTTCCATCAGTCTCTCCTATCCCAGAGCAAACCGCTTTCTTCTTGGCAGAGGTAATAACCCTTCCAAGCCCCTAACTGAGCAGGATAGGCACAGCTGCACTGGAACACACCTGTACTTTTTCTAGCCAAGTACCTTGCAAGTATCTTAAGAGTGGCTGATGTCAGGTAAGTTCAGAAGACAAAATTATCTTAACCGGCTCATTTGCAAGACACCTAATCCCTAAGGCGTAACCATCTTGATTCCCCTTTCATTCACAGCTCACCCCAGAGCACTGCCCTACCCCAAGCTACATCCAGCCCCCAGAAATTCCTTCTGGCTCAGAATCGCATCTCTTTGATGACAACACTGGCAGGCAGAGGCCTGGGTCATATTTACCTCCTTTTTTGGGCATACCCCTCTCCCTCCATCCTTGCTGCAGCTCTGCCCTGATCTCAGTGCAGGGCATCCTGCAGCTCCATCACAGTTCTGGCCTAAGCTACAGTCCCAGCTGGTGGTGGGATGGCACTGGCTCGCAGCCCAAAGACTGAAAGAATTTGGATGGGACTCATCTGATGTGGTGCTGACAGCCCCATCTCAATTAATCACATTAAGTGTTCTCTGCAGTCCATTGGGTTGTAATCAGTGGAGTCAGTAGAGACTTGGGCATGGATCACCACATCCAAAAGTAACTGTCTGCATTCACACAGATGAATTGTATCCGAAAATGCCCGTTTCTCCTCCCTAAATGTGGCTGGAGACACTAGTTCGGAAGGCAACCTCTACATCATAGACAGCTAAAATAAAGTTCGGTAAGTCCTTTATTGCATGCAACTGAACCAAGGGATGGGCAGATTTTTTTCCGATGAAAAATCCTCTTCTTCCTTCGCTTTCTCTGCATTCACCTCTTCAATGCATCAGAGCAATGAAGAGTCAAAGATTTTCTCCATCTCATGCTGCCTGGGAGAGCTCAGTCACCACTTACCCATTTCTAACTCTCATCTCACAGCCACTGCCATGCCATATTTCTTCACAGAACAGCTACCATTTCATCTTAATTTTCTTCACTTAGAAGACTGTTATTCCAGAACCTGTGAAGTCATCTTAAGTGCAGAGGTGGGACCACCCCTTTCAGCCGCAGACTTGACATTAGATTGGGTTGTCCCAGACACAAACCCCACCTAAGTAACCTAGGGTTCACCCAGTTTCTCTGAAACCCTTGACAGAAGGAGGCAGAAGAACTTACAGAAGCCCCAGCCAAGCTCAAGGGATATGTTATGATGATTATTCAGCAGGAGAGAACAGAACATCAGGAGTCCTTGCTCCCAAATAGCCATCATTTGATTTTGAAACAATGTTTTGATAGGGAAGCATGACATAAAACAGAGGCAAAAGGAGGGAAAGCAAACAACCCACTCCACAAAATTTGTTGGGTCTGTGTTTTGCCAAGTTATTGGAGAATGATTTCATTTGGACTTGGTTTGGGGAGCTTTTGCACTTTTTTAAACAAATGCATACAACCGTCACTCCTCAATGGGCACGTTTGGACCCATGACTGACTGTCTGGCAGCTTTGCAAAGGCTTTGGGATGATCAGATCGGAGGAGGGTGGTGCCTCTCAAACAAAGAATTTCGTAAAGGAAGACCTGAATACTAGTTAGCTATTATAGCATATTCAAAATGGTATCTTTCCTACTTTTATGTTTGCTTTCCCTGCAGAGCTCTTGGACATGACAAACATGATCACGAGCATTAGTGTCAGGGAAGAATCGCACAGGGGAAACCAAGGCAGAGGTATTACCGGGGTACGCTCTACCTTGCAGGTTGGTGTCAGAGCTGGGAAGACACTCCAGCTTCTCCCACCCTTGTGGGTAGTGATAGCCAATATTTCCTCAGAGTTTCCTCCATGGCATGCCTCCAAATGGAGTCCTCATAGCAAAGCTGGACTCATATCCCAAAATAAGTGCCGATACCCTCAATGGAGTCTGTAATTATTCTCTTTGCTGCCTGGCTGCCCTCTCCCCTGCCTTCCCTCCGGGCCTGGACACCTGTGTTGCACCGTGATTGCCTCCTCGTTTATAGCAAAAAAAGTCTGGATTCCCCCACTGTATATTGCTAAGACATTTTGAAAAAATCTGTTTTCTTTTTTTCTCTCTTTTTTGCCTTGGCGTGTGTTTTTAATTGGATCCACTGCCGCTCTTCCCCTGCTTGCTAATGCTTTTCTTCGGGGAAGCACAAGTTTTTAACAGCCCTGCAAATACTCACTCCTCTTTGCCAAGCCAAGTCCATTTCTTGGGGATAACCTGGCTCTGACCTACTTGACAACAAATGCTCTGCTTTCAGATCGGCCTACTACTGTTCAAATCCGTACCACTCAACCACCATTTGTACACCTGCAGCAGAGAGGAGGAAAGTCACACTTGGCAGCTGGTCTCTTCAGGAAGGCTAGGTGCTTCCCCTGAGGGAAATGGCCGACCCATCCCAACAGTACCGACATTCAGAGATGCCTCTCGTTGGTGCTCAGCTCTCCTTTCATGCCCCCCTGCAATGTCTTTTCTGCAGCAAATCAAGCCTGAAGCTAAGCACTGGTGTCAAGGATTTCACCCTTTTCAGTTTCTCTCTGGTACCATTTGCTTCGAGGAACATTCCTGTGGTTCCTGCCAGGCTCCTTTCCAGGGGAAAAGATTCAGGTGGCTTCGTTCCCTTTGTCTTTGCCAAACGTTTACATTCCTGCTGACGCCGCAGGATAGCAGTGTCACAGGCGGGAGCACTGGCAGGAGAACCTGGCCTCTGCTCCCTGGCCATAGTTACATGGCACAGGGCACGGAGCAACTGAGAACGGACCGACTCGCGTGGCTTCCGCTAGGAGACCCAGCAAGTGCATTTTATACTGATGACTGCATGCTAATTAGCAACACTGCCCAGCCCAAAGGTAGAGGATTCTTTGCCTCATTAACAATGATAGTGATTAACTAAATTCCCCATCTGTCTTCTTGTCAGAGCTTTGGGATCTTTCCTTCACTGCAGATTGCACTGAAGACACTCGAGGACAAATTTGGTGGCTCTGTCTATATTGCTCCAAGAAAGGGTTGCAGGAAAAGCACACGCAGCACCTTCCACCTCGCACTTCTCCTCAGGAGAAAGGACAGGTGTGCTTAGCAGGTCTCCCTTAGATAACTTTATGTTCTTACCACGGGAACAGGAAGGCAAATTTCTGTCCAGACCTCCTAGTAGCCAAGATGTTTTTGGTCTGGGGAGCTACGATGTCTTTGCATTTTGCAGCTCAGCGACAGAGGTCCAAGCTGGACATCTTTGAAGTTTCAAGAGCAGGTTTGATGGTCTTATCCAGACTTCTGAACTAACCCACTGCCACAAGTATGGTGATTTAAGGCACAATAGGGTGGGAGATAGCAAGCCAGAAAAAAAAAATAAAAATCACAGGTTATACGTGTGATCAGTAGCCTCAGGAGCTTTCTGTCCATTGCAACCAGATCTGCAAGGAGCACTTCCAGGCCTCTATAACCTTGCCTTGCCTGTCAGACCAAGAAAAAGTAGTTGCTATGACACCACAAACCATATTTCTCAGGCTGAGATGTGCCAGAATTTCAAGCAGATGTGGCAGTGCAAACAAGAAGCCCCCTTGGAAGTGTGCCAGGAGGCTCAGACAATGCAACGGCATCCAAACATGGTTAGAAGCCGTTCAGAGCGAGCCCAGCAACAATGGCCCGTACATGTACTTTCTGGCCTGCCTTGCAGCCAAGCCCAGAGCAACTCAGCAAACAGTGGTACTGGAAAGCTTTGAAAGAAAGTTGCTGAGTCGGGAACTCTGCTGAAATAGCACCTGCCTTTCTTTTTTTTTTTTAATCTGCCTTATTTTCTTTCTCTCTCTCTTTTTCTTCCCCCCCCACCCTTTTTTTTTCTTCTTTTTTTCTTTTAGGGCCACGTTTATAGCTTTTTTGCTGCTTGGAAAAGCTAACCCCAGGCCTGTTTGGCATTTGCTCTTGGCCTGAGCCTTCACATGATGATCCTCTGTAAATAGGCTAATGTTGGTTTCATTTCCACTCTGAAAGCAAGAAGGGATCCTTCTGTTTCACTAATCCTTTATTCTCCGGCTGTAACAGAGAGGGCTGGAGCAGGGCAGGGGCGGGGGGGGGTTGGCTGGAAACACCACCAGCCAGACTGGAGAAGTTCTGCGGGAACAGGTTGACTTTGTCAAACCATTTGCCTGAAAGCAAGGTTTCCCAGGGAAATCTGCCAGCTCATCTTTCACGTCGAAAGGTCAGAAACCCACTTCCAGCAAATTTGGACATTTTGAGGTTTCACTCAGAGGTGGAGTGAATTATTTTTATTAGAAGTGGGTTTTTCAAAGAGAGAGAATATCTCTCTTTAGACTAACTGGGAGAGTTGGAAAAACAGATGCACTTTCAGGTTCACCGGCCCTTCTTCAGGTCTGAAACTGGAGTGCACTGTTTTCAGCTGCACACAAGTGGGAAACACTTGTTCTTGGTTTAAGGCCTCCATGTCAGCTGTTTAGACAATTTGAGGAAAGAGCAGTCAGCCTCTGGGGGACGCGGGGAAGAGATATCAGCAAAGAGAGAGGAGTCAAGGTAATAGCGTGAGACAAAGAGAGGTACAGGTAGCTGAAGGTGTGTGTCTCTGCTGAATCCGTACTTTTTATTTCCAGTTTTAGTATCTGATTTATTTTGCTTTTTTTTAATTATTCTTTTGCTCTTGCAGCAATTCTGGAACATTCCTGGGTGCAGGAATCCTGGGCTTTAGCTCCTATCGCACACTGGGATTAAAGAACAAGTCTGCTGCTCTGAGAGAAGGCAGGAAAATGCTGGCATAAGAACAGACAGTAGAGAGTACTTTTTCGCCTTTCTCTGAAGGCTAGGAAAGCCTGTGTGGCCCCCACAAGAGGTGTTAAAGCAAGTAGAGCTACCCTCAGTTTTATTCCAGCTGCAGTTTGCCATCAGTCATTGCGTTAAACTGAACTATCTGATACATGAAAATCTCCTGACCCTCACTCTTCTCCATCCCCAGCCCTTGTCTTACCTTCTATGGGAGCCTGGTAGCATGACAAGGATGAATTTAGCCCTGTCAAAACATCACTTCATCATCTTAGGTGACAAAGTGAAAAACAACTGTTCACTTGGATGGCTTAGTTCTGCGACTGGTGGCGCACAGAGGAAAAAGACCTTTGTACTTGAACACAGAAGGAGCTGAATGCCTGGGGAGAGCAGGCAAAGGAAGACTCTCTTTGCTGTCATGCGTTTGGGTCCCCAGGCAACTGTGGACACTGAGCTCCCTCCTGAATTCCCAGGAGTAGATGGGCTAATGTAATCGCTAAATCTCTGCTTATTTTATTGGGAAAAAATTCATAAGAAAAAATCATGGATTACAGATTTGTTCTCTGCATTTTTGCAGGTGCGTGGGCAGCTGAGAACATGACAAAGGAGGAAGGAATGGTGCGTGGTTGTGGGAGACCAACTCCCAGACAGGGGGGTCAGTCTGGGGAAGCTCAACGGAGCTCCTTGAAAACATAGTGGTATTTTTTCACATTACATGCACTTTCCATAAGAAGTTCCTTTGCCACTGAATGCTGAAGATACCAGAAGCAGGAAAGAGGAGGATTCACTGAGGACGGTGCCTATTAAACACCACGGTCTACAGGGCAGCCTTCTCCACAAGTCCTTTAAGGAGCTAATTAATAGGTGTTAGGAGGTCCCAGCTAGACAATGGATAGCGCTGTAACTTTCTTTCTTATGCTCTTCTCCCAGGCAATTTGCCAGCGATAACGGCAGAAGAGCCTGCTTAGCGGGGTGGACTATTAGTCTGACGTTTGCAGAGGACATTTGACAAAACGCTTGGGAACTGGAGTGCCACCAACACAGGCAAACGGGGAAGCAAAATGACTGCCAGTGGGTTGCATTCAGCCAAGGTGATACCTTTCTGCAGTGAATCTGGGCCCTTTCAGGAACAAAATCATCAAAATGAGAACTAAAACACTGGGGGAACTCAAGCTGGACCCATCCAGTGCTGTCTGACCTGGTGAGCTCACGCAGCAGAGAGATTTCACTAGCGAGAACAGGAGACAGTGAGTGACAGGTCTCACAAAAAGCAGTCCGAAATTCTCTCCTCAGGAATAAATATCATGTTTACTAGTGCTGTCAGCACCCAATGTCCAGCTCTGTGCACCTGCAGATGACTTCCTCCTGAATTTGATTCCAGTTCCTCTCTCTTTATTTAGCTGAGCAAGATAGGAAGGGCATAATTTATTTTATTTATTTATTTATTTATTTATCTGTTTATTTAACTTACTGCACGTAAATCAATTCCTTTTTTGCTGTCCTGGCAGGGTTTCAGTGAGCAGGAGGATGCGTGGGAGCGGAGGCTCCTGAATGGTTGCACACAACAACTCCCTGCCTCCTTCCTGGCACGGAAAAACGGTTTCCAAGCACTGAGTTTCCATATTGCTCTGCTGGAAGAAACAGAGCCAGGCATGCTCTCTCTGGGCCTGATCTTATCTAAAAACGCTCCCATCACTGTAGTGCGTAGGTATGGGATGGCTGTGGAGAACCCTATTTTGGCAGTCTTCAGCAAGCTGTATGGAAGGTCTGATTTTCACATACCCTGCAGCACATTTTGTCTCCTTTACATCTCAACTTTTTTTTCTCCCTTTGATCTAGGAGAGACAGAGCTTCCTCCTTCATTCCCTTGTTAGGTTTCAGGCCCTGGAGGATTTAAGATCATTGAGTCATGATCATACAGAATCTGATTCAAAGTCAGAGAGACCTCTTCTTCTATCTGCCCTCTCCGAGAAATGAGTTTCCAACCTGAACCCGACCCAGGAGAGAGAGGAAAAGTGACATAATCAGTATCAGGACAGGATCTGAAATTGCCTAGCAGGGAAGAAGATAATTTGTGTGAGAATAACCTATTGGCATCTAACCCCAACAGGCAATTAGTCACCAGAGCCTCACAGTGGACCAGAGCCACAGTCTGGACTCAGAGCTGGATCAGAACTCACCTCTTCCTTCACCAAAGTGAAACCACTGATATTTCTAAACCTGGGGTCCCACTGGCAAAGGGCCTGAGTCAATTTTGTAGTAGTGTTCAACCTGGGAAACCTCTGTCTAAAGTCATATACTTCCTTTGAGATCAAGCAACTCAGACATGTCAGTTAAAATGGATTTACCCTGCTCTCTTTTGTCTTCTCGTGGCAAGAGAGAGGTGCCAGCAGTGTCACTCAGGAAAGTCAGCAGTCTGGGAGGGACAGAAGAGCGGAAAGAAGCTGCCTGAGACACATGTCCTTCGTACGTGTGCTCCTTTTGTCCTTTCCTTCATGCAGATTTCTTCTGTTTCCCTCTGCTGCTGCATGCCTTCCTTACCCTCAAGCTACATCACTGAACCTACCACTGGCTTGGCAGCCCAGAGAGGAACCCACGGGGCACACATCAACAGGGCTTTCTGATCAGCTGGAAAGTGTATGGTAGGATTTTCCCCAGATCCTTCTATACACTGCTTTAGAGCAGCTGAGCGAAAGACCAGAGCTGTAGGCATCCAGCAAAGCAGTGCTGGCACAGCCAGTCAGTCACTGGTCATTTCTGAACAGGGGCTCGTGGCTTAGCTGAGGCAATGACAGTTTTCAGCCATGATCCTGCCACTTCCTAGCAAACCTACCTTCTGAATAGCAAATTGGCAGACACACCAGGTTGGCTGGACCCCAAGCCTTCCTGGATCCCTTCCCTGACTTCTCATCATGCATGTTTTAAATTACTGTTTAAATCAAAGATGTCAGTGATTCAGGCCAAAGGGTTTTGCTGAGAGGTAATCTCGTACTTTTTCTCTGGCATCCTTCCTTGTGCTGATCCCAGCACTGAAGCCTTGGGGATCATGATGGGGCTGGAGGGGCTGCCCTTCCGTGCTGCACGGAGCATGGCCACTTCTTTGGAGGACTAGAAAATTTCATCTAACATTTCCTGCTATAGGAAGGACATGGGACAAAAATTACATGCCAGATCTCTCCTGGGTTTTGACATATTGCAAGTTGTAGCTTTTAGGTTTGTTTACTCATTTGTTTGTTTGTTCTTTTGCAAAAGAGTCACATTTGTTACAGGGGCTTGGGAAGAGTTCAGGTTGGGAGTATAAAATGGTGTGAATGCTGCATTGGACCATTACGAGAGCAAATTTAGTTTTGCAGGGTTTGGCTTCAGTGACCTGACTGCTCTGGTGTTTCTCTCCCCGGGTACAAGGTCACCTCCTGCTGATGTGGGATGCACCCACACCCCACCAGCAGTCCCAATGTGAGCTGAAGGGTACTTTCAGAGTCACTGCAGCCTAGAAGGAGTGTTTTAGAGAACTGCCGGGCTCCTCTAAACTTGGGCTATAGGACCTTAAAATGAGGGAGAAGGAATCTACTATCTGGTGCCAAACTCGGCAGAAGAGGGGAAAATCCTCTCTAAGCATAGTGGATATTAATGTATATTCCCTCCCCTACAACAGCATATCCCACTAGGGACACTACCTATACCATTCGTGATATTTGAATGCAGAGAAATAGCCTCTCCTGTTTTAGCCTTTCATGTTTTGGAAGGTGTTTCAGTAATTATCTGTAGTACTGAAACCCCTAGGTTGGATAGAAAGGGAAATGCATTTCCTTCTCTGTCACCTTTAACTGCATTTCACCTCCCCCTCATTTCTCAGTCACAGCAATGCTAACAAGGTGCCTCCAGTGGGATAGCTGGCATGGAGGACTGGTATTACGTCCTGCTCCAGGTCCAAGCAGGGGCTAGCTGAGTGGGATCTGGGGGGGTTTAATCAGTCTGTCCATTTGCCTTTAGTCTGATGGATAAATTTAAACTGTCTAAATCAGACACTTGCTTTGACACATCTCTGCCTTGTCTTCAGTTTTGCCCAATAAGTTCTCTATGGGGGCTTATTTCTGCTTTACCCTCATCCTGCCCTTCTGTATTTACTTGTCTCTCTCAAGCTCCTTCTCTTGTCTCTCCCTTCTTGCATGTCTCTCTATCTCAGCCTCTTCTGTTAAGCTGGAATTTTGCTGGACTTAAGAGGCCTTTTTATAAAGCCCAATAAAATATGATCATGGCTTTATAAAGTGCATGAACATGAAAAAGTCAAAGCTGTAAACGCGTCTCCAGCTGAAAAAGCTCAGCACACAGACTGATGCTCTCAGGCATGAGTGAGGCTCCTGGAGTTAGTCTGAGGGGTACAAACCACTTTTATTTCCACCCCTGGCAAAACCTTCAGTCTCAGCACCTCAGTAGTGATCTCTGGATCCCTTCCATAGGGGATGTTTCTCCCAGCCCCCAATTTGGCTATAGTGCAGCTCTGTTACTCTCCAGGCTTCTATCCTCACCAGTCTCTGCCAGGGATTTGTGTCCAGATCAATCTTTACTTGCATTTTATTTTCCTGTCCTAAGGCCTGAACATCTGCATCTCATTTTAAGGAGCAAAGAAGTCCCCAGTGGGTGGGAAGGATGTCTCCTCATTGTGATCTAACCTACTGTTGTCTTTTAACACCTGATTGCTTCTCTTCTGCTCTCTAAACGCTGAATCCAAATGGACCTAGCCCTGTACTGCCAGTCATGACCTGTTCTTACACTGTTTTACAGGCTGGACAACACAGACTTAAAATTTACCATCCAGCTTTTTTTAAAAAAAAAGATGTAAATATAGATATGTCAGTATAGTTCTCAGTTGGATCCTTAATACTTTTTCCTAAAAAAAAAAAAAAAAAGCTGTCATGCACTTGTCTCATACCCGTCTTCTGTGGTCACTCAATGCTTTCCCTGACATCCTAGGAGCTTTCATGGAAATACTCTGGTGAACATTAAACCTACTCTAGTTCTATGAGATTTCCGTGGATAGATACTAAGATTTCTTGCAAGTCTGATTTTTAATGACATCTGCTCAGACATGCGGCTAGGACATCAGCAATATTGAAAAACAATCATCTAGAGATTCTCTCAGCTAGAAGTGCAACAGGAGGGGACATTCACGTCACAGGGATATCTGCCTTTTCTGAATTTCTAAATCAGTTACTCCCATCAAAAATCACAACCACCACCACACTCCAACAAAGGTTTAATAACAAAGCACTACTAGATAGATGTAGCAATAGGGTAAATCCTACTACTAAGGATTTATCTGCGTAGCAAAACAGGCATTACCTGTCCACAGAAATCAACAGATTAAATTCCAGAGAATTTAATAGATTCTCTGGGATCTATTAAAATTAAGCATTAGATCCAACTTTAAGTAACTTTTGAAGATTTCAAATTTGGAGCCAGAGAGCTAAGTAAAACTAGAGCACCAAGCCCAAACATCTCGCAGGTTGAGAGAGGTCTGGAAAGAGATATGAACCCACAGTCACAGATGCTTTTTAATCAATCTGTCCTCGGTAAGAATACGTTGTCTCCTTTGTGAAGTACAATCGGTGTGGTTTGGGAGGCCAGTTCATGTTTATCCACTATTTTTCTTATTTAGTCTATGCTGTTTCTGAGATTAGGTTGTTGGTATTTTCTTCCTTCCAGAGGCAAAGGGTCCATGCAAAGCCCTCCTAGCACTTATATGTAAAAGGGAAGAGCCTGTTGTCAGTTTTATGCTCAGAAGGAACCCATAATGCCAAACCAATACAAATATGGTGAGAAGATGTTGCTCTTTAGATCTGACACCTGACTGAAGTACACCAGGATAACAGGGGCAGTCTTTTCCCTCTCCCATCTGTTTTGTCCTATCAGTGTTTCTCAGTTTTCTTGGAATAGGCAATTCTAATATTTGAGAGAGGTATAGATTCCCCATTTAGTCCTTGTCATCTCTACCAGGTTGGCCAGTTAGTTCTGCTGGGGTGTCCATTCCCTGAGAGAAGACATGGCCAAGAGATAAGCATGGACACTTTGTATAGGCTAGAAGTTTATTTCCAGGGTTCACAGCAATTCAGTCAGCTGCATATGTGATTAACCCCATTGTGAACTCTGCCTGGGAGGAGATCTCTGGAGAAATGTCTTTGTACATGGAGAGTACCAAGGTCTATAGTTTCTGCCTGACACTCTTTTCCCAGGATGACCAGGCACCTCCAGTTCCCTGTGCCACCAGTCTTTGGACCCATTTCTTCACTTCTCCTTCTCCAATGAAAGAAGTGGACTAATGATATTATAACTAATGAAACTAGAGATGACAGCTCATGAAAGCACAGAAATTAAATTTGTGTGAGGGAGATCTTCATGTAACGAAGGTCTGAGGGATGATTATCTCCATAGTCCAGAGGTGACCTCAGAGCTTCTGCACCACCTTTTTTTGGGAAACAAGGAACTTGAAAACTACATTAGCAGGGGTTAGTCCCTGTTTTGAGGCCTTTTCTCTCCCTTAAAAACATAAACACCCCACATCTCCGTACCTTGATGAGTCGAGTTTGTGGAGGAGAAGCTCAGGTTTTATTTTGTACCATCTCTTTTTGAAGGGTTCAGCCATGGGCTGACCCCCATGCCCTGTAACATTTCAGAGCAATCTGGGAAGACAGACAGATGGAAACACAGGGGGATGGAGGGAAGCTGATTTATATGCAGCTGAAACACAGCCGTGGGGCTGCTGCCAAGCCATATAGATGTGGTGGCAACACAAACAGAGACACGCAGAACAGCCTGTGCAAATATAAACACTGCCACACGTGATGAGGGTTCACCAAGTTCATGCAAACACCAGGGAACGAAAAGAAAAAAGAGACTTAACTGGGGAGGCAAGTGTAAAGATTATGTCAGGCACAGGAGCTTTGTTAAACAAGAAAACAAAAAGAAAGTGCCTCTTCTCTTGTTCTGCCGAAAAGCATGATTAGACAACAGGAATTTGCAACAGATTTAAAGGGTACAGGCCCATCTTCTTGTGTCATCAGGAGATATTCGTAACATTTCTGTGCATAACAGTTGTTATCAGTGATCAGCTTTCCTCTCCTGTCTAGATCTGGTGGCTGGTAGTTGATTAAATCCTGTGTCTTACACCGATCATTATGTTTGTTTCTCTGTCAGATTCAGGATTGTTTCCAACTGTCGAAGGCTCATTACCGAAAGCTGGCCTGGCACTGGCCACTCCAGTGAACGGGCATTTCTTCTCTAGCTTTCCCATGTGAATCTACAACAAGTTCAGCAGAGACTAGAAGTCATCATCCTGCTAGAAAAGGCCTGCATGGAACGAATTTGTGGAGCTGTGTATAGACCCTAGAGGTTACGAATTGCAGAGTAGAAACCACTGAAGTAATTATTGCTGACTGCCATCCTAGGACAGAAGGGACATGGAAACTAAACACTCAGCCATAGCTGAGGATGTCTCCTCCACCACCATGAACTCCTGCTGGCCGCAGACGTAATAACAAACCATATTCTTGCTTTAGAGTATCATGTTGCAGAGATGCCAGTGCAGCATTTTTTAGCAGCACCAAACTGCAGAAAATATTGTATTCCAGATAGTTTGTTTTCCAGGATGGTATCCTTTTCTTTCACAGAAAAAGCAATTCCACCATTTCTTCTATTGCACATACCCCTTGTATTCACATCCTGGTGTGCCTCCAATGCCTGCCTCTTTGCTGCCATCCTTTGGCAGCCTCCAGATAGAAAAAGGGAAGAGAGTCACTGACTGCCATCTGTGAAACCTTCAAATATCCCCATCAAAAGCTAAGCACTCAACAAACAAAGCTGTGGTGTCTTACCGAGGGCCCACAGGGACACCGCAATTTCCTTCGGGCTGAGAGATTAGATGGTTAGAGCGCAGGACTGTAAGCCAGGAGGCTCCCATCCAAGCCCAGCCACTGACTCAAAGTCCATAACCACCTACAGACCGTTGCCAAATACAGCTGTAAGCAGAAAGTTATATCCATGAGACTGATGAGACACAGTGTCCTCTTGTTTATTGCTGTCCATAATATTGGCCTTAGCAGGCCACATTGGTTAGTTGAAATTGATTGAGATAGTCTTGAACAACAGGCCTTGCCATTTCAATACCCTTAGCTACAGAGACTCTCTTGGCTGTTGGCACGTCCTCTGTCCACTCACAGCAGTCAGCTCCACAGATGCTGAGAATAGTCCAGCCTTTTACTGCTCCAGCCTTTTACTTCTCCAGCCTTACCTTTTGCACAGAGTGGTTCTCCCCTGCAGAAAAGGGAGGACAAGACTGGAAAGCTGGAGTTCCAGTGATTTTGTATTCTATGGTTTCTTGTTTCTATGGAATCTTTTTATCCATATGGGGTTAGCTGGATACTCATCATTTGCATTCTGTATTCCAGCTGGATGAGGCTGTGCTGGAATCTCTCATGTACTAATCAACCTGCCTGCAATAAGAAATAAATACATGCTGTTTCAAGATCTCAGTCTTTTATAATGATTTCCTTCAGACTCTTACTTTCTTGATGATTCTTTCCTTTTTCTTCAGTGTCTTACTCTCTCCAAGTCTTTCCCAACAGTTGTTAGGCACTGTTGTTACCTCATCTACTAGATGACTGTGCCTTTTGCTCTCCATACAGATTGAGAAATGAAAATGAAGTGACTATTGCTTTTTGCATCATATTTTTGATAAGGAGATGGAGTGAACTCTAAAATATAGCGGCATGAAAGTCATTTGTCTTTTCAGAAATGCATCGGAATGTCTCCACATCTGTTTACATTCTCCAGTTCTACATCTCATCTCCACAGGGACTGAGAAACTCCGATTGGTTTGCACTGAAGTCTGGATATTTGTTCTGACTCCTTGTGAAGGCTGTACCACAGAAAGCACAGTTCTTTTGGATACATCCCCATTCCAGCTAGATCACATTTCACTTTTTTTTGCTTTTGTAAAGTGCTCTCAGTAGTGTGAAGAAGGTTCAGTTGACAGCCCTGGAAATGGAGGTCCTCTTAGCCATAGTAGATGCAATGTAAGTTTCACCACTTCACCCACTGGCAACAAGACCTCAGCTTGGAACCTCAGCAAAAAGAAGAGCAAATAAAGTTCACTCTTCATGACCAAAAGTTAGCTCTTCTGCTGCTGCAATCAATAAAAGTGGCAGTTTTGAAGAAAAGGCAGATCCAGGCAAGTCTTGTGTACCCTCTTTGGATTAGATACCATCTGTTCTTCCTCTTTCATTAAAAATTGGTTCCAAACATTCACATTTCACCAACTTTACTTGGTTCCAGCCAGGAACCCTGCTAGCAGTGATTCCGACTTGCTCCCAAACCAATCACCAGCATCAACCTCAGTTCATGCAGTACTCTGAAGATCTGGAAGGCCGATAAGAATCCTTATTTCTCTTGGTTTCCCTGTGCACACCACCCAGCTATTGCCATTCTCCAGCTCACCTGTAATGCACGTCCAAGCCAAGACTGCTATGGTGCATTGGGCACGTGGGACGGCCAGCAGTGAGTCCAACAGCAATCATGGCTTCAAAGTAATAAAATTTTTTTAAAAGTTAAAAAATAAATTATGAAAGAGGATCAACTTCTATATAAAACTTTTTTACATTTTCAGACAACTCCTTTTGTACTTTTTTCCCACATCCTTTAAAGGAGCCCTCTATGAATATCTACAAAGTTAGGATGTTATCTTCTTCGAAATCCATCTTTAAAATTTCCCTTCTTTATAACTTAGAAGGCGGTCTCGGCATTTGTTAGATCTCTGATATCCTGAGACACCTGATTGTTATGGTTCATTGTTCTCATTGTTCAGTATCTCTGTATCCATTTTTCTATACCCGTCTTTTATGGAGGGCTATCTTTTTGCTTACATAGTTTATCAAATAATCTAGTGTTGGCTTATGAGTGAACTTCATGAACACCGATGAGTATAAATACACCTCATTCATAACATGCATTTTAAATGTGATGCATTTATTCTTTTCCTCACTTTCAAAGACAGTAAATCTGTTTTGTGGAAAAGCTGAGGTTGGGAAAATGTTCTTTAAAGAGTAAGAATGGGAAGAGCAGGCTAGGAAGCAATTACAGGTGATTCCTTCTTTCCTGGAAATGGCCTTTAAAAGGCACTAGTGTTGGCACTGGAGCTACAGTTCAACAAAAGAAGGCCTTTGATTGCCCACATCATCTCTCTTTTTAGTAGAGCTGTGTCACACGGATAAAGTGTGAAAGAAAATGAAATCTGAAGGGGGACCCTGAACTGTCCTCCTACTGTATAACTTCAGGCCAGTTCTCTCCAGACTAATTAAAACCCATTGGATCTACATATGTCTCCCACCCAGAATCATTGTTTCAGTAACCAGCAAAGAGTGAGGACTGTTGTGTGGTATTTACAGCTGTCAGTGATTTCATGAGCTGTTGTAAACATCCCTGCCGCTTAAAGATCATGAAGCGTGTTGAGAATATGTTGACCGTATACTGTCACGGTCAGTGCCTTTTTAGTAGAAATGAAAATGTATTTAAGACCCCATAGCTGACTGTGATGGATTGGTTTCCATCATAAAAACTGAAATGCTTTAATGAGAACATGCTTTATGAGTCTAGCTGTTAGCTGTGGGGGTGTCATCACACTGTAACCTTCCAATTCTTTCCCTCTGGGATGAATCGAAGCAGGCTGGACCACTAATTTATTACAAAGACAGGTGCTGGAGACAGCAGAAAAGAAGAAAGTAAGGAGTAAAGAAAGAGTGAGCGAGAAAGAGAGAAAGCAAGCAAGGAAGAAAGAGCGAGAGAAAGCAAGCAAGCAAGATGGAGAGACTGACAAACATAACTGCAAGATAGAATTTGCCTGGGCTGCAATTTGTTTGCACGCCAGATGTCTGTATGGTTCAGGCTGACAGCATTGCAGAGGGTGGGAAGTTCAGCACTGCCCAAAGCCAAAAAGAAGACAAATTAAAAAAAAAAACAACCCAACAAAAATTACTTTGCTGTTTATTTCCTTCACCAGTAAAAATCGGGTCCCTCCAGTTATGTAGTTGATCATACCGTGCACTAACACTTTCCCTTGCAAACATGTGGCTGGAGTCCTCCTCAGAATTTGGCCAGACCAGCTGAAAAAATTTATTTTAATGCAGCAGGCTGAGGGAGTGGTAAAATGTATCTCTCTAACTAGTTTATCAGTTTGAGATTGAAGGACTTGGGTGAAGAAATGTAATTATGTCAGTTCTGTGATATTTGAACAGGCTTATTTACATTCCTCATGTTGTATCTTTTCCTTCTGCACCCATCTTCCTTTCTTCACCTCTCCCCCTCCCCCTGCCATCCTTGTTTCTTTCTTGCTTCTTGCCAAGTTCATCACATACCTGGGGTCAACCAGACACTTCTGCAGATGGGTTGATGATACTGCAAAACATTCAATATGAGATGTTTTCATCTGGCCTACAGATGGGAGACTCATAAACACTTGATACACCCAGTCCCCCATTACTGGTTTAACAGCTTTTCTACTGGAAAGGCAAGAGCTTCCCCAGGCAATGCAAGGAGTTGCCATATGTTCAGGATACTAATAGTCCCTCTAAAAACTCATGTGTTTTCAGGCTAACAGAAGAAGTGAAAATCTTTTCTTCTTGGTGTGTTTTTAGTGGTTGAGAAAGGATCCAACTATATGGGCTGTTCTGTGGGTATTGGCCGGCTTTGCCATTTGGATGTGTGCAAGTGTGAATGATGTTTTTTTGTCTTAAGTCATACAGATTGATTGCATTTAAAACATTCCGCATCAGTATCTTCTGTCCCTGATGATACCTCATCAGAGATCCTCAGAGACACCACCACTTAATTTGCCTGAGTCAGAGCACAGTGTTTCTGAGATAGTTGCATATATCCCTGTAAAAACTAAGTGGGGAAAAAGAGGCTGCTCCACACCTCCAGAGCTCTACTCCATCCTGCCCAGAGCAATGGTCCTCTTCGAAGCCAGACTCCCCTGGAGTACGAGATAATTAGGAGCATCCTTTTTCCCAGTGAGATTCCAAATGTGAGCTTAGGACGTCCACATCTGCCAGAAGAGGAAGTCCCAGGAGATTCTTCCATGTGTGAGGCCTAAAAGTGTTCAAGTATCTTACTGGAAGAATCAGTCGTCTTGAATTCCTTCAGCTCATCTGAAATGGAGATGGTCAAACAGCTGCTGTAAGGAGCAGTGAACATGATAAAAAGATCCTTTATCTTCTCTATTTTTTCATTAAGTGCTAGGAAGTGGACACCTTGCCTCTGTCTGATGGCACACCAAGGAAGGAGTACTTAAGTGAAGACCACATCAGTCTGTGACAGTGGAGGATTCCAGCCTGCATGCAGAAGGAAAAATCTCATTAGCCTTGGTTTTCTGGCCGAGTTACTGCAGAGAAATTGCATTCTTCTTTCTGAATCCCTTTTGCGGTTTGAGACTGACAGAACATCCTTCTTTCTGCACCAGAAATACTTCAGCAGTGTTGTTCTGTGCCACCTTCTGTCCTAGTTATAGTCATATTTTTTGTACATTATATATGTGAATCCCTAAGGAAACTGTAAAAAGTTCTGCAGACCTTGGTGAAAGCAAACTGGCTTCTTAGTGAGACAGAAATGAGGTGTGCTGAGAAAAGAACACCTCTAAAGGGAAATTCGGAGTTGTTCCCCGAGCCTTGTGCCAAATTCCTTTGTAGCCTCAAGGTCTTGGTGGCCAACAGAGACTACATCACTCTTAGGAAGAGGGTAGAAAACATGACTGAAAGTGCTAAAATGCCATTGTGTAAACAGTGTCACTCTTGACCTCAAACAGTTTGAATCACCAGCCCTCAGAAAATGTATAACATAAAGAAAAAAGATCTAGAGCAGAAACATGGAAACATTTCTACATAGAAAATACTTAGAAAGGAGCCCTCTGATGTAGATCATTAACAAAATAAAATACAAGAGAGGAATATAAAACTATGACTGAAACACGGCAGTCCCTAATGCCCTCATCATACTCCCGGAATGAGGGGCTTTCACCTCTTTCTGAAGCACATGCCTAGTTTGAAATACACGAGCTGTTCTTGTACGATATTCATGGGAACTGCTTGGATTACTCATAAGGTTTAAATTTTGACACCTGCCTCAGGACATTGCTGAGTCAATGCTCCAGTTTGAAGAACAGCCAGTGGACAGGATTGCCTCTTTCACCGCAGCGGGTCTCCATGGACAGCAAAGCAGCAGTTGTGATTTCAGTCCCAGACCAGCAACAGACTCATCCTACCTTCATTCTTGGAGCCTTAGTTTCTTCATACCAGAGACTGTTCTTCCTTCAGATTAATTCAATCTCTATGACACCGGCTCCAGCCTGTATACCCTGGGGGTGACTCTCTCTGTCCTTCCTTGAAGAGCATTTTAGACCAATGAATAAAGTTCTATCTAGCTGTGCTGCCTTAAGCAAACCAATAGCCCTCAGTTGCTCCAGACCCCACAGTGATCCCCATCACTAATATTAGGAATATTTCCACAGAGATGGGGATTTGTATTCAGAAAAGCCTGACACTTGCTGTAGAATTTATACAAAGGTCATTTGTGGTGAGATCTTTGCATATGCAAGCTGCCTTTAAAATCTCAGTTTCATAAAAGTCTCTGTCATCTCCAAAAAAAATACCGACACTTTTACATTAAAACCAGAATTCTTGGAAATCTGTTTCTTCTGTTAGTTGCAAGGGAAAGAAGAAAATAGTCCACATTGGTAATTCTTTTGTCTACAATACAGCACAAAGATCTTGGGGTCCTCTGCAGTCTTGTCAAGTACTTCTTACTGTTACTCGCATGGTGAAAACAACTTTTGTATCTTCTTAAATGTGGTGCAGGAGAATATTTATGTAACAAATCAGATGAAGAAGGCTGGAAGGACTCATTCTTATGTACACTGATGTTCATCCCATCAACTTTAGCCATTTGTAAATTAGGTGCCTAAATTAAGTAGCTGTCTAGATTATTCAGTTAATGAAGAAAAGCAGGCATTTCCAGCCAGGAATACTCTCCACCTCTGGGACAAGATGGGATAAATATTCCTTAGAGATACAAATCTTTCTCCATTGCCTGAACTGCGATCTACACAGCTTGCTGTCGCAAATACCTAAATACTAAACAGCTTAAAATCAGATTAGTTCGGCCCCATCTTGAGATTGGCCTTCAATGTAACATTAACCATACCACTCACTGGATTATTTCCTTCGTTTTATCCTGTTGCTCTAACCTGCTGGGTCATTCTCTCTCTGGTAAAGCTGTACCAGACCCCTACGGGACAGCAGACTGATCCTGCTCTTCCCTGATGGGATATTTTCCCCCTCCCAGCCTATCACGGGGTTGGTAGATCTTCTTGTTTCATGTCACCACAACAGCAGTCTTCTCTCCTTTCTACATCTGTCTCTTTTGCTCTTGGTGTGAGCTGTGGGGACTTTCCCACCCTGTGTCACTTCATCCAGTCACAAAGCCACAATCCCACCACAGCCTCAGTTGCCAAATGTGTTTCATAAGGTTCAGGCTTGTGGGTTTCCTCCGGAGCAAGGAGACAACAAAGATCCTCTGTGGAAGCAGAAACACCAGCCTGCTCTGTCAGGGTGCACTAGAAGGGGGCTTTGGCCTGTTCATTTCCATGTGATTACAGAGTTTAACCTTAAGTGGGATTACAGAACAGGAGGAAGATGCTCAGAAATGCCTGAAAGTACTGAAAGTAGTCAAAGGAGATCATTTTAGTACTAACTCCCCAGCTAACAGCCAGGCTATGCCTGAGGGTACTGCCAGCAGTATCTTCTAGCTGCCACTCCAATAACCTCACAGATAATGGCTCCCGACCCTTCCTTGGGGCAGGTCACGCTTCCCACCTTCCAACGCCTAAAACCCCTGTTGTGTCCCCTGGCTGTTCTCCCTGTACCTCTGAGAATCCCTGTGGTGCCTCTGCATGGCAGTGCCAGGTCCAGTAAATGAGCCAAGGTAAACTTGTTAATTTGTGTCTTGCTCCACACCTACCGTGGAGCAGGAGGCTCTGGATTAGATGTAGGCGGCTGGACACTGGACACTGGACACTGGACACATCTAGTCTGGCGGGAGCAAAATACCAAGAAGATAGCGAGGCTGTATGGTCACCCAGTGCCATACAGCCCATAGCAGGAAAGCAGGCTTTACTGCACACACTTTGCATGTGTGGAACCAAGGGAGAGCACTTAGCTCTCATGGTTAGCGTGGAAACTTCCCCCAGCGTGTTTAGGCGACGCCGTCTTCTGGACCAGCAGCTGTGCATAAACATCTTGGCTTATCATCAAGTAACATTTCTCCCCTCATTCTGTAAATTACGACCAAGAGGGAAGTATTTGGTATTCCCTGTGAACACTCATAGCAGTTCCAGGAAGGGCATACTTAGGGTCTGTGGCCCGTGCCAGGCAGTGTTCAGCTTAAGGTAGCTGCAAGGAGCTACATCCTATAAGGATGTGAGGGCAGCTGAGCTGGGTCTGACCGCATGTAAGTCTAGCCCTACAGCCTGGGGAAAGTATGAAAAGGACAAATATACATGCTGTTTCCCCCAGGTCTACCTAAACATGTTTAGTCTCTGCATATTTATTAATTCCCAGTGAATTTTTTCTTCACAAACACATCCAGTCTCCCCTGGAAGCTTTTCTCCATCCATGACAACCTCTGGCCATGCATCTGACAAATCAAATACACGGCACAGGAGGAATTGCCTCCTTTGGCTGGTTCTGATCCGGCCTCTCCAGCTCCATTTGGTGCCCACTCCATGGGTGCCCACCTCGGACCCCGTGCACCTTCATGGGCGGCTCTGCATCCCCCTGCACCGGTACTGCTAACGTATGGTGGCTGTGACCAGTGAGCAGGGACCTTTGCAGTGAAAGAGTTAAAGCCCAACTCCTCGGCCATCCTGCTCCAGTGCTCCAGCCCTCCCCCAAACGCAGAGTTAATATTCCACACATGGTCTGTACCAGACAGGTATGCAAGACAAGATAGCGATCAGCTGACGTATTTTGGAGTTACAAACAGGCTGGGAGTGCTGTTCTCCGAGAGCTCCTCGCGTGCACCAGGAGAAAAGCCGCCGAGCACGAAGGAAAAAGATGGCTCAGCATGTCAGAGCATGACGCCTGGTCCTGCTTCTGCTCCGCACGAGTAAGGAGGAAGCAAGAAAGCTTTCTTCAGGCTTTCCTAAATCAAAGTGTGTGAATAGCTGAGGTTGAGGAAGAAGTTGCCCCCTGCCAACACACACACACACATGCACACACACAGTTGTTTCTTCCATCCATATCTCCTCAGGGCAACTGAGTTTCTGCTTAAGCCCAGTGCTGAGTCACTGAGGTATAAATTCAACCAATATAAAAACCTTCCTCCTTGACAGCAACCCAAAAAAGCACAAATGAGCAGAAGAGATGGAAGGAAATAAAAAAGCTAGGAAAGTAACAGGGCTGACAGCCCCAGAGAAGGTCCTACAGGAGGTATCTCAGCACCTTCTCTCTGCAACAGCCTGCCCTGGCAAAATCAGAGCCATCCCTTTCCTGACACAACAACAAACCCAAAAGGATTAATGCTTGTTCCTGAGAGACGCCAAGCAACCCTCCACTCCTACTTAAATCAGGAGACTGCAGAGAGCTTTGCACCTGGCAGGATGAGGTCTTTTGGGTCTTGGAGAGAAGATCCTGCTTTATGGCTGGAGATGAATGACAGCCATCTGAGCCTTTGTCCCATGCTGTGATGGGTGGCAGGGCTGCTGTCTGAGCTGCTCTGGCCAATTTTTACAATGGTGCCATTATCCATCAGCCATCTGGCAGGCGTAGCCTCTATTTTTTCTGCATCCAGCCCTGTGTTGGCAGATGTTAGGTGGAAAGGGAGGTTGGTGGGGGGAGACCGGAGATTTGACATCTCATCCTTTCTCCCCTCTGCTAACATTCCTTTGGCTTGTAAGTCTCACAAACCAGCAACCAGGAAAGATTGTTATCAAATAAGTTCTTTGCAAAGACATGGGGTCACGTGTTTTTCATCCATTTCTTTTAAGACTTCAGTGGCAACATACAAGCACATTTCCCAGGAGCCAGCAAGGAAAAGCCTGTTCGGTAAAGCAACCAGGGGGAACTGGGTTTAGTTTTGTTGTTTGTAAGAACATAGGAATGACGCATCCTCCAAAATATCCTTGAGGGTCACTGATATTCTTGGTTATTAAAAAACCTCTCATGAGCGTCAAGGGCAATGCAGCGGCTGTAGCGCAGAGGAAAGACAGAGCGGGGATGAAGGTCTTCAACACATTCTTGTCACACAGGTTTCACATTCATGGTGCCAACGGGGCCTGAGCTGCTCCACAGGCTCGTTTCCTGGAAGGAAAGAGTGCATCCTTCCCAAATATGGCCTGATTGCCTCAGCTGATGATGCTGTTATTCATTATTTTAAGACGCAAAGCAGGGATTGAGGTCCCATTGTTCTCGGCACTGTATTAACAGAATAAGGATGAGACAAGCTCTGGTAACCAAACCCAGCAGGAGAAGGGCTCCCTCACACCCAGCCCCTCCGCTGGGTGGTCTCAGCAGAGCCTGTGCTCTTCTGGGGAGACTGGGCTGGAGTAGCCAGCATTCCTCTGAGCGGCGAGTACTAAAAGCAAAGGCAAAAGGAAAAGCAAGCAGGCAGAGGAGCTGCCCAAGGCAATCCTCTCCAAACGGGCTCGGCGGCTTCTGCCAAGGGCAGACTCATCGAGAAGCTTGTCCAAAGACAGCGTGTCTCGCTCTCTGAGTTTAACGTGACGCCTTTTGGTCTCTGCAATTCCCCTAGCACCTCTCAAAGGCACATGGATTTGATTTTGGCAGCTGTTCAGTGGGCCACATGTTCGGCTGATCTGGATGATGTGATTGTTTTTGGGAGGACTTTCCAGGAACACTAAAATTGCCTGGAGGATGTGTGTAGCTGGCTGGAGCAGGCTGGTCTGAAAGCAGAAACCCATCCAACTGTGACTAGTTATGGTCCCAGGTGCAGCCCGTTGGTTGTATGTGTCTTCAGCGGGGTGTGCCTCCACCTCCAGCCAGGACAGACACCCCGAACACAAACCCATCCCAGGAATGGCAGCTGAAAGGAGACACTACGGCCCTGCATGAGGGGTGTGGGTCCTGATTTTCTCTATATTATCTGGCAAAAGAGAAGGAAGGGGAGGGAGACATGAAAGAGCAGCCTGGATCCGAATATCCAGCCTGAGGGCAGGCCTGTAGTAGCATTTTTCAGCTCACCTGCTGTGCTTGTGTGGACAGCAGCGCTGAGATGCTGTTCCTGTTCTCTGTCCACGTTGCTTTCCTCCCCCAGCGGGGCTCGGCTTTTGGACCTAGGAAAAGAAGGAAGGCTATGTCCCTGCTGCAGGCGTTCCAGAGAGGTGGCACAGAGCTGCACACCTCAGCACTCACAAGAGCCCAGAGGGAGGAAATAGGAGGATTTTTTTGAGTTAGCTGGTGGTGAGGAAAATCAAGTGATGCTCTTTGGAGTGACATGCAGGGCTCTTTTCCAGCAGGATCTTGAGCCTGAACCTCAGCCCAAGGAGCTGTCATGAGTAATGGCTGGGTATCAGGGTGGCTACCAGCGACCAGAGGCACCGAGCCCCCTGGTCTGGCAGTAGCAAACTCACGTCAAAGACTGCTCCTTGTAGGGGGGGGAGTAAAGTAGATAACAAAACATAGATATTCCCACTGTCATGTTTGGCTGATAACACACCAGAAATATGTCTCTGTGTTAGGATAGTTTTTCTTTCCTCAGAAAAAAAGCAGACAGCACTATGCCAGCTTCTCTAGATATTATGGAAAGAATTTTAAAAACCTTACTTTTGACTAGCAAGATTTAAAATGACAAGCAAGTGGAAGATTTCTAAATGGGGACACCAGAGTAAAATGAGCTCAGTCCTTGTCCCGACTGCCTGGTCCTTCATCCCAGAGCCAGTCCTTTCTTCAGGAGTCTTCTTCTCAGCCAGCTCCCTCCTGTCCATCTCTCAGCATCCACTATGGACCTGTTCAACTGGCCATCTCACATGAGGGGCACAGACAAACCTTCTGGTGGAGAAATACTGCGCTCACATGGGGATACCTTTCGCAGGAGTCTTTTGTAATACAGACCTTCTCAAACAAATACTCAAAACTTCCTTGTAGCCTCATCACATTTCTTCCTTATTTGTAATGGGCTTCAGCAAAACTCGTTGTCCATCAAATCCGTGTGTCCAAGGTCATGTAGTAGGAATTCTGGAGTGTGTGTGAAAGCAATTTCATTTTGCTGTTGGATGTCTTAGCTAAAATGCAAATTAGCTGTCATTCTTCAGTAAATTATGTGGTACTAAGCTTTACTATGCTTCCTTCTTTTCCCTTGTGCTACAAATAAACACACGGGAAGGATGGCCTCTCCTACACATCTAGAGATGCTGATAGCTCAGTCAGGCAGCAAGATTTGGCTGAGCCTTTCTGCTTATAATAGCTTACAAATCTTGCAACTTAAAAACTACAAACCAAACACACATGCTGCTAAATCACTCAGCTCCGCGTGGTTGGGGGAATCCACCAAGCCTAAGCACAGCACAGAAACTCAACAGAAAAATGGATATCAGATGGAGTATGAAAAGAGGACTGACAGTCTGGGGGCAGCTGGCCCCTGTACAGCTAGAAATCTGTTTGAAATTGCCTCAGGTAGGAGCCGTGGCCCATTTCCTTACAAGTCTTTGCTAGACAGATGTCAGCTCCCATCTTTCTGTGTTATCGTGTGCTGGTTTTTGGCACCACCAAAATCCAGGTGCACTTCAAGTCTCAAGCAACAGGTCCTCCTCTGATGGGCTGCCACAACTGCACCCAAGAGCGCCTGCCTCTTGCACCGAGACCTTCTGATGGGTGGAAATACTGTTTTATTACTAGCAATTACAGCAAGAGAAAATGAATTACTCATCACAAGTTTGCGTTATAATAAAGCAGCTGATGCTGGGTCTCTCAAGACAATTAATACAGCTCAGCTTGGAGAACAACATGACTGTGAGAGGTAACAGCCAGCTGGAAGACTGCAAACAGCCTAGTAAAATGGCAAAGTCGGCAGTTACTACCTTTTCCTGGCTGGTTGTGCATCTCATACTAAAGAGAGGTGAAAACCTTTGGTCACTTCATGGGCTTTAGTGGCAAACAGTGCTCTCAGCAAGAGAACCCACCTCCCACAGCTTTGCATACTCTGCTGTGGTCCCGTGAAGCACCCTGTTGCACCACAGGCAACTAAACACGGACTGCCTGCCAGCACCTCAGCTGCACAAAGTGGGTGTATCAAAAATCAGAACAGTGTTTCTGTGCGTAACAGGACATTTGTTCCCAGGTTCAGCCACCTCTACAGTTCAAGCCAGCCCTTGAAAAACATGTGTGTGGTATTATGACTCAGGCCTGAGCATGACCTTGGGCAGGAGCAGATCTGATTGCTGGACGGAAGAGTTGGGAGCCAGCACCAAAATCAGTGTGAGTGCAGATGGCTGCAATGGGCCAAAACTCCAGGCACTACTGGAAGCAAAAAGTACCAAAATCTGGGCTTGTCTCGTGCAATCACTCAGCACTTGATGGAGGAAAGCAACATTTTCCAAGGCTGCTGCTCGCTCACTGTCCCTCTAAGTGTGCTGTTTGCTGAGGAGCTCTGCTTTGCACCACTGGGGTCAAAGCCTGAGAGATAATGCAAGACAGAAACATAACATTTTGTACAACTCTCTAACAGGCACATCTGGATGCAGTGTAAACCTCACCTCTTCGTCAATATAATAGTATGTATTTATTTCTCCCTCTGGGAAAAGCAAAAACTGTTCAGATCTGTGCAACAAAAACCAAAACAAAACTGTGATTAGTGATGTGGAAATGCTGCTACAAGAGGAGACCCTGCAAAATACAGACTGGTTTAGATAAAGCAGGTGAAATATCCAACTCTGTCCAAAAGAGAAGCTAAAGCCCCCTTCAGCCAAGCTTTCCTTTCCCCAAGGGAAAGAAAAAAGAGAAGCACTGAACTGCAGGACTGCTCACAATGGAGATTACCCCCACCTGCTCCCTCCTGGATATAACCCTGAGAGTTACTGTCTTCCATAGTTTCAGTGGACTTCCCATTCCCCTCTCTCCCATCCTGGTCACCTGTGATGCAACAAATCCGACAGCTTCTCCAGGTCTCAGCTGAGCAAATATCCCAGCCACAGTCCTGAGCACACCAATACATCTCCTAAATTTCCCCACCGCCTCCTTCCCCACCACCCTTCCTGCTTTGCCTGACATGACGTTGCCCACGTGGGACTGGCCACCCTCATCCTGCCACAAGCATCCCAGAAGTTTTTCCTGCTGTCCTGCCATCGCAGTGGGTTTCACAAGAAGCTGACACCAGGCTCTCCTCTCCTCACGTGGTTCACATCCAGTGGATTATGTATAAGCACAGATGGCTCTGCACCGTCTGCTAATTGGGGATTGTTCCTTTTTGTCTAGTCACTGGGGCTTGTCCTGGGCAGGGGCTGTCTGATTTCTTTCTCTTTGATTTCAGAAGGTTTTGTAAGAAGTTACAAGGCAGAACTGAAGGGCCGGTGGACGAGGCTTTCATGAATGCCTCGATTTGCGTAGCCTGCCAGGCGGTCTGTATCTGTGCAGTCAAACACACCGGTGGCTTTTCAAGGATCTTAGCCTACCTGCACCGGGCAGCAGGGTTATGCAGGATGTACAAAAATGTGACCCAACAAGTCTCCAATCCCCAGGACAAGGATGAAAGTGGATTTAGAGTAGGGATGGCTATGTTTCTCCTACCAGCTCACCCCCTCTGTCAAGTCTCTGAGTACCAGGGGCGAATAAACTCAGCATGTGCCACAGGCCAGTGCGTAATGAGCCATTTTTATCACCCACTTCTCAGAGCTATGTAACATCCATACACCATTCCACTCTGCTCTGCTCTGCTGGGGGTGATGCATGGGAAAGCTTCAGCTCAGAGTAGCTTATGCCTCCCTATAGGAGGCATATGCTCCACAGTAGGATCAGCTACAGCAGCCCCCTCACACGTGTCAAACCTGTAGCAAGGAACAGGCTTCACAAACTCCTCGGCACATCTGGCCACGCTCCGTCATCTAGCATGGTTCATCCCACCCCCTCTGTTACCCTTGCGGACACAGTCTGCCGGAGGTTCATAGAAGGGCTGAGCTGATGCTGCGATTCTTTCCTACATTAGCCTTTAAGAGGCAAAATAACCCTCTGTCCTGGTTTCGGCTGGGATAGAGTTAATTGTCTTCCTAGGAGCTGGTACAGCGCTGTGTTTTCAGTTCAGTATGAGAAGAATGTTGATAACACCCTGATGTTTTCGGCTGTTGCTCA
>JAVKLA010000001.1:37099521-37115985 GCA_034782735.1 Sagittarius serpentarius
GTGGTGAGCAATTGCACTGTGCATCACTTGTCTTGTGTATTCCAATCCTTTTATTATTATTGTCATTTTTTCTTGTTCTTAGTGTCATTGTTAGTTTCTTCCTTTCTGTTCTATTAGACTGTTCTTATCTCAACCCACGAGCTTTACTTTATTTTTTCAGATTCTCTCCCCCATCCCACTGGGTGGGGTGGAGTGAGTGAGTGGCTGCGTGGTGCTGAGTCGCTGGCTGGGGTTAAATCACGACACCCTCAACTAGGACATCCAACACCTAATAAAAATTGCCTTAAAGAGACTTCTGAAAATATTCCCTAGACCCCACATTTCAGTTACACATAGGCACAAAACCTTCTGGCGGCAGGGGCAATTCTTATGCAGGTGAGGCTATTGGTAAGCATTTCTCAATGTGGGAACACCTTTGGCAGAGGAATGAACTGCCTGGTTGCAAAATATTATGCAGGTATTCCTTAGATGGCCGTGACCAAACCTCTGTCAACCTGGAACAAGTGAGACAAGCAAATAGACCTTCGATTCTGCTGTCGAGTAGCAACTCAGCAGGGGAGTGCTCCTTTGCCTTTCCCGTGAGCATCCAGGCATCATTAGCATCCCTAGCGTGCGGAAATCCTCATCCAGGACATGACCTCATTGTTTCATCGGCTGCACAAATGCAGCTAAAAGATGGTCTCTGCCCCCAAAGAGCCCATAATCATGTGTAAAATGCTGGACAGGGAACATAGTTTGATTGAAAGAGAGTGTAAAGGAATAATAAGATAATACTGTAATATGTCCTTGGCCTGTCTCCCTTTCCTCAGTGTGTTACTCTCTCAACCCTGATGATGTGATGTCTCATTTACAATTCTGGAAATGCAGGCCATATATATACTTGTAACTAATAGATCAGGGACCGTACTCTGGAGTCTGCCTGGCACAAGTCAGCTCAGCTTGGCTCATAACTAAATTCCTTTCCCTTCCCTCCTCCATGCTGTGGTAGCCACCTCCACAGTCCTTACTGGGAATGGCCCTGGAACATGCTTTTCCCCAGGCCAAGCCTAGGAAACACAGGTATGAGCTGGCCAACTAAAAGGAAATGTTTATTATGCCCCGTGTATAAGGCTAAGAAGTTGAGGCTAAGACTTGCCTATGGCCATGGGGAAAGTCAATGTCAGAGACCAGGCTTTCCTTTCCAAGGGTCAGACCAGGAGGAAAAGAGAAGCATTTTTTCAGGTTAGGATTAGCCCTTATTGCATATCTGTTGGTTTTTTTAACTCATCATTCAGAATTAGTTGTCACCTAAGGCTCAACTTCATAAGAGTGTGCAGGCACATAAATCCTAATGTCCCGTGCTGCGTGCACTTGTGGGTCTTGCTGAGGTGTGAGGCGTATTGGCTGCATGTGCAGACAACCACTGCCACGCACAGTGAAGCCTTTTCAGCAAACATTAATGCTCTTTCTCAACCGCTGTGTGATTGGTGCTGCATACAGAGCCCTGGCGAAAATGCGTTGCAGCAAGTTACTGCAATGTTCAGCAGAAGGCTTCTGGCATAGGGTGCTTGAGGATGATCAAGTTAGCTCCAGCTGAGTCTCAGATGTTCAGCCACAGCTTCTGATCCTGCACTCGCTACCGAGCTGGAGAGCAGTTGTTATCAAATCTTCACCAGGGGTGCCTTCGGCCACTTCTGAGTTATGGCTTGAAGTTAATCCACTGGAGGTGTTTATCTCCAGTGCTATGGCTTGTGGTATAAAGAACTTGGATCTGGGAGTCCTGAATAGCTCAGGGTTCCCGTGACTCACTAGTCCTTTGAATTAGGAGGTAGCATCTGTGACACCTCTTTTAAGTAATTATAATTAGCAACTTTAAGCTACAAGATCACATTGCCTAGACGTGAGGCTTTACTGTGCGTGGCTGCAATGGCAGAAATGTCACGCTGTCTGCTTGCACTTCTGTCCTTCCTCTCTGCTGCTGTGGAGTATCTGCAGTGAGAAAGCGGGGAAGGGATTTATTTTTTTGGGTGATATAAAGTGAGTGGGGAACAGCAAGAAGAGAACTGCTGATTTGACCTTGAGTGCTGGGAGAAAGCATAACACACAGTCTGTATAAAGTTTCCTCTTGAAGAAAAATAATAAGAATAAAAAATCTTTTTGTTCCTCTACCAGAAAAGACTATAAAAATCTGCTCCTGCAAAGCTGAAGTGGATTTCACAGCCAAAGCAAGGTCATTCAGAAACTGTTGCCAGGTCAAGTTTTCACTTTGAACATTTTCACAGTTAAAGGAGGATCCAGAACATGTAAGAAAACACAGCCCCAGACTTTCCACTTTAAACTGCTTCTTGTTTGAACTATAAGGTGCAAAGAAGAGAGGAAGATTGGGGGGGGGGGGGCGCGGGGCTGGAGTGGCAGGGCTTGGGCGATTTGTTTGTCTAGAAAATCTTTGCATCTGCTCTTTTGAGTGAAGTTTCCATTGCTTTTTTCTTTTTTTACTCCATTTTCCAGCTGTGTAGCACAAAGCACAGGCAGGTCAACAGCCTTGCCGAAGATCACAGAGCGAGTCAGTGGCTCTGGAGAGATCAGAGCCCGGACCCCACTGTGTGCCAGCTTTTTGTGCTTCCCTCCGGTTTTAAAATTAATTTCGACTCCAGGTGCTAAAACAAGGTGAAACAGGACAAATTGCAGACTGTGATTTTGGCAGAGGCTTATGAAGGACACAGTGAAAATGCCACCACAATGCTGTGACACCAGATACCGTGGACTGAATGGTGCTCATTCATATTTATGCTTAGGGTTACAGGCATTTCTGTGTCCCCATGACTTTGCAATAGCTTTTCAACCCACTGGTCCATTGCAACCCAATCTGACAGCACTGCGGGATCCTCCAAGATGTAACATTTCTACAGTTTTCATGAAAGCTGGCAACCAGATAAAGGAGAGATCTGGAAATTAAGTACCCTCTATAGGAAAAGGTGACTCGTCCACAGTATTAGCCACCAGCAAATCCACCTGAGAAGGGGGCAGGGGGCACAAACCAGAGGCTGTGGCTGCACTTGCACAAGGAAGTTAAAGAGGACAGGGGCTCAAGCACCAGCATGTGACTGTCTGTGCTATGTAACTGCTAGCACACTCCTCGTCACAGCTGTCGTAGCATCTTCTAAGCCCTGGGATGTGTATCACACAGGCGGGAGACATGCCCATGCATAAGATGGGTGACATCCTCATCTTTGGGGGCAGGGGGGACACAGAATGAAGTCCCATAGATGTGATCTGTGCCATGCCGCAGGACTTGGATCTTCCAGGGTGACATTGGGTGCTCTTTCTTTTTCCTGATTGGGCAATTAACCTATTAAAAGTGATCTCTGCCTTTTCTCCCAAATTACTATTTCTTTGTGCTCATGTTTATCAAAGTTCTGGACATAAGTTTTAATTTCTGAAATGGCTAAAGATTATATTTAAAGAGCTGTTTTGAGGTATTTGCAAAAAAATAAAAATATCTATTTTGCCAGCAGTGAATCTCTATTTGTTATTGTAGGGTCACTCGAAAGTAATGGCTGGCAAGGGTGAAAGTAATTTGCAAGCCCTGAGCTACATTGATTAATTGTGGCCAAGCTGCACAGCGATAGTGGGGTCTTTTATTGGGAGGTCACCGAAGGGTACGGGTCTGAACAGAACAGAACATTACTGGGGGGCTGCTGGTTAACAGAAACTATAGAGCTGTTTATGAACTGGGGTCTCGGCTGGTCTGAACGGGATATTCATGAAGACTGTGCTACAAAATGGTTCGTTGTTGTGGTCATGCGCTCTAGGCTGCTAATATTCGTGGGTGCACTTGTGTGGGCATGTTCAGTTTATTTAGAAAATAAGGGCATTGAAGCACTTGTTTTCTGAGGGAGAAAAAAAAAAGCACAGGGTAAGAATTACTCCAACTGTACAAATACTGAAGAGAAAGAAAGGAGAATGTTTCATTCCCCTTTTTACAAATTTTTAAATGAGAAAGCAAAAGATGTGAAATGCTGGGCAGAGCTGCGCTTGCCATTGCCTGAGGTCCCCAGTGCAGCAGAAGGCTGCTAAACCAATAATCTTGCTTTCCTGACCTTGCAGCCTCCTAACAAATCCTTTCTACTTTAGCAGGATTTGTTTCAGAGAACCAAGCTGTGTAATCTGGTACTCTGGTAATGTCCTCATTTAACAGATTCGAGGCCAAATCCCGCTCATACCTTCACTGGCGCAGTCCCATCACTTTTGGTGCGACTGCTCTGGCTGAGAGCAGACCGTGACGTTTTTCCCATTAATCTCATTCCGCCTTCCTATAGTGATTCATTTTATGGTGCTCTGGAAACTGGGAAACCTGTATGTCTTCAGCCATTTGATGGACAGGAAATGGAGTCACTTAACTAATCTTTTCCCTCAACAGAGGGGGTTTTTTTGGTTTGGATTTTGTTTTTTTTTTTTTTGGGAGCTGGCCTCACAATGCTTATGGAAACTGGTTATGGTAGAGGGCAAAAAGATTAGGGATGGTAACTCAGCAGCCACGTACATCATGCTTGGTTAAAACTGTATCCAGGCAGCTCCAGGAACAGAAGTCCTGAGTCCAAACTTTGTCTAAGGCCACTCTCCAGCCACCTTGTCAGCTAAAAGAGCAGCCCTTCTGGCTCGTCCACCAGCTGGAACGGATGCAGGCACGACTGAGCCTAAGACATCCCGTGCAGGCTGCAGCTGTACCAGGGTGACTGCAGCCATCCGCCCCTGCCTGGTCCTGGAAGCTGAGCGGCCATCAGCCAAAGGGCTCCTGAGCCTGCTGGAAAAGCAGCGGAGTCCAAGGCGCGAAAGTCAGGCAGTTTTGGAGGAAGGACTGAAGGCATTAGCCCTGTGAGCACTGGAGCAGTCACCACTCCGTCAAGTGACTCTGGAAAGGACAGGATTTCTCAACATCCACCAAAACTCTCGGGTCTGGGGACATCTCAGATCCCCTGCACCTATCTTTAACCATGAAGAACAACTACCTTCAACCAGACAACCAACTTTTGAATGTGTCAAGAGAGGTGGGATGGAGTCTGCAAGCACAGCCAGTTAGGGTGTACAGGCTATTACATTGATTTGGAGGAGTGTGAGTAAAGTTGAGGATGAGGTGGTGGAAGGACGGAGATGAAGGTCTTACAGGACTCTCACTGTGACCCCTTCAACATCTTGCACCACTGCACTTGAAATATGTTCAGTTTTAGGAAGGTTTCACTGGACAGCGAAACATAGAGTACAAGGTCTGAAAACTTTGCCGGCTCTTTGAAACGATGAGCTTTTAAGAGGCAGGCAAGAATGTCTTCAAGGAAGAGATGGGAAATCAGGCAACTTGCTATTCATAGACTTGGGGACCTCAGAAAAGCATCAAGGATCTGGCAACAAGTCGTGACTTCAGGCAGAGCTAGAGTGAAGAACAGCTACAGGAGCCAGTCACCTGGGAAAGCTACTGCAGTATAGCAGGATCAGGCTGTCCTGAGGGATTTCTGCAGGAAGACTGAAGAGGCTGCTGAAAACTCCAGAAAAAGAGTGCAAATGGGCCATAAAAATGAAGGCAAGTGAGAGGCTTGATCTTTTCCCTTTGGCCTAAATTTGTGCACAGGCTTTTGTTCACAGATGAAGTTCTTGTCCTGAGGAAGAATCTGTCACTCTGGTATATGAATGTCAGCAGAGTTGGCATCACTGCCATGATGCCCGTTTACTGTGCTGCTTCCTAACGTGACATTTCAACTCCAAGAAAGGGCTCTCCAGCTTTCTTATGCTGCAGGAGAAGGAGATCCTCTTCCTAATTCCATTGTAAATTGCCTGCTCTTCGTGGCACTACGTGCTCTAAGTCGACCCTGTCAAATTGGTCCACATTTCTCTTGAGCCCTTAACCCTCTGTTGCCCATTTTGCACACACTGGTTCAACCCCAGGCTCCCATCTGAAATGTAAAAATTAACTGCCCGAGAGGAAGCCAAATGTCTTAAGGCACCATTTACACCAGACTTGCTCCAGCAGAGGGATGGTGACCAAAGGTCCATGGATCCCAGTGGAATGTGAGACCCACAGCTATGGAGAAGGTCTCCTGGAATTTCCTTGCACAGGGGGGCTTGGCTTCCTTGCCCTGTTCCTGTTACCCTCCTCTCGCCAAGCAGCACACAGTTGGCGGGCGCTTTCCCGAGACCATTGTGAGAAGTGCCTTCAAAGACACAACACCACGTGTGCCAGAGCATGCCTCCAGTCTGAGTGAGTTCCTGTCAGCCTGATGTGCAGGGGGTATACTGAATTAATTCCTGATGCTGTTACATGCATCACAACACGAAGATGTCACCCACTGGCATGATCGTGTTGAGTCACTATGTTTCCCCAGGCTGCAAAAGCAGAAGAATCATAACCGTTTCCCAGCACAAACCCATGAGGGTGCTGGCTCCTGCCGAGAGACCTGTGTGCTCCACTCAACCTCCCAACTACTTTTCCGAGGAGTTAGCACCAGTGCAAGGCACAAGTGGGTCTGCCTTTCCCTCTCCCTCTCTCTCAGCCTACCATGGCATGGCTGTGAAAGGAAAATAGGAAGAGTCCAGAGAAAGCCTACATGCCTGCCTCAGGTTGTGGAACTTGATTCATATGAGGCTGTGGAGATACCCCCCATCCAAAAAAAAAATAAAAAAGAAAAAAAGGAGAGGAAGAAAAAAAGAAATGATGGTTTGGACCAAGTTCAGGTCTTTGATGTGTGCTCTCAGTCTGGGAGCCCAAGAGACAAGTTGTATGTTTAATGCCCCACTATTTCTGTACTGGGCACAGACTCCATTTTCCCTCACCGTCTCCTGGATTGCATCTGATCTTATTTCAACTACCTTTTTTATGCATATGCTTTAATACCAATTTTTTATTATTTCTTTTGATATTGAGTGAAACAATGATAGGTTTTATGGGCCAGTCTCAACCCTACGGACCAGTGTGTCCCAGGGCTGTTACTCAGACAGTGGCAAAGACTCTTGCTGGGGCATCCGTGGGCGACGTTCTGCTCCGCTGGGAGAGCCGGCAGGGCAGAAACAGGAGTCAGGATGCTTCCTAGGGAAAACAAAGTGGAAGGGAAGGGATGTCTTGTTCACAGGGTGAAAACGCCTCCCCTCACCAACGAGGCGAGGGAGGTAGGCTAGCAGACTGGTAGCGGGGCCCTACAGTTCTTGCTCTATGTACTTTTGCTACTACTGCGCAAGCAGGACAACAAGGGGGACCGCTTCTGCAAGCCATTTGTCAGGAGTGCCAGGGAGATCTGTCCCTGGCTTACAAACACCACCCGCGGCTCTCTGCTGTGGTGACTAAGCCTGTCTATGTTAAGGGAGCCGGCAACTGGAGAGCAGAGGAGGAGGATGGAAAAGGGGAGGCAGGAAGGCTGTTGCTCCTGGATGGAGAGACAGACAGACAGATAACTATTGCCTTTAGGCTCCTGGGGGATAGGTAAATTGTAAGGGAAGCTGTAATATGCCATAAGACAAATATCTCTTGTTGAGGCTGTGATTTGTCACAGCCAGGAGAGTTATGAATTTTAGTTCAAGAGCCAGTATTATTTTAGCTTACCCTTGAGGATCAGGATTCACAGGCTGGAGATGAAGTAGATGTTGTATAAAAATGTTTCCCCACTGTAAGTGGGTGTTTCTGCTCTTCACTGAGTGGTCTGCATGATAAGCAGTTTTAGGGAGGGCACTTGGTATAAGGCATAAAACATAGCACATTACAGGTGAGAATATGTGGGATCCAAAGCTTTTGATGGGTCTGAAGTGCGACAGCTCTGAAAATGCAGATAGCTGGGTCAATGACAAAATGCGTTATTTTAATGCCTTTGAGGTTTTGCTTCTGATGAGTATTTGGGTCCCCACACCTCTGGCTTAGCATAGGAGAGGGGGTTCCAAGCAGGAAATGTCAAGCATAGGCAATGAGAGGAGATAATAACTTGGGCCACGGTGCAAGGGAGAGACACGTCAGGGATCTCAGCATTGCAGGAGACTGGGGAGGACAGTGGTCTCAGAAGGAGGCATCAGAAGAAGGGGCTGGTTGGAGGAAAGCCAAGTGCCTTGCGACGTCTCTGCTCTCTTCCCTAATTGTTACACCCCTTCGGATAAATCAGTAATGGTCTGACTCGCAGGGGCTGCTCCGAATCGCTGTGTTTATCCATTAGACCCATCCGCACAAAGGCGTGCTCCCAGGAGAGCTGAATGAGGCACAGCTCAGCCCACAGCCAGGAGACAGCATCCCTTAATTCTTCTTTGCCTTGAGTAACATCGTTAGACAGTGACCCCCAGTCCTGCATCCTGCACCCTGCCTCTGCCATGCTCCAGACTGTCAGAGGATTGGGTTAATGAAACATAGCACTGAAATTTGGCCTCAGAGGAGGCGGCAAATTGGCAAGCCAAGCTAGGACCTGTTCGCAGGAGCAAGATCTGCCATCAAAGGGGTGAAGCCATCTGCCCTCCCTGCACATGCACATTGTCCTCTCCATCCCACTGGGGACGGAGGTGTCCCAGCAGCAGCTGCGAATCACAAAGGACTTGTTCTAGAGGAAAAGCAAAGGCTGAAATGCGCATACAGGTTCCCCTGCAAGAGCTGATCCCCCTGCTTGTCAGCAGTGTAAGCGTCCGGAAAAGTGTAATCATTGTAAATGTAATTAATAGTGATCTGGGAAGATTATAACTTTCTCTTTCTCTCTTCTTCTTCCCCCTCCCCTCCAAACTTTCTGGTTGTGCTTTTTTTGGCAACCCCAAAATAGTAATTTGATGCAAACTCTGGCCACAAATCCAATGGAGCTTGATAGGCTTTAAACAAGGGGAGGGGAGACAGGCAGGCGTGATTGCTTTAATAACTGTTCTTGGAGAAAGGCCATTGATGTGTTTTCATTACTCGGAAGAAGAAGAAAGCCAGAAAGAAAACAAGTGGCAGGACAGCCATCAGAGAATAACTATGAATAATGATAGAGTGGGGGTAAGGGGAAGTCCAGGGAATTACTTCAGGGATATAATCATGAGCCCACATCCAGGCCAGTTACTGGTGGCTAAGAAGAGGACGTATCCAAGCAGTGTTTGAGGGCCCCTCTGGTTTGGGTCTATCTCCATCCAGTCTTGCATGAGCCTGCATCCCCTTCACAGAACCTGTTGTCCCCGGTGTCTCAGCAGGACCCCGAAATGCTACACGCATTCCTGAACTCTGCAGACCTTCAGGGACGAGGCTCCATGCACATGTCTGGGACAGGATGGAGACAGGATATTTTCCTTTCACAATGGGGAAGCTGAGGGTCTAAGCTGCAGCCTGGATTAGATTGGTGAGGAACTTAATCGTCCTTTGAATGATACAACTGCTCTACTCATTGTGGCTATTTAACGAAGGAGGCTGTACACAGGCATCCCACCAGCAGAAAGCTCTGCAAGAAATCGAGGTGTCATAGTCAAAGGGAGGAGAATGGAGAATTTTCCTTAGTGAAAAGGGCTATAAATGCGAACAGCCAGTTCTTCCCATCCCCAAATCCCAGAGTAGTTTGGATGGCCCTGGGAACTTCTGCGGCACCTCAGCAGAAAAGACAGCCTGGTTTCTGAGCACTCTGCAGAGTCAGGCTGTACAGGTTATGTCTCCTCATCTCTAGAAAGCCTCCAAACCATCCCTACCGACCCCCGTCAATGGTGCAGCCAGACACCCCACCATGGGGCTCTCCATGAAACTTACACCTCCCTGCCCTTTGGAGAGGGGTTTTGGTTTGTTCTTTGTGGTGATATCAATTGAGACAAGAACATTTCCAGACATGTGGCAGTGCAAAAGGAGACGAAAAGCCGAAATCCATCTTGGCTCATGCACAGGGCGGGAGGGAATCCAGAGCGGTTGAAAGATGTAAAAAGAAAACATAAGATCAGCAGGTCCCAAGAGTATATTTTCATGCCAGCTGCTCAGTCGCTGTGCAGAGGTTCAGGAATGAACGTGCACAGCAGGCTTGGAGGGAGGTGATGGTCACAGTCAGGAGTCATCTCCTCCAGGTAAAGCACAGCTTACTGCTGGTTCACAGGGCCAGGCAGCAAGTAAGTGATTACAGAGGCAAAGGGCATCCCGCATCACACCCTGTAAGGGACCTCTGGATTCTCAGTCAACTCCAAGCATATTTTCTACCCTAAATCATTATCCTAATGCTCACAACAGAACCTGCAAAACTTTACAAGGGCAGAAAGGACCATCCTTCTGAGGACAACCGCTTCTTCCAGGAGACGCCCCTCTCCTACCACAGCAAAAATCTATTACATTTCTGGGTCACCCATCACCATGGCATCCCACTGCACATCGAGGTTTCTAAAGCTCCTTAGTCTATGCCAGAGAGACACGGCAACCCCCTGTATTTTATTGCACTACAAGGTAAATAATTAGACAATACCTCCAGAAGACAGCAGGCTAGGGCATCTGTTCAAGTTTCCCAGAGACCATCTGAATTTATACTCTTCCTTTTATTTACACCATTTTTTTCTTCTGGTTATTGATGATGTTTCTCATTTGTTTTTATTAGATGCAGGTGTTTTCTGCACTTCAGCTGGGAGCACTTTCCCTTTTCAGCCAATTCCAGATCTACTTTGTGTCTCGGTCACCTTTTGACTGTGATACTGGAGAGGGAGAGAAAGAGAGAGAGAAAAAAAGAGAGAGATACTGGGGTTTGCTGCCTCAGCAGATGTGTGTTAAAGTGTTTTAGTGATTCAGTCTGCCTAAGGCCAAAGGAGAGGCAGTCTGAATCTAAAACAATTAATAACAAAAAAAGAATGTGGGCAGCATGGAGTGGGGGAAGGTAGAGGTGGAAAGCGAGCGAATCACAAGGATATTTCCAGCTTGCAGAGCACCTCGACAAGATCTCCAGCCACCTTCAAAGACAGCCCTTTAAGCCCACCCAGTCCCCTCTGAGATACAGAAGCCTCATCAGCCCTGTTCCGCAGATAGGGGAAACCGAAGCTGCTTTGGCAATTCATCCCCGGTCATCCAGCATCTCTGGAAGAGGGCCAGGCTCCTCCCCAGAGCCAGACTGCACTTTCCCGATGCCCCAGGGAAGCATGACCCCATATACGGGCCCATGCCCATGGCACGCCCGCCCGAGGTGGGGTAGGAGTTGCAGCACCCGCTTGTTGCTGGGCCTCGCGCATGTGCTGGGAGGGACACGGAGCCGTTCGCCCCGCACTCGGGGACCAGTCTCAGGTCCTTTGATAGCCACCAGCAATGCAATGACCGCTGCTCTCTGCTCCGGATGGGAAGGCACAAAGGGGAACCTCTGTTGTCTGCTCATGACGAAACATCTGTCTTTTCCCTGTTAGCAAAAGAAACTAATTTCGTCTGTGCTCAGGCAAGAGGAATTTGTCCCCTGAGCCATTTCTGCCTCTATCATTTAAACATCCAGTACAGCCTTTATGCTTCAGTCCTTGTGAAAGACCCTGAGGCCCTCCTGACGATCAGGATCTGATGTCCCTCACCAAACCCCTCCACTTTGCAAGCTGACTCGGGTGGGCCATAGGGAGGTGGAGGCACCCCGGTCACCAGTCACCACTGGAAATCTTGGCAGCCGAGCCTTGATAGTGTGAAACAGAGCCAACACAGCCCCACAGAACACCCAGGCGCTGATCTGGTGAGGAGAGACTCCATTTCTACAAGCGGTTTAAAATTGATACCCCCATGAGGCATGTTAGAAAGCAAAACATTGATGCTGTCTTCACTGGAAGCATCGGTTGCTTTGTTTTTTTAATGACACAGAAAGCTGCTTGCAAAGAGATAATTTCATTCAGCCTAGCCCTTGCTGGATGTGGAAGTCCTTGGAGGTGACTCTCCAACGTATCCAGTATGCCACCTAGCCCTCGCTAGCTCTACTGCACCCACCGCGGCAGGACGGGCTGCTCCCGCCTGCGGGAAGGGGGCTCCCAGCACGGAGCTGCGAACGCTTGCTGGGGTGACCATCGCAAGTAAGAAGGCGCTATCCAAGGGAAGGACAAATACCTTGGGAAGAAGTCGCATTCTGCTTCTGACATTCAACCCAGCCTCCGTAGAAAGCGAAATGCCGTGTTGGTATCTGCGCCGCCTGCTGCTGCTCATCTTTCCTTGCTGCACCTCTGCCTCAGACTTGCCCCATCAGTTACACTTCTGTCACTTGTCATTTTTCCCTCTGAGGACGAAATACTGGCTTTTTTTTAATAACGATGCTTCAGGCACCTGATTTCACAACCTGTTGGTGTTTTCTAATAGTTGCACGTGAAAAAAAAAACCAAAACACATTCTCCTGCATAAGCGTTATTTTGCTAATGAGTTCCAGATCTACACAAACTGGACAGTGGCTTTGGAGGGAGGAAAAAAAACCCAACAAACCTCACTCTTGTATCTGAGATTCAGTTCTTAATCTTTCTAGATTGCCTGAACTTGTTCAATGCTCTAAGTGCCTCCAAAATACACAGATTAGCCCAAACTGATTAAAGCATATGTTCCATCCTCTTTATCACACCCAGGAAAGTCAGTGCTTTTGCACATTACAGAGAGTATCATAATGAAGTGTGACGTATCTGAGATGTAAAGGCCAGTAACTGCTTTCCAAATAATTATTTCTCTTTTTGCAACAGAGCCATATGTAACACATTGAAGCCTATAGCAATGAAGTATATTAGAAGACGTTAATAGAAACCCTGGTTTCCTCTGAATGCTCTCTGTTCGCTCCCCTAAAATAAGAAAGCATGTCTTATAAAATGTGATTGTGATCTCCCTTGGAAGAGCACAAGCCAGGAGAAATGTGATCTTTGTTAGCTGCAGGCTGTCCTACAGCTCACGACCAGCCATACACCGCACACTGCCCCATTGCTGTCTTACTTTCCCAGGGTAGTGGGGGTTTTTTGGTGTCGGCAAAAGATGCCAAAAAGACAGCCCTGGTGAGGAGCATGGGCGGTACACACCAGGTGGTCATCTGCAACTCCATCCCAGCTGCTGGACTCAGTGGTTCAATACAGGAGGTAGCCCCAGGAGCGCCGTGGCTAGACCACTTTCACAGTGTGGGAGAAAACCTGCCATCAGGGCACATCTCATGGCTAAATTCTTGTCATCTTCTGGTTGAGGATATGACTCACTTTCCAGGCATGCTTCTGTGGATGAATGTCCTTGCGGCGCAGCATAAGAGTGAAGTGAGGGTGGCCACAAGACAACTTCACACCACCTGGACTTTGACCTGTTCTGAAAGCCCAGGAGAAAGTTCCTGGACAGCCCTAAATTAGAGCAGCTTCCCCAGGGATCCCTTGCACGATCTCTGCCCCGTGGCAATCCAGCCGTGCCCAAGCCTCCTATGCCAGGGCTTGCAGTTGGGCTCGATGGAGGCAGTTCTCTACACGCCTCACCATTTTGTGTCTCGCAGGTCGAAGTGGGAGTGAAACCTCTCCTCCACCCCTCTAGATACTCTCGCTGTCTCCTTACCAGGCATTAATATATGGGGCACACTGTTTCTTAAGGAGTGTAGGAGAGAATGAGGAAAGCAAATTCTCTCCTGACCTAAACCCTCTCACAAAGTGCTTCCAGATCTCCAGGTGAACAGTGCTCGCTCTCTGCCTGGTGCTATTTTCTGCAAAGCACCCATTCAGACCCGCATCAGATTCTCATAAAAATCAGCGGCAGGATGCAATTAATATGCTGTAAAAGTCGTAAGTGTCAACTGGAGAAACCGTTTTAAAACACTTCGAGATAAAATCCTAGGGGGTTGCTTTTTTTACCTTAAGGGTGCCTATTTTTTTGCTATTAACTGTGATCTAAGCAGAGATTTAGGTAGTATTAAATAAAACCTCTGGAAAACCTCTTGGTAGAAAGAAAAGCCAAAAAAAAAAAAAAGCTTAGAAATGTGGCTTTCTTTTTTGAAGGGTGGGGGGGGAGAACACGAGGGAGTTGATATTTACCCAGAGTCCATATGGGGTAGGAAGGCAGTAAAACAAGGAACACCTGAGAGGTGCAAAAAAAGCCTTAAGCGTGGAAATTTTGGAGAAGAAGGAGTTAATGCTTTTAAGCAGCCATTCGTCCTCTTACCATAGATAAGGGTGCATTCTAGCGGCAAAACCCGTGCAATGCAGCTGCATAGATGACTGATCTAAAGAGAAACCTGGGGAATATGAGGCTTTGGAGGAGAGTGTGCATATGGGGGGGGGTGGGGGGGGGTGACTTGAATCACGCGTAAACCTCACCCAGAACTGGCTGATCCCTTCTAATTTCCCACTCCCCTGGTAGATAACCCCGTCCTTGCGCTCCTGAGCGAACTCCCAGCCCTTTGCTCAGCCGTTCCTCCCGGCTGGGTTCAGCTCATCCTTCTGCTCCAGGTGTAACACCCCGGTGCACAGCTGCCTGGGCGGGCCACGGGGCTGCACACTGCAATTTTGGAGATTCCCTTGCCCACGCTTCCAGCTTCCCCGCTCCTAGCGATGAATGAGCACTAAGGGAAGCAAGTGCGAAGGACCACGGGCCCGGAGAGCTGCAACCCTTAGGAATGCAGCGGTGGAACAAAAGACAACAAACCCCAAGCTCTCCGGGACAGAGGATGAGCATTGCAAAGAGCTTTTTTTTTTTTTTTTTTCCTTCTCCCTCCCCACTTTGTGCAGGGCAAGAGGCAGAAGAATGAGCTAAAACGTGCAAATTGGACTTCACATGGCAAAATTCCGCTTGTATTCTGGCATGCCCTAAGCAACAGCGAACTTTTCCAAAGAGGAATCTGACACGGTTCTTACAAGCAGCCCTGCCCTCCCTCCTGCTCACTGTCCGGCTGCGTTAACCCTTGCTGTTTTGGGGTATCAGGGGCGCACCCTGGCACTGGGCAAAGCCTCACTGCACTTTTACCCCTCGCCCGGGGGCAGAGGGGCAAGAGAGGAGAGCTGGGCTCCCTCCATGCACAAAGGCTCCCTCCCGGACCAGGGCAAGCGAGAGTGGCTTCTTGGCGCCCATCCAGCCATCTCCCTCCTGCGCTCACCTTTGGAGCTGATGGGTAGGTAAGGTGTGTGCACCGGTTCCCCCCTCCCCACTCCGAGGGTCTCCAGCCCGCCAGCTACCCAGGCAGCGGATGGGGGTCCCAGCGTACAGGATCAAGCCCTGCTTACTCAATCCCCCCCCTTCCTCGCCAAACTCAGAGCCCTGACCTCTCCCTCCCAGACTCCCTGCAATCCAGGCTGCCGTGCAACCCCATTGCAACCACTCTTTTTTTTTTTTTTTTTTTTTTGCTTAAGCCATGAAGATCTGAACTTCCCCCTCCCCTCCCCGTCCTCGGCTTCCCCTTCCCCCTCCTCCTCCCCCTTGTCTCTCCTCATAATATTATCCTTGATCACTGCCCGGGGTTTGAAGCCCAGAAGTCAGAAGCTGTGCACCCCACCCCCACCAGCTCGAGTGTGCACTGATAGGGCCCGCGCTGCTGGCACCTAGTCAAGCTGAGGTGTCATTGGGATCTCAAATTGCAGCTAGGGGCTGGCAGGCAGCCAGAGGCAGTCTATTTAAAAGACAGCCTGTTCTGCAGTATTCAGTCTCTTTAGAAACTTCTCCAGGGGAAAAGTGTTGGGAGATCTACAAAGTGGATTTTTTTTTCCTCTCTTTTTTTTTCCCCCCGTTCCCCCTGTTTTTTACCGCTCCTCTGCAGACTTTGCAACAAAACACTCCAACTTTGCAGAAAACTTTTCTTTTTTTCTTTTTTCTTTTTTTTTTTTGCCTTTTTTGGCTTTTTTTTTTTCCGCTTTTTTGCCTTTGCAAATCTTGGAAGAGGAAAGCGGGAGGGTTGAACAGAGCCGATCGAAACACAACTTTGCTTCATACCAAGCTTCCCAGCAGCTCGCTGCGTCGGGAGAGACTTTTTCTCCTCCTGCAGAAGAAGAGAGAGGGAAGGGGAGCTTTGCATCCCCTCTTCCTTCTCCTGCGTCCCGACCCCCCCCCCCCGCCTCCCCGCCCCTTGCCTGCTTTGATGCATTAATAGCAGGACACCGGTTTTCAAGGAACTTTGCTCCCTTCCCAACCTGCCTCCTCCCAGCCCTTTGGGAAGAGTGTGTGTGTGCGTGTGTGTGTGTGTGTGAAATCGCCGTCCCACCTCCTCAAACCCCCCTGCTCCCCCACGCCTCCCCTTGCAACCTGTAGGCTGTGCAACCTCTGCAGGCTTTTCTCCCTTTCCCCCCTCCTTCCCTCCCCCTCTCTTTTTGCGCTCCCGCGGATCGCGGGGCGAATTCCCCCTTCCGAGGCGAGCAAAAGCTGAACGAAGGAGAAAAAGGAAACGACAACAACAAAAAAAAAAAGACAAAAAGCAAACCTAGACACCCCCCCTCTCCCAGCGCCAAAAGAAAAGCCAGGAGGGTCTCGCACCCCGAGAATAAACCCCAGAGCGGGGCGCCTGCAAGCAGGGGCTGCGCTTTCCGCCCCTTTTCCTTTTTGAATTTTTTTTTTTGAATTTTTTTTTTGAATTTTTTTTTTTTTTTTGCCCCCGAAGGGGCAAG
>JAVKLA010000001.1:37116858-37129686 GCA_034782735.1 Sagittarius serpentarius
CCACCCCCCCCCCCCCCACACACACCCCCCCCCGCGCCCCGCCGCCGCCGCCGCCGCCGCCGCCGCCTCTCCCGCCCTCCGCTCTCCCGGCTGCTTTTCCGCCTTGCCGGCTCCTGCTCCGTCTTTCCCACTGCTTTTTTTTCCACCCCCCACCACCGGCTCCCGCCGGCGTTTTCCCTCTTTCCGGCTGCGCTTCCGTATGCCCCTCCGCTCGCTTCTCCGCCTTCCCGCCTCCCTTTCCACCTTTCCTCTTGCTTTCCTACTCCCTCCCGCTGGCTGCTCTTCCCGGTCCCCTCGGCTGCCTTCCCATCCTTCCGGCTGCTTTCTCCATCTTCCCAGGTGCTCCTCCATGCCCCCGCTCGCTTTTCCGCCTTCCCGGCTACTTTTCCGTCTTTCCGCCCGCTTTTCCATCCCCACCCTCCTCCGTTGCTTCCATCCCCCCTCCCCCGCCGTGCGCTTTTCTGCCTTCCCGGCCGCTCTTCCATTCCCCTCCACCACCACCAGCTGCTTTTCCATCTTTGTGGCTGCTTTTACATCTTTCTGCCTGATTTCTCTCTCTCTCACACACATACACACACCCCAGCTGCTTTTCCATCCTTCCAGCTATTTCCCCATTCCTTCCCCTCCCCAGCCCCTCCACCAGCAGCTTTTCCAAGCCCCCGGTTGCATTTCTATCCTTTCCAGCTGCTTCTCCACCACCACCACCACCACCACCACTTCCCCTGGCTGCTCTGCCATCCCCCTATTGCCTTTCCACCTTTCCAGCTACTTTTCCACCTTTCCGGCTGCTCTTCCACCCCACCCCCAGTTGCTTTTCCATCTTTCTGGCTGCTCTTCCATCCCCCCCCGGCTGCTTTTCCATCTTTGTGGGTACTCCTCCATCCATCCGTCCCCCTAGCTGTTCTTCCATGCCCCCCGCTGCTTTCCCCATCCTTCTTTCCATCCATGCCCTGGTCAAACCTCCTGTTGCATCATCTCACAGTCTCCCCCACCCCCACTTCCATCATCACCTCTGGGTTGTCCCACCCTCAATGGAAAGCTTTTCTTCCCCCACCTCCCAGATGCACCCTCTTAGTCACAGCTGCATCCCAGTCCTTCCTCCGTTGCATCCTTTGCATCTTTCCTGCATCCCTGTCTTCACCCTTTCCCTGACCCCTTTCTCTCGCCATATCCTCCGCCTTGCTCTGGGGCCCGAGCTGGCCTCTGCAGCTTGCGATACAGGGGAGGGCAGGGCACCTCCTTGCAACCATCTGCCCCATCCCCGAAGTCCTCAGCCGCCCTGGATTTGTTGCTCAGCCTTCCGCTTTCTCCTTGCAATCGTTGCAGCCTGCTCCTCCTGCCTGCCCGCTGCTGGACATCTTTGTTGGGCAACGGGGTTTAGCCCAGGGAGGTGAAGAGAGCAGGTGCATTAGGGACAGTAAATCCGCGATTGCAAAAAGTAATGACGGCGTTGCTAATAATCAGAAAGAATAGGTTAAAAGCAAGCATGAAGGCTGGCATGGTAGCACCAGTGCAAAGCCAAGCTGCTGAAATGCTTGCACCTTGCACGTGACAAAAGCACGAAAGAAAGCACTCCTTCACTTTGGCACTCGTTTAACTCCCATTTCTGGATCCTGTAGCTTGTGCAAAGACGCTTTCCCTATACTCCTCCAAATACATCTGTATTTCTGCCACAGTGGGAAGGGGAGGCAGGGAGGGTGTCTGTCCGGGGGACCAGGGAACCACTCGGAAAAAAAAAAACAAAAAACAAAAAAACCCCACAGAAACAAGCCCCCCCCCTTTTTTTCTGGTCCATGAAAACGTCATTTTTGCTTGTTAGCAAGCTTCTGCTTATACCCGCGCAATGGGAATCCATTTTTCCTTTCTAGCACCTAATAAATCTTGATGCTTTTATTATTTTTCCCCTTTGCTGCTTGCAGGCAGTGGTTGTGTTGCTATGCTCCATCCTTCAGAGCAAAACCGAATTCTGTGTGTATAACTTCCCCCCCTCCCTCCAATGACAACAAATGTCCAAACTCCCTTAAAACCAGCCAGAAACAGCAGAGCTAAGCTTGGTTTTCTGAAGGGGAGCTGGAAGGGGTGAGGGCTGGGAGGGGACCCGGCCAGGGAGCTGAGGGTGAAGCCAGGAGCCGCGTTCCTGCCGTGGAGCCCAGGAAGCCGGGCAATAACCCGCTGGCAGCGGAGCTATGCGAAGTATCCTGGAGCGCGTCATCCCCGGTGTTTATTTACTCTGCGCGTATGTGTGCGCAGCCGGGGGCAGGCGGTGTGGTCGGGAAGGCAAAGCTATGCGGCTGAAACCCAGCAGCGGCTGGGGGAGCAGGGCCTATCCTCGCGCCCGTGGCGAGGGTGCTCCATGCAAGACCAAAGGCACCCAGAAAAGCTTTGGCACTTGGCTCCCAGCGTGAATCTCCTTTCGTTCCACCTGCCTCACTCTTCCCAAGAAAACTGGTCCTATAGCAGGTGCTTCGCATGGAAACTTTGGCCGGCCCCCTTGTAATATCGCTGCTTTTGGTTTTCTTGGGATGGGGAGCACCTGTTGAATGAACAAGGAGAGGGATAGGAAAGAGGTTGCAGGACTGTTGCAAAACCAACCCCTTGGTACTACCTGCACTTCCAGTTTGGACTCCCCGAGCGCCGCAGGGGGCTGTTTTCGACAGGTTTTGTTCGCAGCCGGGAGATGAGCCTGGATCGGAAAAGCTGCTGCAAGAAGCCGCGGGTGACCGGCAGGCTCCTCTTGAGATTTGCACTATTGCAAAAAAGAAATAAAAAATAAATCAGGAATTCCTGAGGACAGGGAGGGGAAAAAACTCTCTTGGCGTTCGACTGGTAGCATGTGAGAACAAAGTATATTTTCATAGGCATGTTTCTAAGCAACGGGGCAAGGAAAGAAATTAAGTTTGACTTGAACTTTCTGGCCTCTGCCAGTTTGGCCAGCAGTGCGGGGACTGTGTGCTGGGGAAGCTGGCCTGGCCCTCTGATCTGTCAATGACCAAAATTGGCCCTGAGCTGCGAACCACTGAGAAAGAATCAGCACTCCACAAAATAAACTATGTGACAGCGGCGAGGACTAGATCAAACTGCATTTCTATCTATTTCTGCTCTTGCACTGGCTGAGTTTAAAATCACAGATGCTTTCCTCTTTATAGTCGAGGTGGAGACGCAACAAGCGGTATTATAAGAGCCCAAGCCTGGGAGGGTGGGCTTGGCTTTCCTGTAGGCCAGAGATATCTTGCCTGGGGACAAGATGCTGCTGGGTACCGTGCCTCAGTTTCCTCATCTGTAAGCTGGGCACAGCGGTACTGAGAAACGCTGGAGCTACTGGGCAGAATGTGCTCCTGGTTTGCTGAGAGGTCGGAAATGAGAGCAAGTGTGGGATTAAAGGGCTCTGGTAAGGCTTGTTTTAAGTAGACAGATGTGTAGGTACTGACGGGACGGTCTCTGTTAGTCCTTCCTGGCACAACAGTCAGACACTGTCCTCTACCGAAAGCCAAACATTACGGCTGTAATTGACTGTTCCTGGTAAAAAACCATGAATGAGCTTCATTTATGGCACAGGCTGCAGGAATCTGGATTTTCTCTGTTTTGTTTAGGTTTCCTTTGAAATACGCCGCGTCTTTCCATTTTTCTCCCCCGTGCTCCCACCAGACTTCTTCCTGCTGAGACAGCAAGGTCAGGCCAAGCACCAGGGAGCGGAGGGCACAGATTGGAGCGGGCTGCCCTAAAAAGGCTCGTGGAAAAACAAAGGTTGTCAAAAATTTCCTTCTCCTCTCTCATTCCTGCTCTCTTTCTAGAAAGCGAGCAAGACTTGGCAGGTTTCCTCACGAAACCGTGAGCCAACGATAACCAGGAGGGGAAAGGCGGGGGCTGCAGAACTAGCCCTAAGAAAATCGTCTTTGCTGCGTCAGCTGGAAGTAGGCGGAGGAGAAGTGCTGCTGAGCCCAAGTTTCCTGCAGCTCGTGTTCGGTGCAGTCCTTTATCCCTCCCCGACATATTCCCCCCCCCCCCCGCCCCCATTTCTCCTTCCCGTCCTCTTCTGCTCCTCATTCTGGGATGCAGGGCTTCAGGGGCGAGCGATGGGGACACAGCGGGGCAGGTGGGCAGCCCCTCGCCAAGGTCCGGGGCGAGGGTGAGGGTTAGGGCAGGGGTCGTGGGAGTGGGGCACTTGGGACGTGCCAGCTTGCAAACGTGTGTCGCTCGGGGAGGGACCCGGCTGGTGCGAGCGGCAGGTCCTTTGTGCAAAGCAGCTCCCAAGCTGTCAAGGCAAAAGCTAGTAGCAACAGGCCTGCAAAGCCTCGGATCCGAAACAGGAAAATCTCCATTTTTTCTTTTGATCTGAAGTTTCTACAACAATAACAATATATAAAAAAAAAAAAAAAAGAAGAAGAGGGTGAAATCCATCAGGTGCCAGCAAGAGAGCTGGGTTTCTGCGGTGTGTGTGTATATGGGGGAGGGAGGGATGGGGTGGTTCAAACAGGAAAGGAGGGGCCTTGGCTGGAAAGAATTTTCGGCAGTCTGGTTTCTAAGGAAGGAGTGAGAATATTAAGTAGTTGATACAAATGAAATTCCTGCTGGGTGCCAACAGAGTTCACCGGAGAAAAGACGTGGCTCTGTGCGTGCGTGCGTGCGTGCATGAGCGATAGAGCTGGTCCCAAGCTCCCATGCAGCGCTGTCAGCCTGGACCCCCTCCAGGTGAACGAAGGGAGCCCCTCCAGAGCCTGCACTGCAGCGGAGAACAGGGGCTGGCCTTAAATGGGAGCCTCTGCAAGCCTGAGGGATGCTGGAGGGAAGGCTGTGTGCCTCCTTGTGTCGATAGCATCCTGTGCCCAGAATGACCATCGTGGCCTTGGCACGTCGGTGGCGTGAGCACGGTTGTGTGTGACTGGAAGCGCCTGCATGACTGCGGGGTGAGGTGTCCTGTCAGGCTCGGAAGAGAGGGGTAGGAGAGCTCGGGTACGTTTTGTGCCAGCTTTGGAACAGCTCCTGGCTTCTTTTGGTCGCGTAGTTTGGCACACTTGTGTCAGGGCAGCCGGGGAGGAAGGAGAGGAGGAGAAGCCGCGAGCAGGCGCTGCCTCGCACCGAGCGCGGTGCTCTGCTTCCTCCTAACGTCCGCTGGAAGTTTTACCCACGTTGGATCGACAGGCGTCGCGGATGTAGGAGCAGCTGCGGGAGCTCTTCTAGTGGTGGTGGTTCCCAGTGCTCTTCATCCAAACTGGAAGGCCTGGGAGCAGCCTGGGAAGGGGGTTAGGAACCTCAGCCCCTCCGGGGCTCGTCCTCCTCTGCTCAGTGGGGTGAGCTGCTAAGAACAGTTGCAGCTCGTTTCACCTGCGCTAAGTCACAAGGGAGATAAAAGGGCCCATGGCACAGCAAATCCTGCCTGGTTTTTACCAAGCACTTAGTAGTGCAAATTCAAAGTCAGACATAAATGAAAGCAGGATTTGGCTGGAACACACCTGCCCCTCGATGTGGGCTGCAGAGCAGCAGGATTAATGTGCACAGGGAAGATACGCATGTAAGCGTACACACACGTGTACCTGTATTCACACGCCCACGCATGCCTGCACAAACATTTAATGTGTGCAAACGCACACACAGAGCATTTTTGTCTCTGGGGGCAGAATGGTTTCCAGGCAGCACATGCAAACCTCTCTTAGGTGCAGTGGTTTCTGTTTATGACTGGCACATTGGTATTTTGCCATCAAGATCAGGTATTGGCGTACAGACCAGCCTACCCGATCCTCCCACTGAGGGCTGAGAAATGAGGTGCAGCAGGTGAGCATACCAAACACGGAGAGGCAAGGAAGGAGACAGAGGCAAGATGTTCCTCCCAGCCAGCTGTGTGGATCCAAACTCACCCCCCGCCGTGTATGGAAGTGGGTTGTATTTTCTGGATGCACTAAGCCTAAATTAGATAAATACCCTGAGAGATATCCCAGTGAAGGTGCGAACTGGCCGTGGCTTGCAGAGGGCAGCTGATCCTCCTGCCACATGCCAGGGCTGGAGGGCACGTGCCCGGGGCAGTGGTGCCTGGTGGCATCGGTAGGGGAGATGGTACCAGGGTCACTGAGTGCGCTGGGGCCCTGCAAACTTCTCTTTGCCCAGGCAGCAACGACTGGCCTTTGGGAAAGTGGGAAAGAAGAACTGAATTGGGAAAAGATGGCAAATTTGCTGAAATGTGGCAAGCTGAGGGCAGGAGAAACAACCTCCAGCACTGAGGAGGAGGAAGCAGCAGGACACAGTGCATGCAGAGGTCAAAGATGATCCAAAGAGTTTGGCCCGGGTAAACTCACTGGAAGCCAGCATAATATCTACCTAGTCATTTTTAAGGAGATTTTTTTACAGGTAAAAAGATAGATATCTGTTTATCCTCAGGACAGGTGTAGCAAAAAGCACGAGGAGGCTCTGCTGGTGAGGAGGAGAGGGAACCCTGGCCCACGTGCTGCGGTCCTTAAGACCTGGACCCCCCAGGCCCATTTAGCGAGAGCCTCCGTGCCGGGTCTCCCTGGGGCGATGTGCAGGGCTGCGTGTGGGTCACAGAGTGGCATGGCAGCTGTGCCCGCGCTCCGGGACCCCGGGGAGCTGCCCATTTGAGATCACTGGGCACGGGTCATGCTTGATGCCTCTGCCCATCCGGGAGGGGTCGCGTCGCATCTGGTGAGGAGGGAGTGAAATCCCCCATCCTCTCACCACTGAACCCCCACGAGACACTGTCTATTCCTTCAGCTGTGTAGCCAAGGCTACTCTCAGCAAGATGTTGGTTTTGAGGTGGCTCTTTGATGTCAGTGATCTGAAGGGACCCCTTAGTGTTTATGTCAATCCATGGCTCGCAGTGAATCCCAGCGGAAGCCAGTGTAATGTGTTTGCAGAAATTTGGGACTCTCGGTGGTTTGATGTGGGCAAATTTGCTCCTAAGGAAGCAATTTCGCAGAATGTCTTTGGTGGATCTCCTGTCTGTTTATGATGTTTACAGGACAAGTGCGCTGACTGCCCATCAATCCGTGTCTTTTAACCATCAGCTCCTGGCTGGGAGACCACACCTGCCTTAAGCTATGCCTGCAGGAAGGTCCAAGCCTCCCTGGCTGCAGAGAGGCTCTGGTCAACAGGCTAAACCTTGAGGAGGCATCTTAAATTTATGCCGGTGGAGTCAGTGGTCACTTGTGTGTGTGTCTGCATAAAGCCTTGCTATCACTATTGCCCTCATTCTCCAGACCCCTCTGATATTCTCATCATTTTTCGCTGTGCCTCCACCCTTTTGGTACTGCCTTTTTCACACAGAATGTGGAAATGGGGTGTCAATAGCCCCCACAGCAAACTGGCACATCGTTCCCTCTTAACCTGGCAGGGCTTGATCCTGCAAGACGCTGAGCAACTTTTCGCTAGGCCCAGAGCATCACAGGCTTTCAGGCACCTAATCCCCTTTGTGGGAGCCAGCTACTTCAGTCCTCGAAGGACTGTGAGGCCAAAGCTGAAGACCCTGTTGGCTTCGGTAGGATTGGAAAGCTCTTAGCAGCTGCCTGCCTTGAGGGCTGTTATTGCAGTTTGGTTTGTTTGCTTGTTGGATGGACACAGCTGGCTCACTGATGGAGATAATTGTTATGTTGATGGAGGTCACTGGTCTGGTTGCTATTTAAGGGCAAGAAGGTAATCCTGACAGGTACTTAAGGAAATGATCCTCTAGCTAAACAAGAGAGGGAATGTATCTTAAAGGTAACTTTGGGGGCAAAGTTGGCCAATAGTCATAATTCTTTTTGTAGAAAACCAGTAGAAATATTTTCTTTTTCCAAATTCAGATGGGATTCATCCTTCAAAGACAATTAAATCAACAGACTCCTTTATTAGTCACACTTAAGAAATCAGATGTTATATGTTGGACTAATGATGAAAATCTAGTAATTAAATAAGCCAGTGAACAACTATGGAACCTGGCTTTCACTTTTTAATTTAGAGGAGCTGCTGGAAAAGAAGTTTTATTAGGGAGGGACTGCATGTCTTATACCTGTCCAGCAGTCAATTATGGTGCTGCCACAGCCACATCTATGTCTTAATACATCTTAATAATGTTTAAACACAAAGTGACATACAGTCACTTTTCTTTCACTTGTGACTCCTGCTTTCCTGAAGAAATAGCAGAAATGGGTGAAATTTTACCGCATCATTTCATAACCATTTCAGTGTTCAGTTACTTGGTTTTGTAATAGCAGAGGCGGCTTGAGGTTGCAGAAAAAACAACGAAGTGCACCAGGGATTTTATCAATCCAGAAAGGCTCTGGAACTATGGCAAAGGATCATCAGTTGTCTTTCTTGGAGGTTCAGACTCCAAAATGGAGGTCTGCACCCTTTGCTCCATCAAGCGACCTGTGATATTTTTTTAACATTGAAAAGCATCTTTGCATCATGTTGGACCAAAGGGAATTGGTTAGTGTATGTACAGTGCAGGGAGGGCAATGGCTAGGAGAGGCAAGAGTCATCCGTTAGGATCAAGCTTGGGCAACTTTCTGCTTATCAATATTCTCAGAGTGAGAACATCAAACTTCTGGTATTTTTTTGTGGTACTACTTAGGTGGACTGAGAGATTAAATAATGGCCAGGCCTACCCCAGGTGAAGGCTTTCTGAGAGAAGGACCCATTAAGAAAGTAGAAGGGAGTCCCGAGGGCAGAGGTGGAAATCTCATCACTCGGAGCTCATAAAAGTCAGGTTGGACGGTACATGTGACGATGTGTCATCTGGTGCTGACACACAGATGAGCAATGGATGATCTCACAGATCTTTTCCATCTGGTTTAAGGCAGAGCTGTGAAAGTCAGGCTGAAGGCCTAGAAATTAATCAAGGCTAGGCTGGAGGTTGCGATCACAGCTGCACGCCTGAAATACTTGTGGTGTTGGAGCAGTTCTCATCCACCACCTGACACAGGTGCATCTCCAGACTCTACCTGATGTGCCTTTACCTCTCTCTGGGGCGGGCAAAGGATTTGGCTTTCTTGGCTTTTCCAGTTACTGGCTGCTCTTGAGGCTGACAGACACCCTCAATAACATAAGTGAGGATGGATCTTGTGATGGAGACCACCAGCCTCCAGTAGGAGCAGCGTCTCCCAGATTCAATTCCAGTAGGCCAGCTGTTAAAAGCTTCTGCTCGGTATGAAATTAAATCAGAATAAAAACCGTGACTAAAAGGCAAAAGCCACCTTCATCCATAAGCAGACCAGAGAGCTTAGCATGAACTGTAGTGGCTACATCTCTGGTAGGACATCCTCTTCTCGGGATCATCTCCTTTAATATAGAGGTTTCCTCTTAATTGCACATTGTTCTCAGGGTAAAATGCTAAAACGTCCACAGTGACATCCCAGCTTTTGACGGCTGCCAGCAACACTCTTCCTGGCTGTGGTTCTCTTTCTAAGGCCTTCTTAGCACCTGGCTCTACTATGATTTGTCACGTTTAGGTTTCAGTGATCAAAATAGTATCGGCATCCTGGCAGCATCCTGCTTTCAAGTCCAGGTTTCTTGACATCTTGTGTATGTTGACACCTGCCTTCAGCTGAGTTTTGGAGACAGGTCCCACATGCAGTCCAAGGGGGCAAAGCTACCTACTCTTCCTCCCTAGTGACGTTTCCTCCACCACTGCTGTTGAGCTACCTCCATCCAAAAAAAGTCCTCCTTGCTCCCTTCTGTCTCATACAGTAATGATAGTTGATGGATGCTATTAGGCTTCTCTTCCAACCCATCACACCTCCTTCATTCCTAAAGGCATGGCGAGATTTTTTTTTTCAGGTGATCCCTTCCCATCTGGTGGCCAGATGAGCAGTTCGTGCCCTCTTGCTTTCATACAGAAGACCTGAAAATATGTTTGTTTTCTAGGAAGGGTTTTCCTGTCTTTTTGCCACAGATAAACCCTACAGAGAAACTGCTGGTAAACAATTAAATTCTGCTTGTCAGGAGCTACTTTAGATTTTCCTCACCTTTACTGCCAGGTAGGCAGAGACTATCATGCAATCTTCTTCCCTGAGTTTTCCTTCTTTCCTCTTTTCTGTTCTTAGTTCCTTGGCAGCCTGGTGGGTTTTTTGCCACCTTTACTACAAGTGATGGAATCTGCCACTAGAGTGGCTTTGTTGGAAAAGATGCAAGACTAAGAAAGAGTGAATGATTTCATCCTTTCCAGGAAGGAAAAATAAGTCTTGGTCTCTATGATATTGAAAGATGATTTATTTAGGTTTCTCTGTGTCATTCTTCAATTCAGCTCTCGGCTGCTTCTGCAGTTTCAGCATATGGAATGGGGAACATCTGTAGTCTCCAGATGATATGAACAAAATATGTTTTATCTTCCTATCATCAGTGCATCAGCAACAGGAGCTTGTTCAGGAAATGTCAGGCTTATGCAAGCAGCTCTCTAGAAAGAGAGTGCCTGCAATTTTTCAAGATGGCGCATGTCGGCATCATTTAATTTTAAAGGATGGATGTTTGCTCATCATCTTAGTGGAGGCAGAAACTCCGGAAAGTTTCCCAGCTCTTTTACTGGTGAGACATTTTGGATTCCCTCTTGCACCGAAATGGTTGTTGCAGGGAACCCTAAGTCTCTGGCCACACTGCCTGTCCACCACAGGCCCAGACATTTACCTGAACTTGGTGTGTCCTGTATATGCATTGCTAGCTCCCAAGCCTCTGTTGAGAACTGATCGTAGCCAGATTTAGGAGCTCTCCAGAGAGAAAGAAACAGGTCAATGACAACAGTGAGCCCCCGTCCTTGCTTGTACATCCCAGGTCAGAATCAGCCCAGCCCTCCAGCTGATGCCCAAGCTTGGCTCTTCCAGCACAGCACAGATGCTTGGAGCCTGCTGAACTAACAGCTAGGAACGTGTAGGGAAGGAGCTTACATCACGGAGATCCCCATCACTAAACCTGCTTTTCTTCTTGCTCTAGAGAGTTGCTCCCAGGGAGTTTTATTTTGTGGCTGCAGCAAGGAAGGGCAGCTCAGGAAAGTATCATTTGGCAGACAGCAACACAAATCCTTCCTTACTGTTCAAGTTCCCATAGCCGTACCTCTCCCACCTCCGCGGCACTTGCTGGCACTGCGGAGAAGTGGTGCTGACCCGGAGATCCGTTCCTACAGACAGGCCCTGCGCTTCCAGAGCAAACCAAAACACGAGCTGGTTCCCTTGAGAGCTCCTTTCCCACATGCTGAGCTACGTTTCTCCCCCATCAGCTCTGTATGAGAACACCGAGGTCATCACAATGATGATCTCCCTTTCCCATGAATCCTATGTGAACCTGGGGGCAGCCCAAGCACCTGGTATTCATGCTCTGCAGGTGAGCCCTGGCTGATGCAGCAGAATCTGCATCCGCAGGTTTCTGCTGAGGAGACACAAATCTCCTGAGAAAGAGCTGGTCTTCCAGGCTACTTCAGCAAAGCCCAAATAACTTTAAAAAAAAAAAAAAAAAAAAAAGCCACAGTATAGCACATCCCTCTGCCATCCATCCCTGCTCTCCGAGGCTCTTTAGGTTTTCCCGAGCTGTTCCCAAGCATCCTACTGGGCCTTGGCTTAATAAAATGGAGATAAGTCTTAACCTAGGGTTGAATCCTTCCAGCCCTCTGGCTGCTTTTCCATCTCTTCTCTGAGCTTGGTCCCACTGATCCATATCCTTCTCTTTAAAGGTGTCTCTGTGGGACAAGAGAGTGAGGTGCCAGCAACTTTCACCATGCTGTCACAGGGATTTAAGGTACTGGGATACCCCAGAGCTCTCTTCCAAAAGCTTGTGTGGCTTTTGGGCTGTGGACTATTTGGACTCCGATCATACGTCTTTGGTAGGGGACTGGGCATGGTGGGGCAGAGTGAGTGTTTTTGTGGGTGCTCCACAATGTTTTGGCTGCGAAAGACTTCCTTCCACACTGTGCAAATCACAAAGGTGATTTGCTGCCTTCAGCAGCCGTTGGGGTACCTAATTCCCAGTGAAGGAAATAGGGTCTGGGTTTTCTTACCACTGCTCCTGTGCCTGTAAGGCAGTTTGGCACTGCCGGCCATGAGAGCTGCACCACAGGCTGCACAGTGACCAGTACTGAAGAGGTGGTGGGATTTATCTTTCTTAACTTCAGACCTTTGGAGGCCTAAGGGAGACCATTGGAGTCACAGGAGGAGACTGGAGCCTCCAGAGATAATGTCGTTCCACCCTGAAATCGGCGCCCAAGCCAAATGATGGGGCTGGTTACAATCTGGAGGGTGCAGCATCTCTGCAATGACTGGAGTTGAGCCATCCAGTGAAGCCCCAACACCTCTGTGTTAGCGGACGAGCGTTACTTAACACAGATCTGTTGTAAATGCCTGTTGCGCATTACTGGGACTTGGGGGAGGTGGGCTGCTGTTTTTCCGTCCTTCTTGGTGTGTGGTGTCCCCTCCCAGTCTCTCATCGCCTGCGAGCATCACCAGCGTGCTCTCTTGCCAGTCCCCACCAGACCGGCCGCACTGGCCTGCCGTCGAGTCCCCACCAAAGCACAAAAGTTCGTCGAAAGTCCAAGGCACATTGCAGCTGGCTCTCCCGCAGCCAACGCCCTGGGCTAGCGGAGGGACTGGCTGGAGCCTGCATCCCCGGCCCTGGCTGCTCCTCCTCCGGTGGGTGCCAGACGGCCTCGGGCTGGGCGGCCGCCTGACATCACCGCCTGACTTCACCGGGGCGGTGGTCCGGAGCAGTGACTCCGGCCCCGGGCATCGCGTCTGAGCCGGCTCTGCTGCCCACCCCCGCGGGGGTGTGATGAGGGGCTGGGGGTGGTTCACCACCACACGGCGGGGGGGGGGGGGGGGGTTGCACCTGCGACCGGACCATAAACGAGCGGTTGTTGGTTAGGGC
>JAVKLA010000001.1:37137072-37172329 GCA_034782735.1 Sagittarius serpentarius
AAACCCTGAAGAAACTGAGGACTCGGAATCTACAGCAGCCTGTTGACAACAAGGACTCAGCAAGGAAAGGACAGAGCCAGAGACAAACCAGCTGCGGCCACTCTGCCATCCCGCGCCTCCCCACGCCTCTCCCCAATGCCACCCATGCCCCCCTGCCATGAGCAGAGGCCACCCCAGTGTAGGAAGCTCTCCGAGTTGGTGATTTTCCAGTACAAGTTTCGGGCAGGTTAATTTTTTTTTTTTTTTTTTTTTTTTTTTTTGGGGGTTAGCTAGTTGTTTTCTAAAGGGTCTCAAGAGAAAACCTTGCAGCCACCAGCATTCCCTCTCCTCGCTGCGGTTCTCCGGAGTCTCCTCCCTACATCGCTGGGACTCACTCGAGTCGATTTGAATTGACTTCAGTCTCAAACGACCACCCCGGATCCAGGCAGATTTAGACACGTCGGGAGGAGGAGTGGGATTGCTGGCTTCGTGTCTGGCGATGAGCCAGGGAGGGAAACACAGCTCTTGCAACAGCATGAATACTCCCCCAAAAATATTTGTGGACTTCAAAAAGAAATCATCCAAAAAAGAAAGATACCCTTCTCCATCTGGTTCCTCTCAAATGGGAGGTCAGAAATCTTACTGGACAAGCAGAACTCTTCACCATTGTCCATCCAGGTGTGGAAGTGTTTGTCGCCTGCGCGCGTGTGCATGTGTGCGAGTGTGTGTGCGCACGGACGTGGCTTTCCCTCCTTGCAAAACTTCACCTCGAAACCTGCAATCTGGAGGGCTTAACTGTAAGCAGGGAGAGAGATGCTGCCTCCCCAAAAAACAGTAATAATAATAACCTGCCGGACTAAGCATGGGAGCAGAGTTACGGAGGAGCATCAGTGCCTGCGGGATCAGGGCTCTGCTGACACCGAGGGCTGCATCCCAGCCAACCCCCCCATCGCTGCCCAGACTGAAGCATCCCTCTGTGGGAACAGGTGGATTCATCAGCCTTTGCTGCCACAAGGAAGACCAACTATGGATGTTTTGGGTTTTTTTTTGTTCCACAGCCAAAAAAGTGGTTTGCTCCAGGGGGGGGAAAAACCCTAAACCTACACTTTGTTTTCTCTTGGATTTTGTTAAGGCTGGTTTATAAGCTTTCCCGTGGGTAAGAAAACGCCACTCTCCATCCTTTCACAGTGAGGATACTGCTCACACTGCCACGGCTGATTCCTGCCACCCTACAGTAAGATCCTGCAATGGGCCCTCGCCTTTAACCTGGGACCCAGCTCCTTCTTGAGTGACAGCGGCCACCGCACTGCGGAGACCCACTGCCTCAGGCGTGCTGGGACAGCCCTTGGCTGCCTTCCTGACTTTTTTGTTGTTTTTAATTTTTACATTTGATTTTGGGACTGTTGCTTCTCGTTTCCCCATGACAAGGGTCTCCAGGATGTTGGCGCTGGGAGGACATCCTGCAGCGAAGGAAATGAAGGAAAGGAAAGCGAGCCGTGGGGTCTGGGTACTGTGGTCCCAGTGGGCAAACATGCACAAACCGGGGACCATATCCCACTGCCACGGCTGGAGATGGCAGCTGGAGCTGGTCAGAGGACTTGGCCGATGTCAGGGGGAAGGTTTCTGCGCCCCTGAAGCCCCTTTGAGCATCCCGGAGCGGGGCAGAGAGGGAAGGGGGTCTGTAGCACCACCGAGTCCCCGCCAGCGGGGATGGGACATGGGGGATTCAACGCCAAGGGGGTCTGGTGGAGGTTTCTCGCCATTACCGGTTGGGCACCCTCATAGCCTCCCACGGCATGGCACCACTCCCCCGAGCACCCTGCGGGCCCCCCCACCAGGACACTTGCCCTGACTGAGGGCAGGACTGGACGCCCCACGGTTATTTCCCTCGGAGTAACGGCAGGGACCAAGTTTTGCCGATGGACTTCCACAGAGACCTGGTGGGGCATGTTTGGTGCTGGGGGCGAGGTGTCTTCCCTTGCTGAAAAGAAAGGAGAGTGCCACCAAATGCAGATCTGCCCCACCCCCAAAAAAAAACCAACCTGCCAGAGCAGTGTGACCCCTGTGTTGCTGGAGGAGAGCGCAGCGGGTGCTGGGGCTGGGGGAGGGACCCCTCCAGGCTCTGCAGGGCTGATGGAGCAGGGTCGGTTTGACCAGGGTGGTGGGTTAATGTGCAGCAAAGGTGGGGTGAAGAATGGGGTAAAAAAAGGCAGGTGGAGGAGGAGCCTGTGCCACCCCCAAGGGCCACAGGTCACCACTGTCTCCCGTCTCCTCCGCTCGCCAATCCCTGTGCAAAACCTCCTGACTGTTATAGGCCAGTACCACCTTCCCCAGGACCCTTCCCTCCTTCTCTCTCCCTGTTTCTTGCTTTTTTGTTTGTTTGTTTGTTTGTTTTGTTGTTTGATTTCCCAAAACTTGAAAGCCTTTGGCTGCAGAGAAAGGAGACGTGCCGTTGGGGCAGGATGGGAGTGGGCAGAGGGACGGCAGCTCCCCATAGACCTTGACTTTCGGGGCTGAGGCTTTTGCAGTGTGAGGGTCAGCTCACAGGGCTCGGCGGTGGTCCCATGATGTGGCCACCATGGTGACACTGGGAGGGGGACACAGGGTGCCTCCCAGACCTCTCCCTACAAAGTGAGTCTCAGCCATGGCCTTGGGAGCCTAGAGCACCAAAATCAATCCCGCACAGCGCCCCCCCTCCCCTCTGCACATCCAGCACTGGGAAGGCCACTGCCTATCCTGTCTCCATCAACCTGGAGGGAGGAGGATGCAAGGAGGGGGCTGCACCACCCTCGTCGTCTTCCCCCACCAGCCACCTTAGCTCATGGGATGGGGCACCAAGCACACACACCCACCCCCCCACCCCCCCCGGCCACCCACTCCCTTGAGAATCCCGGCAGGACGAGCCTGTTTGCAGGCTGTACTAATATTTAGGACCGGGGTTGGGGCCTGGGTCAGGCGGGGGGCAAGAGCAGATTCAGGAGGGGTCGCCATCGCCCCCCCCCCAAGGGCAGCAGTGATGAGGTGTTCCCGCTCTCAGCATCCAGCGGCACCCCTTTGCATTTGGGCTGAGAAAACCAAAAGGGCAAATTTGGGAGCTGGGGAGGGCTGGGTGAGCAGCAGGGCGGGTCGAGGCGCATGGGGAAGTGCTGGCAATTTGTGCATCGGGGGAGGTGTGAGGCTTGGGGGGGTCTCTGGCCATGGTGTTTGCAGCAACCCCGCGCCGGTACCCGGGATGCTGGCTGGGAAGGAGAGGACAAGGACGGCGCAGAGGTCAGGACAGCCCTTCCACCACAACTCCCCGGGGAGCAGCGCTTGGTGGCTGGGCTACCCCTTGTCTGTACTGCAGTGGACTTCGAAAACCACTAGTACAAGAGCATTTTGCACTATTTCTCTGCTCTCTCTCCCCCCCCCCGCTTCTCCCCCTTCCCCATGAAAACTCTTTTTTGTTGTTGGGGTTCTTTTTTTTTGTTGTTGATTTTTTTTTCCCCCCGAACGGAGCATTGTATATTTAACGACCGACAGTTCACCTCGCTTCCAGACCGCTGTCCTGGCACTGGCTAGGAGCCCTGCCTACTGTGCCCCCCCCCCCCTTCCCCAGCCCCGCCAGCCCCCCGCCACTGCCACCGGGACAGACGTCACTGCACACGTTACCCACCATTGTAACACAGTTGTTAAAACACACCAGATTCCGAGTTTCCTGCCTGGTTTTTATCTTTAAGCAATACTCACTACACATTTTACGGTAGCTTTTTATAGCTTTACATACATACGGTAGCTCTGTTGTTTCGTTTTGTTTTGTTTTTGTTGTGGTTTTTTTTTTTTTCCAGTAAACAAGAAATACTCATAATCTTACTGGTGGGGAAAAAAAAAGCAGTTTGTGAAAAACTGACAATGGAAGAAGAGCTTAATGCTCTGTTTAGCATTTTGTACTTAAAAAAAAAATCTCACATTTTATTAAAAAGTGAAGATTGCTGTATACTATTTATTCAACTTATAATTTATGTTACTCTTTGATCTTTGTCTTTTCTCATGACAAAGCATTTATTTAATAAAGTTATGCATTCAGTTAGCTTGTGCCTGACCCTCGTGGAGCATCTGTGTGCCGGGGACTGCCAGTGAGCTGCTCTGGCCCCGAGCATCCCCCAGACGGCCGCACTGTGTCCCCGGGGGGCTCAGCCAGATCCGTAGCGGTGCTGGGGGAGGTACAGGGCACAGGGTAATGTGGTGGCAGGGGTTTAGGAGAGATTTTTGATACCACAGCAATATGCTAAGGCAGTGGTAAAATTGCAAGCTTGAGTTTAGAGCATCCTTAAAGCAGAGCTGCCTTATGTTTTTCAGCAAATTCTTTTGCGTCGAAGTGGCAGTGGGGCACAGCAACTGCTTTCAGCCGGGTTATGGGGGAGAGGGCCTGGCTGCTGGTGATGTTGAGCCCCCAGCTGCTATCCCAAACTGAGCCCCACAGTTTGGGATCAGATATGATGTTTGAGCCTCAGACCTCTGGGCAGCAGGGAGCTTTTTCCCCAGTGTGCAGGAGCATCCCTGTGCCATCCCTGGGCAGCCCAGCCAGACCGTGGTCCTCAGACACCTCACGGTAGCCCTCGGTGACCCTTCCCACTGCCCCATATCCTCCCCGATGCCAGATCTGGCCTCCCCCTCCACCCACACAGCCATCATCCTTCATCCTCTCACACCACATCCCCTCATCTCCCTCCTCCTGTGCCCCCCATCCCCTCCATTCACGCCCGCTGCCAGCATCACCCCACCTGCCCAGAGCAGGGTGGGATGCAAAAATGCCTTCTTTGTCCCCCACTGAGGACTGTGGGTTGCCAAGGGTGTGCTAAAACATATCCCCCATTCTGTCTGCACCACTCCAGGCTGGCTCAGCCACCTGCTCCCCAATGGCTTTCTCACCCCATAGCACGGATGGGGCCAAACATGCCACCCTGAGTAAGGTAGGGGGGTCTGCACCCCACTGCCCCCCCCATGCCACCCCACAAGGCTGGGCCCTCTCCCTCCGGGCACCCCACAGTGCAGGAGCCGCACAGCATCGCAGCCAGCACCAGGCGGCGCGCCGAGCCTGCCTGCGCTGCCTGCACTGCCTGCGCTGCCTGTGCATTTGGGCAGGGAGGCGTTGATGCTGCTTTCAGCCATACAGTCACTGAAAATGGGCTTTCCACCCAAAAGGTTAGTGCTCTTTTTTTTTTTTACTCTGAGCTAGTAGGTCATGCTCTACCCACAAGCTATAGCTATATGCATGTATGTAGACAGCTATAGCTGTACATAGATACAGCCATACAGTATACACACTAGCGTATAAATTTTCTGCTATACTAAAACTATAGTTTGCCAGCGTAGATAGTTTTGTGTGTGTACACCAGAGCTGCTGGGGTTTCGGCTAGTACCCCGTGTGCTGCTGGCCAGGTCCTGATGCCCAACCGCACACCTGATTACCCAGGGTACAGGAGGCACAAAGATGGCCCAGAAGGAACCCCAGAGCCAGGATCCAAGCAGTGACACCCATCACACACGTGCACACACGCATACATCCTTCAAGGCTGTGTTGCAACCCTGGGGAAACCTAACCAGCTCTTTGCTCCCCTTGCTTTACTGCTGTGTCTCTGCCCCTCTGCAAGGAGCCTAGCCAGCTGCAAGCCCCTTTGCTGGGCTGGAGCTCCTGTCCCCTTCAGGCTCTTGACTGAGGAGCATGGCCTCCAGGCATGGCTGGGTTTTGGGCTCGGGCACCTCTGCCACCCTCAGCCCTCCCAGGCAGCACCTGGCTTAGAGCATACTCATGCCCCACAGTGCTACTGGCATACACCCCATGGCATCTCCTGAGCTGCCTTCAGCTCCCCCCAGGGGCACAAAACAGGATGGTATTAAATATTAATTTTGCTCTTCTCATGTTCTCCAGCTTACATCCCACCCCCCATCTTGCCTATCTTCACCCCCTTCCCTGCATCCCCATGCACTCGCTCCCCATACGTTTTCATGGTGCTCCCCACCACTGCCCAGCCCCTTGACAAGTGTCGATGCCACTCAACATCCTGGCATGGGATAGGAAAAAACAAATCGGGAAGAAACCCGGAGGTTTTGCCTGCCTTTGGGGAGGCCAGAGGGAAACTGCAGTTACCTCAGTGCTGGCAGTCAGGGGCCACATGGGGCCCCTCCCTCAAGGCTGCAATTGAATGCAGCGTGGGTTGGGGGGTTATTATTGTTGTTCTTTGCCTCCCTGTGGTGCCTCAAGCACTGAGCTGTGCCATCATGCTCCCTTGGGCACCACCTCTCACCTTGGAGAAGGTGCAGGACCTTCAAGGGACCTGTCTCCCCAGCCCCATGAATGGAGCAGCTCAGCCAAGCCCCGATCCCACGTGCAGCCCAGGCCCCCCTGCGCCTTCCCAGCAGCCCATTCGGGACAAAGGCTTTGCATGGAAACACTAAGGCTGGCTTTTTGGCTGGTTCAAATTTTTCTCTCCTGGAGCAAGCAAAGGAGAGCCCTCAGAAGAAGGTCCTCCATGGAAATCCATGGAGGGTTTCTCCCTGCAGTGCCCTGCTCAGCCAAGGAACTCTTTGCATGGGGTGCAGCGGAGACCAAAACCATAGCAAGATGCTTAAAAGGACCCTAGATGACAGGGAGAACATGTTCATGGAGAACAGGTCTACCTGCCAGCTAATAAAGAGCACAGTTGAATGCAACTGCTAACTCAAGAAGTCCCTGAAACGCCAAGGTCAGGAAGCTGGAAAGAGCAGAGCACCTGCCAAGGTCCCCGAGGTCCTTGCCCTGGGTAAGGGACCTTCCCTTGCAAAGCTGCTCCCTGGCTCAAGGAGCAGGAAACCACTGCTCTCATGCAGCACCTCAGCAACTCAGGGAGCTTCATGAACACCCCCCCCCGGACAGGGCATTCATGCTGCCGTCCTCTCTGCCCAGCAAAGGACACAACCACCCTTTTCCACCAAATCTAGCTGCTGTCAGGCAGGGAGATGGTCTCTGCACACGTGCTGGCCAGACGCTGACTCGAGAGGACTTGAGAGCATGGTTGCATTTTGCAGACTCACAAGGTACCACATGTGCAGCAGGAACACAGCAGGCCAGTAGACAAGTGACATCAGTTCCTCCCTGCTCGTAGAAGAACCAGGACCAGTAGTGATGAAAGGCCCAACTCCCCTTGCCACTTGTTGGGCTCGGTGTTTACAACATCCCGAGGACAAAAGCTGAGCAGGCCCAAATTTGCGTGTGATGCATCAGGAAACGCATCCTATGAACAGAGGGGACTGGGGAGGGGGAAGATGACAGTTTTCTGGCATCCCATTTAATTTATTCCAACTTTATGCAGCTCAGCTTTTCCAAAAGAGAAAAAGAAAAACACAAAAGAAAACTTCCTGATTCCTAAACAAACCAAAAAGTACAAACTGCAGATGAGAGCCAGCATGTGCAAGGTTTACATGAAAAAGCAGAACACCCTTGGATGTTAACAGAAAACAGGTAGCATAATTTTTACAGTTACTTGGCTTTGCATGCAGATGTGTTTTCTTTCTCTCTCGTGCACTCTCACTCCCTCTCATACGCATCCGCGTGTACACACCCCCACCCCGACTTTCTAAAGGAGAGACCCCTGTCTCCTCCACTGCCACATCCAAACCCCTGCAAAGTCACAAGGGGCTTTATTTGCAGAGACCACCTATGCCCTTCCCACTTGAGATCTGAAATGTGGGGCCAAGGCGGGGAAAAAGCAAAAAACTCCAGCGCTCCCCTTCCCCCAGAGCCTGTTGAGCTTTTTGCTTTTTTCTTCTCCAGATCAAGGGCCCCAGATGAGGGGGTATCAGCAGTGGGGACCCCGATATGGTGTTTCTCCAGCACTATTTGGTGTTTCTGGGGTATGCTGGCAGTCACCAGAGGCTGGTCCCATCCCTGCAGGCCACAGTCACATAGCTTTGCTGCCTGGACCTCACCATGCAGACGCAGGGTACTCCCAGCCAGCACCCACACTCATCAGTGAACCCCCTTCCTCTGCCCTATTCAACCTAAGCCCAGAGAGGGCCTGGGATGTGGAGGCTGTTTGCTACTCAGAAGCATTTGCCAGAAATTAAGAGATGCTTTACTTCCCCTGCACCTTGATTTCATTTAAGGAAAACCTAAGACTTTTACTGTAAGGAGAGGACTTTTGCAATTGCTCTGCAAATGGTATCCATATTAAAAAGAATTAAAAAAAAGAGGGGAAAATAATAAAATCTCCTCGCTTAGGCAACGGGGAAGTTATTTATTCTCAGCATCGGTGTGTTCTGTACAGAAAGAAATCAACAGGTGAAATAACAGCAGACACATCTCTCCTCAGAGCGCCTGGAATCGCTTGGATTTAATCTATACAAACGTGTGTGGGCAGAGGGGTGCATGTGTGTCAGGGCCTTTACAAAGCAAGATATATACTGTAATTCACTTACAAAAAAAAAAAAAAAAAGAGGAAAAGAAAAGGTGTGTGCTGAATAGCAGATGCTCACTCCAGTCCCAAGCAAAAATGGAGGGACAAGGGCAGCTGCTTGGGAGTGCAGGTTTTAGATGGGGTTTTTTCCTATCTAGAAACAAAAAAAGAATGAATGAGAGAGAGAGAAAGAGACACTCCCTGGCTTGTTATCCTAAATCTACACAGGCATCCTTCCACCCAGCCCCAGCAAGTTCATTTTAGCTCCCTCAGCATAAGCTGATCCTAAGAAATACTGGGCAATAGCCCTTCAAACCCCCTGGCAAACCAAGCGTTTATCTTCGCCATCACCCAAAGGCCCCATCATCCCAGACCAGCGGCTGGAGCCAGGTCCCCGTGAGGCCAGCTGTGCCCCAGCACCAGGAAGGGAAGCACCCAGGGGTGGGTTTTTTTGGGGGGTGGGGCTATCTCATCCATAACCCTTTCCCTCACTAATGCCTCCTTGGGGGGTGCATCCCAACCACGCCAGCATGTTCCAGCTGGGAAGCCGGGGGCTTTCCTCCTTCCCTCCCTCCCACACCGCATCCCATGCCAGGACCGATGGCTGGGCTGGGGCGCAGGGGACCGGCAGGACGCAAGAGGCAAGCGACAGTATTTACAGTCTTTGGTCTTGGGGAAGGGAGGGAAAGAGGGGGAAAGGGTGGGTTTTTTCCTTTGTTGGTTTTTTTTTTTTTTTTGGCCCACTCCCGCCCGTGGCGAGGGGTTTTGTCCCCAGGAGGTGTGTCGGGGAGCACACGGCGCTCTGTACTGGAGGGTGTGGGAAGATGCCACGAAGCAGCAGGGAGGGCAAGGCTGCGGGGCGAGGAGCAAAAAAGACCAGTTCTCTGGCTTACGTTGGGTGAAAGACTATAGGAAAGCAGTCCCTTCTCCTTGCAACCCCCCCCACTGCCCTTCTCCTCCTGTTATCCCTCCCCTCCCCAGGAGCTAGGCAGCAGGGGAGGAGGGCAGCACGCAGGACCCAACCCCAGTCTCTTCCAGAGCCTAAAGAGACACGCTGAAACCCATGTAAAATCCAGCACTGGGGCCACGGCAAGCCGCCTCCAGCAAGCAGGATCACGTCCGTCTACTGGCTCCGCAGGGCATGTGCTCCCCGGTCCTCCTGCTCATGGGCTGTGTAGAAGAGGTGGCACTCAGGATCCCCACGGATGGTGGGTGCGCCCTGGATCACCTTCCCGTGGATGGGGTCCACGCACCAGCACTCGCCGCGCTGCCCATTCACCGACATCTTGCACTGCATGGAGAGGGACAGGGCAGGCATCAGCTGAGGAAATAGGGGGACGAAACCCTCCTCCCAGTCCCACCAGCCCAAAGCCCGAACACAGGCAGAGCTGGGGTTTCTCCAGCAATTTGGCACTAACTTAGATTTAGGCAAGATTCAGGGATGCTGCACTCAGACACCCCAGGGTCCGTGCTGCACCAGCATCACTGCTCCCACAGTCCAGGCTGAGGGCTGGACCTCTTCCCCCAGGGGCTGTGTCAGGAACAAGAAGCTGATTTTAATGAACCATGAGGACAACTGTCCCCGAGATGCGCTGCGCTCTGTCAACTGTGGACGAAAGCATCCATAGAGTCAAAAATGCCTGGGGGAAGAGGGACGAGACAGACTGACAGAGGAGCTGTGTAAGCTTCTCACCTGCCAATTGGGCTAAACAAACTGAAACATGAGAGCAAGGCCCCCACAGCCAGACACAAACATGTTTCCAAACAGGGTTTCACTCTGTCCCAGAACAGAGGTAGGGACCATGGTGCATCTGGACCTGGTCTCTGTCCTCCCCAGCTTGGTCTGGTTAGAGAGAAATTTCTTGCTGTAATGGTTATCATCCACCTCTTGCCCTGGAAGAGACGCAGGCACTTTGAACCTGATGCTCATCCCTCCATTCCCAGCAGATACATCTCTGAACAGGGTGGAGTGGGAGATGCAGAGGTTACTCCAGCAGGCCAGCCTCTGCATGCACTCTGTAAAGCAGAAATCAAGCCATTTTCTGCAGCTGGACTGAGGTCAAAATGCAGCCTTGTTCATGGGAATAAAAAACACAAAAAGAGAGGAAGAAAAAGCCTCCCAGCAGGAGAGTGTATCCAGGCACCCTCCACCCAAGCACTGGCCCACAGGAGGTGGGAGCAACTGGGAATGCTTTTGTTGGCATCTGCTCTCCAGCAAATGAAAAGCGGATGCTCAGCTCTGGAAACCCAGATGGAGGGAAATGGGTATCACTTCACATTTGCCTTGTTTGCCCTTAACCAGGGCAGGGAGTGGGGGAAAAAGAGAAAGCAGTTTTTGTCCCCCCTCTTTTTCTGCAGCAGCAACCAGTGTGTAACCCATCTGCACCCTTCAGTGCAGGCTGACTTGTTTCCAAGGCACAAGGACCAGTAGAGGCTTTTCTTTTGTAACACACAATGCATCATTGCATTGCCTAGGCTTGTTCCCCAGACACAGCTCATCTCCTTACGGGGAATTTGCCAGCTCTGCTCCATCTACTCTTTCTAAGTGTGCTAACACTGGAGGATCCAGCCAGCCCATGGGGCTCTTCAGGGGCAGGTGGAGGGTGAGGGTCCAGGGGGGACACGGAAGAGAGAAGGGATGGAGGGAGATTATCTCAGAGCATCATACTTTTTTTAATGCTTTTTTTTTTTTTTAAATGCTCCTGATCAAAGGGTAGAAGTAGCCCTGAGAAAAAGGCTTAGCCATGAAAACAGGTTTTCTGGGTTCCCCTCGAATGGCTCAGTTACACATAGCTATAAGGAGTGGTCATATCGAGGTACTATTCACACATTAGCTGCCAGTCAACCCTGGACAAGCCGGTGTTTTGCTGCCTAAGAGGTTTTTCCTGGCATTTTTTTCCCCACATGCCTCATCTGCTGACACCTGCTGGTTTTGCATGAATGAAGCCAAGAAGTCAGAATTCAGACACCCATTAAGTCGTTTGAGTCCTTTTAGGTCCCATAAATACTTTCAGAAGCATGCTGCACCCCAACCCCCACCTCACCTGGAAGGAATCCCTCCTGAAGCTGTGGGACTAGCCTCAAATTTGTACAGGAAAACCAGTAAAGTGTGCTAGAAACCTTCCTGACCCCAGAAGCAGTGCTTTCTGCTTCACCTGCAAGACTGGCCAGCATTCAGCCCCTCCCTACTTTTCCCCCGTAGCAGGGCCCAGCCAGGACAAGACCTGGCTCAAAGCACATGAAGACAGACCTGAACAGATAAGCAGCTCTTGCAGGGGAGAAGGGGCTCTGAACTGAACAGATTCTCCATCTCTGAGCCGCCTGCAGCCACATGTGGACATGGGTCTCACATCTCCACTTGCTAGCCCATGGCTGCAGATGCACCTGGCTGTTACTAAACCTGTCCATGCCACATACTTGCTGTTTACCCCACACCTCACACCACGTGCGTGACATCAGCCCGGCCCCAAGCTCTGCATGTCCTCCGAGGCTGCACATACTGGGGATGCATGCTGAGCCGAGGGCTGCTGCTGCAAGCGCAGCCTGCCCCCGGGCTCTGGCTCTCCCCACTTACCTGTTTGAGATTGTACAAGCCATGCTTGTCGCAGTTGGGGATGTGGAGGGAGTAGAGGTGCTCCAGGGGACCTCGCTCATCCGGCAGCCGCATAGTGGAGATGCGTTCCAGGACCTGATCCAGCTCCTGCTGACAAGGGGTCTGAAAAGAGCCCAGAAAGAAAAGAAAACCAAAAAAATCAGGGCAATAGGACCATCCGACGTCAACACTTCGAACAACAGAAACAGCAGTAGGGATGAACACCTGTGTGCACCTCCTCATGACACAGGTTTGCCACTGGGTCCCACTACAGCCTTCACCTGCTGGCAGCCAAAATCACACTGCTGCACATCCACACATGCTGATGTGTGGAGATCCACGTAGGGAGACATGCACATCTCTCCCATGTGCCTCACATGGCCAAGAGCCAGCATGACACCAGGTCACCGGCCCTGGAGACACACACAGAGGAGGAGAAGCCTCACAGATGCTCCCATGGATCCCACTGGTGGTGGGAAGTGATATGAAACAGGACTGATCCAGACAGACCAGGAGGGTTTCCATGACCATAGCCCAGTTCCCACGCCTGTGATGCAGTTTTGGCCCAGAATTGCCACTCAAAGCATGTGAGACCCCACGGGAGTGGAGGGGAAGCCCTGGGAATGTGAGCACCCAGCAAAGCCAGCCTCTGGAGACAACCCTCTTGCTGCACGGCAGCCCCAAGCCAGGGCTCCCAGCCAAGGCAGTCTGGCTGAATTACGCCTGATGTGAGCCAGAGTGAATCCACACCTCTCTGCTTTTGCAGTTGCTGTTTTTTTTCCCAAAGGAGCAGCAGCAGCGTGGGAGCTCTTTAAGTTGACCGTGCCTGCACCTTATTTTGAACCTCTACTTTGCCTGTTCCTTGGAGGGGATGAGGGCTCTCTTTTAAAGCCCCCTTCTGTCCCTGCACTCCCCAGACATAAATACCCTGCATGTTTATAGAGATATGTATTATGGACCTTTTGGGGTGGCTTTCCATCCCCATCCCATCCAGTTGCCTTGACTCAGCTGCCCACTAGAGGGAAACCACGGCCAAGGACTGGAGGGGAAGGAGGGAAGGAGGCAAGGAGAGGCCGGGAGGACTCACTTCGCGCTCCCTGCTATGCAACAGCCCCACAGCCCATCCCCGGGGGCTCTGGGCCTCCCCTTCAACCTGGACTGGGGCTGCCCTGCAGCAGGCTCGCAGCCAGCCGGCCCCCCCACCCCAATCCCCTCCAGCCATCCTTGGCACTTGCTGAGGGAAAAAGGGTGTGAGAAAGCTGGTCCGTGGGCAAAGGGCACGCTCACTCCCCTGCGGAGGTAGGTGTCAAGCCAGCAGGACCCCTCTTCCCCAGCTCTGCTGTCAGGAGGTGAAGCTGCAATGAAAATAACACCTCCTCACCAGCACATCAAAGTTCATCAGATGGTGTGTTCGGCCCCAGCTTCAGGCCAAAACAAACATTTGCTTTTCCTTTTTTTCTCTCCCTCTCTCCCCACTTTTCTTTCCTTTTTTTTTTTTTTTTTTTCTTTCTTTTTAAGACAGTTTGTTGCAGATGTCACTAAGGCTTTGCATTCAGCATTTCCTGGCAAGCCTCCGTTAGCTCCCCATGCCCCCCTGCCGTCTCACCCTGCCCGTCGACAGCCGTGACTTCTTCGAGTCCTCGTGGTTGTGATGGGGCTTGCCGACTTTGCCCATCTGCCGCTGCTGCTCGTTCACCTTCTCCCTCATAACCGCCAGCTCCTTCATGCCCGTCTTCATGGGCTTCCTCCCGCCGGCTCCACTCAGGATCCCTGTGGTGCCATCCACGTGGTTCTCGGCAAGGATGCTCTCAGACCGGTCATCACCATTATCTGCAGGAGACAGGGCAGACAAAGAAAAGGGTCAGGCTCAGCCAGGTGCTCTCTCACATGTTCATCCCATCCTGGATTGTTTTCAAGCATGGCTGGTTACCAAGCCATAAAATCCTTGCATGCAAAAATTTTAAATTGCATTAGCCCTTTCATCTGGAAGGTGAGAATAGATCCTTTCATTCTGGAGTTATTACCACACTAAAAGACAGTTTAGAGAGCAGGGGAAATCGCTGCTGGAGAAGTTCTTTCTGGTTTTTCTTTGACCTTCTAAATTACTTCCTGAAGAATGTAATTTTCCCATCAGAAGTCCAGTTGGGTTAGGGATGCCAAGTGTACTTCGGCTCCAAAACTTAAAACCACAGTAATTAGTAACAATACCTTGAGTCCATCTATCATCCCCCAGAGTATCTCCAGGAATACTTACTCAATATTAATGTGCTAAAATAAATTCTCAGGCCTGCTTTCAAAAATACCTTGCCTCTGTTTTATGGCCACCCTAATTTCCCTCACAGATCCTGCCATTTCAGTGATCGTCCTTGCCGTATCGTCTTTCGCATCGTTTGTCATACAGTGCATTACCCATTTAGCTTCTACCTACTTCTGCATTTGGCCACTTCTGCTGACCGTGGAACAGCCCTACATGTCCTGGGCCCAACTCTGCCACTGCTGCAGACCACAAGACCCCCAGCTAATTCAGCCATTTCAAAATCAGTTAGCAGGAATCTGAGGATAAATGCTGGACTTTTTCCAGCTCCTCCACTCTCTGCTTTGTGCATTTTCCCAGTTCACCGGGTGCCATTTCTGAGAGCAATCCTTGCCAAAGTAGGACACAATGGTCGCGATGCTGCAGACACCAGTCCCTTTGGACTTTGCAGCGGCAATAAGGACAGACCTCAATTCCTCCTGCTTGCTCCAGAAGCCCAGAAGGTGACAGCTGACCCCTCCTTTGCGCTTGGTCTGATCTGGCTGAGGAAGCACATCTAATGCTGTAGCTGGATCTAGCATTGAAGCTGGCCCTGCTTTAAGCAGGGGCTTGGACCGAGACCTCCAGAGGTCCTTTCCAGCCCAAATTATGATTCAACCCATGCACAGACATCACCTCTCACCACAATAACCCAGGCTGAATACATCTCTCTATAGATATCTGTTCATAGGAGCTCTTTGGCAGCTCCACGGGTCCCACACCAATGACAGACTAGGCCACTCTGGTCCTACAGTGGTGACAAACATGTCTTTTAGCACAGGCCAAGGAGGAAGTGTAGCGCCCAGTCTCCCAACATCAGCATTCTCTCTGGCACCTCTGATCTCAGCTTTCCAGCACTCCAGAACTCAGGCACTTACATAGAAGTAAAGAAATCACACCCAACTGTGCACAACGGAGGGCAAGCAATGCTTTAGCTCATGTAACAATGCTTAAGTTATGGATCTCTCCTGCTTCTTGGAAGACCAAGCACGCAGAGCATTTGCAGACTTGAACATTTCTTTTTCAGAAGCTGCATGTTCTGTCAGGGCATAGCTCTACTGTCATGAGAGTGTAAAAATCATAATAGTAAGTGGTTTATTTCTGCCACAGCTTTCCAAGCTCTTTTTGGGTGTTACAACCCCAGGCTCACACAAGAGAAACTGCAAGAAGAGTTTTGTCTGAACTTACTCAGCAAATGTGCGGCTGCCTGCAGACTGGTAGCAAGAGAACGCCCCAAGTGGGCTGGATCAAAGAGCCACCCCAGCCCAGCATGACGTCCACAAGACACCATCATCAGCTGCTTGGGGACACACATCAGAAGGACCATTCCCGATCCGTGCTGCAGACCAGCAGTAAAAGCACTTTCATGGCTGGAGACTGCATCTGACCTACAGGATTTAAAAGCCACCAACAGACCCATCCCTCAATGGATTTGTCCAATATCCTTTTGAACTTCCTCACCATTTTGGCCTCAGATCTCCCAATACCAGGATTGTCCCACTTCCCAGAAATACTAAACACATTTGGTCTGCAGGTTTTAAGCTGCTTAGGTAGCAACTGAAAAGCAAACACGGGGCAAAACCAATCTGGCAAAATCCATAATTTTCCTCAATACTGGTTCCAGATGAAAACTGGGACCAGGTTTGATAGCCAGACGGGCGAGCTCAAAGTCTGGGCTGCTCCCTGGCAATTGCCATCTGGCCGTCATCCTAGGAGCTGGACAAGGAATATTTTGAGCAGGAATCTTCTGTTTATACACTAGTCTCCTCGTTAATTAGAAACACATAGTGAGACGGGAGAAGGCCATGAGGCCGCCCTTCAGACAGGATCAAATGAAAAAGCACCATGCAAGAGACGGGCAAGGCTGGCCAGGCTCTGATCCTCAACGAGCTGCTTAGGAGGGTTTTAGCCTTCCAACATCTTTTGTGCTCCTCTCCTTGGTGTCCCACCACACTGTCAACAACAGCAGAAGAACAAGTGCAACAGCAGGGCAGCACCTCAGACACGAAGTCCCCTGCTTAATTCAGAAAACCGATGGTACAAACTGACAGAAAAGCAGCAAACTGGAAGCGGTGCCTTCCCCCATCGATTCTCGCTCCCTCCTGCCTCCAACTAAAATATATAGACATCTGCCCAAATAAGCACTGTGCTAGTAAATGAAGGCGAGCTGGTAAGCCTCTTGTCGGCTGATTCATTCACAAAACCTGCTTCTGATAATATTTTCGCTCATTTTTCTCACTTTCCAATGTTAACAAATATCAGCCCAAAGAAAACCACTGATGGGAGCAGAGTGTGCAAGCCCATGTGCACGAACACACCCAGGGACAGGAGAGGTTGGTCTTGGCTCCCTGGGCACCATCCCAGGAGCAAGCCTGGAGCAGAGGCCAGGAGGGTCTAGCTGCTATCAACTGCAAGCTCTCCTCTCCAAGGCCAAGCCAGCCACGGTAAGGTATACCTTCGCCCTGCTGCCAAGGCGGACTGATCCACACCTGAGGCCGGTGCCAGAGCCCCATCACAGCTTTTCCCTCTCCCAAATCCAGTGCTGCTCTTAGGAGGAGCTCTCCTGACCGGGGTGGCTCAATCACTAGGGAAGGGAGATGGGGCAGAAGAGGTTGGCCCCATGCGCAAAGCACCAGCGCCTCCTTCACGGACAAGCTGCATGCGTGGGAGGAGGGAGGCTAAACATCAGGTGTGATAGACCACATTTCAAAGAGCAAATGGACCGGGCAGCAACAGCAAGCGTGGAGACGTCAAGACTCGAGGTCAGGGGAACACAGAACATGCCATGAGCCAAACAACACCTTTTACAGCCAGGTAATGCTTTTTAACACTGCCAAAAAGAAGCGCTTGCTTATGACTATCCATGAACCAGTTAAGCCACCCACCAACTCTACCAGCATGGGATGGGCAGGTATGCAATTGCCTCATATATACAACCCTAATTTGTTTGTAATCCTGGCAAATGCCCTTCTTCTGACCAATTTCAATTCACACTAAATATATCTGTGAAGAGAGAGGTGCCAAACTCCAAAACAATTATGTTTTATAGTTCTTCCATTTTCCTATGGCATGTGGAAAACATCTCCTGTGCTATTTTGGATCAAAAGGTAGAGAGCTTTGTGCAGGGCGGGACAAGCATGGCAGGAATCAAACCAGATAGCTGAAGTTCTCCTGAACACTGATGTGGAACCCATGAAACACCTCTCTCTGTGCCAAGAAAATGATTTCTTTATGGCCTTTCTCAAGGAAAATTCCCATTGGCTTCAATGGGGCGAGGACTTGGCCGAGATGAAAGCGTGTTCAAATGGCCATCAGCTAACGTCTGTAGGGAGCTGCACAGTCTCGCCAGCATTTTCAAAAGCGGCTACCAGTTCCCAGCACTGAAATTTTCGGGAATCTGGTCCGAGATCTCTAGGCACCTCTGCTGAGACAGCTGAGAAACAGAGGGGCTTAAAAACAACCTGCCACTTCCAGAGCTACAAGAAGAAAAAAGCACCACACAAAAAGAGCCAGCTGCCTGAAGTTAAAAATACATCTTTATCCCTTTGAAGAGCCCCAAAGCATATCTGGGCTGTGGGACGGGATCAAGCCAGTAGCACTCACTTAGCACGAGAAGGCCAGCCTGTATCACAGGGAGCACGCACCATGCCAAGGACCACAGCCGCCCTCTCCAGCACTGCTTTCTCTCTGCACTTGCTTTTCCTTCAAGGACAGCTTGCCCAGAGGGTTTCACATGCATTTGCTTATCTGCCTGGGGTGTTTGCACAGTGTTTAAGTGCTGATTAAGGTCCCAGACCCACAGAAAGTTTCACCCAAATGGCCTTCAACACCCTGCCTGGAGCCCTGCTAGCCTCAGGTCCTGGCTGTGTCCTGGGCTGGACGGGGCTTACGTCTCCCTTCCACAGCGCTTGTCCTTTACAGCCTGAGAGCTGACACGGCCTTTAAACCCGACCTTTAACGTGCACAACAACCATGGCTGGACAATTACTTGCAGGAAGGTGGGGAAGGAGCAAACCTCAACCACAGCCCCAGTGACCTCTGCTTCATCACTCTGCAAAGTATTTCTAGGAGAGCCCTGGGCGAAGGTTCCTATGCAATAGCTCTAGTGTGGGTGGTGTTGACCTGGAGCTCGGATACCTCAGAAAATGTTTGCCAGCAGGGATTACACCGGCATTGCAATTTCCTCACAGCAGGAGCTGCCAAGAACAAAGTCCCCCCCAGGCCCTCCCTACCCCAAAAAGAACCCAAGGTTTGCTGATTACCACTGCCAAACTGCAAAGTGCTGAGCCACGGCACAGCATCCGTCAGTGCTCAGCTGGCAGCAGAGGGGAAATGCAGGGGCACTGGTACATTGTCTGGCCCCCAGGTGTAATCAAATTGGGCTGGATGCAGCTCTCCGGAGGCAGAGAAAACAAAAGCAGCCACTCAAGTTTCACTCTTCACCTTGCACCAAAAAAAAGGTGTGACTGGGAAATGCCACAAAGGGAGCATGAGCAATGGGCTGGGTAGGAAAAGAGGTGATGGGAGGAGAAGGGATGCAGAGGGGATGTAGAGCAGAGAAGCTGCCCCCCTGCCCCACGACAACATCTCTCACAGAGGCCAGCCGTGGATACTCAGGGGAAAAGCAGAATAAAGGACACCATTACAGAGCAATCCCTCCCCAGCTCTCCTCCTGGCAATCAGTAGTTCAGGAGCCAAAGGCTGCATCTAGACTGGGTTTAATAGCCACTGACAGGCCTAACTGGGGAGAAGTCACACATGATCTTTTCTGAATTTAAATGCAGGGACAGCCCCCCCCTCCCAAAATACCTCCTCCTGGTCCCCTCCTCCCAGCCAGCAGCCTCTTCTGCTTAGCCTCATCCAGTTCCACACAGGTGACGCGTGGATGTTTAAGCACTCGATGCGGTTGCAGAGGACACACAGCCAGCATTCTGGGGCGGCCCGTGCCACCCAGCTTTTGGGAGGGCTGGCAGGAAGGCTAGTCTCCCAAATATCTCAGAACCGCGGGCTCCCATGAGACACAGAGATGGAAATGAGCTTGGAGCATCTCTCCACCTGCCAAGGAGCTCCTCAGGGCAGGTTCCTGGGATCCTCTGCCTGTCTGCACTCCCCAGGGTTGTTTCATCTCACCAACTTGCTCAGTAACAGCGAGGCAGTTGCACACCACAGCCAGAAAATTCCTGCATCAGTCTCCAAGAGCTTGTTTTACCTCTGTGATAAGCTGTCCACAAAGCACTCAGATCCCCTGGGGCCAACAGCCCCAGGGCTCTGCAAACACCCTTTATTTTTGCTGTGAGATCTTTTCAGACCATCTCTACCAGCAGGGAGGGCAGGACTGGGGAGGGAACGGCATGTTCTGGCCCGGGATTGCTTAGCAAGCTCCTCTCCCTGCCCTGAGCGGCTGGCACCAAGGGGTGATCCAAGGGGCACCCAGTGCCTTCCTTCGGTTCAGGCGTCCTGCAGGAAATGCTTTATGCTCTTCCAAAGTGCAGGGGACATTGACTTGGGGCAGCACAGCTTTCAGCACCTTGCTTTGCTCTTTTCTCTGCCCGTTCCTAGTGGTTAGAGAGAGCAACTTTCCCTCCTCCATCCACCTAGGTCCAGAGCCACAGAAAAACCTCCTACCCACTGCACCGTGCCCTATAGTGCACTTGTGCCCCGTCGCACACAAACTCCTCTGGCACCTTGGAGCAAGCACAGATGTGATACTGAAATGCAACTGATGTCAGATGAGGGAAGAAGAGGCACCGCGATGTCCCCTCCCCTGGGCTTTACTTCAAACAGGTTTGGTGTTTTTTGTTGGGGTTTTTTTTTTCAGTCATGTTTGTAGGCTAGTTTCCCAAGGGTACAAGACTTGTGCAATAACACAGCCTGCCGCTATGTGTTCCTGCATGTGCATGTGTTTGCATGACTGCCTGTCTCCTTAGTAGACCTCCTCCCCCTCCGCCTCCCAATGTATCTACAAACACATCAGCAAATGCCAACTACATCTCAAACAGGAACACAATTCTCAAAAATAGTAAGTTTCCACCATTTCATGGAAATGTGCAGCCAGGCTGAAGAGAGATAAAATAGCAGGGTTTGTTTTGTTAGCTTTCTTTCCAAACGATTTGAATGATGGGCCACATAGCACATCTCCAGCCCACTCTGTGTGGACCCAGCAGAGCAGGAACCACCGCTGGGGAAGGTCTGCTCCAGCCCTGCTCCTGCCAACAGCAAGCCTGCAAGTGGTGTTTGCAACATCCTGTTCCCTCCTGCGCCAGCTGTTCACTGCGTGCCAAGAATGATAAGGGAAAACGCTGTTCAGGTCCCTCAAAAAGGCAGGGGAAACATTTCAAGTCCCCTCATTTACCCAACTTCCACTTGCAATCCTGCTTTTCTTTCACTCACTTCTTCCCCTGAGCGTGGGGCTGCTGAGCACCCCCGTTCACACCTACAGCAGAGACTCTCCGGACTCGCCTAAAAGCTGAGGAGCCCGAGGGTCTCATCTTGCGGCTGATGGCAGTGGGTTCGCGCATGTGCTGAAGTTCAACATGTGCGAAGGCAGCTTGCTCAAGGGAAAGACCTTAACACATTCAGAAAGTTTTGCTGAGCGAGGCTCTCGGAGCTCCCCGCCACTATAAAAGCATTCCCCCTTATTAGTGAACCATACCTCAGCCCTTTCAACACACTTCCCCGATTAGCCTTTTGCAGAGCTGCAGCGTTCCCAGCAGAACCAACTGAATTAACTTGGAAAGACTTCCAAGCCTAAATTAATTGCACTGCAGCTTCCCGATTTGACCTTGACCCCGTCTGTAAAATCCAGAGTAGTGGCTACTTAGCCATTAGGGGCTTCTGCCTGAGGGAAACAAGCCGTTAGCCTTACCAGGCCAAGTCTCTGCTCTCCTTCCCCTGTCACTCACATGCATCCGTGTGGTCTTCCGTGCCCCAGCCATCCCAAAAATCCTGCACCAACTTTAGTATAAGCTCAGCTCCTAAATCCTCAGTTCCTATGAATTTCCAGAATAAAAACCAGACCACAAAAACACCTCGTTCATTTCCTACAGGTTTTATTGCTGTTTGAATTACCTTTATTTCCCCAGTTTGTTTTAGGAAACAGGTTCATCTCTGACCCCAAGTCCAAGCCCACTGGGGCTTTTGCACCCCACAGTCCAGACTACACAAGCACAGAAGAGCTTTCCTTACTGCAGCCTCCATGAGGGTGTCCGCATGTTAATTATTATCTAGATAATCTGTTTGCCATTGGGATGCTGCACCTCTTTCCTGCAGGAGAGCCAGAGGCTGGCAGAGTTACAGCAGCTGTGAACCTTAACAAGGCTGATTCCCAGGTATGACACTCTGCAGCCCACCAGAACAGGCTGATGAAGGACTGATGATCTGATGGACACAATCACAAACAAGAAACTCTTCTCTGAATTCACACTAAGAATTTCTGCCTCCCTCACACATTTTTGGAAAAAGTATAATATACAGGACCTGTTCAGACTCTTCTCCTATTTTAAGATGATTACCTTTCTAGGTGCAGGCAGTGACAAGCAAACACCAAGTTAGCTAGAGACAGACTGTCAAAAATCAGTTTGAACCTGCACCAAGAAAAGATGTGCTAGTGGAGGAGGTGCTCACATCTGTCCGTTGGGTCTTCAAAAGCACGTAATGCATCTCTTGGATAGGGCGCTTTAGCCAAATACAAGACACCTTGCTCCAAGGAAAGGTGGCTGAGGGAAATGGTGGACTTTGCCGTATGAGAGGCTAGGGGAGATAGTCTAGGGGTCGTTTCTGGCTATGCCCTCTGCCTGTTCTGGCTCCTCAGGGATGGCTTAGCTCACCAGAAAGATGTCCTCTTGCTCTAGAAGCCCAGCTGTGCCCTTTGGTGCCTGTTCACAGCCCTCATCAAGACCAACGGCGCGGGGGAAGCAGCTCTGGACAGGGCATGACCAGAGGAGCCCGTGGCAGAGTATTTCTGCACGCTCTCTGGGAAGGCTGCACGCAGAGTCACCAAAAGTCTGACCTTCCACCCTGCAGAAAGGTGCAAAAGCTTCAAAATCAGGAGGAAAAAAAAAAAACTACTACAAGTAAGGAGAAAAAGACTTAAAACCCCCAAAAGGTCAGAGCAGTGCTCCACCCTGCCTGCAAGAGCCATCTCTCACCTATCTCCAGTATTGCTCCACTCCCTTCTCAGACACATTGGCTTCTCTGGTTATTATGACTATTGCATGCAAATGGAATGAACTGCAGCCATTTGTATTACTAGTTTTTAAATAACACCTCACTTTTCCACCGTCAATTTTCCAGACAGCAGCTCAGTCCAGGGCTCCCCTCACCACCCACCCAAAAATCTCATTGCGCATTTCCTCAAAGTCTGCCTTTTTCAAAACGCACTATTATTACGGTAATTCCTTCCTACCTTCTCCTCAGAAACCCTGCCAGAGCCCAATGGCCATTACCACTGGTGTCACCGAGGTCTGCCGGACCTACTGTCCCCGTGCACCCCTCTAGCCAAGCACCAGCCCTTGAAGCCAACTCTGCATCCGCTTTTTCCCCAGGAACCTGCATTCCCCAGGGACAAAGCACAAGCCTCCAAATAAAACCAGAACACTGAAGTGTAGGTGGAAAGAGGCAGTACCTGCTGTAATTTGGTTGCAAGTCTCTTCTGCCCACCAGCATCTCCCAGCTGCCTCCAGCACTCACATACATTATCCTTCCCTCCTCATGGGGGCTATTACCAAGTTGCCACATCCCACGTTCAAGCCTCGACTTAAGCTGTTCACAGATTGTGGTTTTTTCACTTTATGTTCAAGCTGAACAACATTACAATTGTTTCAGGTTATGTCAAAACACTTTGTTCATCTGTTCTTGGGGCAGTATTTCACTTAGTTTTGCAGTCACTTTGCCGGATTTCTTTAACCCTTGTTTTATCCTTCTCCCAGGCAGGGGCAGAGCTGAATTTGAACCCTCATCTTGAGTACACCACGAGAAGGGACTGAACGTGGTCTTGCATGTGTATTTATTATGCACATTTACTATGTCTCTTACTACGTGCATTTACTGAAATAAGGCAACTGCCTCTCTCTAGGCAGGAAGACTTTATTGATACAATACTGCTATTGAAATAAACAGTTTTGCCAAAATTAAGACTTGCAGATTTGTCCCACTGCTGAATGACACACACACACCCCTGTAGTAACGTCATGAAGGGCTCAGACTCATAGACAGGCTACCAGAAGGCAGCAATTTACTGCCGATCACCTATACTGTAGTAACTGTTTGTGGCGTACAACGGCCATGCACATGCAAGTAATGCAAGTTAGCTTTACGGTCCTTCAGTGACTTCCAACCTCCAGAGCCTACAGTATAGCCAGATCAATGTCACTTGGCCTTCAGAAGGGGAAGTTTCCTCCCACACAGGTGGGAGGGAAGCAGTGCAAGGCAGCATGCTGCTTCGCTCTGCTGTCATTGCTTTGGTCTCTTGGCTTTACAGAAAAAGGGGCTGGATCTCACTTTGCAAACGACTCTGTATTTTGGGCCACCCATGAAGTTGCCCAAGCTCCAACCTCAGGAGTATGCAGACTCCCGCTGGGCAAAAGGCAGGAAGAGAGAGTCATAAAACTGTGGTAGAGGAAGGAAGAAAAGAAAGGGGAACATCAGTCAGCTGCATTCCCAAGGAGGAGGGAGGCATTGCAAAGCTTAAAAAACAGACCACCGCAAAACAGAGAGTGATGGAGACAGATGTGATAAGCCAGCTGAACCACTGGAAGGGAAGCTCAGATGTGCAGCAGTCAGCTTTCCACTCAAACAGCTCCAGAAAGCATCTCACGCACATCCAGCCAGCATGCTCAGCACCAAGTGCCCTGGTGTGTTTGCTGCGCACCTGATCTACACAGCACCCCTTTCCTGGTGGGAGGATCTGGCTACCACTTAAAGGCTTGGAAGATACCCAGGCTTGTGGCAAAGAGCCCTTTAAAGGGGGGAGCTGCTGGTATGTGGTGGTGGGGTGGTCCCCAAGTTAGAGCAAGCCATCCATGCCTGTGTTAACAAGCCAAATAGTTAAAACACTGAGCTTCTGCAAAATACCAGGGAATCCCCTGGCTTCGAGAAGGACTGGCATTCACATGCAGTTCACCCACCCCAAAATGCTGGACAGCTTCAGCTGGCTTGTGGCATACTGATGTTTAAGTCCTTCTCCAAACCATCCCTGCACATGGTCTCAGCCTGGCCCAGGTGAGCCTCCCCAGCCAAAACCCAGCCTGCTGCTCTGCAGCAAGCATCACTTTCACTGTACATTGCAGGCACTGTACAGCATGTGAACAAGAGGTTTTACCTGGCTTTTATCCATCTTCTTGCAGCTGAAAGCATCTCAGCTTTCTGCTGCATTTTTGAACACCTGAATTTGCAAAACAAAATGTGGCAGTCCTTTAAGGGCATGTAACTCCCCAGGCATAGGGTCTGGGGCAGGAGCACATCAAGGAGGCCACCACAACCTCCCAGGAGCACTAAGGTGGGAGGCTGTCATTACATAAATTGCCCTGGAGTGCTATAATTAACCCACCCTCACTGCTCTCGGACAGACCACCACAACTGAAAAGCACTGTAACTGCAGCCATCCCAAAGGCAAGGGGGCAGGAACCGAGAAGACAGTGGGAAACATCAGCCCCGAGCACCCACATACCCTCCAAGGGCTTTCATCAGCCCCCTGAACAAAAGCGCTGCTGCGCCATTCCCATCAGGAAGCAACAAGCACACGCACACACCTCCATTGCACTTGGTCCATAAAACTCCACTTCATTAGAGCCACTGTTGCCACATCTGTTAGTGCTTTAAAGGACGTACATCTGGCTTAACTGAGCATTTCATTATATTGCTGCTTTATCTGCTTTATCTCCATTTTCTGAACAGGCCTTGGGGAGAGGGGTTTGTGCATTTTGGGTTTGGTTTTTTTCCTTCTTCATTTTTAAAGTTTTTTTCCACTGAAATCCCACCTGAAGCAGGAACAAAAGCCGCTGTGACAGATTCTCACACACTGGAGGCTGCTTTTAGAAAAGTCTCCCCTCTAGACAATGAACCCCATCCAAAGTATTCTGGTTTATGTGCTCCAAAGCTGCAGAGCCTTGACACACCAATCCTCCCTTCCCACTCTTCCTCTGTCCCCCCTGGGGAAAAAAAAAAAAACAACAAAAAAAAAACAAAAAAAAAAAAAACCAAAAAACCACACCACAATCAGAGCTACTGGCGGAAGGTGTCACAGTACATGCCAGGGAGAAAAGAAAAGAAATAGGATGTTGCTGCCCCTGCAGTCTCTGAAATTTTGCTTCTGCCAAATTACAACAAACAGGAAAGGCAGAATCAAAACACAGCCCCCATGTCCCCCTCCATCCACCCAGCACAGGCTGCGCTAGTGCCAGCTACCGCTCACAAACAATCACACTGCGTGCCTCCTCTGGCACATCCTTCCAGGTGGCCTGAACAACAGAAAAGCCCAGCTCGGGAAGCCTGCATCCAACACATGGGGCGCTTGAAATCCCTTCCAGGAAGCACAGAGGTCCTTCATGTCCCCAGACTGAGGAGAGGTTACCTGCAATCCCCTTTGCCAGCTCCTGCACTGGAAGATGCTTGTGTGTTCCTGTGAAAGGAGAAGCCAGGCATGCAGTAGCTGAGAACAGAGAGGAGTACTGGCCGCAAAGCTGGCTGGTTTTCCCCACTAAGCCATCTCAAGTGCTTCCCAGCCACTGGGAGAACAACAGGACAGGTCCCTGCTGCGGGAAGGAGTTGGGGCATCACTGCTGGGCTGCGGAATCCTCCCAGGGACCTGTGCCCAGCACCTTTCTACAGCTTTCAGGCCATGATCTGGCATGGGCAGGTACCAGCAGTGTCTCCGAAGCCTGGCTTTAAAACTCTGCCCCAGACAATACTTCTCTCACTGCAGACTGAGACTGGGACCGCTCAGCAGGCAGCCTGGCTTTCACCAAGCACCAAATGCACAGCAGACGCATTATGCTAGTTGATGCTAACATAGGATGCAACCCACACATGCAGCCCAGGAGCTTTATACCCGCTAAGAGCAGGACGACTGGCTGAAACCAGGACTACTGCAGCTTCAGGGTAAGTGGCTACATGAAAAGTAATGCCTCATCACACCACCACACACCATGGCTGTTTCACTCGGAAGCAAGCTTCTCAGTTACACCACTTGCTTTTTGTGCCCGTCAGGTACGTTCCTCACCCCCACCGGTCACCTCCCCAAGTGTGCTGCCCTGACTGTCAGCTACTTGTTCTCCTACCCCGCCATCCACAAGGGAGTCCTGTTCAGCCAGCGTCACACCTTCGTAAGCTCTGGCTTTCAACTCTCTGATGGAAGCAGGCGCCGATGTCCTGCCTGTCCCACTTCCTACAAGAGTAAGATATTCAAAGCACTGTCAGTTTTTCCAATGCCGTGTTCCAGTTTGATTTCATGCTGCAGTGCCGAGTCCAACCATCTTTTATCCCCGCTGCCTGGTATCTTTTCTCAGATGTCTAAACACAAAAGCCACCCTTGAAGCGAGCAAAAAGCAAGGCGAACTAGCAGCAGCCGAATGAGCTCCCCTGGTCCTTCCTGCCGCAGTCCAACAAGACTTCAAGCCCTGGAGAAGAAACATCTGAATAGTGAAGTGAAAGAAGGTCAAAATGTAATTAAGCTCTGTACTTCCTATCCCAAACTGTTAGTGGGTGTTGCTGTGGATTTGAGAGTTACTCAGGGACTCTTGTTTCACTGGAAAAGAAAACAGTCCCGTCTTTAACAAGAGAGGCTCTTCTGGATTCCTTGGGAGGAAGGCAGTAAGCAAATTACAATTTCTAAACCTCTCCCTATCCTTTTCCCTTCCTCCAGCAAGGCTTGTATGCACAAAGCAAAGACATCTTTCCTATCAAAAAATTCCTCTTTAGGCTTTCCAACTGAACCCACCAGCTGGGCTCTACCCATGGGAAGACCAACCCATGTCATCCTCACAAGGACACCCCATCTTCCAAAGTTGGGGAAGGCAGAGAATTTAGATACTGCAGTGCAAAAAAAGCATAACCTGCAACCGGAGCCCCTGTGTGTCCTCCACTCGGGGCCCACACACCCCATGAGCCGCGTATGGCTTACGTGCAAGCCATGCTAACCCGCCTTCAGCTGAGAGCCACGGAGAGGGGACAGCGGAGGGCACCTGCAGCGATGCTTGCCAGCAAGAGACAGAGTAGGCTGGGGTGGTTCCTTCTGCAGAGCCCAAACCAGTCACAAGTCCAAAACACAAGCTGACCGTGACACAGAGGCTCATCCACACAGCGGCTGAGGGAGCAGCAGAGCAGACCCACGCAGCTGCACGCAGCTTGTCTGAGGCCCCAGCACATGACTCTTCCTCATGTCTCCCTGCCAAGGCACCAGTATGCTCTTCCAGCAATGGGCTGCTATCTCCATGAATCCACGAGCAGCTACAGCTGTGGTCAGCAGCAGATGTTAGGAGGAACGCAAGGACTGATCTTTTCCTCCGCTTATGGAAACCAATGGCACAGGGACTTTCTGAGCCAGAGGCTACACATGGATCTTCCTATTTCACAGCCAGCCATCCCTCTGAATTTCTGTACTTCCTTTTAGAAGCCGTTTATATCAAGGACATTTCCAACTTCCTACAGCAATGATTTTCATGGTTTAATTCTGTGCCCTGCTCCTCCAGGTGCGCTGCTTGATCTTTTCACAGGATGCTGAATGAAACAAAAATAGTGACCTTCTCATTCCTTCCCCTCTTCACAACTTCATAGGTCTCCATCTCAGCCTACAGCAAGAAGTCAGCAGAAAGACCTAAACACCAAACTGCAGGTCTTCACACTCTGTTGAGACAGGTTTTGAAGACTCTTTAAATCAAGGGGTGACCTTCAGAAAGCAATGTGCACCTGCTGCGTGCCACGCACACCTCCATCACGCCTCCAAAATCAATTGCAGACCTCACGGGGGGGCTGGGAGCCAGGACACCTCTTCTTTAAAGAGGAAGAAAAATGCCCAGCCTTTTCACAATACAGAAGGCCTTGGCACAAGCTGAGGGCACAGGAACAAAGCCAAAGCACATGGAAAACAGCAGCAGCAGCAGTTTTTACTGCTGCCTCTCTAACTGGAGAGCCGGGATGCCGCCCCAGAGCGAGGGATTCATTGCAAGCTCCTGACAAGCTGTGCGGGGCTTCCCGACACAGGGAGAGACCCCTCCAGTGCCCCCCCACCATTTCTGCCCGACAGCCCCAGCCCATCGGCACTCACTCTTGTCACGTGCTGCTCTTCCTCAAAAGCCCGAGAAGCATGTTGGCTGAGCCCCAATGAAAGCACCTTCTAATGGGATTTTTCAGGTTTCAAGGATATCAGTGTCTGGCACAGGCTGAAGTAATTAAGAGGACGTCCAACATGATCTGCCGTTGATTAACCAGCTATTTACCACTGAACATTACAAGTCCCACTCTAAAATTTTGCACCAAAACACTTGCTTTTTCCTAATTGTTTTCTCCTTTGGCCCATTCCTGCCTTTCACAAAGCCCAGCTGTGGCCTCTCTCACACCACTCCCCTCAGCCTTGCCATGCTTTGCCTTGCTAAATAAGCCATGATGGTGTCAGCCAGGCTAAAGCTGGAAGGTCTGCTGAAGGTTAAAGGGAAAAGTGTGTTGCTCTTGGCAAACAGATAAACCTAGTTTTCACTGAACAGGCCTCAAGATGGACAGCCACATGCGCTTGCAGTCATCATGTTTGCATTTGACTCTTCCTGTTGAATACCAGGGTAAGAAAATCCTTGGGCTGATCTCATTTCTACCAGCTTCACTGGGCTGGTCCCTACACAGCCACAGATCTGTTCATCCTCAAGTTCTTCCGGACCAGAGACACCCCTAAAGCTGCAAACAGCTGAGTTAAACTCATTTCACTACAACTCCCTCCTGTATCACTTAAAAAGTGTGCCTGGAGGAACAGCAAACAGGCAGCCCTGGAGGGGTTTGTAGTCAGCAGTGAAGAGTCACTGCTGGCATTTAACACCTCACAGGAGCAGTAATGCAAATCCTGCAGGGAGAGAGCATTCAAAGACAGGATTTGTTACAGCAGCCGAGACAGCAGAATTGGCAGGTCCAGTTTCACGGGAAGCAGGCTGGGTCCTCCGCCCCAGCCGAAGAGGTCCCGTGCAGCACGCCGAACAAGCCCTGCCAAGCCTGTCAGCAGGTCTCATCATGCAACAGCCCAACATGCAGAGAACGAAAGATCGGTGGGTTTTTAACAGCAATTGCTGTTTCCATACACAGACCAGACTGCATAATGCACTGCATGGGCCACCTCTTCTAGACATGCCAAGCAAATTATCCGAGTACTTCCACTCTCTCTGCATGAGGTATCACCAGCAGGTATGTCCTCCCCTCCTTTGCAGGAGAAGTAGGAAGGTCTTCCATTCCCAGGGGGCTCCAAAGGAGCAAAATGCACCCAGCACCTCCAATATTTGGTTCCTCCCCTGCAAAGCTGTATCATCTCTGCTCCCAATGCCACCACAGCAGCATGACAGATGCATGGAAAGACTAGGAATCAGTGGGGCAGGACTCTGCCTCTTGAGATCTGCAGCATACTATGTAAACTGATAATGCAGCATGAATATTCATTATTAAGGGAGTGTAAGAGAAGAGGAGAATGGAAACTGCTAATCAATAATGAAAAGCAAAAGTGAGTAACACCTGTAGAGAAAATTCCCCACAAGCTTCTTACTCATTCCTAAAATACAACTCTAATGGAGTGTCACAGAAGAAAGCAGAATAAATTGGTCAGATATTAGAAGGGGAAAAAGGGCAACCAGGAAAAATTGGACTACACCTACACTTAAGTATACTAAGGCCAAAAAGGAATTAACAACTCTTGCAAATACTCAGCCGTTACTGAGATGAAGACTATTTACTGGTTGAGGCAAACATGGACAATCCAAATAATTAGCCACGGGCACGGTTTACAAGAGGGTTATAATAGCATCTCCTGTTGTGAGTGATTTTAAAGTCAAAACTGAATGTTTTTTTGTAGGGCTCCAATCAAAACAGCAATTCACACAGCAAAAATCTGTGGTCTGAACTGGACCAGGAGTCAGGCTTGAGGATGGGACACCACCCTGCTAGCCTTAAAGCCGTGAAAAATGAACCTGGGAGCACCAGAGATGGATGCACCTAGGAGAAGACCGGACATCGCATGGGCTGACCCCTAAACTGAGTACCTCCGCCAAAGAAGAGGGCAGTGCTCAGGTCAGATCTGCTACTGTGGAGCTGGTAAGCATGGGGTGGAGGGCTCCAGATGATGATTCCTTACAAAAGCAGTTTTGATCAGTTGCCACGACTGAGGAGGTTAGCATAAATCCCTAAATCAGACAGGAAACAAGGCAGTGTCGATACAACGAGACAGCCCCAGAGATGGACAAAGGAACAAACTCTTAATAGAGCATCAGGTGGTGGAAAATGTGAGAAGTCATTGCAGAAGTCATCCAGACAAATTAACTGGAAAATGGCAGAAGGCTGATGAATATTTGGCACCAAAACAGCCATCAGCCTCCCTGGGATGTTCCCAGAATGAAACTGTAGAATGAGCCATAAATAGTCTGAAGTGCATCTTGCTCCTTTGCCCCAAAGGCAGCACAGCCGTGCTGGGGGAGCTCAGAGGTGGGGAGAAGCAAATGCCTAAAATCCACCACTCACTGAGTCATAGGAATAAATCACACTACAGCAATCTACAAAGGACCACTGTAAGCTGGGGAAGAGCCTTCTGGAGACCTTAAAGGCATGTGACGCTTCTCAATTTCTCTTCTGCCAGCCTTTGTTTCATTTGCAGTTAAAGTATCAGAGGTGCCAGCTACCCTTTTCCCTGTTTCTGTCAGGGCTCTGGCCTCAGACAATGTACCTGATGCCTCCTCTTGAGCAACCGATTCTCTATCAAGAGCTTCCTAATTTTACCACATTATTATTAGCATTGTACAAGGTCTTTGTTTTAAATTCTTGCCCCATTTCCCCGTTGCAAATACTCACTTTCTGAGCACTTATCATTCCCCCATTCCCCAAATCCCCTTTCATTGAAAGTTTAAGGTCACAAAGTACAGATCTGCTCATTTCACATCCCCCCCCAAAGCTGTAGTCATTTGGCTTGGCCGCAGGGCAAACTCTAGAGCCTAAAGAAAACAAACATAGGACTCTTCTGTTACCCTGAAATGCTGAGCAATAAAATCTCAGTAAATAAATAAATACATGGAAACTCGCTTTAGGTCAGAGTATGTCATGCTGCTTGGTTTGCTACAATTAAAAATAAAATCTATTTAAAAAAAGAAAACAGGCAGGCAGACTGGGGTCCTGCACCTAGAAAACAGTATTAACAAAGACACCAAAAAAAAAAAAAAAAAAAAAAAATCTACATCTCCATTCCCTTTCACAGTAAGTTACTCTACTGAACTTTCAAACAGGAACACCGCTTTAGCCTAGATCCAACTGCACTTTGAACCAGACCCCAATTCGGTGCACACAATTTGATTTTGAATTTGGTGGATAAATATTGACCTTTAACAACCACTCTCCCATGACAAAAAAATCCCTTTTGCCTAGCTGAAGGAACATTCGCATGGCAAGGTCGGCACTGTATTTCCCTGTGCGCTGACAAACCTGCTGGGTCCATGAACAGAACTAAAAAAATTTTTAAAAATTCTTGTTTAAGGAAAAAATGGGGATCCACCTGGGATTAGTGCAAGGGTCTCCTGAGCCACTGGACATGGGGCTTGCCATCAGCCACATCGCACCACCCTCCTCGGGAGCAGAAAAGCATCTGCCCTGCCCTCAAGGTTTCACCTGGAGAAGATGCCTAGAAGGACAGTGCTCCAGCCAGCAGAAGATGCTGTGTTTTCTAGATGGGCTATTATTAGGGCAGAGTTACGGTATGCTGTCCTCACGCCAGCACTTTTCTCTAGCTCACAGCACTCATTCCCCTCCCCATCTTTGTTTCCCTCCCATATCTCAAGGGAGCAGCCAAGTCCTCCCCTGCCAAGCCCTCCCAGTGGCACATGCTCCCACTCCCCTGGAGCTCATCCCTGCACCTGCGCCTGCCCACATCCATTTTTTCAAGCCCATGACTGCAGCCTAGGGCTTGCCAGCTGCTTTCAGAGGGGTTAACACTTCCCTCCCCCGGTGGGATACTTCTCTCTGGATACAGGGTGAGCCCGAGTGGTTTTTGCAAAGCAGGACCCAAGTGGCAGTCCACCCTCGTGCTGGGGTCGATTAACACAGACAGGTAGGAGTTTGTCCACTGACAGATTTTGCTAGCAAAAGTCCCATTCAAAGTCTCCAGCCTGGTCTTTCACTGCCCATGCCAGCACTCTGGGCTATTCAGTTTTATCCCATTCCTGACCCTGTCACCCCTCCACATCATTTATCCTAAAGAATTTTCCTGAACTTTCTCTCTCCACGACAATGAGCCTATCTCAGCACAATCACAAGTATTCAACACCTTCACACCTACAGTTTCTATGATGGCCATCATTGCAAACCCACAGCCAGGTACACCTCACTTCTTACCCCTGGGGTCCTCTGCAGCCAAATTCTACCACCCCCGCATAGGCTTCTGTCGCTCCCTCGCCACTTCTCAAACTGACTCCCCTTGTCTCTATTTAAATACATACTTTCTCACACGCATTTGTATCTAGTGCTCCATGGGAGATCAGACAGACCAGATAACTGATTTTTCTGAAAAGCGCAGTGTATCAGACAAAGCATCAGCTCAGTCTGGCAGGATCCACCTTTGCTTCATCTGCTTGGTGTTTACCTTCAAGTCCTTTATTACTCTGTCCTCCAGGCCTGCCAGCATCATCCATAGCTGAGTTTGGTTTCATGGGTCTGGATTTGGCTGAATCACTCCCTCACCTTCGGCGATCTGAAATACTGGGTCCCTGTCTCCTGTTTACCACCATGACCTAAAAATCTTTATACATGACACTGACTTTTTTTTTTTGGTCCTGGTCCCTTCAGTAAATGGGGCCAGTGTTCCTGGCCTCTGTTCTCCAACTGATTTCAATCAGTTTAATTCTCTGACTTTTGTTTCCCCCCCCACCTCAGTTTTCAAGGTTTCCATGTCCTCATCCCCTCCAACTGTACTGAACACTGAAGCAAAGTTCGATTAATACTGGAGCCATACCTAGATCATCTTTAATCTCCAGTTGGTCCTCACTGCACAGCGGCTTCAAGTCTCTTTTTATTTATATAGCTGAGAAACCTGTTGCTATTTGTTTTAATTTCCTTTGCCAGGCCTAACACAGCTTGACTTTTGGCAATTCTCATTTTATCCCTACCCCTCCTGACCTCTAAGACATTGCTTTTTTGCCGATTAGTCTTTTTTTTCCATTCCTTACAGACTGTTTAATCCCAACTATCCTTTTTAAGGTGGCTATTCACCAGCTTCACCAAGGAGCCCTTTCCTGCTGCGTTTTCCTCCTTTGCTTGGGATGCCTGGTCCAGATAGTTTCTGCATCTCTGAATTTGAGAGAGGCTCTGCATCCTCTGCATTCAATTTCTCATGCTTCTCTGCCCAGATGACTTCACCCACCAGGTTTTTTCATTTTTCAAACTTTGCCCTTTCAAAGACAAGCATCCTAGTTCCAGACCTACTTTTGTTTAGGCTTCCATTTAATTTAAAAGGAATCCATTTTATGAGCACTAAGTCCAAGATTCTTCTGTAGAACCAGGCCCTCCTGTAATATCAACACTAGTTACCAAAACAAAAACCTAAAATAGCACCTCCATTTGCTGGTGCTGTTACTATTTAATGAAAAAAATCTGGGCTATCACATGCAGGAATATCTATGTTTTACCTTATTAATACAACATCTTTGCCAATGTGTATTCCTAGATATTAAGATACATTCCTAAGTTCCCACAGCAATATTATTTTGGTAACATTTATCTTTCTAATAACATTACAGAGAGAACTATCCACGCAACCCCTGCCACCCTCTTCATTTCAGTCTGCAGGTCTATCTATCTTCCCATGGCTATTTCCCAAGGTACTTAGATGAGCTGCCGTCTTATAACGTTATTTTGTTAATACCTTCAAGTGGTCCTATCAGCAGGATGTCTCGCAACACTACCAGCCCATTGCAGGAACAACTGTACCAGCTCAGACCACAGGTCCACATAGCCTCATCCCCTACAGTAGACAAAAGTGGGTAGAGATCAAAGACTGCCTGAGGGGATTTTAACCCCCATTAGTTTCCCCAGTCTCCCCTTGAGCACTTGAAAATTTTGAGTGTTCACAGCATCCTCTGGAAAGTAGTTCCACAACTCAGCTACTAATGCTATGAAAGGGCACATCCCTTTATTTAGGCAGCCTCTGATCTCTCAGCTGTGGTCCTCAAAAGAGACCCATAAAACACCTTCAAAATGAGAGCCTGGAAACAAGCGTTTATAACTCTGCTAGATACTAGAAATCCTAGTTTCAACAGGCAGATTGGCTTTATTGCCTGCTGTAGTTCTGTCCTGCCTCCTCCCAGATAATCCCATGTTCAACAGATGGTAAATTCTCTCCTTTCCCCATAGAAGGAAATGTCCTTAATTTCATTTTTTTGCTAATAACCCTCTCATATGCAGGTATGAATTACCTCTTTTATTAATCTACCTCATTAAGCTTCCACATATTTGCTCTCAAACTGAACGTAGCTTTGAAGATTGCCATCTCTGTTCCAGACTTCAACTCGTGTACCTGAAAGCTTGACCATCAGCCTAGTAAGAGAGCCTTCCCCACAAAGCTTGGCTTACTTGTGTCTTTAGGCTGCTACAGCTATGACAATACCATTACCAGTCCACACATATGATCAGAGGGCTGGAACACCTTTCCTATAAAGAAAGGCTGAAAGAGTTGGGGTTTTTCAGACTGGAGAAGAGGAGGCTCCGGGGAGACCTTATTGCGGCCTTCCAATACTTAAAGGGGGCCTGTAAGAAAGATGGGGA
>JAVKLA010000001.1:37172429-37208260 GCA_034782735.1 Sagittarius serpentarius
AGCAACCTGATCTAGTGGGAGGTGTCCCTGCTCACCGCAGGGGGGTTGGACTAGATGGCCTTTGATGGTCCCTTCCAACCCAAGCCGTTCTATAATAGTCTACATGCTAGTGCTTGCAATGTCACCAACTCCAGGGCTCTTGACTTCTGATCACAACCACTCAGACCCTCCTTTCTGAGGATACTATTAAAGAAAACAAAACACACCACCACACAGAAAAACCACAACAAAAACCCTTCGCTGAAGATCATTTAAGTCTTTGCTACTTGTGTCCTCATCTTTGGTCTGTCTGAGATGGAGTCAGGAGTGTTGTCTCAATGTGAGGGACTGTGAATGGACTTGTCAGGGAAGTCGCAGGATCTGGCATTTTTCTTCATCAAAATCATTTTTCTAAAAAAAAAAAAAAAAAAAAAAAAGGGCAAAATGCAAATGAAAGAGGATGAATTAGATCAAGACAAAAATGGATTCTGGTAGACTAAGAAAGCCCCAGTGCCCATTCTGTTACTGACTGTGAGGCCAAAGATCTTAGCTTTCAGTACTGTCTTTGTTCCTGCTCCCAACTCCAATTTTTGTGCGCTGTGTTTCACAGTAAAGTCCTTGAAAGCAGCTAATGTGGCCCTGGCCACAAGCTGCTTGAGGCAGTTTACACTGGTGCAATATAGCTGACTTCAGGGAAGTCAATCCTGACACCAGGAAGGTCCCATAAACAGTCTCAGGGCCAAGTTCATGAACTGGGATTCAACAGAATTTGATTCAAGCCTTCCTACCCTGCTTCCCCCTCCTTAAGAGACCTTGAGGAAGTAATTTTATCGCTCTACCCAGCAGTACACATCTATAAAAAAGGGATCATAAAAATCCCATCCCTGACAGAATGACCGTTAGCATCAAGCCAGCAGATAGAAGGAAGTCCTTGTAACTATGGCAAGGACAGCCATATAGCCACACTGAATAGATATTTAGGTGCAAGTCCCTTGCTCTGACACTGACCATGTTTTTAGTGCCACACAAATAATTCCACTTTATTTTGGCACGCTGTTATCGCCGCACATACAGGTTAAAGTGAAAAAGGGAAGGGGGGGGCGGGGGGAAGTCAGGTTTCTTCCTCTTCAGCCCTGCAAAGGCTGGAGCTGTTCAGTGAAATCTGAGAGGAAAAGGATTATGATAATTACTTCACCTGCCTCTCTCCAAAGATTGCCTCTTCACAAAAAAACCTCACGCACTGCAGCTGCCCAGACTGAGACAACCCCAGGCATTAACCCTGAGCTGTGCATCTGACTTGCTTTTTATCTCAGGCTATGCAGATTAAGCAAAGCTGACCCCAAGCAGAAACTAAGGAGAGACAGCTGCCTCTGGATGCTTACCCTGACATGTCTCCCACCGCAAATGACCCAGCAGGGTGGGGAAAACACAGCTGTTTCTCCACAGCACCAAAGACAATCCACTTAACCATATCACCTTGTTACCTGCCGAAAAACTCCTTGGTTGGCACCAAGCACTGTGATTACCGAGCGCGGCAGAGGTTGGACACTCCTCAAACTCGGGACTTTCAGGAAAGGTTTGGGTGCGCCTTTTTTTCCCCCCTCCCATACAACAAGAATCAGCAATTTTGCAGAAGTGATTTGCATTTTCTCAACCCAGTCATTTTTCATATCAGAGAGGTGTACGTGCCAAAACACACGTGAGCCTAGGCACGTAAGAGGCAACAGTAGTCTCCAACTTGCCCTTGAGAAAAGTCAGGCAGTAATGAGCTATTTACTCATGGGGAGGGAGAAAGTAGCTCCAAGTCAAGTGAACAGCTTCAGAGCGCCCAAGGTTTGGTCCTCAAAGAACCCTAAGACCCCAGGAACACAGGTCAGACTCTGCCCCCTAGAAGTGATAAATCTAATTCTACACATGAGCCACTTCATCAAATGCAATTGTTATCACTTAAGGTGAACATGTTGACCTGAGGTCCCTTCAGGACAGAGTCACAGCATACAATTTGCTGAACAAACCCCTTTAGAGATAATCTTGTCTCCTAAAGACTTCTTCAAAGAAAAACAGTCAGGCTTTAAGGGTAGAGCTGAGCACCCCTAATCTCATTGCTTCATGACAGGATTAACTAATATGGATTTTCAGGTTCAGGTCCTAAAGGTGAGCTCCCTCGAATGCACCTGCTCCTGCTGAACCTCCTGGGGCCTGGCTGACTCAAAGGCTGCAGTGACCAGCCACATTATAGAGAAGTCCGCCATTCCAGAGCCTTCACTCTCCTTAAACACATTGAGGTTTGTAAGTTCTCCAAAATCGACACTGCACCATTGCAACGCTTACGCACAGCAGACAGGCAAACTGGAGCAACTGAGGGTCATCTGCTCAAGATCATGCAGGCATCAGTGGCAGAGCTGGGAACAGAGTCCCAGGCTCTGGACTCCAGCCCTTGTTTTTTCCACAATGGATAGCGTAACTCCAGGGTTAGGCAACTTGACTTGCACAAGTCTAGACTGGCTGATCCTCCCACCATAAAGAATGCTCTTGCCTGCTTTCCATTGTATGGTCTGGATGGCCATGGGTTTGGAAGGACGACAAAGCAAAGACAAAGGAACAATACAGCAGTGTAAGACAGCAGCCTGGTCTCTCATGTTGCCCTATCTCCTCAGCTGGTTATAATCTCTTCCACAAAATGAAATAACAAGAGGGTGACTAATGACTGGAAGATCAGGGTGTCTTGCTGAAGCAACACTGCAGGGCAAAGGACCCTTGCCAAGGGCAGTGGAGAATCTTATTTCATTGCTTCCATGAGCACAGCAGCCATCTACCTATCTCACTAATCCCACGGTGCCTTCAGTAGGCTGCTGCAATGAAAAGAAAAAACCCAACCTTTATCTTCCACTGATTAACACCCCCAAATCACCTTAGTTGCTCTGAACCCATTTTCCCTTAATAAGCTAGGCCAGCTCTATGCTCTTCCACCACAGCTGTTCATGAGCACCTATTAGAGGTATCTCAAGCACCCAGAGAAAGCAGCATGAACAGGATCGGCCAGGAAATCCCCAGATGGCCTAAGGGGAGGGAAAAAAAGACTGCATGATGCAACCTTGTGCTGAAGTAAACCTGCCCTAACCAGTTCCCATCCAGAGTAATTTCTTCCCAGGGCAAATGAATTTCTTTGGACATCTGTACGTGAACGAACAGCTGTCTCTGAGGCAGCTACCTCCATGTTTTTGTGGCCTCGTCTCCACCACTTATGCCACAACATCAATTACATCTAATGTTTCACTCCCTGCTTTGAGCAACAACAGCTCTTGTTTCAGACAAGGACACTCTTCCCTCCTTTTGTTTTCCCCTCCATGTTTCCACATCTTGGACCAAGCCTTCGCTGTCTCTCTTCCAAGAGCAACATCAGTTTGTGACCCTGTCTTTCCTTCTGCTCTGATGCCAAATAAGCACTAGTCCAAACCCATTCCATAATGAGAATTCCCACCTGGTTGAACCTCTGGGGACTACAGCAGCTTCTGTAGCAGCTTACTCCCAACTTGACGGTTGTGTTGTGCATGATCAAGAAACACTTGGAGAAAGGGAATTGGGCTCAAGGAGCTGAGGAAGGATAGATGTCTGATGGACATCAACCTGCCATCAGCAGGGGTAGAAGCAGCAGCAGCTCTCGGAAGAATGCAGAGAACGGGAAAGAAAAGGTTTGACAAGCCAGAAAGGAACAGTTGCCTTAAAATGGACAGATTTCTACCAGAATACTCGTGGGCTGGGGGAAGATGAGGCCATTTTTGGCATCTCTTCTGCCCAAAATGACAATGAAGTGGTGGGACCTCCAGGGAACAGAACCAAGGAGGCCAGCTGTCCAGCGGACTGGCACAGGTTAATGCTTTCCATGTGGTTCTGACATCAAATTTCTAGTACTAAAAGGGTCTAATCTCTGCCAATTTTCACAAAATTAATAATAAATAGTTTAAACGGCTTCAAAGATTATTACACCAGGCATGCAATGGAACAACTGAAACATGGGGAATGTCACCACTTATGTTTAAAACCATGCTGAAAAGAAATCACCCACAGGACCTGACTCCCATAGTCAGTCTAGAAAGACTGACAAGAGACTATACGTTTGCTTACCACCAAATCTTTCATTCCTGAGCATTACCCATCTCCAAAGTCCAGCCTAGCATGGAAGCATCCAGAATCAAGGTAGGGCCAGAAAAACTCCTGGTGCCAGACAGTAGCTGTGTGCCACTGCAGCTGGACAAGACAGAGAAAGATAAAGGACTTGGCACATCCAACTGATGGTGCAAGACAAGCCAATGAGTCTCCAATGAATGTCTCCCCTCTAAGAGACCTAATGGCTGCAGGAAATGTTTTAACACAAAGTGGTCCACAAGATTCCCCTTCCAGTCCCCTGCTTTAGCTCCTCACACTCACTGCAGACCATGTGACCTTCACGAGGGGAGCAAAGACGATGCTCACCCCAGGATAAGGTCCAGAGAGGCCCAGAAGACAGACATCACTGCAACAGGAGTCTCAGCAAGTCATGTCCCAGAGCCAGAAGCACTGACTAATTTGAAACATCTTTAAATCCTCAGCTGGGGAGGTGCCTGAAAAAAGCCAAAACATAATAATGATGATGGTATTTGTAACTGCTGTTACTTGTTATCTTCTCAAAATGTTGACAGCAGCTCTTAGCAAGCACACACCAGTGAATAGCTTACATGCACTAATTCTCTTAAAAAGCACATGTTTAACCCTGATCAGAGAGAGCACTTCTCCATCCCACGTGCAACCTTAGGGATTGCCAAAATGATTTAAAACCCTAGCAAACAAGAGCTCTTGGAGGTGATAATCAACCCCCTCTTGCCCACACTTGACGCTCAAGGTCTGTTTCTCATGCTCTACAGTTTCCAGCTGGGACCCATCAGCAAGCTATCAATTGCCCCTTACATACAGATGAGCAGGTAATTAGTAAAATGACCTAATTAATATTAATACACTGGAGTGATAGAACTAACAAAGCTTGATTTTTAAGTTGGGGGGGGTTGTGTGTAATTTTTTTTTTTTTTTTTTTTTTTACATAGCTCTTTCCTGAGACTCTGCTTGAGAGTTGGTTTTTGGTTCTCTGACATCTAATACCAGCTGAGTTTCTGCTACAACCCATCAGGAGATACAAAAAATGTACAGTCCCACCACCCAGCAACTATTTTCATAAAAGCTCTAGGAAACCAGCATCTTAGAGCTTGATCCCTCCAGTGAATTTTCTGGTTCAAAAGTTTTCAGGGTAGCCATAGAGACAAAGATAATCCACACGTGCCCACACACAAGTCTTGTTTGGAAGAAAGCCAGGCTCAAAATGGGACAGCCAGTACATTGCTTTAAAACAAGAAAGAGAAGTCTTTACTGAGTCCAAGAGCTAAACAAGGGCCATGTTTGCACTTTATCACCCAGATGCCCTCCCAGCAGAATTAGTATTGCACGGCACACCGCAGAGATGTTAAAGGGGAAAGATCTGCACTTTGACTGTAATCAGATGCTCTAGATGCATGAAGCATGCATGCACGTGACTGGGATCAGAAACTTAAGATTTGGGAATTTCAAGGGGTGGTGGAGAGAGACAAAGAACGGCACAGTGAACCCAGCCTCGCAAAACACATGCACGCACTCGCCTGCACTAAGCAAAGATGCCAAGAGCTTTGGTGTCAGGTCCTGGAGCAGCACGGGGGATCCTGCCTGCCCTCCCCATCCCTGGGGCTCAGGCGGCGGCATGAACAAGCGGGGACAGACGTGTTACGGAGCAGCCCGCAGGGAAGCAAAAAGCCAGTTGCTCACCTTGTAAAGCCTGCAGGCAAGGCTTGCTCACCACCTGCCCCCAGCTGCTGTGGCAAGGAGACAACATCCCTGCGATGCCAGCGGGGCAGCCCCACACAGAGGAATGGGATGGTTTACTCCCAACACCATCCAGGCCTGGAGGTGTTCCCATGTCTCCGTGACTCCAGCACATCCCATGTGGAGGAAACCCAGGGACAGGACTGGATCAAGAAGGAGGAATTAAGTTTGAATTCACTTAAAGCAGCTTTAGGACCCAAACAAAATACAGCAGGTCAGGGGGACCCTGCCAGCTGGCTGGGCTTGCCACACTGCAAGTAAAGAATTCAGGGGCACCTTCTGCAAACAAGAGACCTCCCAGCTCCAGCGTCTGCAAGGACCAGTATTTGCCCCTGTGCCGCATCACCCAAGAGGCCATCAGACTAGTCAGCAATTCAAACAAACATTCTCACAAGTTCTCTGCTCTCCTCAGGCTGGGGCATTTTTCAAGAAACATTGTTAAAGCTGAAGTGCCCCTAAAAAAACCCCCACCATATATCACATCTCCAGCCTGAACCCTTCAAAAAATGAGAGAGAAGAGAGAAAGGAAAAAGCTGCGTCAGGATGGAGGACACAGCACAAAGGATGCAAGCACAGGCACGTCAACAGCCCCTGGGAAAGGGGGGGGGGGGGTGGGAGGGTTAAAACAGAGCCCAGGCCTGCTGCTTAGCAGCTGGCATTTTAACACTTGTTGCAGCAAGAGAAATTAGTAACAGAAATCAGCACAGGGAAAGATGGGGGTGTCAGGTTCAAGGCATAGGCTGCACAAAAGGAGAGCAGAAGTGATCTTTAGGGAAGGGTTGATTGGTTTTGTTCTGCTTTGGGGGTTTGTTGGTTTTTTTTGTTAGAGTTGTTTTTTTTTTTTTAAACAATTCAGACTCCTGACCACATCCCCAGGAGATGTACACCCTCCCTTAGATATTCCTATTTCACCATCTTGGTGGCTCTCCAAGGCATGAAGACCCTGGAAACAAAAACAGCAAGTGCATTTCTATTATTTTCTCTGCTGGAGCTTTTAGGGAGTCAAAAGAAAATGCTTTTGTGAATGGCAACAGCTAGCTTTATTTGTCTCTTCCACTGATCCTTGCAAAGTATTGAATGGGAGGAGTAAAATGAAAAAAAAACTAATCCACATTACCCCGTCTCATAGCAGTCCAACTCCAGCCCACATCCCACTGACATCTGCATCACTGCCATGAATCAGAGCCAACATGTGTCAGTGCTGCCCAGCCATCGCCCACTGCATGGCTCCTTCAGCGCAAGGCCACCCCACAGCTCAGACCCCCTCTCCCCCAGGGCAGGGGAGCGAAGGCGATCAGGAGCCACGCTCACCATTTTCTGAGGACAACTCCATCCCCGTATTCCTGTCGCAGGTACTCTGCAACCACTGGGCCCTGGGGCGAGAGTGAGGGCGCAGGAGGAGCCTTCCCTGCCATCCCGTCAGGGTGCATGTGCACAGGATCCCCCCGAGCCAAGAGCAGCACTGGTGCAAGTGCTTTTGGGGCAGCACAGGGCACTCGCACCCCACTCCGAGCAGCCTCCGGGGCCACCAGCTGAGCCACAGCAGCCACCCGCGTGCAGTGCTCCCAGGAATCTCAACATATCCAGCCCCTCACTTCCATTTTAGCTGGTTTGTATGAAACTCAGCCTAAATCACCGCAAATGCTTGAGTCTTTCCCTCCCCCCCCCGCCCCCCACACACACAACTGGATTGGAAGAACAGGCTTGTGCTCAATGGCCCTGCTTCTGCCAACAGAAGAAACCTCTGCCCTGCAAGATGCTGCTGCTCCTGCCTAGGCTCAAACCCCATGCAGGTTCCCTGGAAGCAAAGGATTATTTTTACATAGAACCAATGAAGCAATAATACATTCCAAACTATGATTTTTAAACTGATGCATAGCACACATAGGCTCCTGTCTGAGATTTAACAGGTGCCAGCAGCAGCTCAGGTTCCTACTGCAAATGGCAGAGCTCTCCTACATCAGGATAAGCAGCAAACACCTCCACGCCACATCCGAAATTGTTTGAGCAAAATAAAACACCGAGCTCAGCCGCTGCCCATCTGAGCCAATATTACTGAAGTGAAGGCTGCTGAGCTTTCCCCAATACCTTTGTGCAGGGACGACATTCAGGTTACGGTTGCAGAGGATCACACAGTCCTCTGCTTCCGAGATTTCTTCCTGCAAGGAATGTGAACCGCTTGGAAACGCTAGCGGCTTTCCCACACAGATGCAGGGAAGGAAGCCGAGACACCAAGCAACCACAGCCTCTCAGAAAAGAATTCATGATGAAAAATGATGGCTTTCCTTCCCGGCGGGGGTAACCTTAAACTGGGAGAGACTCTAGACCCAAATTCTGCACCACAGCCACTAGCTCTAAGCAGAGATCTCTGAGCACGGAGGGTTGCCGAATCAGGACTGCACCTACACATTAGGACTCTTTCTAAAGCGTGTCAGTCAATGAAGAGACTCAGCAGGAGCCTAGCTGGGCTGGTGGACAAAAGGGAGAGGGCAGGGGAAAACTGTGACAAATTGAAAATTCAACATGGATTGCGTAACTGCATGAATAATTCCTTTCAAGCCAAAAGGGATTCCTGCAAAAGAGGTAGCTTGCTGCAGTCCCTCAGCTCCATTTAATGAAAGAACCCCCAAACAGCTGGGTGGTTTTGTGTTTTGTTTTTTTGCTTATGTGTTTTGTTTCATGGGCCCCCCCCCCAAAAAAAAAAAAATACTTATTACCCTGTTGCAAGCTGTACAATGCAACTGATCTTCCATCAGCAGAGAAGAGCTGGGGGAACCAACTAAACAGGCAACACTGGGAACAGTTTTTCCCACCCTGGCTGGACGCAAAATTTGCTCGAAATGGCAGAGATGCTCATTCCCTTTTGCTGGAGACAATTTTTCATTAATGAAAACAATGTAAGAGATATTCATAGGAGAGGGGGAAAAAGATCTACTGACAAATACTTTCTCTTGAACACTGAGATTTATTAAAGCATCGGATCACCTCCCAGCAGGACAGAGGAACTGGTGAAATGAAGAAGGGAAGGCTGGAAAAGTGGAGGGTGGGGGGGTGGGGGGGAAGTCCCAACAGTAAGGTCTACTCAAGTTAGAGTGGCATGCCCAGAAGTGGGGAAGCCCCATCTCTCAAGCTATAGGATGCAAACCTGGAACCAGCCAGCATGAGGCAGGGCCCCCTCCCCTGCATTTCCTGGCTGCCACAGCACGTTAGGCTTTTTCCATATGCAAAAATCTAACCCTGCAAGAAACTCTTCCGGCCACATCACCCCAAGAAATACTGGTCTCAATGTATTCCCACGAAACCCTAAAAGCAGCCAAACTGACCCAACCAAAGGCCCATTTTTGCCCTGCATCCCGTCTCCTACCAGGGCCAACTGAGATGCACAGGAGGGTATCCATGCCCCACAGGGCCAAGAGCCACTCCAAACCACTGGGGCTGACACTAACCTCTCAGCAACAGCCAAAATGACCCTTCCTCAAAGGCAGCAATCCCCAAGAGCAGAGATGGGGGTGTCCAAAGCATTCCACCTGGTGAGAATAGGAAACTGGGAGGTGGAAGAAGGGGGTAGAGGCCATCCCTGAACTGACAGGAGACCTTAATCGCTTTCTGTAACTACCTGACAGGAGGCTGTAGCAAGGTGGGTGTTAATCTCCTCTCCCAAGTAACAAGTGATAGGACGAGAGCAAACAGCCTCAAACTGCACCAGGGCAGGTTTAGATTGGATATTAGGAAAAATTTCTTCACTGTAAGGGTTATCAAGCATTGGAACAGGCTGCCCAGGGAACTGGTTAAGTCACCATCCCTGGGGATATTTAAAGGATGTGGCACTTAGGGACATTGTTTGGTGGTGGATTTGGCAGCATTAGGTTTACAGATGAACTCCATGATCTTAAGGGTCTTTTCCAACCTAAACGATTCTATGATTTCAGTGCAGAAAGTGCATTGTTTCCCAAAGGGAGAGCCAGCCATTCCAGGCACAGCGCTACCCATGAGTCCATCTTGGACACTAGCACCCACATAGATGCTCTGATGTCTAATATGGTAGTTGAATCCACACTACAGCCTTCCTCTCCAAGCAGGCACCTAGCAGGGCCTTTCCTCCTCCACCTGGCCAGTGATTTTCAAGTGTTCAGGAAGGAAATCATTGGACAGACCTCTGCACCACCCCACCTGCAGGGAGTTGGTCAATGGATCCAAGAACTAGTGGGAAAGGGAAAACCTTTCTAGAAATCTGGCTAAAATACATTCCCTCCAGTGGGATCTTTAGGAGCCAAGCCCACTGGCTTTGGAGCTCCACATCATATTTTTTGAATTCCACGTCATATTTTACACTGTCTGCCTAAAACCAGATCCCCAACTCCCTGCTGAGCCCTCCCAATCCATCAGCTTCAAGGCCAGGACTACAATCCACTCCACAAGTTCCTCCCCGCCTCTCCTGGGCAGCCCCAACTTCTCCTCCTCTTCCCTAAACACTGGACCCACAACTGCTTATTCACCATTTTCCACCTCCACCCCAGTTCCCCCTTCTCCCTCTTCTTGCTTCCCACACGAACACCACGAGCCCCAACTCCCCTCCTGGCCAAACTCAGGTGCTATTTTGTTCAGGAAAGCCTGACTATCACAAGCTCCAGGACCAGGCATGAAGACCAGAGAAAGGGACAGGATGGCAAGCTGGGTGGTTTGGAGGCTGCTGCTCATTGGGAGGGTGGAAGAGCACTGATCTGTTATTCCCTACTTGTGTCCCTATTTGGGGGTAGGGATGTGTGAAAGGGGTTCAGGACTGCCTCCTTCTCTAGCCCCCTTGGTTAGCAGAAGCAATTTTGCAGCTCAGTGCTTCACATCTGCTCAGGATGGCTCTGAGCACCCACACTGCTACCAGGAGATGCTGCTCCATGTGCTCCCACAGCACCCCCGCTCAGGACAGTGCTCACATGGCAGAACCCAGCCTCTCCATCCTCCTACCTGGTTCAGCTGGGGCACAAGCAGCAAAACCCATGGCCTGACCCCCAGCTCGGGAGCACCTGTGCTGCACAAGCGCTGACTCAGATGTCAGCAACACCAGCACGAGGGCATTGCCTGCCCTTGGCATCCAGGGCCCAGACAGCCCGCAGCTTCAGCCCAGAACACGCTCTGCCCCAGTGAATCACACACCAACCCTGGCAAGTCCTTTCAAGACCCATCAGTCACCAGAGGAGGGGGGGGAAATTACATGCACACAAAGTAATTAGAGGTGTAACCCTCTCCCCTCCCTCTGTGCAGGCTTAATACTCCCTTTGTCCAGGCATGTTTGCTTCGCTAAGTCGTGCCTCAGGACAGCTTTCTTGACAGAAAACAAAGGTTAATTAATAAAAAAAAAAGAAAAAACACAAAGAGAAACCCCTCATTAAAATGGCCACCCTCTCGGCACAGCTCTCTAACCAGACTGGTCCTTCCTGGAAGCAGAGCACTGACCCATGGCCGTGACCCCTACAAAAAAAGCCAAATTACACACAGCCAACTCAGGGCCATTTCCAGCGACAGAGGGGTGGGGAAACCAGCCAGCAGAGCAGGTCCGAGATACAGCAAGGTGCAAACCTGATAGTTATCCACCTCACCCCCTGAAATCCCAGCCTCACTGACCATTTGTCTCCAGTTAAAATAAAGCCTTCCCCTGGTAGCTTGGTAGCACGTGTCCTGTGACCTACTGTAGCTCTGCTACCCCCCTGCAGCAACAGCTCTTGGGATTACATTACGGAGGACGGGATATCAGCTATCAAAGATGCTCTGCTTCCATCCCTCCTCACCTAAGCAGCTGAAACCACAGCAAACCTCACTTCCAATTTACCACCTGCATTATCAAATGCTTCACCTCCACGATGGAAGTCTCTCATTACAGCACAGACACGAGAAACGCAGGTAAAAGTCTGCTTCAAACCTGCACTCTGCAAGTGCAAAAACATCTCTCCCGCACACTCATCCAATTTACCTCGCGCACACAAGAGCACTTCTAATCCTGTTAGCTAGAGAGAGGCAGTGAAGGCACACACGCACGTGCATGCTCACCAGCCAGCTCATTAAGTCTAATTAGATAGTCTTCCATGGGGAATTTTGAAATGCGTATCGAGCAGTTGCTGTGCTCTGCTCTTTCCTCAACCCTCTGGATGTGTAAGCATGATTATTCACCACAGGAAAAATAGAAACTAATATGAAACTTAAGGGAGCTGCCATACTTGCATATCAACAGAGGTGCACTGTAATTTAATCAGTCTTCCTGCTTAGAGACAAATATGGTGGCAGCAATACAGGGAGAGAAGAACACCCAAGCCTCAGATTTGGATCCAAACCTCTCCAAGAAACTGACAATCCAGAATACCAGAAGTCTTCCCCAGTAGCTTTATCAAAAGTTTACCCTGGTGACATTCTGGCATGTAAGGTGTGGAGCCAACACACGTGTGCGCAAGACCACCAGCACCGTGAAGGCAAGCAAACCAAAGTACAAGGGACTCAAGGAAAATGAGAAAGTCCTGTCCATGAGCTTCTGGTATAGGAAAATTGTGGCTTCAGACCTGATATATTGTGTACAGGATATATGAGGGCTAAGCACCAAAATGGAGGGTCTAATGCATTCCCCAGTGTTCATCCCCAGCTCTGCCCATGTTGCCAGCCAGGGGCAGTTAATGTCAGCTCCAGGGACATTCCCTGTGCTCAGGACACATGTCCTTTACAACTTCCACTTCACTGCATCGATTCATCACACAACAAAATCCCTCAACTGGCTTGTTTACACAGGGGCAGCTTAATCTCAATTCACTCATCACAGTAGAGTAGCTACGCTGTGTTAAACATGCCAACTCAATACAGAGCATCCCTCCTTTGAGTTTGCCTTCTTATTTGAAGGGAGAATTCTGCTTACTTTGAACAAGGAGCATTTCAGTTCGCAGTAAGTATATTGCATTAAACCTTCTATAGATAAAACTAATCCAGACTATATAGACATCATCAATTCCTGAGAGTCCCTGTGCATCCAGACTCAGCAGCCTCTCATCACACCTAATCGAGCAGATCCCAGATGGGTTTGGTAAACTCCCAGTTTCCTTGCTGATCTGAAAGCACCTCAGCAGGCTTGACCAGGAGATGCCAACAGCATTGCTCAACTGCAGCAGCCTATAGAGGGTACTCAGGAGACAAAATAAGCGTCTCTTCTGGAGCTCATAATTTCTCTAAGCTATGTTCTTTGTCAGGGTGATTGGTCATCTAGACCTGCTCTACTGATAGCAAAGAAATGGTATCCATTGAAACCATTTATACACATGTAAAATATTAAAAATATATTTCTTTTGCATTGCAGGGGTCAGTCTGGTCTCTCCATGGCCAAGTCTGAACAACCAAACCCAAGCAACACACCACACGGGACACAGAGCTGTTACATACCTCTGATCCCAGCAGCAATGGGAACTAGCTTCACTTTCAGACCTACCTCCTTTCAGACAAGCTTTACAAATACTCTTAACACACAGGGGTCACAAAGAACTTTAAACAGACATGAGCCACTGAAAGTTGAAAAGCATTTGGCATTTCAAACCCCAACATACAGCATGGAGTCCTTCACTTGGCAGTGCCATATTCCACTCCTGTCAAGAGCGATGCTGAGCTTCTCAGGACAGTTTTGCAGCAGCACCAGGTCCTGGATCAGAGGCTACAGACCTCAACTGCTGTTCTTCTTTGAAAGAAGTTGAAAAACTCTCCCTTGCTGTGTCACGAATGCTCTGCCTCCCGCTCTCCACTCCCTGGTGACTTTGGATGAAGGCCACCCACAGACTCAGCACCCCCAAACTGCATCACCTGGCTGGGGTGAGGAACACTGGGGAAAAAACCTCTTAAGATAGCGTGTAGGGCCAAGACAGGCTCCAGTCCTCCCCTCCAAAACCTTGCACAGGACCAGCCTCATGAGCAGGGGACAGTTGCAGCCTGGCCACACTCAAGGAGCAGCTATGTTTGATGGCAACCACAGAGCCATCCGCTTTGGGAGCCCATGGGGCCAGCACAGCCCTTCTGCTACAGGGCAATGGGATTGTCCCAAATCCAGCCACATCGATGTACAGAGGTATCTGACTGCCCATGGGGCTATAGGTGGCTGTGTGTCTGTCCGGGCACATGACAATGGTAATTTCATGTCAGATGCCCTGAAACCAGGAACACAGATATGACAGACACAAAAGCCACATACCACAACTGCGTAACAAAGAAACTTCCCTAATCCTTCTCAGATATACTTTGGGTCAAGTCCAACTGCAGGCAAGGATGATGGAAAGACTCCCACTGACCTTCTGGGAGTTGGATATGATCTTCATGTAGATGCACTCGCATAGGGCACAGCTAGTTAAGCGTAAGGCTGGTAAGTTCAGTGAATTTCCAGGCCTGGGAAGTGAAGCCAAAGGGTTTGCAATTTCCATAAATCAAGCCACTCCCAGATTTTTCACCCTTGCTCTTTCAGGTCTTAAAAAAAAAAAAAAAAAAAAGAAGAGAAAACAGATACACACAAAAAGCTCCTACATTAAAGTAGGAAAAAATCATGGAATACAATGGAATAAAACAACTGTCAGTCATTCATATGGGTGACATATGCATCGCATTTACCTTTGGTTTTCTTGCTGGTTAACTATCTAACTTATTTTCCTACTGTTGACAGTAAGAAATGCAAGTCCTAAAGTATGCAGGGTTACAAGCATCCATCTAGGGTTACTGCACACGGCTGCACCAAGCTGTTCAAGTTTTATGACTATTCCAATAATACAATTTTTAAATTGAAACTGTAGTGTCTATGACAAAGACATCAGAAATTAACTGTGAACTGCAGCATATAAAGCTAAAGAATAGCTAGCTGTCAAAACAAGACAAAAAACCCAGAAACGTTTTTACCAATAAGACCTTTCAGGAGAAAAATCAAGATTTCAGCAAAGTGATACAGCCAGTAAGTGATGGAAGGCAATTGTACTTAATTGTAGCAAAGACTTTAAATAAAAAGGGAACCTGGAAAAATTGAGACACAATGCAACCAAACAGCTTAGCTGTATTACAGAGCTGGCTTTGCTCTGTAAATGTGTTGTTTCAGCAAGACGGCTAAAAGAAAAGATAATAAGACATTTATTCCAACTACTGGAAGATACAGATGTTAGCCCTAGATTATATCCTGTTAAAAACAAAAGCTATGGGAGGGGAAAAACTTTTTTAAAGTATTGGAGTCACAACAGCTTTTTCACAGAGACAGAGAGAAGCAACTTGAATATAAATAAGTGTCCAAAATAGGTCAGCACTCTTTTCTTGGCCACTGAAGTTCGATACTTTTCACTTGAGGTTAGCCTGGACGGTGGTGGCACACACGCTGCAGGGACGGCGGCTGAGCCCACGGGCAGCTCCCAGCTTGGTGCGAGCCCCGGTGCCCCAAGCACAGCCCCATGGTGATGGGTCGGGGCTCACACACCGAGCATCACCAGGCACTCTCAAGGCAACAGCCACACACTTTGCAGTGGTACTCACGTTTCGCCTGATTGTACAGGTTTCCGACACAAACCCATTCCCATTCCAGGAGGGTTTTGAAACGCTGTGCGTCCACAGCCAGTTTTGGGCTTATCAAGCAAGAAGCACCGTAAGAGACAAGGAGGTTTCCACAGCCCAAGCCAAGACCCGCCAGCTCCATGCATTCAGCCCTGAGCATCCCGGCCACAGCCTGGCAGGGAGCAGTTCTTTGTGCCAGGGCAGGATTGGGCCCTGCACAATCCAGCTACGGTGGGAAAAGCCATTACCTCCCTGACAAAGGTTACAGCCCCTTAAAGCAAAACAGAGAGCAGTTTTAGACCCAAAAATCAGGCCATGCACAGCAGAGCATGCACCTCAGCTGCTCTGCCGCCGCTTCCATGGGGGAGGCTGGTGAGAGCAGTAACATCAGGCTGCAGGAGAGCCACAGGTTCTCCTTTTTTTTTCTTAAAAAAAAAAAAAAAAAAGTGAACAAGTTATTTCTACAGTACTGAGAGGAAAGCCTGCCAGTCCAGCCTCAGCAGCATTCCTGCCTAGCTCAGATTGTTTACCACCAATAAAAAGCCCATTAGTTGCACAATGCGCCTGTTAAAAATAACTCAAAAAAAATCATCACTGGCAAATTAGTAAGACATCAGGACGCACAGACACCTCAGCATGGTGTTATGGAAACCACAGAGGAGTCAGACTTCCCTCAGGAGCTTTTCCCAAGGAAGATGAGCCCAAAGATGTCTCTCCCTTTGAGCAAACCCAGCTAATTTGAAGGGCTCAGGACCAAAATACAGCAGTCACCCAGCCAGCCATCCCAGGGTTTCCGATCAAGTGACTTCCAGGGAAGGTAAACTTGCCAGGCTCAAATGCCACCGGTTTGTGCTAATGAGAGCACAAGGTCCCCCTCGCACAGGGGCAGCCAGCAGAGGAGGCTGTGATGCTCTGGGGCTTCCCCAAAAATCCACACCCCTGCCCAGGGTCTGATGCAGCAGCAACAGGTGCTGACTCAGCACACACACACACCCTCCCTGGCCACCCAAGGACCCTGCTTTAAAAGCACCACCAGTATAAAACCAAAAGGAGGCACAGGGTGAATCATAAGCTGCCCTCCCTCAGGGGCTGGTCACTCCTCACCAGACTCCTGTGGACACTGCTGGCACAAGGAGAAAGGCCTACATTTTCCCCATATATTTTAACGTACCTGGTGTAAAAAAAAATAGCCAGCTCCCAGCTCAGTCCCTGACCAAAGGAAACACAAAACTTAGCCTTGCCACCTGCCATGCACACCGCTACTCTCCAGCCAAGGAGCCCGCAGTGGCACAGCTCAGAGCTTGCAGACGGGGCTTAGAGTGCCTTTTCTGATCACTGCCCCCAAATTTGTGCAATTCAGGGGTGACCCCGAAGCTGATCCCGGGGTTCATGCAGGCAGCAGAAAGAGTGGAGGCACTGTCCCACAACCCTCCTTGAGCACCCAGCACTGAGGACACAAGGGGAGAGGTAGAGTAGGTTCAGGGAAGTTCAGGAGTAAGTTCACAGGCGCTGCCCTGTGGGTTGTGGGCAGAAGAGCTGAGGGTTTTTGCAATACTGTCCCCTCTTACCAAACACCTCTAGAGACTGAGCAACCCTGGAAGCTGCTCTAAACTCAAAAGCAATGTTGCTTTTCCTCTTGAGCCCAGCTGACTTACATGGAAGCTGCCCCAGCCAAACAGCCCAAATCCCTAGCATTGCTGTCAACCCCACCATTAACTAGTTAGGGAAAACCTGAAGATACCATTTTGCAAGGATGCAACCTGATTTTATTCACTGTCTCTCCCCAGAACAGCAAGACATCTGTCACTCCTCTGCAATTAGGGTGTTCCTGACTTCCCTCCATGTGAGCACTCACAATCCCTTCCATGAGCCCAGCCATCCCTCTCCGCAGCCCCTCAAGAGGAAGCTCCTTTGGGAACATGCCAAGCAGAGATACATATTGAGGACACTGCATTTGCGAAGTGGGATGAGGATCCCCTTCTGCTCACAAGGTGGTAAAAGGGCACTTACAAATCAGCTACAAATATCCAAGGTGGTGATTTAGGCTGACCTCTTCATGAGATAAAACTTTCTCTTCCCATGCCCACACAGGAGAGCAAACGTGTTTTTCAGACACGCACTCAATCCTCCAGATTTGTAAGAAAGACAGTGGGGTCACACAAGCAGATGAGCAAGCACTGGACTAAAGCCTGGCTGAAAATATAATCTCTAGATATAAGAAGTAAAAACATCCATCACCACAGAAGGTCCACAGTATCTGCATTACTACAGTTACTAACAATTCTCCTCCAGAGCCTTCAACACTGAAAATTCCCAAGCAGGACCCAAATACCACATCAGAAACACTCACCATCCTCAGACTGGAGGAAAACAGTTGGTTAAACCCCACTAACAGACTTACACCCAGAAACTGCCAGCCCTGCTCCCACCTAACATTTAAATTCAGGTGGGACTTGATGGAGATAACAGAGGGATAAGAGCTACAACCAAATTAGTATCCGGTGTTTTGGCCAGGGCGATGAAGAAGCTCAGCTGCTTCAACCGTGACCACCTCCAGCTGGAAATGGGTGAGAACCACTCCCCTCACAGGGTCTCCGTTTCTGAAACCTGTGTTAGGATTTTAAAGCTACACTCAGGAACAGCTTTCCCACTGCCAACAAGCCCCTTCCACAATGACTACACCAGTAACACCAGTGAGGTTACACTGAGGAAGAGTTTGGCCTGTTAAGGTCCCTACCAGATATGTTTTTTAACAAATAGCGAAGGAGCTTCTTCAAACTGAGCCACCAAACCGCAATATGCTTCGTATGCCTCGCAGGGATGGAGGTGGACGTGGCTACATCAGAACAAGCCACAGCAGAGCTTTGCTGGGCCACTCTCCGCATGGACAGCCATGGCTCCTGCTGGAATGCCATCACCTCCAGCCCCACCAGAGTTATGCATTCCCACACCATTTTAACCAAATAGCTTACGTCTTGAGATGCTAACTCCATCCTGAGGGTGCTTAAAATCAAACCCAAACCACGATGGCCAGTGACCCCCTCCACGCTTCTCCCGGCTGCACCCAATGGGTCCAAAACAATTTCAAGGGAGAGGGCAGGAGAGGCGACTCTGCTCCGGCAGATTTCACGCCAGATAGAGTATCGCACCGTCTGCGCCGCTGTAACGTGACTCCGTCAAGGTATGGTCAGCCCTGCTGCTGCAAGGCAGCGTGCCAGCACAAACACCGTGTCGGGTGCTCCGGCTGGTTCGACAGCAAGGCAACCATATCCTCCGGCCGGATCCAGACCATGGCCTGCCAGCTGAGCCGGACACGCACATCTCCGGTGCCGACGGCCATGGAAACCGAGCTTCAGTTTGCCATCATGAAGCCGGTTTTGGGTGCGGGGCCTCCCTCCGAGCCGGCGCAGGGGAGGTGGAGGTGCAAGCCCTGGGAGTTTGCAATAAAGGAGATCTGTGTGGCTGGCGAGTGCGAGGTCTCCTGGGAACGTCCCTTTTACTGGGTTCCAGATGCTGTGGAGTGATTGCTTATATGAAGGCGGGGGAGGCCTCTTTACTGTTTCTCATTTCCTCCTTTTTTGCTTCCCCGCCTCCCCCCCCCCCCCCCGATTTCCTGGTTTTGTTCAGAAGCACAAGAGAGTCATTCATCATTTTTCTTCCAGCACAAGGAGCGCTCTCACCTCCCCCTCACCCCTAAATCCCTCCCCACCAGAAAAGGGCACGCGTTCGCCAGCCAAAAAGGCTCGCAGCGGGGAAGGCAAAGCTCCCCGGCTCCTGCAGACAGCTCCGGCACAAAGGGCCACATTCTCAGCTGGGTTCAGTGGGTGCCAGCCCCCAAAGGGTGGAGGCCAAAACTCAACGACAGCAGAAACGCTAAGTCAGAAAACGGATATCAGCAACGGAGGAAAGCAATTTGCACCGGTTTGAATTACGGGCGATGCAAAGCAGAGAGGAATTTGCATGCTGAGGAGACAGACAGCGCCTCAGGTAACTGGGAAAAAAGAGCTAAGCGATGAAGGTCCGCTTCCTTCTCAGCCCGCATGTCCTGATGGTCACTCGACTCGCTGAAACCTGGGAAAGCTCTCCTTGCGGAGTTGCCCCCCCACCCTCTGGAAACTGGATAGGCACCAGTCCAAGTGCAGTCCAGGCGCTGGATTTGCACTGCTGTACGTGACAGCAAGCCACCAGCCCCAGCTTTGGGATGGATGGGCTTCCAGGAAAGCCCCATTCAGTTTGCAGGAGGGGGGGAAAAGGGGTGGCTACAGATGCAGACATTTAAGCCATCCGGAGGGTCGGTGACACCCCCAGGAAAACCTCACTGTAGGGCTTTGCTCCAACACCTCCAAGGGCCACTTGGGTTCACAGTCACACTGAGCCCCTCCGTAACTTCTTGATGGCCTTCTCCGTGCCCCATCTTGGGAGGGTGAGAACCAGGACTAAAACATCTCAGTACAGCTGTAACAGAGAAGAGAAGCTCTCTCCAAATGCCCTTGAGAAAGAGAGCGACTAGGAAAACTCCAAATGGGTTCAAATTCTTGCACACATTTTTATAAAGTAACTGTTTGCGTGAAAAAAAGGACTGTGCAAACACCTGGGGTCTGTTGGGGGCCTTTTGGTTTCGCCGATGACCTGGACAAAAGGAAACAAAACTGGACCTATAGAAAATGTTTCAGGTTTTGCTTTTGTTTGGGTTTAATCACAGCAATAACAGCAACCAAGTCAAAAAGGTCTGCTTATGGTCAAACCCAAGGCTTCCTTTTGGTGCTTTCAGAAGGAAAAGAAATAGAAGACTCTGGTCAGTACTGGGGCCAGTGGGGTGGAGCGGAGCCTGCGTACCAGCAGCTCCACCACGGAGGTGGCACGATTTCAGCAAGAACTGGAAGAGCAATGAAAACACAAGCCACCAAGAGCCTAGCCACTTGGGACTGAGCTTTTCCACACCCACTGAGCCAGAGATCCTGGGGCTCCTGCAGCTGCTGCTCAGGAGGCCCACCAAGCCAAGCAGGATCACTGCGCTCCTCCAGGCTCTCCCCCAAACCCCACCAGCTGCTTAGACAAGCTGTCATGTCATCGTTTGGACAGACCCAAGTGCCACAGTGCAGGAGCCCAGACAGCTTGTGTTCACGTCCCGGGCAAAGGAAGAGTCTGGGGCCACTTTTCACACACCCTGGGTGACTGGGTAAACTGGCGGCGTGCTCTTGGGGGCCACTTTTCAGAGTCTGGCTGTTCATTCCGTTTGCTTTCTTTAAAATGCTCAAATGGGAAACTTTTTTTGCTGCTGGTCTCCCTCGACATCTTTGCAAGCTTGTTTTGAGGCTCCTTTGTGCTCCCAAGGAGAAACACCAGTATTCCAAAGTTACCTGAATAAAACCTTATATTTTGCTCTTTTTTCTTTTTTTTTTTTTTTTTTTTAATGGCTTGGCAGCCAAATCGAAATGATCAGCCCCAAGCAGGAACCAACATGTGGACTCCATCGTACTCCAAACCCAGAGCGTATCACCTCCACAGATCCCAGACGTGCTCACGCAAAGCTCTGCGCCTGACCCTCCCACCCCGGCGGGATAGCCCCCGACGGCTCCTCTCTCTGCAGCAACGGCAGGTTTCAGCAGGTCTTCACTGAGCCAGACCTATCAAAATGAGCCTGCTAGCACCTCACTGAAAATATGCAAAGTAAATCTGAGAGCAGGCTTGGGGAGAGAAGGTGAGGCTGGCAGAAATGCAACAAGAGAAAATAAGAGGAAGAACGAGAGTGCAGCACTTTATAGCAGGAAAAAAATAAACCTGCTGACCGAAAAAAACGCAATGGGAAAAATGTACAGGGCTCTAGGGAAAAAACCAGCAGCAAAGGAAGAAGGCAAGAGGGGCTGGGATGAACACGCTGGCCTGAATGCACGTGGTCAGCATGGGTATAATGGTGCATATTTTCTTCTCGGCACCAAGGAGATCCCAGAGGGCCCCCAAAAGCCTTTTGCAAATCAGGACCAAGCTTCTCCTGGGTGCAGCAGCTGCTGGATCATTCCTTACCCATTGGGCTCTCATCCCACAAAAGCCCAGGCTTCTGCTATTGGAAAAAATATTAAAATAAACTAAAAAAAAAATCCCAGGGGATTTTGCATTGGAGCCTTTTCAGTGTTTTCCTCACCCTGGCATCTTCAAATGAGTCAACATGTGGCACCATCACGGTTTCTGAAGCAACTAGCAGGCTGTTCAGTCGAAGAAACTTGCTCTCTTGAGATACCCATCACTGGGTCTCCCAGGACCGGAGGATAAGTATCCCCAACAACAACGCGCCCAGCAGTACCTGCCTCAGCTTCCTGGACTTCCAGGTGGGGCTTTCACAGTGCAGCAGAGGCCAAACGCAGGTGCCCACAGCCCGCCTGTGCCTGGGGGGCAGCAGAGCCACAGTCGGGAAGGATGAGATTAACCACACGAATAACAAAAAGCCGGATGCCAGCCGCCACCTCACGCAGCTCAGACGCCAACACAGGGGATGCGGGAGAGAAGCGAGCGGCTAAAAAGCCAGACGAGCTCCCAAATGAGGCCAGTCTTACCCTATTCCAGCTACAGACCTGCATCTTGGCCTTCACAAGGGCCAGGAAAAGTCCTGCACATTTTCTTTAGAAAGGAGCACAACAGTGAAAAGCCCCCAGTAGGAGAGTTTTCCTTTCAGCCTGACCTGGACCGTCCTGTGCATCCGCTGCGAGGGCCCGGCCACCGGGAGCCAGCTCACCCGCTCTGGGAGGAGAAAAGGGAAGTTACTTTTCGCAGCCAAAAGAAAATAGGGAGTTCTTTTCAGATGGCAGGAATGGAACCGTGACGTTTAGTCACTTGCTATTTCTGCTCCCCGGGTATATGTCTCCACAGGAAAGCCCCTGGATAGAAGTCTCTACAGGCAGCGTGGCAACATGTGTTTGCCCAAACTTTGGTGTCTAAACCCACTGAGGTCCCTGAGCTGGCTCCCTGGGGAGCTGCGGGGTTTTCAGGGAGGTTCAGGCTCACCTGTTCTGTGCCTTGGCCGCCTTAAAACAGATGCATGTGTCTAGCTGGAGAAAGAGCAAACCTGCAACCCTGGCCTAAGGCCGCTCAGGGTCTGACTCACCAGCCGAAAACAGCAAAGCCCCGCTCTCCTTGCGGCACGCAAGCCAGGACACGATGGCAGCACTGCGCTGCGCGAGCCCCCGCGCTGCGCGAGGCCCGGTTCGGAGCGGAGGGAAACCAATGCCGCGCCTCCGGCTCTGAAATGCAGCCGTTCACCACCGTCGTGATGGGGAAATTGCATTTGCTCCACACTGAGCTGCGATGGTGAGTGACCCTACCTCATGGCATTGCTCCCGCAAAGAAGCTAGCACCCCTAGCCGAACTCCCCAGCTCCATCGCAGGGACAGTATCGGATCCACCATGTCCCAGTCCCCGCCAGCCTGTGGCTACCCGCCCTTCAGGCACCGTGCATGCTTCCACAGCTGGAGAGAGAAGAGAGCAATGTGTCTCGGGCTTACACCAGTACAGGGCAGGCTGCACACCTTGCACAACAAGCCCCAGGTACCGACATTAGGCAGTCAGCTCCGCTCAGGTCGTGCCGCCGACACCGCTCAGCCCATGGTTTCAGGGGTTTCCAAAGCGCAGCCCAGCCTGCCAGCTGCTCACAGAGGTACGTTCTTCGTTGTGTTACTGCATTAATGGCAGCCTTGCATTGCAGGCGCTTTCTGCCGCACAGCCTGAAGTCCCGCCCCTTCACAGCTCACTCTCGGACAAAATTTTGGGAACTTCTCCCATTAAAAATTTTCTTAAATCTGATGGGAGTCCACTGCTTCAAGAGAAGAGCTGCAAAAGCTTACTGCAGACTCTGCAGAGTTTCTCAGGATGTAATTTGTATGGCACCGGGCAGCCCACGGTGGGTTGTAAACACTCCCACAGGAGCGTTCACACGCTTAACACTGAACTCGATGTCAGTCTTCAACATGGGTAATAATGATGGGAGATAAGCAAGATGCATAATTTAACTGCCAAAAATGCAGTTTCATCACAGGATGCCACGGAAGGGATATGCATTCAGTTGACTATCCCCACATAGGCAGGGAAAATAAAAGAGAAGAACTGGGGGAAAAAAAAAAAACAAATAAACACAGTCTCAGTTAAATATTTATAGGAGGCCAGTGCATTTCAACTGCAAGCAGTTTTTTACATCAGCTGGGACATTTCAGCTCTGCTAGGAAAGATCAGTTCCAGGGGACAGGACACTGCCAATATCCACAGCCCAGAGGCTGAACTCTCCTAGCACGTAACTCGGGGAAAAAACAGACCTGGGCAGGGTTGTGCTTCCACTGGGCACAGCCCGAGTGCCAGGACCTCCCTTCTCACCACAGCTCTTGCTCCCGGACACATGAGGCGGCAGGAGGTGGCAACACGTAGCAAACTGTATTTGTAAGAGTCACCCCAAACGGGCCTTGTACGTGGACATGTTCTTATCCCAAAGCCTCAAGACACCCCAGTGATGTACACAGACAAGGGTTTGCTTGCCTCCCCCAGCGCTTGAATCCCCACTGCTAGGAGTCAGGAGGGCGGCTCACGCAACAAGGAAGGTAACTCTGTGAGCAGCTGGCAGACCAGGCTGTGCTTTGGAAATCCCTGAAATCGCAGGCTGAGTGGTGTCAGCAGCGTGACGGGTTTCCGTAGCACTGTCCCCACATCACAAGGCTCACTCCATACTCTTCATAAATTCCCAATTTGTGCACCACTGGGTACCACCTAAGGCAGCATTATGGGCTTGACGGACCTTTGGCCAGGTTGGTCCACTGCCCAGTCATATCTGCACTGCCCAAGCACTTTCAGCATGGTCTGACTTTGCAAAGGTAGGCTTCAGCGTGTGCAGGACCAGCCTAATGGCCAGGGGTTAAGGTAACAAATCCTTGAAACCAGCCTGATAAAAAGAATAAACAGAAAAATGGAGGAAAACAATGACTGAAGTCAATAACAAACATTGCTAGAAAGACGGAAGCTTTCCAGCTGTCTGAGAGTAGAAGAATCAATGTCTGCATTATAATTTTTTACCCTTTTTTGCCAGGCACATTTTGTTAATGCTGAAAATTTTGTGTTTCAGCCCTTTGTCAGCTCAGCTAGCCTTAGTCCCTGTAAGATGAGGGTCACAGTTCCCAAGAGGACTGAGCACCAACCAAACCACGCTTTGTGCAGTGGGACCTGCAGGAACTTTTACCACCTCCCTGGTCAGCTTTGCCATGTTGAACTCACTTCATCCAAAACCAGGGGAAAAAAAAAAACAAACAAGTCAAGCCCCGGTTCACAAAGGCAGGGTTGAGCAGAAAGGAGAGGTTAGACCCAAAGGGAGAACCCCCTGTCCAAACACAAGTATCTGAAGCAATGTTTGTAAAGCAAACACTGGAACAACCAGCAAGCAGTGTGAATTTTGCACACCTGCCCCTTACCAGCAGGCAAATCTCAAGACAACATCAGTGCTTCTAAAAAGGGATTAAAATAAAAGCGCACTAAGTCCATGGACAACCTTTGTTTAAAAGCCACGTGAGAGGCAGTAAGTTTCTATAGGCTGACTCCCCACAAACGTAAGCAAGGGAAAGTTATCAGCTCTGGGCTCCCAAAATATTTACTCAATCTGTTATTCTGACTACTCTCGAGCAGACCTTTCCAAAGTCCCATGCTGTCATTTTTATGGCACACCCTTGACCAAAACCGAAATGCAGAGCACCCTTTCCCAAGGGTATTTCCAAGTACTTTACTACCACAGAAGCAAACAGTGTCCTTGTGAAGTAGGAACAGTGCCATGGAAACCCATCCTATGGGGAGAGGAGGCTGAAGGTGTGCAGCCTCCACTGTGCAATATCCAAGGGTCGGATCTGAACACTGCATCAAACTGAAACTGTGGGAGTAATTAAGAAGCCTAGATGAATGGCTTAAGCTGAGCAAGGGCCAAGAGGCTGAGAGAAGACACCCTCATGGAGCAGGCTGGGGCGTTTTAGTGGCTGCAGTTGATCTAAAACTTGGGTTTCTATCTCATCTGGCCAAAAGCCAAAGGTTGGGAAGCACGTCTGGTGGAGGATGTTGGTATACTCTGCATGTTTTCTCACAAAGGCTTGGGATACCAGTTCTTATTTTTAGTACTATTTCTTCATGTAATGAGCTCAGTGTTTCAGGCAGCCCTGGGGAAGCAGGAAGGACATGTCCCGTAATAAAACTAGTTAATTCATGTGGAATTTCTAGCCATTATTGTGAAAGTGGACAAATTCCTCACTCCTGAAAAGCTGCCAAAATGGCCATTAATCTGGCTGCGGTCACGAGCAGGATTCCTGTGGCCTCCTGCAACAACCGACCAGGCCCCAGGACAGAGACTGCAGAAACCAAAGTGGATGTTGTTATTTCCTCACACCAACTCCCACAGCCCGAGTTTTACTAAACAAGACAGTTGCCTCAAAGGGCTCCGTGCCAAATTCCTTCCAGTGTCCCCAGACCAAGCATGCCCCAGTCATATGCACAGAGGTCTAGACCTTCCTAGACCTCCAAAATCAGCTCACATCAGGCATTTTGGCATTATTCAAAGCTCTGTGGACCAACTGTTTCCACCTGCCCAGCCTTGGCCATGCTCTCAGTGACAGGTGCCCTGAAGGGAGCAGGGTACTGAATTTGGCTGGGAGACGTCAGACGTTGTATTCCCACCACCAAGCTGGGCATGCTAAGAGGAGCTTTTCAGGTCCCATCTGCAGGCAGTGGGAAGCCAGGCTCCTCCACAGAGAAATTCCAGGCAAGAATCTCATCAACCGAAATCCTTCAATAACGCACAAGAATTAATGGAATCTGTCTCCCTGCAAGCTGGGGGTGACAGGGTTTGTAGGGCCTGGCAGGGAAAAAAAGCACGGAATAAACTTATTTTAGTCAGTAAAATCAACAACGACAAAATGACTCAGAATACGCACAGGGAGCTGACCTGTTGTGTAAGATGGCACCATTTTGCCATAGTCTCATTTTTCTCTCCCAATTCTGGACTGCTCTTTAAATTCAGTGATGGATTAGAGGGTTAGCCTCTAAATAGTGCCTCTAGTGCTGTCCCACCATCCAGTCCCAGGAATGGCAATATTCCCTGAACACCACTAGAAATCCAGACCTTCTGCCCCAAATGTCCTGTGTAACGGACTATCTGTAACAACCTGGATTTCTAACAGTCTAAACAAAATCGCCCCAAAACCACCTCTGCACAAGCCGTGGAGGCAGCGCTGTTCAGCATGGCCAAAGGAAGAGTTCCCTTACCATGGCCAACCATTGCTTTAGGCCTCCTCATCCCAGTTTCCATCATGACAGATGATTTACCCGTCCATTCACACCACAGTCAGATCAAGATGGTGCAGCAGCGATTTCCCTGCCTTTATATCGATCTGGTTCATGTGACGTTCAGAAGAAAGAAAAGTGCTCTCTACACATCAGGGACTGTAGCAAACTCACGGCCCTTGGTTAGCGGTGGGTACTACGCTAGAAAAAGAACCCGTAGTGCAGAGAGAGAGAGAAGGTTTCACCACAGGAACGTTGTCCTTGACCAGCTAGACTAAGAGATGCCTTTTTAGAGCCTGGGAGGGAGCCTGGAGCGGTTCCTCCAACCTTCAGAAAGCAGTGGTAAGAAGTTGTTGTTGGTAAGGTAAGTTGTTATAGTGTTATCACTCAGCATTTTCCTCACGCTGGTGCAGCTGCAAACCCAGAAGAGCAAAGCAGCTACCGTGTGGAGGGTGGATTGCAGCACCCCGACAAGTGTCCCCAAGAAGCAAGACATAATTCACCAATATAACTGGAATTTGTCTTTAGCACAGGCACTGCAGGGTGAGCAAGGAGGACCAGGAGGAGCAAAAAACAGCCACAGAAAGCCCCGAGGCTGTTGGGTTAGCCTCACTGCGAACAGAAACACGATGGTGGCCAACCACTCCGACCCTACAGCCTCCACACCAAACTCTCCCAGCAGCCAGGACCCAGAGGACACAAACTGGGCACCCTGGGGAGCCCCTGAGCCAGCTGCCTTGGATTATCCACAGCCTCAGTAGCTACAGATCCCTCTCGGGGCTACAGGGCAGAGCCCCAGAACCAGCTCTGGGCTGCAATGGCGGGGGAGGATGGAGCCCCACACCGGCCGCCCCTCGCACTCCTCCTCCTCCTCATGCCATTCCTCTTCGCTAAACCTGAGTTCCTCTCCCCACTTCTGCTCGCTTTTGAAGTGCCAGATGAAACAGCACCAGATGGAGGCGAGCTGCTCGCCCGCTGAAAGCAACAGGAGACGAGCGTTTCCACATGGGCTGTGTGGGAGGGCTGCGATCGCGCCGGTCGCAAACCCTGCATCTCCCCCCGGCTCAGTTTGCAGCCGAACGGCGCGCCGAGGACCACAGACAAAACCTCCTGGTTTCAAACAAAAAATGACCCCCGCGCAACTTTCCAGATGCAAAAAAAGGTCAGGTTCTGGCCAGTTTCACTGCTTCTGCTCTTCTGCCTTCACTGAGGCCGCCCAGCACCTGTCCTGCTCCCCTTGAGAGCAAAATATGGGACTTCTAAATACAGGGCACTCCCTACCCTGCAGCAGACAGGTCACACTGGGGGACACAGACCTGATCTTTGGAGGTACCAAAAAGGTCTTGGGAGGACACCTAAAACAATAAAAACACCTTCAACAACTCACTGCACCCACCAGTCCCCCCAGACTGAACAGCAAGCACTCCTGAGATGTGGACATCAGGTGCCCACCCTTTTCTAGTTTTAAAACAGCAAGAGGAAAACCACACTGAAAACACAGCACTGTACCAGCTACTAGGAAGACAATTAACTCTATCCCAGCCGAAACCAGGACAGAAGGCTATCAGACAACCTCCTCACCACGACAAGACAAGTCCATTAGCAGGGACTGGGTCTTCTACAACTAGCCACAAGAGCTGAGAACAGACTGCCCTGGCTGAAGCCTGAAAAGCAAGATCTTACAGGGAAATCTTGCCGTGGTCTTGAGCACAAATACTGGGCAATACTTCATGAATTCTCCTGACACTATAGGCCTACAGGATCTCCCATAGACGACGCCATGCAAGTGACTGCAACAGCATGCCACTGTTGTAGGCATCCAGCAACACCTGGCTACAGGGATAAGCTGCAAGGAGGCACAAGAACTCCTCTCTAAAATTGCCTCCAGCCAGTAAGGTGTTGGAAATGTTATTAATTTCAAGGGCAGAGCATTAGAGATCCCCTCATCCCACCTGAGCTGGTTTATCTGCAGAAAATTGTAAGGAAAAGCAGGGATTTCAACACGGTCCAATTCCCACCAGTGCTTTGTGTCACTCTCAATTACAGTCCAGAATGAAATACCAAGAAATCGTTCCTTGCGGCCGGCAGAATTAATGGGATCTTTGACTACAGAGAGCACCAGGCAGTGAACTTGTTCCCTTACCAGCCAAGAGGCACAGTGCAGCTTTCTTCAGAATAAAAGCTGCAATGTCAAAGGATAGTTTAAGGCTTATAAAAGTGACCTGATGTTTCCCACTATTCCAGTTCGCAAGAAAGGCACATGATTACTGACCCTTTACTTTCTAAAACAATTTATTCCTACCATAAGCTCATGCAGCAAGAGACTTTATCTTCCCACTGGTATCTAGCTAAATTACATGCGAGGCAAAACACTGAACAGAAGACAATCAATAATGCAGCTACAACAAGCTGTCAAACGCTGGGCTGCAGCAAAGCTCCGGTAACTGTGCACTAACCCCTTTCTCTTCAGCTTTTGCCGAGGATAGCCACCACATCACATTCGCTTGTAATTAGATGTCAACTCGCACATTTAATGAGGTCACGCTTTGCCAGTTCGTGAATGAGAAACACCTCCCAGCTTCCTGGCAGTGACTGCTGAATGTAGGCAAAGATGTTTCAGTCAGACTTGGTCTGCTGAAGGTAGTTTGTCTTTGTGGAAACAGGACTGGATTTGCAGTCTGCTAAACTGGCAGAAAAGTCATCCTTCCAGAAAAGTGAAGATTTGGTTGGGTTAACTCCCTATCGTGGCTCAGCTGTGGTCCAGACAAAGACCAAGACCCGTGTGACGGCGCACGAGGATGTGCACCAGGACAGGGAGGGAGTGGGGCACGACTGCCACGAGATCAGCCCAGCAGGGATGAAAGGCAGCCAAGAATAATCTGCGCAACGTTAGGACCCCCAGTAAGGCTTTCTCCTTCTCTCCCGAGTCCACACCAGGAGCACGCACCATAGTTAGCCTCCAAAGCCCATAGCACACTCAGCACCCACCAGGCAGCGTGTTGTTGCACGGCACACAGCAAAAGGGCACGTAACACAACTCCCTCCCCCAGGCAGACACGCGGCACTAACGCAGCTTTCTCCACAAGGCTGGGGCTGTCGGGTAAAGCCTCGCTCGTCCACTGAGGACAAACCTGCCTCTTCTGGCAGATGCAAACAGTCAGCAAGGACAAATTGGAAAGCCAAGCCCAACGTGTTCAGTATGTGCTGCTAAAGGACACCCTCAAAAGCAGTCACACGTGCACTGGTTCAGGCAGCACCTCTCCACAGAAGAGACAGGGGTGAAGATGGGTGGAAGCGATAGTGGAAGCGCATGCAATGGCAATGGCTTTGCATCCCTCTGATACGGGAGGGGTCTGCTAAGCAGCCACTGGATCAAAGTTATGTATTTCACCCTGATTCAAGGAAAGAAACCACGAATTCTTACACCTGGGAACTCAGTACACCACCAAGCTCAGCCCTCCTCCTGTAACAGAAATGCCTTAAAAACATCTTTACGTTTTACCTTGGCTTTCCTCTTACTCTGTCTGCCTAGAGCAAAAGATCCTCCCTGAAGGAATCAGAGCCCCAGCAGGGAAGCCAGATGTGACCATGCTCAGAAGCTGGAACAGCCCAATCCAAGCAGAAACGCAAAAAATCCACCAGGGAAACTGCTGTTCCTCCTAGCTCCTTAGTGCTGACCATGCGACCAGGAAAAGCAGGTACAGGAGTGCTGCTGGCCACCGGGCTGAAACCCTGCCTTCACAAATCCAGCCGTGTTTGTGGGTAACAGCGACAGCTGCCCATCGGGCAGATAAATTGGCCCCAGCTAATAGTGCAGGCAGGTCTAGTACAGAGCCATACACAAACACACCTCTCACATTCCAATTTTCACTGTTTTGCCTCCCGAATTGTTTATCTCCGCTCAATTCCTGGATGTGGATAAAACAAACGACATGGACTTTCTCACAGACGGGGCTTCTTGCCGTTCCCTTGACAAATACCATGCTCAGCGAGTATGAGCCTGAAACCCAGAGGAAAGGAAACAACTGCAAAGGGCAAGAAGGAAACGGATCGTTTGCCAAGGGACAGCATGAAAACACATTTCTCCTTTGGGCCAGAGCCTTGAAATCTTCCCAGGCTTCCCCCTCCCTCCAAACCACCATTTTCACACCCCCATCACCCCCACCACAGCAAGCTCTAGTGCAACTGGGGCAGGGGGTAGCATTATTTTCAAGAAGCTGCTCCACAAGGTGTTATTTATTGTCTTAATACTTAGAAGATGACAGCCAACCCAGGGCCCACCCAGGTTAGCTCTTGACCAGACACAGCTGCGGCGAAGGAGCGTGGAGACCTGGCCCACCTACTGGCAAAGCCCCAGGGGCAGCAAGGACAGATGAGCTGTGCGGTTTTTTCATTTACCTATCAACCTTAGAGCGGTTATTAATTGCCTTTCACTTTTTCATATTTTTTTCCAAGGCAAGGAGCTCTGCAGACGTTCAGTTCATCCTGGGCAGAACCGCTGTAGTGGCCGTGGACACAGTAACACACTCCTGTGGATTTGGTTCTTGCAGTTGGCTTCTCTGGTGTCTAGTACTGTCCAAGCTTGCATAGGCCAGGCTGAATGCCTGGTTGCAGCACTCGTAACTAACCTCCCTTGTTGCTCACGTGCTTCTGCCTCAAAAGGTGTCTAGCACAGGACAAGGAGAACACTCATAGCCTGGCTCTCCCCTACCCCTCGCCCACTTTTTGGCAACACAGTGCCTTCAGGACATCCACCGCTGCGTTAGATCTGGCCAACTTGACTGACAGGGTCAGAAGTTGTGGGGGCAGAAGGACAGATACGCACATCCACATGCAGATCGTGATGGATGCTTCATTTGCTTATAAAAGCAGGAGAAAAGCAGAAGTCTTCCTGGCAATTCAGTGGACGTGAAAAATGCACTCGTAGCATTACTGGCATGGTTTTCAAGTTACTGTTAAAATTCCACTTATATTATGCTACCTCCAACCTCACAGTCTTCTGTGTTTTGGAGCAATATATTAAACTGTCTTTTAGCAGCTGCCTGCCAAGGGGAAATGGAGGTTTTGACATTTGACCCATAAGGAAGGATGTGTGGCATTTGGGGCTACCCAAATAAGGATTTTAGTTGGATGCTAAAACAAGCTGCATTTTTAACAGTTAACTATTTTGATGCTGTTTTTGTACCGTGGGAGTTCAAAGCGGAGTCCCTGACCAGGTGAATGAGGCAACCCCAGCCCTGCCAGTTCAAGTTTGCCTGGGGCCACATTCTTTGCACAGCTCTCTTTCCATTTGGAAAGGTTACTTCGCACTGGCATGGACTGAAAAAAACGCATTTGTTTTAATAAAGAAGTGAGATTCCAAAGCAGGACTCAATAGCCAGCAGTGGGTTCTGAGGCAGATCCCACTGAATTAGTACAAATATCCCAACAACAAAATAAAACAATACTACAAACCCAACTGCACTGCACTGACAAAAGGAAAAAAAAATTCCCTTAACTGGTCAGCTTTGAACAGTGACTCAAGAACCTTTTTTTCAGAGTGGAACAAGTTTTATTCCTAGGACCTTGTCTCCATTAGGAGAAAACAGAAGTTCTTCAGCTATTCTCATAATTTGGGCAAGACGATTTAGGACATTTGCTGACATTGCTAAGATCTGCCCTGCTCCACCTCCCAGGACAAGTTCCCACCTCGGAGCAGCACTGGCACCCTGCTGCCCCTTGAGCCAGTTCAGGTCATTAATCTGACAGAAAGCCATTGACTTGTTTCCTGGGGCTGGCTTTCTGCAGGATTAGCTCCTGAACCAGCCTAAGCTGACCCAAGATTGAGAGCTAAACCCAGCAGAAAGAAGGGAGAAGGACATTGCAGCTGAGAGGTGGCCAAGACCACGCAAGCCCCTGATTCCAGTTCACGATGGCCAAAGCAGAAGGCGGCTGAGACCGGAGAGGTTGAGAGACCCCAATGGTAGCCAAACTGCCTCTCAAAGCCTGTTATGTCTCCAGGACCCATTCAGTCCTGGGCTACCCTAGACCTGCTTGAGGAGAAGACAGCTATCGGGGCCTGGGACATTATCTGCCAGGACACAGACTGCTAACACGATGTACAGACAGCCCTCACGCTGCTCCCGGTGTCCTGGTGGACCGCGGGCACACATCATTTAGTCCATCTGCAAAGTAGCGTGCCGATCTCGCCGAGGTGCTGAAAGAATAAACACACTCGAGACTGGCATGAACTCTGTGAGCTTCGCCTGCACGTTAACAGCCCTCTGTCCCCAGTTCAGGCAGTTCCAGTCAGCAGGAGGTAAAGTTTGTTACACGATGACCTGAAATAAACTGTAAAAGAGTGTGGTCCAGTGGGATCGGAACTATTTCAGAGGCCCTGATCCCTGGAGGTGCCGAGACACCGTCTCACTCCCACCATTGGTGGGAGTTCGTGCACTCGCCTCCCGGGCAGGGGGTAGACGTTCTCAGCCCGATTTCCACAGACTGCTGCTATTTTGTTCCAACATTCCCAACATCTTCAAAATACCCAAAGCCTCTTGTGCAATGAGCAACATCCCCTGCTTCCTAGCTACACGGTGGTTTATGTTACTTTCCGCCTACAACCATTTCAGGATTGGCTTTACAGACCTAAGTGGAAGACTAAACAATGCTGGAGCCACAGCAGGAGAATTTGCAGAGTTTTATTCCTTGTTTCATTTGGGCAATCCTTCTGCCTCTCATCAGGGACAAAAAAACTTGCCAACCTCTTAATTTAGGAATAGCACGAGCTCTGCATTCCAGTCGCGAATCAGCCAAAGGAGCCTTTTCAAGCTGGAAAGGGGAAAAAGGGCAAATACCTTTAAGCACATTAAAAAAAAAAAAAAAAAAAAGCCTCAACACCTGCCTTTTGCAGGCAAAAACCTGCTCTCGGGCACTTTTAAAACTAGCTTGACATCAGCATTTGAAAGTGAATTCCAATCCCTGCTCTTTCGGGTGCCAGACTGCTTTCCCTGTCACTGCTTTAAAGGAAAAGCAAACTCTCCGTCATATAAGTTTTGCAGGCACGCTGCAGATGGAAGCAACGATGTGAGTCTGAAAAGAAGCGTATCAAGTGAAGCTGGCAGATTCGCGTTTTGTTTTTGTTGTGGGTTTGGTTGTTTTGTGGTTTTTTCTTCTAAGGGCTACAACAACCTGTTAAAAGTTTTGTAATATGAAAAGACCAAACCCTTTTCTGGATGTCCAAGCTCCTCTGCCAAGACATGCTTGACTGTGAATATTCCAGCTGCATGTTTCACATCATGCTGGTTAAGGATGTGCCAGTATTTTTATTATTCCCCCCCCATGGACATTACAGAACACCGCATACGTTAAAGTGTTCTTAAACTGTGCTATTTATGTGTGTGTGTACTACACACAGAGATTGGGTCAAATAAATCACATCCATTGTAAAGGAATAAAGATAATCGGCAAAATACCCGGTGAAGTAACATAATTCTGAAATAAAGTCCGTAAAAGCAAAAAAAGCAGCAATGACTCAGAAAATCACCTCTCAACCCATCACTGCAATGCTCTCCACCCCCCCTCAACTTCTTGTAAAAGCATAAGCCTGGAAGGCAGCCCCAGATTCCTTAAATCTAAATGCCCTTGGCTTCTTCTGGAGAGTGTAAAATTCACTCCCTTGACACTCATATTCTGTAGTCAAGCAAGATTTCACATCAACGTGTTTCTCCAGACTCCCGGCTCTCCACAGCCCTTCGCAGCTGGGCAAAGGAGTGGGGGACAGGAGTGGTGACAGGAGTGGGGACCACAGCAGTCGCAGCCTGGGTGCACGGAAGCAGCAGCTTGCAATGTGCAAAGTTTTCCCAGCTGCTGGCTTTCCTTGCCTCCCCTCTCTCCATCTCCCCCCCCCCCCCCCGAGCGGAGCGGCGTGCGCAGGTACCCGGCTGCGCTCCCGTCCTCCCGGGGAACAGCCCGGTTCACAGCGCTTTTAAATAAAGCCTCAACAAGAGGGAAGGGAGGGAATTCAAAGTCGTGCTGCTGAACTAGTTGTGCAAAGAGGGTCAGAGCCCCAGTCGTAGACAGGGGAGCAAAACCGGCAAGGAGGCAGAAGTCAAGAAGAGGGGATTTCAAAGGAGAGAGCTCTGGTTTCTACTCCCAGACCTGATTCGGCAATTTTCAGCGCCCCACGGAAAGCGAAAGAGCTTGCGGCCGATCGCAAGGGAGCGGAGGCAGTAATGAAACCAAGCTCTGCTGTATCGGCATCCCCAGGAGCGCTCCCTCCCACAGCAATCGCAGCAACAGGTCAGGAGCCTGTTGGCGTCCCCGTCCTCGGGGCTGTGTCCTCGGGGGACGCTCCTCTTCCCCTGGCACCCACTGCCTGGAGCAGGGGGGCCAGAGGGGGCCAGGACTCCCACGGGAGAGGGCAGCGGCCACCCCAGCTCCACGGTGGGCTCTGCTGGGAAGGCAGCCATAGGGAACGGGCTCCCCACCGCGCAGGGACCCACAGTCCCTCAGCCACCCCCTTCCGACCAGCCAGCACACGGTCCTCCCGCACCGCCTCTCCCCATATCTTTTGGGGAATCCGTCACCCTCCGGGGTGATTTTACTCCCCCACCAAAGCCAAATCTGAACCTCCACCTCCCTCTGCTCCCCGAAGGACTCCCCCTCCCCTCAGCTGCAGCTCCCCAAACCTCACCCTTATCTGCCCCCATGATTTTTCTCCTCTAGAAGACCCCCACCCTGCCCCCCCCCACACACACACACCCCCCACACACACACCCGTTACATCCCACCCCTGGGGTTCCTGCCTCGTGCCAAGGAAACCTCCCTAACCCGCGGGGTAGCTGCAGCCCCAAGTACCCCATTTTCCCCACGCCCCCAGGGAGGCACTCAGCCTCCTTCCCCCCCGCACCGGCTCCAGCGCCCCTCTCATTCCTGTCCCCTTTGTCCCTCCCTGGACTCTCTCCCCCCATCTCCCGCAGGGATCCCCCTTCCCTGCCCTCCCGAGGGGTCCCTCTGCCCCGGAAGGACCCCCTTTAGGCCGCCCTTTAGGATCCCTTCGTCCCCTGGACGCGCCGGTGCCCCGCTGCCCCGTCGCTGCCCCCCCGGCGCCCAACGCGCCGTCTGTCCCCCGTGCCCGCAGCGCGGCGCAGAGTGCCCGGTCCCCA
>JAVKLA010000001.1:37209141-37233107 GCA_034782735.1 Sagittarius serpentarius
GCCCCCCCCCCTCCCCCCAGCGGTGGTCGGGGCTGCCCCGGTGGGGAGAAGGAGGGTTGCCCCAAAGAGGAGAGGGGATCAGACCCCGAGGGGGTGGGGGGCTGCCGCACAGGAGGTTGGGGATGCCCCAAAGAGGAAATGGGGGGAGGGGGCGGAAGGGGTGTCTGACCAACAAGGGGAGAGGGCCTCCTGCAGTGGGAGTCAGGGGCTGCCCCACGGGGGGGTGGGAATCTGCCTCACAAGGAGGTTGGGGTCTGCCCCGCTGGGTAGAGTGGGGCCAAACCCAGAGGGCATAGGAGCCTGCCCCACAGGGGGGACTGGGGCCTGCCCCACAGAGACATCTAGTACAAGGTGGGAGGGAGGGAGATCCTACCCCACAAGAGGGTTGGGGTCCTGCCCCACAGGGACACCCGGTGCTGGGTGAGGAGCCGGGTGATCTCCACACCCACAGACAGAGGCGAGGGGGGGTTAGGGGGCAGGTGGGGGCCCACTCTAACCCCACTGCCCCAGAAGTGCCAGACCAGGCACAAACAGCCACATTTCAGGCCAGGTCCCACCATGGGGATGGGAGGGCAAAACCTGGGCTCAGGGACAGTCCCGCCATCCAGACCCCCCCACCAAACGCTGGGCCAGGGAACCACCCTGCCTCCATGGGAGCAGGACCCTGAGGTCGGGTGAGCCCCCTTGGAGACGCAGGGCTCCATGCCCATAGGGCTGCCCGCATCTCCAGCCTGGCTCCCCACAGGGCATTTACACCCCCCAGACCAAAGCCGTCTGTGGCAGGCTCAGCACCTCCCTGCAGCACTGCCCCGCGAGGGTGCCCAAAAGCCGGGGTACAACTGAGGCTGAAGAGGCAGAGCTCTCCAGGCTTTGGGGTTTTGGTGTGAAGTGCCCATTTCAAACCCTATCACACTCCTCTCTCTGCTGCCCGACTGTCGCAGGCTATGCAGAGGATTTTAAATACAAAGGGTATTACATAAAGGTGACTTTTTTTCACTAAGAAAAAATAATAACAACAAAGCCAAGGGAATGCAACTGAGCTAATGAAGCTGGAAAACTCAGTTAATATCGTTGTGGGGTTGTATGGTTAAAGTCAGGCACTGTGGCAGCCTGAGTTCCCTCAGCCGCAGGAATGTCAGCTTTGGGGCACTTAATGTTTGCTGCTGTAGCTTTTTGTTGTTTTGGTTTTGTTTTTTTCAAATTAAGAAAAATGCAAAATGCTGCTGTTGATGACTCGCGCGGCACAACTTTCGGCACAGGATTACTCACGGCCCTGGAGTTATACAACAACATGTTTGTTTGTGGGATCGACGAGCGCAGGGTGGGACAATGGTCTGCGGCATTCAGCACGCTCCGTGAAATCCCTGTGATACATCCTGGGACCAAGCACGCAGTCCCATCCCGGTCCCTGGTTCTTCCCAAGCAATAACTCGGGTTTTACAAGAGTTTAATCAAGCATGGTCCCTTTCTCTCTCTGTCCATCACGCTGCGGATACCTCATCCAGTGGAAGAGCTGCCCATTTACTCTACTTTTTAAAATGTGCCATTGCTTGTTTGCACCTCACTCAAGCTGATTTTAACCACCCCTGTTGCCTTTCTTGAGGAATCCAGTTAGTTTTGGGGTCCCTGTGGTAGCAGCACTCATTGCTGCTTGCAGCACTCATTGCTCTGAGTGTAGGGGACTCCAACACTCCAAGCCAACAAAAATGAAATTAGAAGCAAATAATGAAGATATTTTTATTCCACTTCACGTTACAAATTCCCTTTTTGTATGACAGGACCCGAATTTTGGCCTGGGTGACTCAAGGAAGTCTCTTCAAGAAGACAAAAAAAAGAACAACGTAGAAAAAAGCCCAGCACAGACTTTGCATTCGTTATTCCCACAAATTGCAAAGTGGGAAAACGGGATGCACAGCCCTGCACACAAGCAGCCCCTCAAAAGCCTCCCTTTAAAACAGATCTGCCAGCAGATGTTCAATAGAAAATGGAGCGAATCATTTTCACCACACACTCACGACTTCTCAGGGATGGGGGGAAGGAGGCTCTCGGTACCTTTTTTATGATCTGTCGTTGACTTCACTAATGACTCACATTTGGTTCCAATGAGATATTTTCATATGACTAATGAATCTATATTTGGAGGCATAAGAGGGTTTGGCTAATTGTCTGTTGCAGTCAGTTAAATATTCCAAGTATTCAAAGTAGCTTTTCTTCCAGTGGCAAATGTTATGCCCCCACGGTCTGTTTTCTCCGGGTGCTTTAAAAGCAGCCTAGCACTTTGACTTGTACCAAGCTGACATCTGGGTTTCTGCATGTGTAAGCACAAGAGATGGCCTGAACTTAATTATACAGCGAACCAATCCTGCATTTTTTAGGTGGCCAATAGGTCATTCCCCAAGGGACAATTTGAACCCGATTTTTCAACGCGCACTTGATGCTTGCAGCAGCCCGTTTTGCTGGGGGCATTTACTGGGGTGCCATTAATAACTCCTGGCAGGGGCAAATTCCTTATGAGCACTGTTGTGTAGGCTGCTTGTGCACAAATCATTTTTCCACAAGGAGGGCTCGAAATCTGATGAGAGAAGGGAAGGGAGAGAGGAGGGGTTAGGGAAGGGGCTCCATCGGCTCAGCTGCCCGAATTGCAGGAGGACATTAAACGTAATGATCCTGGAGGGAAAGAAACCGTACGCAGCTCAGATGTGGGAACGAGCCAGAATTTCCTGTTCATATGCCTCTTTGGTAGGTGCTCGAGCTGTTCTCCTTTTATCGCCGTCATTTTCTTTGTCCGCCACCGAAGCAATAACGCCGGTGCAGATACAATGGATCAGATGTTCCCCCTGCCCCTGCTGCTGCAGCCCTCTGCCAGGAGACCTCTCTGTGCTGCTCTCCAACTCGAGGAGAACAATAAAGAAGATTTTACAGCTGTTGTGGGGATGGGGGGAGGTGGGGAGGCAGAGGGAAAACAGCTTGAGTGCCCGTGGCCAGCTATAATTTCTCCAGTGGGTCTTTGCTGACAGTTTTAGGATTAACAAGCGAGCTCTGTTCCCAGGCATTTACCCCTCTGGATAAGCTGGCCTGTTTGTTCTCAAGGGTTTATTTTACCCTACAAAATATGGCATTGCCAAACAGATGTAGGCTTGTTCCTAGAAAGGCAAGTTATAGCTGAAGCTGCATCTCACAGAGGCTTTAGCCCGCGGAATTGTTTCGAAATGCTACAGTATTCCTCCGACCCTTTTCAAGGCAGTTTTTTCCCACAGACGTGCTGGTCGATTCTTTTATGGCTCTGTCCTTTGTCAAGGATGAATTAGGAAAAATAAACTCGCAAACAAAAAGTGGAGGCCCAGCACGGAGATCCTCTTGCTCCCAATGATTCAGAAGTATTTTACAGCTCCGGGTGCGGGGAGGGAGAAAGCAATGTGTCCTCCTGTGTTTTTCTTTCCCTCATTTTTAGCTCGGTGGGTAATGGGTGGGAGGGGGGAGAAGAAAAAAAAAGAGGAAAGAAGAAGAAAACAGTCTTACTATTTTTAAAGGCCTCCTTTTCAATAGACAAATAACACAAAGTGCTTTACGGTGAGTGCTGGTGAAAGCCTCCTGTGTCCCAGAGCTGGCATGGCGAGGGGCAGGTGACGAGGAAGGGAAGGCTGCAGGGATGCGTGCTGGGCCTGATGAAAGTATTTGGTGGCCAGCATCTTGCTTTCTGCCTAGAGATTAGGCAAACTTCGACCATGAGTAAAGGTTTGCTGAGGGGCTGGGAGCTGGGAACTGCCACCGACTCACAGCGAAGCACATCAGGGAGGGACAGCGAGGGGTCTGCCCTCCCTCACCCGGTCCCTCCCTGAGGGGTGGCAGGGGGACATGCCCAAAGTCAGGGTGAGTTGGTTGTGGGGGCAGAAGGAGCTCCGCCCTGATCCCTGTCCTCTGCAGGGGGGACCCCAGCTCCCCTTCAAAAGGAACAACATAGCCTTAAAATCCAATTACGGAGATGCCAAGTCTCTTCGCGAGACGTGTGTCTTCATGGTCTCAGGTGATGCCCTCCCCTTGCCGGCCAGCACGTTTTTCCCCTCAGCAGCAGGTCAAGCATGCTGCCGGGGCTTTGGGGGCCAGATCCCTGCCTCACACACTCTTGGAGGGAAACCCCACCTCACCCACAAGCCCAGCTCCCCTTCCCTACACTGGCATTTGGGAAATGGCTCCCTGCCCCCCCCACATGCTCCCTAGGACCATAGGTCCCTGACACTCCAGCCCCATGCTGCCTTGCCCCTCGGCCACAGGAGCAGGGAGTGTGAAACTTAACCTGCCTGCAGACCCCCCCAGTTCAGCAGCTTCGCCCACCAAATCAGGGTGGTGGGAGTGAGCTGAGCAGGACGCTGCGGGGAGGAGGGAGGCACTGCGAGAGCCACTCGATCCAGTCTGCCCGCAGTGCTAGCTGTTCCCCAAGGCAATGGCACTGAAAATGGCAAGCTTTCAAGAAAATAAAAGAGTAGCGCAGAAATAAGTTGCCAGCATCACCTCTTCTTCCTCCTCAGGGTTACGTGCCCAGGGGTTTGCTGCAAACCTTACCCGTGCTTCCAGGGCATGCAGGAGGGAGCAAAGTTTCGAGTCGTGCGGGACCAGATTTTGCCCACCCACCAGGCTCGGTCAGCAGAAGTGGTTGAACATGGAAGCAGGAATGGTTCTCATCTGAAAGGAAGCTCATGTTTTCTCACTTGGAGGAATGAGCGGGCTCTGAGCGCTCCCCCGGCTCCCGCACGAGGCAGCGACAGAGCTGCACCACCTGAGTTGTTGCACGTCTCCCCAGCGCACCCTCTGCCTGTCCCTGCCCTCCAGCCTTTGCTGCTGGTGGTGACTCGCTTTTGTTTGCCCTGCGGTTACACCTCAGCCTCTTGTCCTTCCCCCCCCACCAAAACTCATTCAACACGTTTCATGCTTCTCTCAGCACTTGCTCTCTGGAGCTTGGTTGGCTCCGGTGCGAGGAGCGTGGGTACCCCATGAGCTCCTGTGCCTCTGATCTGCACCCTTAGCTCTGCTGCTCCACAGGTCACGCTCAGAGGTAGGTCTGAACCTGCCTGATGCCCCAGGCCCCCCTCTCCATCCTCAAATTGTTTTCCCCAGGTGCATCAGCTCGGCCAGTGTTCAGATGTCAGCAGAAGGGTCAACTATAGGCCACTTTCTTTACATTTACCCTATCTGAGATATTTTTAGAGCAGCCCTAAACACATTATCTATGAGCCTGATCCAGTAATTATGAATGCTTTGTCCAGGCTAGTTTGTTTATGTTTCTCCAGCACTGATTAGAGATTAGCAGAGCTAAAACCACCCATTAGCTGGGAGGCATAAAGCAGTGGTGGCTTTCAGGCCCAGGGGCCAGGTGCTTCGTACCTGCCTGTCTCCCAGGCACCGCTGCTCTCCAGCGAGGGTGCAGGGGAGGGAGGCAGGGTGCTGCGAGTTTGTCCGGTCTGCAGTTGCCATACATAGTAGAGGCTTGTGGATTTGGGCACCCCGGTAGCCAAATTCCTCGCTCACCCCTAAGCAGCCTTCAAAGATGCCTTCATTAGCCTCAGGTGTACAAAGCAGTTTGAAACCAAGCAGCTGACCAGGAGGAGGTGATGCAAAAAGGGTTAAATATTGACCTAGGCTGGTCAGGCACAGTGACTGGGCTTATAGAGATGATAAAACAAGGGCAGAGAGGATTTGTGTGGAGATTCTCCTTGGCTTCAGCAGGTACCAGCATTAATTGCTGTTGGAAGAGGACCTGGCAATGATGAAGGAGATGGAGGTGAGGGAGGGGAAGGAAGAGGCTTTATCTCAGTCCAAGGTAGCAATGCATCTTTGCAGAGGTATTCCTAAGTTAAACAAGTCTCTGTACTACCCAGAGCTTCTGTATTACAGTTTCCCAGCTGCCATCTTCAGGGTATCAGCAGAAGGTGACCTCTTTGCAAAGACCCTAAAACTTCAGCACCTTTCCAGACATCACAAAATCCCAGGGGACAGGGATTAGTGCACTCTGGGTTTGGTGGCTAACAGCCCTAGCTCCTTACCTGAGGACCTGTTCCTCTGGCCTCAGAGGCCTTCCCTCTCCAGGCCTGATTTCCCTTCAGTGGTAGGAAGTGCTCCCACAAACTCACGGGCCTGGGCATAAGAGCCACCATAGTGCTTACACCTACTGAGTTTTCCATTGTGCTTCTTGGTTTCCATGGGGATTTAGATCCCCAGATAAAAGTTAGATTCAAAATCCCTTTGTTTCAGTGAGTCCAAATGCTATAGGATCTGGCTGCTTGGAGAGGGCTGGAACAGCCCCCCAGCCCCATGACAGGGTGGGAATAGGAAATGGGCAGGGTCCCCCTGACAAACAGGAGAAGCCAAAGTTCCCTTTGACATTTACATTGACAGGCTTTCCCTCGGTGTCTGGTACCCCTTGAGCAGGGCAGTGGGATGAAAGCATTTCAAAGCACACACAGATGCTTAAGAATTTTATTAGCAGCATCAGCCAACATTTCCACTTGCTTTGTATTTGCTGTTGGAAAAGTAATAACAGCTTTGGAGAACCTACTCAGGAGAGAAAACAGCTCTTTCCTAGGCACCACGCTGGGATACTGCTTTGAGTAACAACATTGCATGCAGGAATGGAGTGGAAAGGGGCTGTAGCCCCAGGAAGAGCAGGGATTGCTTACACAGGCCCACGGAAAGTGCTCAGATGGACCAGGATGAAGGAAAAGAAAGTGTGGCGTGACTACATATCAAGAAAAACTCCAGCTGCTGGTCTCTAGCTGCCTATGGCAAAGCCTCCTCGGGGGAGTCACTTTATTTGTCTCCTGGGACAAATAAAACAAGTACTGGAAAAAATACAGGGACCAGTCTTGTGTTGCTGGGGCCGAGACAAACCATTCAGATCTTAACCCAGAGCACAGAGCTCTCCTAGGGCAAGGGAACTATTTGAAGGTACACTGATATTTACCTCTAACACAAAGGAGCAGCAGGCCCCTGCAATCTCCTGGCTGTTGAGGAACAGAAGCTACTCCAGGACTGGGCAACACCAACCCTGCCTTTCTGCCTCCTGATAAAACCCCTTACCTGCCTCAGCAACAGCACAGTAGAAAGACTGGGGAACCAACCCTGTATAAAAGTGTCCTTTTCTGCTAGCAGCTACAGATGAACATCTCTGGTGAGCATCACGGCCGTCCGACCGACAACGGTACTTAACCAAGTAGCCAGCAGAAAAACACACGGCCTCCACTCAGAATATTTAATCATATGCTTTAAAGCGTGCTACCTGTCCAGGCAGGTGTGGGAGGGGGTGATCGGGATGATCTCACTCCAAGGTAACGCAATGAGCCCTCCTGCACTGTTGCAGCCCTGCTGAGACAGCCAGGCAGCCTGGCAGGTGGGTTTCCCCTTGCAGGACACTCCCCAAGCAGCAAGTCTTTCCATTTCTTCAGTACGTTTACATGTACCAGCCTGTGAACGCAAGCAGTGGCATACAGCCCACAAGCAAGACCTCTTCCAGTGACCTTCTGCCCAAACACCACTGCTCATTTCTGGCTTGCCCCTCTGGACCCTCACTGATTCCTGTTATACAGAAGGAGCTGGACTAACAAGCTCTCTCCTTCCTTGCTGACATGGATGCCCTGTCAAAGAAAATGCATGACAAAAGTAACAAGGATGGGCTACCACTGCCCAAGGCTGGGTATTCCTTCCACCCCAAGAAAAGGTCCCCTGGTGATCCTACAAACTAATACCTCCTGGAGCCCCCCACCACAAGCAAACAGATGACGTGCAAAGCAGGGGTTTGGCTAGAAATCTCCAGAGGTCCCCTTCAGAGCTGGAAAAGTTTGCTCAGGGTCTGTTCCAGCACAGTTCTTAATATCTCCAGGGATGAGAGATCCCACAGCCTCCTTGGGCTAAACCATTCTTTCTGTGAATTTATTTTCTTTTTATCAAAACAGAACTTCCCTCGCAGCAACCTGTCCCTGTTGCTTCTTGTCCTTTCATGGTGCCCCTCTGAGAAGAGACCTGCTCCGTCCTCTCTAAAGCCTTCCTTTGGAGAGTCAAATACAGCAATCAACTCTTGCCCTCTCTTCTCCAGGCTGAACAAACCCGGCCCGCAGCCTCTGCTCATCGCTTGCTATCACATGCTAGTTATTAACCAGATCTTTTATTAAAGATTTTAGTAAAGATACTCACTCAGCAGTAGAGCATGGTTTTAAGTTTATAGCTCTGTGACTATTTCCAAGAATATTTTACTGGCCTGATGTACAAAGCTACTTAAACCTTAAAATGAAGTCAACTCTGCTGCAGAATACGGCTTGCTAATTAATCCTTCACAAAACACTACAGCCAAGATCTCAAAGCATGAGCACCAGCATAGCCCAATGAAAAGGCAGAGGCTTTCAGGAAGATAACGGGAGGCATCCAGATCATAGGTTTGCCTGGACATCAGAGCTGCATGAGCCAAGCCCTATCACGTTGCTTTGAAAGCAAGCAGACATTAAAGCCGAGGATGCTCCCACTCAGATGAACTAAATTTGGATTGCAAGCGCAGCCCCACTCTGCAAAGCAGCTCTATAAAAATGTCATTGCAGGACTTCCTGTTTATTGTCTTTCGCAGGCTCCAGATGAAACCCATCCCACCAGAGAGAGCTGTTTTCTAACGAGACTTCTGCAAACGCAGGTTCTCCTCCCTCACCCACCAGCTCTAAAACAAAGGGTCCAAATCTACCTCCCCAAACCCTATGCAACACCCTGGCTTTTAGGATATCCACCCGGCCAGAACCTGCTAATCCGCTTTCTTGCTCTGTGCAGGATCCATCCTTCTCCTCCAGCATCTGCCTCTCCCATGGGTCACTGTCCTGGTAGGTGGTGCTGCTGCTGTGGCTGCAGGGGGGTATGGGGAGCCGTCAAGAGCAAACGCAGCCCTTATCTTAGGCAATAAACCAGTTAGTTACTCACTTTTTTACCTACCAGAACAGCTGGGAGCTGGAGTAAAGCCTACTTACCTTCATTGCTGGATTTTTCAGAAGAGCCTAAGAGAACCAGGAGCCTGTGCAATGCAGGCATTCAAAAAGGCAAATGAGTACATGATTTCCTACAGCATTTTTAACTCTCCCAGCCTGCAGCAAGTACAGCCCAATTCTGACCCTTTAAAGGAAGAAAATGCACAACTGGTGCTGTTTTTCCATAGTGTCTTTTGAGAGCTGAACCATACTTTAAATCACTTTGATGGTGCACATACACTAATTTGTCCTGAGAACAAAGAGAGAGCATCCCCCCCCTCAAAAAAAAAAAAAGACAGAAATATCTGCTTCGTTTCAAATTTCCTTTTTTTTTAATTTTCTGGTCAAATCTTAGCTTTTAAACCTCAGCCATGTCTAACAGTGAACAGTGCATAACCCCAGAAAGAAGGGGACTTGATTAGGAAAATTCTATCCTGCAGCACATGGGACTGTACCTGCCAGCTGAAACAGGAACAGGTAACAACGTGAATGTATGGATGCACTATAGCTGTAAAGGAGCAGCAGGCACAATTTGAGCAACGTTTATGCACACCTTGGGCAGAACTGCTCCTTGCTTATAGTAGACAGGCTGGGGAAGCAGCAGCTCTTCCAGGGAATCAGCTTTCAAGCCCCCAGGGCTTGTGCTCCAAAGTGGACCAAAAAAAAGAGGAAGATGTCTTCCAAAACAGCAGGAAACAGACACAGTAAACAAAAACCGTACAAAAAATACTTCTTGTACCTAGCCATATTAGTAAGGCTGAAAAATAGGTAAAAATTTTTAATATAAGATCATGCCAGTACCAATCAGGACACCAATGTAGCAAAGAATAAAATATGGCCTTACTGGCCAGGAGAAACGGCAAGATGCTGCCAGGTGAAGAGGGGGGGAAAGGGTTTGGATCATGTGATCTTGTCTGCTGAGAGCCCAAAACAATCCCAAAGGATCTTTCCTGAGCAATTTGCTGGATTTGCTGCTTCGGGCCGGAGGCGAGCCGTGCGGGAGGGATGGCAGGGACAGGATGGCGCTCTCAGCTCGCTTGCCCTCGGCTGGATGCCAGGAGCTCGGCGAGCCCAGCCCGATACCCAGAGCACCGGGGTTAAAGTCAGGTTTTACAGTCCAGGGCTGCATTTCTGCAGGGCTGCACGCACTGGGAGCTGGAAGGGGAGGGGGGAGGGAAAAGCTGAACACAAGGGATGGCAGAGCTAGAAGCTGCAGTGGATAGAGAAAGTGATGGAGGGCAAGTTAAAAAAAAGAGAAGAAACATCTTCCTCTTGCCACTCGGACCTCTCTGAATTGCCCAGAATCTCAATGAAACAAGCTTTTTCTAGCTCAGCTTCTCAAGATTTGGGTGTCTGTCTTCCTGAAGGAGATTAACATTGCTTTCTAGTGCTGCACTAACATGCCTAGAAGAGCAAGAGGTGGATGTCAGGAGGGTACTGCCGTCCTTCTGTCCAAGCAGGACTGCCCTTCCCCATGGAGAGGAAGGAGATGGGGGCACAGCTGGCACTATGAGAAGACGTCCAGCTCTGAAACTCCTCCAGCCACTTAGCCACTGCAGAAACAACCCCCAGCCCTATGGCTTTTGTGGGCCAGCCTGAACCAACGGAGCATAAACACAAAAGATCTCCTAAGAAATAGCTTCTGCATCTCTTAATTTCATGAAACAGGTCAGGGCAGGGACCTGCATGGGATCCAGCCGGGTTCCCTGTATACACACACCACCAGCAGCCTGCACGTGAGCTCCCACAAGGTTTAAATCATGGTCTGTGGAAAAACGTCAGCTTCCCTAGACAAATTATTCACATCAAAAAAATCAAAGGTAGTGATAAGCAGCTGGAGAGGTTTGATAGCAAGCTCAGCATGATCCACATGGTACTGTGATATCCACTTTTTCACCTGCATCCTCCCAGACAGGTAGAGCCTTTCTTAGGATACCTTGCAGATGCCCCACTGCTGGGAATTCACCAGAAAACGCACCCTGGTGTGGCAGAGATGGGACCCAACCATGCAGCTTCCTATACCCAATACTGCTGCTTGCAAAATCACCACGGTTGCCCACTTTTCTCCCGTAAAAGCAAGTAGGTGCTCACACTCCAGCATGACAGTAACTTCTCACATGAGGACAATGGGTGTCACCGCATGGACGTTGCCATTTTGCCGGTAAACACAGTCATTACTCAAAGAAAGGCAAAAGCATAATGAACAGTATGAAGTGCTCGGTAAACCGGTTCACCACATTGGTCTGAACTGGGAAGAGCTGTGAGAGATTAGCCTGCCAAATCCTCCGCTGGAGTCCTTCCAAATTACCCAAGCCAGCCAGGACAGTGCAGCTTGGCTGGGAAGCCGATGGGATGGGGCGTTTGCAGGCAGCTGGATTTCCCCTGTGTCTAGACTGACTCGGGGAGGGAGGGTGGCTGCACTCCGTGACTCACCCCAGGCACCTGGCAGCATGGCAGTGGCCTCCGCTCTCCCCCGCAAAACCCAGCAGCCGGGGTGGAGGAGGTTGTGTGCGTGAGCCCAAGGAGAACCAGCCTGCAGCTGGGCCTGGGTGCTGAGATGCTCTGACTGGGGACCAGGCAGTCCGGCTGCAGCCTCTGAGCCTGCCTCTGAGAGCACAGGCAGGCAAACCCACTCCATCACTGCTTCTGTCCATGCCCTGTTCTGTACCTAACTCGTACAGATCGCGGGGGACTTGACTACTCTACCTGAGCTTGTCCCCAAAATGGGACTCATCTGCTAGCCACGTTACTCGCACATGAACACGTGCCCCACGTGAGGCCTGGAGCCCTGCAGCCAAAATCCAAGACTTGGTTCACGTGCTCTGGGTGATCAGAGACACTGCTCCGGTCCTGGACAGACACCCAGAGCCTGACCCCTTTGGCAGGTCCTTTGAACATGAGCGGGTCAGAGCTCTGGGTATCTGCTTTCAAACCCACTCTTGAACTGGCAGCATGGATGTCACAGCTAGCTTGTGGCTGCCACAGCCTAGTGTGAGCCCAGAAAGTCTAGCAGGGCTGTACTTCACACTGGGAGAATAAAGCCACCGTCCTCTGGGACAGCAATAAACTATCCCCAGAAAAGAACAGCTCTGCTGGTGTAACTGCACTGGGGACTTCAGTGAGCCTAGCTAAAGCCACTCACAAATCACATCGCCCCCACACCCCTGACCCACATAGCTCTGCGGGTAAAAGTCTGTACCATTGCTCTGGCCAGAAACATTAGACATAACAAATGTATTTTTAAAACAAGGGGAGGAACATTTTTCAGGCCTAGGGGGTAGAGGATGTTGGCTTGAACTGCAGGAGAAAGTTCAAGGTCAAATCCTCTGCATGCAAACCAGCTCCTCCGGCAATGCTTTGCAGCAGTGCCAAGTATCAGCCCCTATTCTAACATCTTCCACTCAAGTACCTCTCTGCTTTGGGCACACACGTATTTCTGAAAAATATCAGGCTGTAAATCAGTTCTGCTCCTAGCTGGTAAAGTCCTCAAAGTAAGGACAGTGTCCAAATAATACCTGAAAACCACGTGACAGAAAGCTGGGTGATGCTGCCTTTCTCACGCCAAGATGTGGGTGCATCGGCCCGTGCTTCTCATTCAGGATCGCAATGGAAGGTTTGGGCTTCATAATTCTTGTTAACACCTCTCTTCCAAGACTGGGACAGACAGATGGACAGGTGGACAAGCAGATCATACATCAGTAAAATGGATCACATTTTGAGCACCTCTGACTTTTCACAATGGTTTCATCCCACAGGGAAGCCAACCTGAAAGACCCTGGACCACTCTCAAGGGACACCTATCCAAACCCCCTTTCCCAACACAGACTGCCTGAAGCTTTATTATTTGTAGCAATTGTCCCACCCAACCAAAGGGCTACTTCGTGGATTGAGCTCCTGTCAGTTGACAAAAGCAAGAGCTGAAACCAGACTGCAGTCCTGTCTTGGGCCTCACTGCCAGCAGATGCAGTTTTATGACCTGGTTTTCTTGGGTTTTTAAGTATTTTACTCTCCTCCTCATTGGAAGAGAGGCAAGTGGTTGACTGCTGGAGAAGGAAGTGATGAGGCCCACCCTGTTCACAATGTTTTGTTGATTGCACTCATCTCCCCCAGCCTGAGCCACAGCAGGTACTGCACGATTTAGATTTGTAAGGCAAAGTTATCTCTTCAAATATGTTTAGTTTGGCATTTTGGTGAGCAGTATTTCCTGCAATGAAACCTTCTCTTACAGGTATGCTTCCTCCCCTGAAGAAATGGCCTTGTGTACAGCAGATTAATCACTGTCCCCTGGGCATGGTGTTCCTTCATTTTTATTATAGTAAACTATTTTCGGGAAGAATACTGCATCAGGAAATTAACTGCTCTACAGATGCTTAAAAAAGTACCTTGTATGGCTCAAAGCAATCAGCATGGTCATTTTTCTGCTCTACCCATTTTCAGTTCCTTGCCACCCTTAAAAACGATTGAGGAAGGTGCATAATAGAGGTGCTGCAATTTTGTCCCGAGGTCTTTACCTGCTCTTTAATTCAGCTAAATCCTCAACAGAATATTTTTCATGTGCCTGTCCAAAAGCAGTCCACCATTCAAGAGCTTACCCAGCTACCTATGACCGCAAAGCACTCTTGTTAATTGCTTTCTTTGTAGTGTTCCTCACCGCATAGGTGTCCCACGCATTTCCCAGAGGTTTGGCGGGGGGTAGTCACCCTGGGGCAGCACTTGGCAGTCCCTTGGCAGGGCTAAGCCCAGCCCCGCAGCTGGAGGGAGAAGCTCTGGACATCTCATGGGAACACGCCGTCAGCGCGGCAGCGTGCCAGAATCAACACTTGTGCTGACCTTCAACTGCAAGCAAGAAAATCCCGTAACAGAGACCGCGCCACAAACATCTGTGCTCTGGCAGTGGCCAGGTGAAATTACTGTAATGGGCTGCTAATTGGCCTCTCCCTGAAGGTGGTCCAGGGGCAGCAGTGCTGGGGATTGTGCAGTACAGGAGGAGCAGTGGTTGCCCTCCCCAAAGTGCTCCCCATCCAGGCAGCCCCACTCCTGGGGACTATGCGTTCACCAGCTGGGCTCGCAATGGGTCACCTTCAGGCCTCCCCAGATCAGCCAGGGTCACCCCATCTCCAACCAGGCCCTTCACCCCAGGACTCTCCACTTGGAGGAGACACCCCGTCCTCCAGGCTGGCCGCACAGACCCACCAGTAGCTGGCTGGCCCACGGGGAAACAGATCCTTCCCTTGACAGCTCACCTTGCCCTACAGACAGAGATCTCCTCCTGCTGGTGCCTGGTGGTTAGACAGCTGCTCCTGGTGCCAGGTTCTCCTCCGATGCCTGGCTGTACGCTGGGACACGCTGGCTTCATGTCCAAATTTTTCAAATATTTTGCTTTGTGGTTTTTCATGCAGTGCTCAAGATATTTCGCAAAAGGCACCTTATAAATTGACTCAATAAATACACATAAAACACCGTGTTTAATCCTTCCTTTCACATTCTTCTTTTCATTATTAAAACGTCCCCAACCTACTGACTCCCTCCCTACTCTGTGTTTAGGCCAGTCCAGTCCAACTTAAAATACTTCTGGCTTCTACAGGAAGACTGGAAAATGACTATTTTATTTCAAGGAAGCTTGTTTTGGACTAAAATCAGGCCTTGCAAATGGTCGAAGCAAAGAATGGCTGTAAGGACTATCACATCAGGTGCACAAAGTAACGACGGCATGGTGGTGTTTTCGTGGCAAGGGGCCCAGTAGCGTGCAACAAGATCTCCACTCACTAGCCCTTCCTCATTGGGGCATCCTGAATGGGAAAAAGTACGTACAAAAGAAGAACAAATTCTCAGGGACAGAGAGGCTAAAGGACACCCCAGACGCGGGTTGAGCAGTGTGGGTACAGCCTTGGGGGCAGGCGGGACCTGCCCACACCAATGATGGGACCGTCTCCCTTGTATGGGTCAAAAAGACGCCTGACTGCAGTGAATGACTCCTAAAAGGTGGGTTCCGCCCCTCCAAAAACCAGGTCAGATGGGCACTGGTTTGGAATTAACTTTAGAGGAAGATCCATCACACCTGCTTTGGTTTCCTTGTCACCAAGGTGTTTGCATCATATCCAGCACCAGGGATGCTCAGCCACCCAACAACTGTCTGCTCTCATCAGCCTCCAGCTCCCATCTTCTCCTTGCAGCCCAGCTCTGCTCAGCACTGATGGACCATCTCCAGGCCCTCCAAGAATTAAAGAATTAATGGGACAAAGCAACAAGGAGAAGTGACGGTCAAATTGTGATGACAGCAGTTTAGCCTGCACTGGCCTATGCTTTGCACCTCATAGGTTTCCTCCAGCAGCTGAGAGACGGAGAGAGACAGCAAAGTACTAGAAGGGCATTTTGTACATCACCAGGTAATACCTGAGCCTTCAGGATTTCCCCTGCCACCAGGTGACAGAGCCTGGTCTGAAAAAAGAGAATTAAGCTTTACTACCTGCATCACAGCCACGGGGCACAGTGGGAGACTCATGCCATCCATAGGGGTAAGGGGGCACCCTCAGCTGACAGGGCTCTGGGTGACAAGCCCCAGAGGGTAATATCCGTGCTCTTTGAAAAGCACAAAGCTCCTAAATAGGGTCTTATCAGCCAAGAGATCAGAGCAGCTGAGAGACCACACTAGCCCAGATTTTGTTCCTGGAGCCCTAACCCTGTGGTTTAACTTTCTTAAGATTCCTTCAAGGATCACAATGTTCTGGCCAAGAGACCTTTGGGACCTCTTGGGTAAACGTGGGCATTTCTTGTATTCATTACCAGCCTCTGGCTGCATTAATACCTTAGCTATTTCATCACAGGCCTCTCATGCCTGTTAATATGTCTTTTGGACTCATTTCAGCCCACAAGCTTCCCAGTTCCACAGCTTTGCTGAACAGCTTCGTCCTTTTTCAGAAGGAGCTGAGTGCTGTGGTCTGGAGGTTAAAGCCCTGGAGGCCTGTGCATGGGACAGCTGGCCTCCATCCCTGCCTCACTGCAGCCCGGGCACCCTTTTAACCCTTTCCATCCCTCTGAGCCTGATGGAGAAAACCCAGTGGCAGCAGGGTGACATGGCCTGTGGTGTTTGTGGGAACAGGAATTACCTGTGCACAGGCACATTCGTGTGCATCTAACATTCTCACTTCTTCACTGATAACCTAAAACATCATGGCAGCAGTGAGGCCAGGCACAACGCCGGCTCAGCCAGCCGCATCCAACACTTGTGAAGCTTTGCTGCAAGACCTGAAAGGCAGAGAGATCAGGCTGTTTTGTCTGATAAATGAAGGGATAAACGCAGCTTTTGACACAAGTCTAATTATTTAAAGGTGGCCGCAGGCCCAAATGGAGCTTTGTCTTCAAGGTCTAAAAGGGGAAAGACCTGAGAGTCCTTTTCATGGGATTTTTCTGCATTTTTCTTTGTGGAAATTGTTTGGTCCAAGGGTCAGGGACAGCCTGCAAGCAGGGCCAGAGATAAACTCAAGCCCACGTGCTCAAGAAAAACCAAGCCCTGAGAAGTCGGCACGGTGATGACCTTCAATGTCTTCTGCAGGAGGAAGCTGCACAGAGCAGATGAGGACCAGAGTCCAGTCCCTGCTCCGTGCGCTCCTGGTGGCTTGCCTGCCCATCTCCCAGGACAGCTGTCCTCACCCCCTTTCCCTTGGAAGCGCAGAAAAACTGGAGCTCATGTGCAGCCCGGGGTTTCTCACCTCTGTGCAAATGAATCCCACTGGGGCCAAAACCCCAAGGCTTGGGTCACGGGAGTTGACAACTGAGTCGGGCTGGCCAGCTTGGTTGTGGCACTGGCACCAGGCTGTTTGAGAGGGACCTTCCAGGCAGCTGGCTTTGGTGCCACCTAAGCATGGAGGTTTTGTTCCTCTCTAAGGCTTTTAACAGTGGTTTAATGAAGAATTAGCCAAGCTGGTCAGGAAGAAAGGTTGTTAAAATGTTGTTGCTTTTCCCTGCTAAAAAATGTCGTTATCCTTGACCTCTTTTTACCATGTGTCTCAGGTTTAGGATGAACAAACAAAGCCTTCAAGGCTTTCAGGGAAGGCCCATAAATTTGTTTTAAAAGAAAATAACTTCAAGGTTGGGGTTATTTGGTCAGTTTCCCATGAAAAATCTAGGAAAAAAATCCTCAAACAGAGATGTGCCCTGTTGAAATGCTCAGTTTCACAAAAAAGGCTGGTCTTCATTGTAGAAAAACAACTTCTGTAAGAAAATTAGAAGCATGACTGATGAGGTAGTTCATACGGGATTGGTTCAACAGGAGCTACTGGATCTGGTATTCTTACACTCTTACCCTGTCACACGCTTTCTGAAACTGTCAGTAAAGGAACCTGCATCCTATAACCAGGTAACTAAACAAGATTGACACGTCTTTGCTCTTTTCGTAATAGATTTGTTGTTCTTGAAGGCCTTAATTTGCAGTATTCAACAGCTTAACAATTTCCCCATGCCTTCTGCTCATTAATTGCATGAATGAAAGGAATGCATTTGATTTATATCCATCTACGTCAAAAACGGTCATGACTGACACTTTTTAACAGGAACAATACATTCAGCAATAAGAGAAATGTCACAGTGCTTTCCAGGATGATGATAAACTGATAGATCTTGGAGTTTTTAAAGCAAGGGTAAGGTAAATTAGTTAGGATTGTTCCTCCTGGTGCCAAATCTGAAGCTGATGCCTTGCCAAAGTTACTATAGAAGTGCAAATTGGTGAGGAAAAGCAATGAAAGATATGAACTTGCCACTTACATTCCTGTTGCTCCAGACAGGATCTCAAACCACCTTCTCCAAAACAGCTGGCTCCATGGCACACACATCCTACCCAAAGAGAAATCCTTGAAGAAAGTCTTCCACCATGGTCCACCCAAACGCCCCTTTTTTCCTCAGCTCCCTTTAAGGGAGCGAGTACAGGTCTCTCCTGAGTGTGAGCTGCAGGTGATGACTTCAGGGACCTTACCTATGGGTAGGAGAGCAAGGAAGGAGGAACTGGAAAGGATATTGATGCTTCTGCAGGCCCAATGAAACCTTTCACAAGGCCAGAGATGCAGATAAAGTGACTTATTGCTATCCAAAATGTACAGCAATCCTGCCCCCACATTCAAAGAAAGGACCAGAGGTTGCATTAGGGAGACAACATCTGGTTCAAAAGAACTATCTGACCATGCTTTTACCTATCAGCAAGCCCACAAGATACCAAAACCTGCTTGCCTTTCTTCCCGTAAATGTGGCTGTGCAGGTCTGATTACTGCAAACGGTTCCACACTGGTGGCTCTGGAAACTTCATCCATTTGTGCCTAGAGGAGAAGCTGGCCAGCTGAGGCAGTACAAGCTGCGGTCCAGCCAGGAACAGAGAAAAAGGGGCTTGTCTTGTACCAGTGCCCTCTGCAGACATGTTTGTTGGGCTGAGTTTTGGAACTGAGGCTGAAGTGTATGGGAAATAAAGTGACTGAGAACAAAAGATGGAGGGGAAGGACAGGTTCAGAGCTGTAACTTCAGTCTGAAAGTGTGACATGAACCATTCAGCCTGTCAGTGACACAACCCCAGGGTGACTTCGTTGAGGCAATAATTATGCACATGGAGAAGAGAACGGGTAGACGGGGGCTTTTCAGCCTGACAGACTGCATCATAACGCGATCCCTGGTATAGCAGCAAAACTGGCCCAATTCAGGCTAGAAACAAGCTTGGTAGAAGAAACTGCCCATTGGCACAACTCACTGATGGCTGTGATGGCTTCTCCATCACTGGTAGTTAAGAACAGCAGGTGGATATTTCCTTATGAGATCTGCTCTTGCAGTCCTGAAAACTTCTAGCACTAGGAGTATTCAGGAGACTGGATGATCAGTGTCCCCCTCACCTTACCTGAGCCATGGCTCAGCCAGGCGCTGTGAACCACTTGAGCTGGTTCAGACAATCAGAATGAACTGATGACCTACAATTCGGTGAAGGACTCTGCGTCAGCACTAGGCTCCTGTACAATGCAGCTTGCTGGCCAGGTATTTCTCTCCCTCTGCCTAACCCATCAGCTCAGAAACCAGCCAGAAGAGACCAAAACGATCACTCAGTCTCAACTCTTGCACAAAACAGACCACAGAGCCCGCCCCAGTAATTCCTGCATGAATACACTGCAGTCTTCTGGAGCCACTGGGAATACAGGGCTGGAAACAATAGCTTCAAAAGAGCAAATCAGACTTATAAAACAAAAAAAAAGGGGGGGTGCAATAAAAGTCATGATGAGTCAAGGAGGTAATTATGTGTGATAGCAGGGTTTCTTTGGCTGGGGACCAGCAAGAGACACTGTCTGCATCCAGCCCCCGGGATCAGCATGACAGAGCAGTTTGTGCTGCAGAGAATTAAAGTCTCCAGACAGAGAAAGGTGAGGGAAAAGGCAGCAATCTGAGATGGGGACGGGCCTAACTCAGACATGCACAAGTCATTAAGCTAATGTCTCTTAGCTAATTGCACACACAGAGACATATCCTGCAAGGAAAACAGCCTGAGAAATAGCCTCATGGAACGGGCATTAAACAAACGCATTAAGCAGGGGAACAGTAATCCTTTTTCGATGCCAGCAGGGTGTGAGGCATTTCTCATCCACAGGACTGCAGCCATTAAGTCATGCTCAGCCCATGGGAATCCCACAGAAGCAAGAAACTGCAAGAACCTACAAGCCCTCCCATCATTGCTTCGTGTACAAAGGCTCAGGGCATAGAGGAAGAGATCTGGCTGATGATACATGCGTGCTGTTAAACATACCTCCCTGGAAAGGACTGCGAGCCCCAGGTTTAGATTTAGTAATAAAATCGTGAAATGGGAGCAGAGGAAGGAGGCCAAGACTTCTGGGTATTGTTTGCAGCTCTGCCCGTGTTTGCTCAGTGATTCAAATCAGCATTATCGGGTCTTCTAGAAACAGGCCGTGAGTCATCCACACCATTGGTTCCTCCCCTCTCTAGAAAACCCCCAACCCAGGAGGGTGAACATGGGGGAAGAGCATTTTTCTTCATGAAACCATTCAGCCTCCCCGGCTCCCCTATCTTTTTGCATGCCAGGTATCTGTAAGGCTCAAGTTCCTCCAAGCAGAAATGGAGGATGCATAGCCTAATGCCCTCAGACATCAGTGCTTGAAAGGTAGGACCCACTGTTTTTAAGAACTGAAGCCACAAGGGATATCAGGAGGCCAGTCTGCTTTCAGTGCTCCAAACAGTGTCAGCTCTCCCCAAGCCACTTCTGACAAGTGTCTGCCCAATCTCCAACTTGTAACTTCCAGAGATGACATTACTACCACCTTACTTCATCACTATGTGGCCATCCTTATTGCGGAGAAGTTCCTATCACAGAATTGTAGAATTTTGTAGTTGGAAAGGACCTCTGGAGGTCTTTGCTCCAACCTGGATTCAAAGTAAAGCCAACCAGATCTACTTGGTCAGATGTTGTCCAACCAACACCTAACCTGTATCTTTCTTGCTGCAGTTTCAACCATCGCTTCTTGTCAGGTCTGCAATGGATGCAGAGAACTGATGAGACCCTTTCACCTTACAGCAAAATCTTTTGTGTAATTAAAAAAGTGTTTTCAAAAAGCCTTTCCTTCTTCAGATCCTTCAGCCTTTCCTCATAGGTCATGTTTTTGAGACTGATGATCTTTTATGCCTGCCTCCCACAGACAATTGCTGGTCTCCAGCCACACAGATCCTGGAGCTGCCAACCTCATGAAGACTACTGCGGCTGTAAATGGGAAGAGTTAGAAGCACGTGCCTCCACAGGCTTGCTCCATGGAGAGAAGAAGACAGAAGAAAGGCAGTCAAAACAGAAACAGCTCATCAGATGCTCTGAACACCAGCCTTCCCCTGGGCCCCTTCTTCTCACATCTCCGACAACCTCGAGCATGAAGACGCATAAAAACCCCAAGTGCTCAGTTCAGCTGTTGATAGCTGTGGCACTTCTTGCTGTGCCAACAATGTTGCATGCCCCAGCTCTTCCCCAGGGCTAGCAGCGTAAAAGAGTGGAAAAGCTAACTCACGAGATATTACTGTTATTGTTTTCTAACAGGGCCATGCCAAAAAAACCCTCCACCCAGAGGAAAGACCTTTTGTGCCATGAACAGGCCAAACACAGTCCGACTTCTGACCAGCAGACTGAGAAGAGAGGCTCATGGTGAGACGTGTTCCTCAAGGTCCAGAAAAGTTAGGAACAGGTCTCCCTTGTTGGATATCCTCTGCTCTGCATATCCCCTAGCTGCATCACCCCATCCCCTTCCCAGTCCTGTCCTGGGAGCTCTGCTCCACCATCCTTCCATGCTTCACCAGCCACAGGAAAAACCCTCATTCAACTTCTCTTCAACCTGCCCTAGTCCTGCATTCACCCCACGTCCTCCCCCTCCCCAAACACATGCACATTTTAGGGCTGAGAAACTCCGGTCAAACAAGAGGTGCTTTAGGAGAATAGGGCTTTGAAAAGAAAGGGCCTTGCCATGTTAACTAAAGACGCCTGCCAGCCAACAGCCCAGCCCCTGAATGCGCAAGGAATTTTGACCTCACATAGTGAAATTTCCTAGAACTTTAAACCTTTGTTGTTGTTGTTGTTGTTGTTGTCGTCGTCGTTTCTTTGGCTCTCTCGTGCTTTTCAATTTTCCACTTGGCAACCACACTGAAATGATGCAAGGATGTAGCCGCTGCTTAACTGCAAATTATTAATTAGATGCCAAGGAGTCTGTGCATGACTGCACGCAGGGCAAGGGGGGCTGTGTCCTACATTACAAAATCAACAGACTGACTTGGCATTGCTTTTCTGCCCAGAGATATAATTTAGTGGCGAGCCTCCATTTGCTCCAGAACTGATTCCTAAAAGAGAAGGCACTTGCACAGTCTATTGAGGGGGAGAGGGGGAGCGAAAAACCAAAAAAAAACCCCCACGCTCGGTGACCAAGGGCTGATCCCTTAGCTGTTGAAACTCTTTCCTAAGAGCCTCAATCGCTGCTAAAACAAATAGCAATTGTTCTTAGCTAGGAGCTGGCTATAAATAGTCTGACTGAAGATGTTCTGCTGTAAAATACCAATCTGATGAAACTGAGAAAGACTTCAGGTGCTCAGGGCTACCCAGCTCTCCAGGTTTTCCGAGGACTTACTGCCACCCCAGCGGGAGCTGACACCCCTCTGCTGAGACAGTGTGTCTGGCCACACGCGTCCTCCCAGACTGCTGCAGCGCAACTGAAAGTAGGTTTGCACAAGCCGTGGCTGAAGGCGCTGCGGTTTTCAGTGCTGTACGTACACTTTGCCCTAGACACGTCTCTGCTCAGAGGACCTCATAGTTTAAATACTCGAGACCAACAAACATCCCGGGGGGCATCTGTTCCAATGGGTAATTACCCTCATTGTTAAAAATTAACAACAAAACAATAATCGTAGACAGCTGGGCCTTTCGTGCCTTTTATAGCAACATTCCCACAGCTCCCCAAGAGATATTGTTTGGGATTCACAATTAAATTTTCACCCCAATTCAGGATAAATCCTTAGTCGACTGCTTCAAATGCTGTCCCAAGAGGGAACAGCCACTTCCCATGTGGCTCTAGCCATGGTGGATCTTCCTGCATATCCCAGGCAGCAGGGCTGGGGGGCTTCGATGCTTGCAGGAGCCAAGTTCCAGACCGTGGTTGTGCACCCAGGGTTACTACATCCCTCACTTTCTGTGTGTTTCAACGCACAGCATTGCCTGGTCTTGACACTGACAGAGACTTGGGAGCCTTTGGTTGCCTCCTCCCATCCAAGAGGTTGGCTGGTGACAGACGGCCCAGGACAAAGGGAGGCTCAAGGAGACGTGCATGCATGTAAAAAGCTTCAGCTAGCTCATCTTCAAGGGGGTAGGCAGAGGTGACCAGGAGATGGACTTAAACTGATCAGAGAAACAACCCCAGCTCCTGCAAGCCAAGCTGATAACCTAGAAGACTGGGAGAGGCCTGACAGGAAAGGTGGAGGGAGGCTGGTCAGCTGTGATGACACGCATCCTACAAAGCCAAAAGACCATGCTTGACTTGGAGTGCCTCAAGTGCCAAATCCCGAGTGGTCTTGGGACGGTCATTTGAAGGCAGACCTCAGCTGCACCATGCTCATCTCAGGCTTGGGTGTCCTCTCCCTTTATCACCCATAACAATTCATATTTCTGTATGCCGGGAAGCGCTAACCAAGATCAAGGGTGCAGGCTTGCAAGTGGCAAAAAGAAGCTTCTGCAGCTGCCCTAGATGCTGCAGCTGATTGCTGCTCCACAGCCTGATGCGAAACCAGAGCAGGATGATGCAAACCATCACATAGACCCTGTCGGGGTTAGCAAGAACAGCTAGTACTCAGTCCCTGCCCTGACAATCAGAAAGTGTCGGTAGTCCAGACCAAGAAACATCCCTGGGGAATCTACTCCACTGGTTAATCACCATCGCCCCTAAAAATTAATAACAAAACAATAATAGTAGACAGCTGTGCTTTTCCTGCCTTTTATAGCAACGTTCCCACAGCACAGTGAAGGACATTGGTTTGGGTTCACAAACAGGTTTTGGGCCACATCCGTGCCTCCATCTCTCTTTCCACGTCCTACCTCTCACTTGCTGGATTCCGCTCAGCAGAAGGCAGCGAGCCTGCCACTTCCACTGCAATAAAACCAACCAGCCAGCAGAAAAGTACATGGACTGTACTGGATTTGCATGGCAAGGTTTTGGTAGCAGGGGTGGCTTCTGTGAGAAGCTGCTAGAAGGTTCCCCCATGTCCAACACAGCCAGCTCCAAGATGGACCCGCTGCTGGCCAAGGCCGAGCCCTTCAGCGATGGTGGTAGCACCTCTGGGATAACATGTTTAAAAAGGGGAAAAAAAAGCCCTGCACAACAGCAACTGCAGCCGGAGAGAGGAGTGAGAACACGTGAGAGAAACAGCCCTGCAAACACCCGGGTCAGTGAAGCAGGAACGGGAGGAGGTGCTCCAGGCGCCGGA
>JAVKLA010000001.1:37233285-37280396 GCA_034782735.1 Sagittarius serpentarius
GCAGGCTGTGCCCCTGCAGCCCGGGGAGGCCCACGCTGGAGCAGATCTCCCCCTGCAGCCCGGGGAGGACCCCACGCTGGAGCGGGGGGGACGCCTGAAGGAGGCTGTGACCCCGCGGGGGACCCACGCTGGAGCAGTCTGCTCCTGAAGAACTGCAGCCCGTGGGAAGGACCCACGTTGGAGAAGTTCATGGAGAACTGCCTCCCCCCCACCATGGGAGGGACCCCAGGCCGGAGCAGGGGAAAAGTGTGAGGGGGTTTGCCCCTGAGGAGGAAGGAGCGGCAGAGAGAAGGTGCGAGGGACTGACTCCAACCCCCATTCCCCGTCCCCCTGTGCCACTGGGGCGGAGGAGGTAGAGAAAATCAGGAGTGAAGTTGTGCCTGGGAAGAAGGGAGGGGTGGGGGGAAGGTGTTTAAGATTTGGTTTTATTTCTCATTATCCTACTCTGATTTGATTGGCAAGAAATTAAAGTAATTTCCCCAAATTGAGTCTGTTTTTCCCGTGACGGTAATTGCTGAGTGATCTCTCCCTGTCCTTATCTCAACCCACGAGCCTTTTGTTATATTTTCTCTCCCCTCTCCAGCTGAGGAGGGGAGTGACAGAGCGGCTTTGGTGGGCACCTGGTGTCCAGCCAGGGTCAACCCACCACTCGGACACATGCAGCAAGTTTGGTCCTTGCCTGGGTGAAGCTTAGCATTCCTTCGCATTCTGGGTTGTGGAAAGAGTTGTTCAAACCAGGCTCATAGCAACCTTTTAGACATCGTACTCGAAGTTATGTAAAATATTTTCCCTGCTTTGGTAACTGGCAAACTTTGTTTTAGAAGACAAATGGAATTTATTAATGCAAAGTATTTATCAAGTCTTTGTACTTCTTTTTTTTCCAAGGGAGTAGGGAGGTTGACCAGGAGTCTTTAATCTTTGCTGGCTTCCGAATGTTAAAAACGCAGCTGATTTAGAGCAAGACCACAAGCCAGAGTCTCTCTCATTTCCATGCAACCCCTTTTTCTGCAAGTGATGGCAAAGGTACCATCTGCCTGCAGTGATGGCAGGGAACGCTCCTGAAATGTATCCTCAAAGTCTTGGGTGATCTCCATCCTACAGATGAACAACAGAGGTAAAAGGCAGCATGCAAGGTCCTGTGTGCTCAGCTCTATGCAGAGGGGCCAAAAAAGAAGATATTCCATGCCTCAAGGACTTCATATCATCCAGGAGGGTGCATGTAAGGCGAGAGCACACCAAAAAAAAAGGGAAGTAGTGGGAAAGGGGAGGACAGTACATTGGCCTAATGAAGTAGCCTGATCCCCACGTACAGCCACCCTGACCGCTGATCTCTGCCCTTTGGAAATGAAGTAATGCAACTGGCAGCTCTACCACCATGTCTAATGCTTTGGATTCTCCAAGTGAGCAATGTGAAATGACTTATCAGTGATTAAGGTCCAAGTTGTAAAAACCATCACTGTCCTAAGCTGCTAAGCAATGATTCAGTAATAATAATCCAAACCAAAGCCCTTGGCAAGGGCCAGGCTGCTGATGGGCTCAGATCACAAACCAGTTTCTTTAGGCTCCATACCCGTCTGAGTGTTTATCACCTTCTATCTTTTCCTTTGGCTGTTTTCTTTTTTTTGATAGGTACCAGCATAGTCTTCATCTGAGGCCCATGAGGACTCTCACAGCATACACAACATTTTTGTCAGAGGTGGACCTACTTTGGAATAAACACCTTTGCTTTCTACAGGAAGTTGCGTTTATTTCTTTCTTATTCTTCATGCACAAAGAAGAATACATCTTCAGCTGACTAAAGTTAAAAATTAGTTGTTTAATGCTTACATTATTTATTTGTTCCCCTTCTTTCCTTGTATGACTTGGGTCTACTCTGCATTTAAGGGTTTTTTAAATGTTCCCTTTACAGATTTGCCTTTTAATCTCAAATCCAACCCATTACAGTAAAAACAGTTTCAAATCCAATAGCTTGAATGGAAACAGACGTGACTGATAGAGACCAAGATCTTGTCTTCAAGCAATCAATTTGGCCTCACAGCTGGGATACTGGAGACAATCTTGCTTTGCAATAAAACTTCTCCCTTCAAAGGTGAGGCCCAATAGTAGGTGGTGACTTGGAAGAACTATATAGAGTGAAAAAGGGCAAGAGCCCTCTTGGTCCACCACTTAGCATCTCCCATGAAATAATATTTATTTGGAGGAATAGAGTCCTCTCTCCACACTTTCAAAGAACTGGAGCCTTTCCAGAACTGCCTGAAGGGGAGAGCAAAGCAGTGTCTCACAGGACATTTGTCTCAGGGTGGGCAAGGGCTACAGAATAAAATGTTCCTCTTACAATATGAGATTTAATCAAAGAAATGGAGAGGGGTCACAGAGCAAATTCCTGAAACCAAACTCATGAGTTATAAATAAATATTCTGTGGTGTGACCAGAGGTCCCTTTGGAAAAGACCACTGAATCAAGGCTCAAAATAATCCACTTTGGTGAATAAAATACAAAAGAGAAGTCATCATTAACAGGAGAGCTACCAGGTCCAGGAGGGGCAGTTCTTCGCTCTCCAGATTAATCGGCCCATTTCACAGGAGCGGGCCAAAGTCACAACACTCCAAGCAGAGAGAGTGTGAACAAGAAGCACCTTAGTGGAAAAGTGGGGAGTCATTACTTGGCTTGGACGACCCTTCCAGTTGTCTCAAGTATGGCCTCTTCTGTGCCAGCACCTGCCCTTGGCTTTCCAGCTCATCCCAGACTGTAATGTGATGAACGCAGGCTCTGTGGCCCCACAACTCGGTTTCCTCTGCAGCAGCTTCCCCGCATCCCCCGCTGAGCTCTTTCCATGAAGAGCAGGTAGGACTCTGAGCACAGGGCGGGGAATCTAACACCCCAAGCCGAACACAAACGCTTGTTCCCAAGGTGTGTCCATCAGATGACCGAAGGCCAGGAGAGTATGTCAGTCAGAAGCAAAGCCCAGGGAATCTTTTACAAAATTTGCATTTTAAAAGCACAGCCCAAAGCCTCAGCTGGTGTAACCTAGCAGGATTGTGCTTGTAATTGCACAAAAGAAACCCAGCGGCCATGCACACCACAGCAGAGCTGGTGAGGGCAGCTCCAACCCATTTTGCCTCCCGTGAAATGAGGTGGAGACTTGCTGCCAGCAAAGCCCCAGACAGGCAGCCCCGTGGGGCTGACCATGCTCTTCCCCTGGCTGCCCACCCAGCAGCTTGGACGTTTTCCCACAGCGACACTGCTCACGCTCTGGGTCAGGAGGTGAGTAAGAGAGGACAAGAGAAGAAACAAGAGGTGGGCAAAGGTCAAGGGAAAGCCGGCCCTGTGGCTCTCCGAATGCTTACGCAAGATTGTCTCCAGTGAAGCTCAAGGGAGGTTTGTAGCCTGACATACTGATGGATGCCAGAGTCCTAGGGGAAGGTTTCTTTTAGGGAGACATGGGGGTTTCAGCGATGCTGTGCTGGCTTCTCCCCCCTCCTTTTGCTTTGGCAGTTTGAGATGCCAGAGCAGCACTGCCCTTTGCCTGGGGCAGAGGGAGAGAAGCAGCCCAGGCCTGAAGCTCTGATCTGTGGGTCTGCAAGTCCCAGCCTGGATGTAGGCACCAGCTCCAGGGCTGCTTCTACACCAATATAAGCACTGGGGGAACACAAATGGAGAGCGAGACAGCCTCATTCACTTGCTAATAGGCTACTAGAAGAAAGGCATCAAATCTACGATTGCCATGCAAGGATACAGTCCAACTTGCTAAAAACAGGAAAAAGCAAGACAGGGCAAGGGAGGAGAGGAAATGGATTAGGTTTTCCAGAAGCACCCCAAAATCCACACTTCCAACTCAACAGGAGCCCCAGGAGGCTGAGCAGGGCAGTGACACCAAACTGTTGAACACCAAATAGGCACCTTTTTCAGCCCTCGTTAGAAAATCCCTTTCCTGCAAAGCTGCCATAGCTCATATGCTCAGAGCAACAGCATACAGAAAGGAGAAGGGTTGGGGTTTTTTGGGAAGGGAGGTGGAAAAAAAAAAAAGAGCACAAACCCTGCACTGGGAAAGCCACACCGATGAGCTTGTTAACATTTGAAGAGATTGCTTGGCATGATTCCTTACACAGATTCCTGCCAAGAATTTGCAAGAGGAAAGTATATTTAGCAATCCAAGGCATGCCAAAGCCTTGTCAAGAGAAAAAAAAAACATTTTGAATATGTGGAATAGCAATTAGACATTTTCTAAGCAGCCATTTTCAAAATGCATCCAGGCATCTAATAAGGGCACCTGAGGCATATCCACAACTCTGCTACACTCCATGCCTCAAAAGGCATCCGCTAAGGATCGAATACTCAGAGGAAGGATATGTTACCGACAGCAACTGCCCAGTTCCAGAGCACTGGGGCCAGTTTCAAGCAGGCGATTCCCTGTCGCCCTGAGCCACTGGAAATACACAGCCTCATGCCACTGCACAACACTTTGTAGCATCCTTTAAGGAATCGTTTCTCCAAGAAACAGCTGTGAGTCACGCTGCACAGCTGGGAAGCAAAGAGGTGTTGCCTGCCCACTTTTTTCATGGGAGCTGGACCACCAGCTCTGCGCTGCTCTTTTTCCCCAAGTGGAGGTGCTGAACATCCAGCTGAGATGAGCAGCAGGTGGAATCTAGGACAGTATGTAAAATCAGATGGTGACTTTCAGCCCATTAAAGTGGCGCTCACTTCATACCCCAAATCTAGCTGATTCTCTCATCGTCCAATGCTCTGAGCTGCAAGGCCAGCAATAAACTTCATCACTAAAGCTCCTTTCTTTCTAGGGAGAGACCTAGAAAATTGTCTCAGGACAGGGTACATCTGCCCCAGGAAGGTGACTCACCTGCATCGGTCACTCTTGTTTCTGAGGTGCTGTTGGGAATCTCCCTGGGATGCAGCATGGAGGAAGAGGCACGAAGGAGCTCGGGAAGGCAATGGGCAGCCCTTGATTGTGCACAAGGATGAAGGCAGTTGACCAAGACTTGGCAGTAAGGCCAAGACATTCGCTGTTCATGGAAGTTAGAAATCACACTGAAATACGCTCCTTAAAACATGGTGCCTATCGCTTATAACTGTCAGCCTATATTACAGTCAAATCCCCAAGAAAGACATAAAACCAAAAAGGAGTACCTGCACATGGGCCGAGTTCACATCACTTTTAAGTCAGGATGCACAGAAGGGATAACCCATGCCTGTGGCTGAGGTTTATCATCCCCGTGAGCCCTAAGCCCCAACAGTCTTTAATATGTGGCATAACACAAACGCAAATGGTGGCCCCAAGGCTTATTATCATGAGCCCCTACAGACCAAGCAGACTGTCAGGGAGCAGGAGGGAAGCGCAAATGGGGTAAAGCCAAAGCAATTATTTTCTTTTGGAAACAGGTAAATGCTTAACAGAGAAATTGGAATGAGGACAGCTGCCCTGAGCTCTTTCAGTTTTTGGTTTCCAAGTTCCTTTGGGCTCCTGAAACACCTTTAGGCACCTGAAATTCCACTTTGATTACAAACACCATCCCCTTGGGTTATATCCTCGGTCCTGAAATAAAATCCCATGGGACTGACAGATTGCTGTGAGAAAGAGGTCCCCTTCTTACCTGCTCTTCGAAAGTAACCAAGATAACCAACCTGCTCAGCCACATCTACAGAACATTGTCAGATTCAAAGCCTCCGTTTCCATCAAATCCTCCTCCAATTCCCATAGCTGTAGCAATCCAGATGGGTCAGACACTGCTGTAAGCTCACGCCCAAGACAGGTGCCAGCACTTTGCTCTCTTCTTCTACTGCACCTAAGACAACTCTATCCAAGTTTCTGACTACGGGTCAACAACAAGAATACTGAAAGCAGTAGGTCATGCTGCTAAGAATGCCTGTTTTCACCTTAGATTCCCAGACAAAACAACAGATCTTGAGGATCACCTGGCCAAATCACATAGCTGTTGATACAACAAATTCTCCTGGGATATATACAGGATTCGGACAGAGCAACGACACAAATTCAGCTCTGTTAGAGGTGACAAGTGACCACAAAACCTCCATCTCCAACCTCCCCATTCCTCTTTCTACCTCCTGATCGCTTTTGGCACAGCTCCCTGTTTCAGCCCAAAATCACTGTTACGGTCTGTTTTAGGGGTGGGGGGGGCGGGGGGAAGCATGAAACGCTGAGCTAAGAAGCTATCCTAGGCGCAGAGGTGAGCAGAGCCTCTCGCCCGGGTGGGAAGGGAAGCCGAGCAGCTGCAGCCAAGCAGCAGCCTTGCAACGCTGAGCAGCAGCAGAGCGGCAGTGTCGCCCGCTGGCCGCTCGCAGCATTGCCAGGGGACAGTGCTCTGACCACAGCATCCTTCCTCTTCCCTGCCCTCTCCACCTTCCTCCCTGCCCTCCCTTTGGGGAAACGTGCGGACCTGGCAGCCCTGAAGGCTCAGCAGCACAAAACGCCCCTGCTCAGGAGCAGGGCAGGGTACCACGGCGCTCCTGGGAGAGCACAAGAAGCCCGGGAGCTCCACGGACACAGCCCATAGAGGGATGCAGGGATGACCACACAGTCCAGACCAAAAAAAATCATCTCACATCCTTCTCTTCCTATTTCCACCCTGCCCAGCTTCCACCCTCTGCAAATACCAATCCCAAAAGTAACTAACAACTTCCTCAGCAGGAATAGAAGTCACCTTAGATCAGAAACCTGTGCAATCACCCTGGGATATCAACATAATGAAACATACCCTCCGCACCTGTTAATGAATGGCTACTTCATAGCAGTTGAGTGGGCTTTAATCCAAAACCTGTACTTTAATTACAACCTCTGCATTAACGAAGAAAGCACAGAGATGTGCAGAGTCACATCTCAGCGCCCAGAACTGGGAGGGGATAGGGACATGGAAATGTGACCCAAGCACACCGAGTCAAGAATAAGAGGCAATATGCAGAACACCACTATCCTGCTTGCAAAAGCAGCGAGAGCTAGCAACACACACCTCCACACAGCAGCTCACAGCCAGCTACAAGCCTTCGAGACAGCAGGTAAATCCAAATCTGCCAGGAGCACGCTCACCAGCTTGCCACTTACACCTGGTTTTAGGGGCTGAACACCTCCAGAAGAGACGAGGACATGCTTAACCAGGGGACACCTGCAGCTGTTCCAAGGACTGAGCAGTACTTTTCTTTGGCAGATTGCTGAGGCGTAGCAGTGACTTTCCTGTGGCAGATGAGCCACATCCATGGCCCCTGTATCACTGCAGATGCCTGTGAAGTTTTGCTCCAGCAGGAACACACCTCATGCAGGTGGTGCTGGAGTTTTGGGCCTCTTCTGCAGCTTCACTGAAATCAGCATTATTTCCCCCTCCCATCCTCAAGCCCATCACCCAGGAAATGGGACTGCTGTTTCCAAGCTGTCAAGGCTCCCTTGCCTCAACCGGCTGCATAGTGCCTCCTTCTAGAAATGTGGACCTCCACAGAGCAACCCAAGCCCCTCAGAGCCCCTTCTAGAGGCAGAGCTGTACAGCCACATCACCAGAGGAACTTCCCCTGCCAAGCACATCAAGTGTTTTACCTACAAAGGCTTTCACACAACGAAGCAGCAAGCAAAGTAATCAGTGCTCACGTGGTTTCATCACTATTTCCCAATAAAAGGTCTCACACAAAGACACCTTTAGCATAATGGAAGTTGTCTTTATTTTGATGCAGTTTAAAAAGTGTTGTCATTGCTCGGAAATCTTCTCGAAAGTGCTGTCCCAAGGTGATGCACAGATGTGTGGCCAATACCTCCTAAGCTCACTTGTCTCCACATGAGCTGGCAACTGGAGTGGCCCCCCCACCCACTTCACCCCTTTTCCTGGAGGTGCGGGCAGGACACAGAGCTGTTTCTGGGCATCCAGTTTATACCAGCTCCACAACCCTTCCTTCTTGCTGAGGTTTCCCTAAAGGATGGCTCAGTCACCTGCAAAGCAGCTTCTGGGCCACGGCACTTCATAAACCTACGCAGGAAGGTAAGCCAAAGTCAGGGGCAGTGCCCCTGAATAAACTCACTGAGGCAGGTCAGCAGCTGTTTTTCAGGCGGCAGAGGTGTCCTCAGGGCAGCATAAGCCATCCTCACGCACCAGTCACCCTACCTTCAGTGGGAGCAGCAGCCAGAAGGAGAAAAAATGGCTCCTTGAGCTGTTCCAGCTATCCACACACCAGCACACAAGGCATCTCCGAGGGAGCAGAACCATCTTAACTGAAAAGAAAGTTCAAAGCAGCTTGGAGATGGCATCCCAAGAAAGCTGGTTACCATGAACCAGGACCAGCAAGAGCAGTGCCCAGGAGTAAGCTGGGAGGTCTGACACGTACCCAGAGAAAGCTGCTGTGGGCATGTCATGTAAGAAAAGCGGCAGTAAAAATGAGACAGAGTTAAGAGTTTCTTGAACCCACAGGTTTCCTTCGTAACCCTGGTATTAACAGAAGATACATGTGCAGAAGTCCATGATGGCATTCAGCTACATACATAAGAATAAGCCATTGCTTCCAAGGAGAGTCACCCACTGTCACCTCCACTTCAAGCCTGTCACACAACTCTTTCATCCTGCACTACAGGCAGAACAAGGTGTGTCAATGGAGAAATGTGTGGTGATCTCTCTCTCCCAGAAAGCAGATTGTCTGAGGCCCAGGGAATGACCCTCATCACTGCTGGGAGGTGACATGAAGGGACATGCAGGTTGGTATGAATAACACTGGATACCTGAATACAGGAATTTACTTTAGTAAGGGAAGTTTAGAGCACTGAATTAAAGAAAAAAATGTTTAGGAAAAAAGTTCAGGGACACTGCAGTCAAAATTCTGAGCCACAGACTTTTTGCAGCTTGGGAAAAGGTTCCTACTTCGGTCCAGTTCTGAATCTGTCTTTCAAAGATGTCAGGCTTATTAATGACATCACCACCCAAATCCATTCAAAGCTGAAGCTGGAGCAAGAGCAAGCAACCACTATGCCACCTGCTTGCTGTTTTTCCTTCAGCAGCTATCAAGGTTATTAACAAGACTAGTGTTTTCTGACCTGTATTGTTAAGGACAGGAGATGTGCTGCAGTCACCAAAAAACCCAAACAAAACCAAACCTCAAACCAAATCGAAACTCACCTGAGAGACCATAAAAAGTGTTCCAGCATCTTAAGCTTGACAGTCTAAAGGGGTGATTTGGAGGCAATTATTAACTCAAACAGCAGCTTTTCCTCCAAGACTGAATGTCCCAGCAGTTGGCTCAACACGAAAATTTATTGTTGCAACTCAGTATGGGTTAGGCAGCTTTAACGCACAGACTTCGGAGCCTGCCGTCAAGACCCGGGAAGAGCACGGCATGGAGTACGTTCAGGTGGACTCACCTCAAGATCTGCAGACAACAGAACACACTGTGTAGTAAGCAATTGCCTGTAGCTAGCACTGGAAAATTAGCAGCACCACAGGATGGTAGCTGCTCTTTCACCATTCCAGTCTCTGCTCCCAAGCCAGTCATGATGCTCTTTTTCTCTCCATCTTGCAGCACACGCCCTGCTCCCCTGAGCCCTCCTCACAGCCAAACGGGAAGAGGCAGTGATGCCTTCCCTATTCTCGCCTTCCTTACATCTGTCCATTCCTCCGCCCATGGAGCTCTATGCTATTCCTCAAGGCACAGACATGAGGGACATACGAAGATGAGCCAGGCTTCTTCAAGCTATTTAAGCTTTCTTCAGGTTCACCTCAGCACATTCAAGCAACAAAGTATGCAATAACTGGAAAGGAAAAGTGGTTTTTAATGGCTTCACCAGTAACAAGAGCCACTCAACTACTGGAAAGCACTACTAATGTCTTCATAGTTATACCTATAAATACAGTACCGTGTACTGGGTTTGCATGGCAAGGTTTTGGTAGCAGGGGGGCTACAGGGTTGGCTTCTGTGAGAAGCTGCTAGAAGCTTCCCGGGTCCAGCAGAGCCAATGCCAGCCAGCTCCAGAATGGACCCACCACTGGCCAAAGCCAAACCCATCAGCAACAGGGTAGCACCTCTGGGATAACATGTTTAAAAAGGGGGAAAAAAAGCCCTGCACAACCACGACCGCAGCCAGAAAGGAGTGAGAACATGTGAGAGAGAGAATTCTGCAGACACCCAGGTCAGTGAAGCAGGAGCGGGAGGTGCTCCAGGCGCCGGAGCAGAGGTTCCCTGCAGCCCATGGGGAAGACCCTGGTGAGGCAGGCTGTCCCCCTGCAGCCCAGGGAGGTCCACGCTGGAGCAGATCTCCCCCTGCAGCCCAGGGAGGACCCCACACCGGAGCAGGGGGGTACCCAAAGGAGGCTGTAACCCCATGGGAAGCCCGCGCTGGAGCAGGCTCCTGGCAAGAGCTGTGGCCCCACAGAGAGAGGAACCCAGGCTGGAGCAGATTTGCTGGGAGGACTTGTGACCCCACAGGGGACCCACGCTGGAGCAGCCTGTGCCTGAAAGACTGCAGCCTGTGGGAGGGACCCACGCTGGAGCAGTTCGTGAAGACCTGCAGCCCATGGGAAGGACTCGTGTCAGAGAAGTTCATGAAGGACTGTCTCCCATGGGAGGTACCTCAGGCTGGAGCAGGGGAAGAGTGTGAGGAGTCCTGCCCCTGAGGAGGAAGGAACAGGAGAGACAAAGCATGATGAACTGACCCCAACCCCCATTCCCCATCCCCCTGTGCCACTGCAGGGAGAGGAGGTAGGGAAAATTGGGAGTGAAGTTGTGCCTGGGAATGAAGGGAGGGGTGAGGGGAAGGTGTTTTAAGATTTAGGTTTTATTTCTCATTATCCTACTCTGGTTTGATCGGTAATAAATTAAACTAATTTCCCCAAGTTGAGTCTGTTTTGCCCATGACAGTAATTGGTGAGTGATCTCTCCCTGTCCTTATCTCAACCCACGAGCCTTTTGTTATATCTTCTCTCCCCTCTCCAGCTGAGACAGGGGAGTGACAGTGGGTACCTGATGTCCAGACAGGGTCAACCCACCACAGCCAGCAAGACAGGCAGGAATTTCTGCAGAAAGACGAACATGATTCCACTCCATTATCACCTTTTTATTGTTAAAAGGACAGATCTTGACAGTGGAAAAAAAGGATGTTTCACAGAGAGAACAGGAAGTAGCTTCTACTGGTCTTTCAATTCCTTCAGTCTTCTGATCGCAGATTTGACCGTCACTGCAGAGGTGGTACTGGAAGAAGAAGCAGAATCATTTGCATGTGGCAGTAGAACAACCCATGCCAGTGTTTTTTTTGAGAAAGCACTAATAATATCAAATAGTTACCGTCTGATTGCACTGTCAACAGGGGACTAATTCCAATTTGATTTTCATGACAATAAAGCGTAGGCCTTTGTCTACAGAAGCACACGCAACTTCACAAGCTACATCTCAACCCAAATTATCCAGTCATGCACCGACTACATACACAAGCGTGTAGGCTCAGATTCCTAGTGACACTTCTGCGTGGGGCAAGAGTGTCTTCTACCAGAATTGGGGGGGAAGGAGAGTAAAGTAAGGGAATAAGCAAGGGCACCATCACAGTAAGGATTATAATGAGTCAATGCTTTTAAAACAAAAGCAAAACATGGAAATCAATTTTTTTTGGAGTAAACCTGGTTTTGCCTGTTGTATCCGTGTCTCCGAACCGAAAAGGCTGGGGTCGTAACCACAAAAAAATGCTTCTTAGCCTTTGAAAGAGGCAAGAGTTCCCTTACACAATTAAGATTTTTATACAGTCAAAAGAATCAAGGAAGGAAAAATAAACCCCAGCTCAGAGGCATAAGTTATTAGCTGCTGAAGCTCTTTTTAGAATAGGTTAGAGGGACATCTGTCAGGTGTCATCCATACAGATGATTCCACCCTGAGACAGCCAGATAACCAGCTATTCTCTCTGCTCCTTTTCTTCCAATATCACTAGAAAACTGGCCCAAGTATAATACCTTGTACAAGCAACAGCTGTAGTTCCCATCTCCAGTAAGAAATGCTACTACAGCCAAGCCACAAAAGAGACTACCTAAATAAAGTAATTTGTTTCAGCATTTGCAGATGTTTCAGTTTCTTTATTTGAAGTTTGGGAAAAGATGCAGAGCTTGCATTTTTGAAGAATAAGACAACTGCTTTGGTAAAGCGCAGAGAGACAAAGAAATTTTGGAGGGACCCACCAAAAACAGCAGCAGTAATATGATGGATAAAATGCAATGTTCTCAGAAGCTGCACAACAGATACTAGAAAGAACACCACTCAAATCCAATTTGATCCATTCCAATCAAATGTTAATGATGCGGGCAAAAAAAACCCCACATATCATTAACTCGAGACAAATCTACTTAACGGTTAGTAGATGGAAAAAAAAAGTTAAAAAGCTGTATTATTCCTCAGCTATATGAGAATAAATGCTAACAGGAGTTTCTTCATTTCCTTACTTGTAAGTCCAGGCACCACCAGCAACTGTCTTCATGCAGGATCCACAGTGCCAGATACCCACAGCCTTCCTCTTCATTTTGGTCTGTAATAAAAGAAAAAGGGGGAAAAAAAAAAATGCACTCTCCATCAGCTGAAAAAGCCAAACAACAAACTTCAGGTCAGGACTTCAGTATCACACCACAGCGTTACCTGTAAGCCTAGTTAAGAGAGGCAAGGATCAGGGAATGTTTTTATTCAGATTCTTCAGAACAGGGAAAGTCCTTCTGAAACACTTTTTCATTCAGATATAAAGTGCATCATCAAAAATTCAGCTCTTTTTGAAGCAGAAAAACATAAGGAGTTACACTGGTCATAGTTACTGATATTCTCACCTCGTCTGATGACCAATATAACAGCATTGTTATTAGTGCTCCCTGGACATCCCGAGATTGCTCTAAACCAGACCCCCTTTGGATAGCATCTAAAGAGCAAGTGGTGAGTACCAAACTCCTTTCACCCAGGCAAGTCTCCATAACCTTACAAAGATGGCAATGGGTTTGCCGAGACCTAAACACTAGATTTAGGCAGCTCCACAAATGGGGTTATCAACATTCCCACTTCACGTGAGAAAGCCATTGAATATAAAATAAACAGATGGAAATATTTTTAAATTTCCAGCCACTTAAAGATAACTACTTTACAGATACCAGTAAAAATTATCTGGGCAAAGCACAAGCTGGTGGGCCTCTCAAACTGCCAAAGTCAGATTTAAAAGCGTATTTTGATTATGTACATGAGCAGGTAAGATTACGTCTTATGAGAAATTCTTCCCCATCCAGAGTTATACAGCACACAAATATAAATAAGCAACGGCAGTCAAAAGTTTTAAGTGGGAAAAGCAAGCCCTCTTCCTCCTCCAAGTAAGCTGTAAAGTTACTGAAGGGAAAAAAAAAAAAAGAAAAAAAGCCCAAACCATGCCTTAATTATCAGGATAACAAGTGTGTTGTTTTAATTGTCAGGTCTTTTTATTAGATACCTAAAACATATAGTATGGCAAAATTTCTCACTATTTTTTGTAAGTAAATATAATTTACATTTCTTTTCATATAGCTACAACTAAACATACACATGAAACATCTACTAACTGTTTTTATTTTATAAAGAATTCTGACAGTAGCCTAAAGCTCACAATAAACTAATCACTGCCTGAAAACCAGTCAAGTTATCTCTTCAGTAGAAAAATGACTGATGGAACAAACTGCATTTCTAAGATCAATAACAAAGTTATTTTTAAAGACTTTCTTAGGGAAGTAGGTCTCTCACCTTGCCACAGAAGGAGCAGGTATACTTGGCATGCTGGCTAATTTCAATCTTCTTCACCATTTTCCTAAGGGACGCACCGTAACGGGTACCATATTTACCCACAATCCCAACCTTCTTGGTGCGCTTCGCCTGTTGGGAGGTAAACCAGAATAAGCTTCAACTTTACCGAGATCGTCATCTCCTCAACTGCTACCCTCTGCTGACACAACAGCAAAGCACTCAGCACTCAAAAGCGACGCTGCAGCCGACCAACGCCTCTCCCTGACGTTGTAAATAGAGTATTAGTCGTGAAACGGCGACCGGCTCACACTGCCACAGCCTCCCGGCTTTTGCTAGGGGTCTTCGGGCAGAGGGCCGCAGTCCGGCAGCCAAGCACTACCAACGCCACGTCCTCCTTCCTCCGGGCCAGCCCCTCTCGCATCAAACGCTGTAGCCGGCAGAGCCGCCCACCCGGCACCGCCACCCCCTTACCGCGCAGTCCGCTGTGAACCCGGGCCCGGCCTCCTCCTGCGACGCCTCTTCGGTCTTCCAGCGTCTCCCCACCGCCCCCCTGGGCCTGCCACTCCCCTCGCTCTGGCCCTCTCCCACAGGCCATCCAGCCGGCAGAGATCCCCTCTCGCAGCCCAGCGCGGGGACGGGGCCTGCTCGGGGGCAGAGCCCGCACAGGGCCCCGGCCCGGCCCACAGGCCATCCTGGTCCGTGCGCCCCGCCCGCATCGGGCCCCGCACTGCACCCCCGCCGTGCCCCGCCGCCCCAGGGCGGCGGCCCCGGGGCGGATGGCGGCGGATGGGCCGCGACGCCCCAGCCTCACTCACCATCTTCCCGCCCGGCGCCGGCACTGAGAGAGGAAATGCCCCCTGCGCAGGCGCACTATGAGCCGTCGCCGCCGGAAGCGAGAGGGAGAGGCGACCGAGTGCGGGGCAGACGGGACTCGGAGTGGGTCTGTCTGCACCGTGGTGGGCCGTAGCTCCGTGGTCGCGCTCTAGATTCTGTACGTTTATCCCACGACGACAGGGTTATCTAAAGCCTAAAGCACACAAACCGGAACGCAGTTGTGGCTTGATGGTGGAAGATGCATCACTGTAGCGCAAGAGCTCAGATTCCTGGATTTCCAACCCAAGGAGGTCACATCAGGAAAGGAGATGGCACAGTGACATTCACTCACCTCATTTTTAAAGAGAATTAGTAGCTAGATGTCAGAATTAAAAAAGGAACAGCAAACCAGACTAGAGATGCAGAAGGGGTAAAAATATATATATATATAAAAATCAATAAGGATTAATTCTAATCTTAAAACATACCGGCCCTAAGCCCAGAGGTTTCAAGGTAACCCGATCAGGTGCAACCATGGCATCTACCCGATTTCCTTGGGGTCGCCCACTGTTGAAACAACCAGCCACAAAAGCCTCCATGTGCCGCCCTGAGGTGGACCCCTGGCACCCAGACGGTGCCCCGGGACTCCCAGGACACCCCAGCCGCCTCCGCCACCAGCACCAAAGCGTGGGGCCGGGACCCTGCACCACTCGGACCCAGCCTAGGCAAGCACAACGTGGACTGATGCCACCGAGCTGCAATGCTCCTAACGGGATTAACAACCCATTAAACCTCCATTAGGAAATGTAATCCAGTTAGCCAGAGAGCTGCTTAATGCGCAGAGCCGGCTGCACCTCATCCCTGCCTGCCTGGAGGGAGCCGGGGCTGCCCAGCCCACCCGGAGAAACCGTCCCCAGGTTCTTTGTGCGGGTGCTTCTCCTCCCGTGATAGGCCCATACCCATCGCAGCTGCCTCGACCCACGACAGCCCTCCTCTTCATTTGCAGTCTCTTTAATTAATAGGGAATTAACGACTAGAGCATACACTGCCACTATGTTAGCCTTTCCCTGGCTGGGGTCCATACTTTTGGAGATGCTCATGGACCTCATGGGCCACATCCCCTCTTGGCTCTTGCTCTGAGGGTTTGAACACTCCCACTTCACTCTGTCATGCCACACTCCCTGTTCCCCAGTCACCCCCAGAAGCTCTGCTCCCCTCTGAGCAAGTCCTCCTGGGAAGTGGTGGGCCAGAGTGCTGTCCCAGATGAGGGCTCAGCAGGGCTTTAGGCAACAGTATTTATATCTTCCTCTGTTGAGTCAAAATCTCATTTGATATATCCTGGGAATATATTTGCCCTTTTCAGATCCTCATCATAATGATGACTCACAGGATACATCTTTATATATTAAAAAAAAGAAGGAAATAAAAAGTTTCTTTGGCTGCTTTGTGACTATTTGGTTAAAAAAAAAAAAAAGTTGTCAGCCAACACATCCAGGGCAGAGGATCTACTGCTATTCTTTAGTCTGTACCTACAGCGTTTACGTTTGCTGTGACAGTAGAGGATGTGGTCATATCCTTCATCTACCAGTATTAGACAGCTCTGCCAACAACAAAACCCCGCCCCCTCAGATGACAGCCATTCCCAGCACTGCCAAAATAAACCTACATTTCCAAGTGACTGAGAAGATGGATGGATGCAGACAGGCCAGCAGAGCTCCAAGAGCCTTGCCTCGACAGTCCACCACCTTGAACTCTTCTGCATGTCCCAGGCTGACCAGCTTCATTCGCTGAAGACGTAGTTCGAACCGCCTCGTTTTATTGTTCAGGTATTTTTACCTGGTTTTCCTGGTTTGGCATCCTTTCTCTAACGTGGGTGAGAGCACAGACGCAGGTGTACAAGCAGGCGTGCAGTCACAGTAAGATGCTCCAAGCTCCAGTAAGATGGGTCCTTCCCTTTACTAGGCTTTAGATAATGCCAAAAAGTTACAGCTATACCATCTCCAATGGGCAGGTGTAAGAGTCCCCAAGAGCACTTCATGTTCCTGAGCCTGCCCGAGGGTCTCACTGGCAGCCTGCACACTACCTTGTACAAATTCTCATCAGCAAGCCTTCGAGATCTTGTCTGAGCCTGCTGGCAGCTGCCCAGCCACCTCCTCATCATATTAATGACAGACTAATAGTGTAATTGGGCTAAGGCCTGAACAGTCTTTCCAATCCCTTGATGTAATGACTAAAAGCACTTTCCCGCAAGATTCTTCTCCCCTTTTTCATCTAGTAAGGATAAAGCGAACCTCAAGTGTACCTGAAGAGCCTTTGTAATCCTGCAGCAAACCAGCTGAGATTTTATGGGTCCTAACAAAGAAAGAGTACACCTAGCATTCCTCTAACAGGGCTGGGATTTATCAATATATGGATAAGATAAATTGCGTTTATGAGAAGCAGAATTCTCCGGGGGTACTTTCAGCAGATTTCAGAAAAATACCGTTTTGAAGTAGCTGTAGCTTTACAAGGAGGATGAGGATTACTCCTATAGGAGACTACAATATGGGTATACAAATAATGTCTTCCATATTTTTTTTCAGTAGGCAGACAGCAACATTTCTCACCCCTTACTCAGAACAACCCTCTCTGCAAGTAGAAAGATCACGTGTCCTAGAAACAGACAAAATACCGTGTTCAAGAAAAAAGACTTAACAATGTCCAAAAGTGTGTATTTATCTCCTAGCCAGCTGTTGGAGCAAGAGAACTGATGCTTAGCTCTCAGTCTCAAACCCAGAGATAAAGCATTTCCTCCAGCTGGCCAGTCACACAACCTTTGGTCCTACTCCTCTTCACTTACACACACACCCCAAAGCACCTTCCGCAGTCATGAATGAAAAGCAAGTCCCCACCCAGCACAATTGCATACACAGCCTGTAGGGCATTTCCATGATGAGACTTGCTGAAAATGCGATAATCAAACCCTTCGATGCAGGAAAAAATATCCCAGTTATTATCAGGTTGATCTTGTAGTACAATCTTTTTTCTCCTCCACCATGGAAGAGAGGTCTTTTTGTCAGTGTCTGGTATCCACACAGATAAGCATGCCGCCAGCACAGCATGTTAGCTTCTGGCCTCCAGAAGCTAAATGCAAGACTTCTGTTTGCTTTTCCCCCACCCCTCCCTACAGATTATGGCTGTAAAACATAGCTAACTGGTACCCCTGTGAAATTATATCTTCTCCGGTAGTCCCTGGTCACATTTGCTTAACACCAGCACATTTCCAAGTATCTTCTAGTACTAAGATTAGAAGCATGAAAGACATTAATTTGGGATCACGCTACATCACACTGGCAATAATACACAAAAAAATTAAAGATGACCATGCAGAGATGCCTGAAAAGACCAGCTGTGATCAAGACAGCCATTTGCCTTTATATCAAGCCCGCATCAACAGTGGCCTCTAGAGTTTTTGCAGAGGTATCACCACCGTGAAGTGGAATCAGGCCACGCCCAAGGGACAGAGACTGTGTCACAAGCCCCTGAAAGGAACCAAAGAGCAGGTTTGCTCAGGCAGCACTGAGGCTGGGAGTCCAGGTCTCCAAGTTCACAGGGCTGAGAGCATGATAGAGACCATCACAAATTGTAAACAGGCATTTTAATCACTGCATCAAGCAACAGTGCTGCTTTTGGCATTCTCAGTGTAACCTACAGAGAGTTGTAATGGGAGCAAACAACAGGTGCCAGGGTACCAGCCTAAATGCCTTATGAAAGTAGCTGTTGATTCATCTATAAGCAAAGTATCATGGGAGTTTCCCTTTTGAAAGTTGACGCGTTTCAGAAAGCACAAGAGGAAGTGTCCCCAAAAAGACCTATTTTTCAACCACTGTAAATATTTTTTAAAAAGGCTAATATTTCCACAGCATCACAGATTCCTCAAGCTAAAGATCCAAATGGGAGATGAAATTCTAAAATAGAAATAGTACCAAAAGCTTGGGAACCACAACTTAAAACAACTTTTTATTTAAACAGCTCAGTCCAGAATTGGTTTCTTACAAATCAAGAGCAGACATCCACACATGTCACCTTCTCCTCACTCATCTGTGGAAATGGGTCTCAAGTCTTGAACAAAACACACACACCTTCCTGAGGAGCCAGGCTTAATCCCTGGCAGTCAGCACAAGCTTCACCGTCCACTGACACAAGAAGCACATGCTATGGAGCAGGTCCTAAGATTTAGCAGATGAGGCCAGAGATCAGTGTGCTCAGGCAGACATGTGCCTAACAGGTGATACACACCTCCTGGCAGACAGTTATGCTACTTAGTTTCAAGGTACTGACTGCTCTGCACAGACAAAAGTCTGGGGCTCTTCCTCCTCTCCCCCACCTCCACAAAACCACAAGATCTGTCTGGATCTTTTCTCCTCACTGCCAAACTGAATACCGAAGAGCCAGTTTTTGTGAGTGACCCAAGTGTAAGGGTCAAATTTTGCCAGTGAACTGACTCCTATGAATACAGACTAAAATTCTTGGAAGACTGATTGTTAAAAGCACTCTGCAGCTGCTGAGAAGTTAGTTTTCACAACAGTTCTGCCTTGTGGACAGACAAGCATTATCTGCTTGAGATGCTGAAACAAAGCTGTATGCTACTTGCCCATGGCCATTCAGTCATCAGCAAAACCAGGACTGCAAAACATGCAGGCTGCCAGGTGTGCACTGCTCATCAGTCACAATGTCAGGTTGCCTTCTCATCCTTTGAGATGAAACACACTAGAGATACAGAAAACTTAGTCTTTTATTTCTGAAAACTCAAAAACCACTTGATTGCTTTTTTTTTCTCATTTTAATAAAAAAATCTCTTAGCAACCGTCTCTTCTGCTGTCACCATTAAACTTTAAAAAACTGCTCAATACGCTGCTTTTTGGGGGGACTCACTGAACATGTCTCTCCTTCTGTATCTTGCAAGGCACTGCCAGAATCAAACTCGCAGCAAGCATCAGCTGCCTCCAAAAGCAAAAGTTCATCAATGTCGTCTCTGCTCTCAGAGAAGGTCCTCTGGAAAAGGTCGTAGATGGTCTTCTGCTTTGGATCTGGCTGAGAAATTAGAACAGACATAATGTGCATGCACATTGTCATATAAAAACAAAGTGAGCAACAATCAGAGAGCACTCCCCCGAGACAGTGCACATGTGTGTATATATATATCATATGACAGATATATCACACACACATACATTTATTTCAGAGACATATATATGCTATAGAGGCTATCATGTCTCCCTGCATGCAGCAGGTTTGGGAACTCTCTGGAGAGTCCAAGTCAAGGCATGGATCCTGGGAGAAGTTGGAGAATCTGGTCTGAGGCATTAAAGGCAGAACAGGTTTAAGGTCAGCCTGCCAACCACTTGCCAGTCTAGATATACACAAGCCAAAGCCCCTTTAGCCTCTCCCAGGGACCATCGATATTCTTTCAGGTCAGTTACCTTAGGGCAGTAATTAGTGGATTCAGCTGTTTTAGAGAAATTGGTTTCTGAAAGACCAGCTTCCCCCAGCACTTTGATTTTCTCTTGAATCATTGGCCTAGGAGAGATAAACAGATATTACCGAAAGGAAGAAAACATCATGCAAGGACACTGGGTCATTTAGTATGTATAGATGAAAAAAAGATATAACAGGGGTATAAAGATGGCTTTTCTACCAAAGCTTCTTAGGTCCTTAACCTGTCCTGCCCTTGTTTATGATGACTGTATGCTGTCTTGGGATATCAATCAATCCAATTTGAGTAAGTATCAATCTGTATTGGGCCTGCATGATAAGGTTTGGGCGGCGGGGGTGGGGAGGGGACGGACGACAGGGGTGGCTTCTGTGAGAAGCTGCTAGAAGACTCCTCCAGTGGAGCCAATGCCAGCCAGCTCCAAGACAGACCCACTGCTGGCCAAGGCTGAGCCCATCAGTGATGATGGTAGCACCTCTGGGATAACATATTTAAGAAGGGAAAAAAACCAGCTGCACAAGAGCAATTGCAGCCAGAGAGGAGTGAGAATATGTGAGAGAACTCTGCAGACACCAAGGTCAATGAAGAAGGAGGGGGAGGAGGTGCTCCAGGCGCCGGAGCAGAGATTCCCCTGCAGCCCATGGGGAAGACCATGGTGAGGCAGGCTGTCCCCCTGCAGCCCAGGAAGGTTAATGGTGGAGCAAACCTCCCCCTGCAGCCCAGGGAGGACCCCCACACTGGAGCAGGTGGCTGCCCAAAGGAGGCTGTGACCCCATGGGAAACCCATGCTGGAGCAGGCTCCTGGCAGGACCTGTGGAGAGAGAGGAGCCCAGGCTGGAGCAGGTGTGCTGGCAGGACTTGTGACCCTGTGGAAGGGACCCACATTGGAGCAGTTCATGATGAACTGTAGCCTGTGGGAAGGACTCATGTTAGAGAAGTTTGTGGAGAACTGTCTTCCATGGGAGGGACACCACACTGGAGCAGAGGAAGAATGTGCAGAGTCCTCCCCTTGAGGAGGAAGGAGTAACAGAAACAACATATGATGAACTACTCCACTCTCGTGACACCCCATCTGCAGTACTGACTTCAGCTCTGGGGCCCCCAACATAAGAAGGACATGGACCTGTTGGACCGAGTCCAGAGGAGGGCCACAAAGACTACAGAGGGCTGGTGCACCTCTCCTACGAAGACAGACTGAGAGAGTTGGGGTTATTCAGCCTGGAGAAGGGAAGGCTCCGGGGAGACCTTATAGCAGCCTCCCAGTACCTAAAGGGGGCCTACAAGAAAGCTGGAGAGGGACATTTGGAAGGGCATGTAGCGATAGGACAAGGAGTAATGGCTTTAAACTGAAAAAGGGTAGATTTAGATTAGATGTAAGGAAGAAGTTCTTCACTACAAGTGTGGTGAGGCACTGGAACAAGTTGCCCAGAGAGGCTGTGGATGCCCCATCCCTGGAAGTGTTCAAGGCCAGGCTGGATGGGGCTTTGCGCAACCTGGTCTAGTGGAAGGTATCTCTGCCTGTGGGCAGGGGGGTTGGAACTAGATGATCTTTAAGGTCCCTTCCAACCCAAACCATTCAATGACTCTATGAACTGACCGCAACCCCTATTCCCCATCCCCCTGCACCGCTGGGAAGGAGGAGGTAGAGAAAATCACGGGTAAAGTTAAGCCCAGGGAAAAAGGAGGGGCTGGGGGAACGTGTTTAAAGATTTGGTTTTATTTCTCATTAGGCTACTCTCATTTTGATTGGTAATAAACTAAACTGATTTCCCCAAGTTGAGTCTGTTTTGCCTGTGACAGTAATTGCTGAGTGATCTCTCCCTGTCCTTATCTCCACCCACAAGCCTTTTCTTGTATTTTTCTCTCCCCTGTCCAGTTGAGGAAGGGGAGTGACAGAGCAGCTTTCCAGCTGCTGGCATCCAGCCAGGGTCAACCCACCACACAATCCAATTTAAATAAGTAACAAGAAGAAGATTTCAGGCTATAAATATTTGGAGAACACACACATACAATAGGGAAACTAGTTGACAGAGGCTACTCCAATGGTATGAATTCAGAACAAGAAGATGCAGCTAAAGGGAGTCCCAACTGCCTGCGTGTTCAGTCTCCAAGGTAAGCAATGGCAATCCCCATCAACGGACACATCAGCATTTCTAGGGTGTCTCCCAGTGTACGGCAGGAGGGAGAATCTATCACTGGCCCAAGAGGGCAAGAGGTCCCAACCGCACCTGCCGACTGGATACTTTGCAAGAAGCAAAGGCCACAGCACAATTAATGCTTTTACCAAATAGCCTTGTTGTTTTTCTCGCCTTTAAAAAGGATGCCACTGTCCTTCTTTGAAGTGCCATATTTCCTTCCCATTAAGCATTAATGACTGCATGGACAGCATTTCACAAATAAAGGCAGAATTACTGTCATTAACTTCTCATGAAACGTGGGCGATGCATCAGTTTCCAGATCCCTGCATTGTAGGGTTATAATTATTTGCCATCATGATATTCTGGGAACTGCACAAGTTCACTTAGTTCATTCGTTCCTTTAAACAAGGTAATAAAGATGTAATTTTGGATTTTAAATGAACCAGCTGGTGGATAATTTCTTTTCATCATTTGCAGGTCAGTTCCCTTGCAGCCCTAAGGATTCCTCAGATCCTCCCCTTCCCCAGGATGTCAGATTCCCCAGCCCTAAGGACCAGCATCCACCAATTGCTCTCACTGCAGCCAAAAAGGCTTGGACTACAACTCTCCAGAGGTGTGTCAGTAGCACTTTTTTAATCCATCTGAAGGGCTCAGTGAAGAGCAAGAGAAAAGCAACAGTGCAGTCCTCCTCCACAGCTCCCTGTCCAAGCACTCAGCAGCCAGATTCCTCCTCAGACCTGATCCACAGTACACTGAACCATCTCCAGCATCTGTTGACTTTGCTTGAAAGTACTCAGCACTTTACAGTACCGCAGCACACAAATGTTTTAGGCTGTATCCAAGACAACTCCTTCTTCTCAGAGGCTATGAGGGTTTTAGGTGCATCAGCTCTCCCAGAATTTCTCTCAACCGCCCTTTCTTTGTCAGATAACTACGTTTATTCCTCCTGCTTGTCCACTTAGTTATGTCCACTGCAGCCAGGCCATGTCACCAGCTCACAGCAGCCCTGATTGGCAGTTATTGCTCCTCCCCTCAAAGGCTGTGGAAATCAGCACTAACATTAAGCACCTTACATCACATATGTGACAAACAGTGAAAACAGGTGGCAGGAGAACCAAAGTATCTTTCTCACATCCTACCATAAGTAGTCATCTGCTGTGCCTTTAGCCACCAGGTAGTGAACATTAACGGAGCTGGTCTGTCCAATTCGATGTGCCCGATCTTCTGCTTGGATCAAAACCTTTATGTAAAAACATGACAAAGAAAAAGTGAGAACTGTAACATCTAACAAATAGCGTAAGCACCAGGGAGCAGGGAGATCTCATTTCTTGTGCTTAGCAACTATTTTTCATTTGGATGCTGTTAACAACTGCATCCTCAAACACAGACTAAGCCAAGAAGTAATCTGGTGCACGACATTCCCAAAAGGCACTGAGCATTTTTCAAAAGCAAAGGGTCAGCATTAATGATGGACTCTTTCTTGTCTTGGCTGGGCAAGCAGTTGAGAGCTCTGTCAAATTAAGAAACAGGAGCATGTTTCCCTTTCACACCATCTTCTCCAGCCAGCAAGCTGTGTAGTCAGCCTCACTGGTTCAAGTCCAGGCACCTGGGGGTGCACAGACAAGTAGCCATCAGAGAAACAAAGAACAAAAAAACCCCAGAGAAAGTCCCCTGCCCATTACATCTCCTCCTAAGCACCAATGTTTCTGCTCTCCAGGGAGCATCCAGCCTTTGTTCCCTCCAGGATGCGTACCCCCGGGTTCCAGAAGAGCTCTGCAAACACTACCAGGTCTGCAGCAGACAACGTCAGGCCCATGTTTGCAGCAGTGAGGGACAGGACGGCCACAACCTGCTTCTCTGAGAACTGGAACTTCTGGCACAGAGACTGCCGCTCAGCTGAAGGTGTGGAGCCGTCAATGCGAATGTATTCAACATGCTGTGAAAAAGCAGAAGACGATACTTTTTAGAGGCCTTGTATCCCCTTTCCCGTATCCTCTTTCCATGTTTTAGTGGATTCTGTTTCCCTTCCCCATGGCAGAACCAGGAAAGTAAAAAGGCAATAGTTGTATTTCTAAGACCTTTCCTCATCCTTAAGGCAGAGGCACTGTAGCTCAGCATATAATGTACCTCCCCTTTGTTCACAATGCATGACTTGCTCCTGTGTCCACTGTTCTCCCACCAGTCCTGAGCAACAGGAAGAACAGCAACAAGCTGGCAACTCAAGTACAGTGGAAAGGCAACTGGCTTAACACGAAGCTGAACACTGTCTGTGTGCTGATGTTACAAGCTGCTACAACCTCCCCAGCATCCCTAAGTCTTCCCCTGTTTGCAGTGAGAAGAGATGGGATCCCACACATCTCAGTTGCTCTGTGGTAGGCTCAGAAGAGGCATGACATACTTGAAAGATGCAGGGCCATAACTCTTCAGTGTCCAACCTCCTTGCTCTGCTGGAGGTTGCTGCCACAGAGGCAGCAAAGTCACCACTGCCACTGTGGTTTATAGTATGGAATATTAACTTAAGCCATTCTTCACACTGCCCCAACATGACCCAGAACTCCTTAGAGGCATCCATGGAAGTCTTAAGAATAATTAGCCAAACACTTGTGAAGTCACAAGAGATGACTGGCAGGTCTACCAAGTCTCCCTACAGTATCCCAGTTCAAAAATGTAAGAGCACCACAGATATAAAGTCAGCCAGCCACAGCTGGACTTGGGTTGTTACATTGTCCCTCTCTGAGGAAAGCCTGGAGGACAAAGCAGAGGTGGTCACACAGGGTAAGACTCCTCCAAGAACTCACAAGCTCCAGGGCAGATGATGGAGATTAAAGAACATTAAACACAACAAAAGCCATTCAGCTAATACAAAGTGCATCCTGTGAGGCATTCACTCTGACAGCTCAGCTCCCTCAGTGAAGGGCACATTCAGAAGCACAGCAAGTAGAAATTATCTCTGCCACTAACTTTCATAAACTATCTGACCGGCCATAACTCTGGGGAGCTCTTAAACAGCTTTGAAGCTGGAATAGTGATAAAGTTAAGACGACTCAGTCAATTACTTACTTTCTTCTCCAGCTCTGCAACTATTGCATCCAGCATTATCTTGTGATGAGCAAACACCAAGAATTTATCATTCCCACTTTCCAGTAAATCCAGGATGTATTCTCTACATGAAAGAGGAAAAAACCCACAACTCCATAAAATTATGTGCTGAGAGAATACAGGCTTTGCTCACAACAAATTTTAAAGATATTGCTCATCTATATACAGAAACTAGGAAATAGGCTAGCATAAAAATTTGCAATAAAATGCAAGTAGCAAGTCAAGTCTCCTACAGATGAAAAAAGACATCGCAGGAAAATCCACTAATTTTTCTTCACCACAGCTGGACAGCTGCCTACATTTATACTTGAGTATCACTGACAATCAATTTATTATATCCTACTTGAAACATGACATCCCAGACCAATCAACTGGGAGTCATCTATACTTATTTGATGATCTCATCCTCCCTTCTGTATTTCTAACTTTTGCACAGTCACAACACACTAAGATAATCTGTATACAATTATCCTTCCTATATTTACTTAGGATTGTTTTTATTTTAGAAGAGGTCTCTCAACACATGAATCAAAGTATCCTAAAAGTAGCTTTTCTTGCAAGGGTTCATACTGACAATTCACTACAGCTGAACAATCTAAATGTCATCTATTTCTAGGAATTATCCATATAGGCTAATGACCAATGAAAGGTAACAGGAGTCCTTTTAAATGCAGTTAAATAGTGTTAATTAAATGAAAACATCTGGCTTTTGCCATGGACTAATTGCAGAGCTACAGAATCCATTTCTAGGTAGTAACTTGTGTTACAATCAGGTCAATCGGAGCCTGAAAAACACCTATAAGCTAAAATTTGTAACTAACTATAGCAACAGCCATCAGAACAGATTATACAAATGTCATCTTTTCTTTCAAATAGCAAAGTTGTTGCAAAGATCAGGAATACCAAGTTCTTTGCTAAACACAACACAGCTTAGGTCAGCAGCAAGGGTCAGAATTCCAGCGCTGTATTAAGATGTATCAGTGCTTTGCAGACAGCTCCCAGGGTTTGTGACGTTCAGACCCCAATTACATGACAATATCATTTAACAAAGAAATCTGAGAGAGAAGTGGGATTTTAAAACAAACATCAGAGCAAACATTCAGTGTAGCAAGCAGATGCCCACACATTACAATTTTATATTGTATATATATAAATTTTATATCTCATTCCCATATTCCATTTAACACACGGCTAGTCATTTCAATGGAAGCAATGCAAGACTGTCATCAAGGGTAAGACATGGGAGGTGCTGATGATCACAGGACAATACCATTAGCTAGATGGTACTGTACCTTAGCAGCAGTGGTATTTTAAATGCTATTAAACCCCAGAAAAACATGGACTAGTTCCTACCAGAGAGTCAAGTAAACAGTGCTTCATGATTTTATATTCAATTCACACTTGCAACTGAAATAAAATGAAGAAAGTCTTCTAACTGTTCACTAACATAAAAGGAAGACACTCTTCTACAGAAATGAGCACTGGGACTCTGAAGTACAGTTCTGTGCCAAACAGGAAAATTCTGCAGCAAGGTCTGAGACTGAAATCACACAGTGCCCATCAGCTGGTCCTCACCTTCACAGTGCTGCAGAAAAGTAAACTGCTTTCACGTTATTAGCATACTACTTATTAAAAAGTCATGCTATATGACCTAAAGCAACTCCTTTGCAGTCCCAGCAGAAAGGCTAAGGATGCAAGGGCACAGAAAGTAACAGAAGGAAATTATTCCTAGGGAAGACAGAGTTATAAAGCACACTTATGATAGAAAACTTTTGCTGCTGAGGTCCCATGTGAGCTCTGTGGAAGAGCCAAGAACTTCAGTAGGGGCTGTGACATCCTTAGAGCACGCTACAACTAAAGCTCAGTCCATCTCATAAGCTTTTTGGCTCAGGGTTCCTGCTGCAGCAGGACTGCAGCGTTCGTTTTCTCAAATTCTGTTGATACTTTTAATTTCATTACTTCACCCTCCTCCTTAAATTGAAATAGGGTCTGGACCAGGGAACTTTATCCAAGTCCCAAACACCAAGTGATTTTAGATGGTTCAAGCGACAGTTTAGATCCATATCTGGAATGAAATCAGAAGACTTACTCAGCTTAGGAACTCCAAGAGAAGTATATTTTTAGTGCACTGTAATTAAAATCATTTTTTTCTAAGCTGGCTTGAGGCTATGCTTCATGTCCCTGCACTGTTATCTCTAAGGCACCGTTTTCCTCTTCTCAGTGGAAAAACACATTTTACTAGGCAAGAACGAAGCAATGACATGCAGCTTACATGACTGAATGGATTTTAGCCTCTGCCGTTCTGCTGTAGAACAGGAGAAGAGCTTCCTTCTCCTGTTGTTTCTGCAAAGGAAAAGATAAATAAATGTGAGTCTCAGAAATGCATTTTCTCCTTCTTCCTTACAGGTCTGGGATGTCTGCTGCTGCCAATAAACACTTCGCTAGGAAAAAATAAGCCTAAAAATGCACAACAAAAGGGGACTGGAGGGCAAAGTCTCCCGCTCACCACTGGGTACAGCAGGTACTCATACACTCCCATTTCTGACACCTCCCTTCCTACCTGTTACTCAGCTCCTACAAGCTGGATGACAAGTATATCACAAATGTAGTTTGAGTTGAGAAAGCACTTCCCAACTAAAACAGCAAGGAAAAAACTCCCAAGTTCTTACAGAACTGTCTTAGCAACCCAGGAGCCTGGAACATGCATTTGTCATCCATACAAGAAAAAATAAACAAAAAAAGCAAATACACACTCTTCACATTTTTGGCTACTGCTGTGTTCACAACGCAGCTTCCACATGGCTGTGTTTGTAGGGCATATGGGATTACAAGGCAAGACAGAAGATTAAATATAGAGGCAGGAGGTATGAAAGACAATTAGAAAGGACTAATGAGAGAGGAAAAAAGAGAGAGGAAATGGTATTCCATACAAAGGGACAAAGTAGACCACTTAAAAGGAAAAAAAGCTGAGCTGTTTTCATTGTGTTGTACACTCATTTAAAACTGTGCTTTCAACATCCTTCCACTGCACCTTCACAGGAGATGTAGTTCTGACCTTCCTTGGAACTCAGGGTACTGTTCTTCCACTGATGTTTTTAAATAAAGGTACCTGAAATACCAATGGCTCATCATGAAAATAGTTTGACTTACACTTTTATATCCATTGGCCATCTTCTTCGCTTCAGCTGCCAAGACAGCTTTGGTCTTTGCACTAATGCCTTCAGGAGCCACCACAACCATTTTGCGTTGCTTTGCTGGAAGCTGGGAAAGCACATCTGATTTCAGACGTCGGATCATGATGGACTCTTCCAGCAAAATTTTCAGTTCAGTTAAGTTGGATGATCCAGAGTAGTCCCAACCCCATGGCATCTAGGAAAGAACAAAGCAGTTATCAGTGTCAAAACAGACTGGTCTGCAGGCAACTCAAAAGTACAACAAACTTCCAGGGAAACCGAACAAAGCAAGAACTTAATGGTCAGTAGGAGAGATTTGACAAAAATGGCAGTAAAATAGAGGTGTACAAACTAATCCACCCAACATGAGAGGGTTACTTATAAACTTCCCTTTTTCCTATCCACATGTGCTGAGGGACACACAGGGAAGAGGACTATGCAGAAAGGTATGGATCCCTACCACAGCAATGTGCCCTGGTATTCATCCTTACAGAGCAAGGTGTTTTCTGCTCTCCACTTGCATCTTTGGGCAGGCCGACAGAACTCACTGCAGTTCTGTGCACACACATTTACCTCAGCTTTAAACAGAGACACAAAAATCTTCTGTAACAGCATGTGGACAAACATCCTTAACCCAAATGCCTTCACAGAGATGTTACACTTGTCTAACATGCCTAGTAAATGCTAGGTCAAAATGGCTTGCTTTCCACTGTGAGCTGTCTCTTGATCCGCTTCCTGACATACTCTGTTTCTGCCATTACCATGTTTGGCTCAGACTCAAGGAAACCATAAATAAATTGTGGCCCAAAATACATCACTCCAAGCATTGTCTCTTCAAAGCATCATCACTTCAAAGCTCCTCTGAACAAACCCTTCGTTTATTCCTCCTTGAAGCACTTGCCTCTGAACCTGCCCTATCCTCCAAGATCCTTTGTGCAGACAATATATATCTGTTCAATTAATCTCAGCTCATCACTTCTACTAGTAATCCCACAGCCTATCATTTGCTCTCCAGGAAAGAACAACTAAGCTGACAGTGGCATCAAAATTGGTACATTCCCCAAAACAAACATCTTTAAAAACTTTCTTTTGGAGAGGAAACAAATAAGGCTTTTATGCTGAAGTAAAGGATAAAGAGATGCCTTTCAGCTGAAGTTTCACAAATAAGTATATGAAATACAGCTACAGTAACACTGAAAACCAAGGCAGAAGGGAGACAAAATCTTCCTCACAGCTCTAATTCCAAGTCTTACCGGCAGTGTCACCAAAAAAAAAGCCAAAAATACAACCTCTGGTCTTGGAACCACCACCCAAAATAACCCCCTACATATGTATACATATACCCTCCTGAAATACATATAATGGAGATGTGAGGAGCCTCAGCACCAACCCCTTTCATCTGCTGGTCCACTCTCATTGTGCCATGTTAATTGCTACAATAGATTTAACCTTACAAATCTGTATCTTTTATTTGCCTTCCCCAAGAGAAACCAGCTGCAACACAGAAATTGAAGTAAAACAGGAAAAAGCTCCAAAGTATTCACTGCACCCTCCATCCTCCTGTAGAATGCGTAAGACAAAAAAATAAATCATACCAGCCATGAGGTTAGTCACATTACTGACTCTATTAAGGGATGGTGCTTTGATGGAACACGGATAAGAACATGTTATGAGACAGAAAGAGGAGGAATTAAACAGCTTACAGGCAGTTAAGACCTCTTTGGTATCTGGAAGGGAACATTCCTACTTCAGGCTGAGAAATAACAGGACAATCTGCAATTCTGTTGCCATGTTGTACTGATGTGAACCATTAACTGACTTCAGATTCTGGCACTTATGGCCACCATTAAAACTCATTTGACTTAATCTATTCCTACATAATTATGGTACCATCTGATTATCTGTAGTTGGTTCATTAAAGCAGGAAACAATTCAAACCTTAGACACAAATCCTGTAGAGCTAAAACTCTGGCTCTGACAACAGCACAGTGGTATACAGCTAGAGGTAATAAGCCCACCTGGATCTAAGCCAAGCCCTCAAAAAGCCAACATGGGTATTACTGCTCTGCTTCCCTGAAAGCAGGAGTGCAATGCAGATACATCCCTCAGGTCCATAAAAGCTGGCTCAAGTCTAGCAGGGTTTATTAGCTTTAAGCATGCTGCATGAAAACGAGCAGTGCTGAGCCCGTCTTTGTGCCGCGTCTCTGCATTTCTTCAGGCTCTGTGGACCCAGCAGAGCAGATGTACAGAACCAAGAAGGATCCACCTGGTGCTGCACCCAGCCTCACAAGCCCTCTGCCCGCACTGCTCACTACTCTGGTAGCTAAGTAGCAGGGATCAACGCTGACTAGGGTGCTGAGCAAGACCTGCTACGGGGCCTGGACACTCTCCTCAGGCTACCTCATTCTACTCAGGCAGCCCATGTTTTTCCACTTTCCACTCCCATAACAAGCAAGTAATATGTATGTTTTGTGTCCACATAGCACAATTCATTTCAGAAGAGTAACATCATAACAGAAAGAACAAGGCACAAACAGAGCCAATATACCATCTACTGTCATATTAAAAAGCATGTACAGGCAGAATCCCTACAGTATGTTTAGATTACTATATTTCTTTTATGGTGACTGTTGCTGGAACAATTTGCAAATAAGGAAACATGCTAATTATGTGCTGCACCTAGCTAGTGACAAAAAATATTATTATGTTGGGAATTATTAAAATATAGTTTAGTATATCCTATTGTGGAAAAGAAGAGAGAAAAAAAGAAGGACATTTATTTTGCCAAAATACACATCTGGCTTTGATCCATAACGTTCCAGAACAAATGCTTCCAACCGTGATTTTCTTACCAAAGTGTAACAGCATCTTACATGAGTCAGTAAACTTATTACAGTGTTAGTAGAAGCTGCCAAACTCTTACAAATTCAGAGCATGTGCTCAGATAGAAATTATTTAATATTTGCAAACATCACCCAGTTTGAAAAATGAACTCACAGCATGTATTTTGGGAAACAGACTTGAGATATTTTGTAAATAGGCAGGTGACATTTCACTTGCTGCATTTTTAAGAGTACAGATGCTGGGAGGCTGCATTACAAAATGATAAACTTTTATATCTTTTCTAATCACATCTGCCCGATATGTGCAATTTTCCATCATAAAATCTATTATCTTCAAACAGAAACTAGTCATGTTTTAGTTTTAAATTGAATGGTTCAGGTCTGTCAATTTTTCTAAATCTTATAATGCAATCAGATATATTATTAATATCAAAACATTTTTACATAGCACCTCTCATCCTGACAGATCTCCAAAAGCCTTGCAAAACCTCTCTGGTTCTGTGCAATTCCATCCCCACTCATAATGCTGCCACTTTCAGGACATAAAGAAGAACCTATTTAAGTAATGACAGCAAAAAGTACACAACAGTTCTTCAGAGAGGATGTAGCTCCTAACACAATCTCAGGTTAGAGCTGCAAAAAGGAACATGAGGGACATACTACAGTCATGAGGGAACAACTACAGTCATCAAAACACCTTTTAATTTACTCATTGCTGAGTAGATCTATGGCAAGCCAATATTCAGCATCTCATTTTTCCTTCTAATACTATCCACATCTCATCATTTCCAGCAGCCCCAGTTCTTTAACCAAATTCTTTCTAGGTTCACTCTATCATTTACTGACATTAACTGTAGTAAAATGTCCCAGGCGAGCAGTGAGAAGACCAGTAATGTTCAACTGTCTAGCAGAGAAACAAAATTGTACTGGAAACCCCGCAGGGGTTTTGAAGGGAAGCTGATACAGACTGTGACCTCCATGCTGAGTTTCATTGTAGGCTGAAAACTCATTTACACAGAATACACTATTACCACCTGGATTGTGTAAAACAATTTTATTTCTTTTATCCAGTTCAACATCTTACCTGAGGTCCATATGCCTCATAATTGAAGCAACAGCTAGTGATGCAGAACTTTATCCTCAAAGGGTTTATGAAACTCCAAACCTATTCAGACTCACACATTGCAATTCAACTTTCCTTTTCATTGCAGAAAACCAAAAATATTAAACTGCATCTCTTAATTTCCCTCTAGGAAGCATTCTGGACACTACTCAGACAGGAATCTTTCAACAAAGACAATGAAGCTCAGCAGAAGACGGGGCCCTCTCCTTCCATGTAATTCCTACTATAGATGGAGAATCAGTAAGTTTACCCTCTGCCAGGAAAGCAGTGCTTTGCTAACATGAATGCTGTCATCTTCCAGAACTCAAGTTTTCTATCTGTGATTCTGCATGCTAATGCCCTTACTTCAATCAATGGCATCAGCATATAAGCACCAAAGCAAATGAATTGCTCATCTAGCTTGCACATTTGGGCATACATAGAACAGCACTACACTAGCTATGAAAGTAAAAGTGGGCATTCAGATCCAGGAAAAGGGGGACTTAAGAACCTTACATGAGATTGCAATATGAATCTTCTTGATAGAAACTTGGCATATGTTAGCTACCCCAAACACAGAAAAGAAAACAAACACAAAACCCCCACTAATAGCTATAACTATTTTTATGGTATACACTGATGATGTTCAGTTCTTCCGCAAATATGTTTGAGCATTGAAATGGTCATCTGGTGTTTCCAACCACTCTGCTGAAAGTTTCTGAACAGTCTTACAGAAAATTAGGCACAAGAAGTGAAATGGATTACTTAAGAACAAAGCAGAGCAAGCAAGTTCATGTACTACAGGTCCACACTTGCACTGCCAAGCCATTCTGTGCCACACGCTAACTGCCACATGTTTGTCCTGCAGAAACTGGAGGACAAGCCAGATTAGAGGGCTCTTGCTCCAAATCAGAACACAGGGGAACTTTGGTTGCCCTTTTTGTGTCTATGCAACCAGCACAGAAGATTCTAGGGCCTCCCTGTACAACAGGCAGCAGCAAGAGCTCTTCTCTTAGCAGTATGTGTTCCAACACACACAGCAGCCCTAGAGATGGCAAATCCAAGCACAGCTGAGTTGCCCATACGTTAAGAGCAAGACAGACACCTGCCATCACGGCTGCAAATGCTGGCTTCCTGCAAAGCCAAGATCTTGCAGTGGCTGGACTCAATGACTCTGCTGAAACCACTGCTGAGCAGCTGGCAGATATAAGAGAAGTTAATTTATTTTCAAGATACACTGAAGATCACATGCTTTTCCCGAATTAGAAGGTGGAATACAAAGACAGAGTATAAAGTCTTCATTTTTTACCTACCAGGAGGTATAAAATCCAAAATCCCAAGCAAGAGGTCTGCCTTTGTTAAATAGTCACTAAAGCAGAGTAGAAACTGGTTTTGTGGTTTTGGGGGTTTTTTTTGTGGGTTCTTTTTTTAATCAATTAGCCCAAACCTGCGGCTGCTTAAAGGCCCCATAGTTACTCTGCCTATTTAAACCACTCTGGGGGCAGGTTCTTATTAGAATAGGCTGCTTTACCCTGCTTTGGGTTTTTTTTTTTTTTTTTAGTTTTTTTTTTTTTTTTTTAGTTTTTTTTTTAGTTTTTTACTTCCGTGGCTTTAAGGGCAGATTTTGACAAGAAGCATTACTGCCTCCATGTCTCAGGCCCACCACTGCAGCACCTAGAGCTTCTCAGGTTGACAGCTTTCAAAATGTTACTCTGCAGTGAGACTTTCTCAAAACAGATGTAACATCAAACAGAAGGAAAGAAAAAGCCTCCACATTTTGGAAAGAAAAAAAAAAAAAAAGCAGTTTGCAGCACTCCAGTCTGCAACTTCCCCATTGAAGTACCTTCCTGGCATCACAGTAGCGTAGCCCAAAGGAGTGGAACTGTGGGAAGAAGGCTGGCTGGACAGCCACAATCTGCGTGTAGAGCTCTGCAGGCCGTGACATGGCAGGGGTTCCTGAAAGCAAGATCACTCTCCTGGCAGCCTGGGAATGCAAAACAGAGCATCATTATCATACAGCTTACAATATAAGCAGAACCTGCTAAGAAATCATCCCCAGCCCCAAAAGAAAATCCCAGAGCCATTGTCCAAGCACCCTAAATGGAACAGTACTTCACCTTCCACAGATACTTTCAGCCTTCACTGCCTGAAGACACTCAAGGACAGTGCTTAAAACTTCTAGGTAGCAGGACAAACCATATTGTTTCTTATTCATCATCCACACGCTGTAAGGGAAGGGGACATCAATTTTTATAACAGTACTTTCTGAATTGGCATTTACCCACTAGAAAAGTTAGTATCTTTATGCTTGGCTCAACATTTCATTTGGCATCAGATGTCGCAGGAAAATGACACACCCTCTCAGGTACATCCTCACCTCCAAAATAAATTCTCTTGTAATAAACCTGCCACAGGAAGCTATAAACAAGACTGTCTTCCTCACAAAAGCAGAAGATATTCAGAGAAGTAGGATTTTTTTCTTTTTAAATTCTAGTAGCAAGGAAAAGATGAAGCTGTCTGAAGCAGGACCATAAGATGCTCACCTGATAGCCATGGTGAGTCTAGGCACAGCTGGCTGGATGCTAGAACATGAGTTAATAAATACAAATCATGTAAGAAGACTGTAAAACATCTGTTGTAGGGGAGACAAGAAGGGGGTGGGAAACCTGTATCTAAAGTAGGTGTTCCCAAAAAGTGGGGAAAAAAATTACACTGTAGATGTAAAAGCCTCCAAGATGGATTTCTACCCTCATACCTCCAGTATTATCTAATTCTATTATTAGATGAGAGCTATGAATTTCTACTGCTGTAAATTCACATATAGTAGTTAAATTACACACGCCTTGTAATTTTCTGCATGGTTTAATGCAGGTTCATTAAAATAACAAAGAGATTCTTGAGTGACATCTGTACCAACAGCTCATTCACATTTAAATGAAAAAGAAAATTAAATTCTTTTATCATTTCACTGAGATCTACCAGTCACCCAAATCTATTCAGCTGATTCATCCACTCACCAACCACATCTGGTGGAAAAAGAGTTCACAGATCAGCTACCGGAAATTAATTTTAGGACTCTATCAGATATATATATATATATGTTGTAATCAAGGTGGGACTTGCCTTCTCCTGCCATCCCTATTAAACAGATCAGAAGGAAATGTGATCACCACCAGGATCAGACAATTCTCAAACATTTCAAAAAAGCAGGATATTTATTGAACTAAATAAAAACCTTTGGACATGTCACAGGATGCAAGTCAGTTTACACAAGACAGAGGTGCCTATGCTACTCCAAAGAGCGAAGAGTCACAGAGACAAAAGATCAGATCCCATGAGGAAACAAAGGGATAAAGCAGGAACTAGGTCAGGTTTTAAAATTAAGGTAACAGTGGAGGAGAACTGAGCAGAACCTAGACAATATCTGATGCCTTGCAGAAGCCTTTGCGGAGTAAACTGACACCACCCTGAGAAATCTGCTGAAATGCCAGACAAGCCAGTCCCACATGTGCAAGAAACCTCCAAATTAAACTTTTTCCTCCTGGACTAACGGAAGGCCACTGCTAGGAAAAAGACAACATGGAGGTCATGTAATTACAGACAGCTCATTTCAGTGAACTCTGGATCAAGCTAAGGCAAGAAAAGATCACTCAAAACAGACCAGGGACATTAAATGCAACAAACCCAACTGTGTTGAAAGGTTTTATGCTGTTCTCAAGGCTCCTCCTCTTTGGAGGATGTCCTCCAGGAGCTACATGAGACGAGGTTGGAACACTAATTCCCCAGTAGTCAAAACAATTAGTCAGGCTCCTTCCCCAATCCCTGAATAGGTATCAAAAGAGAGAATGATGAAGTTACAGGTTATTTTAATTCTAAACTTGTATAGTTGCTGCTTTGCTGTGCGCAACTTATTTCTGAATAGATAAGGGTATCTAACCACTGTAAACACTTACCAAGGGCTGTCATATATCTTCTGTAATTAACCATTTTAAACAAATTGAGAAGTAAAAAACAACAATAAAAAACCAAACAAAAAATCCCAACAAAAAAAATCAAAAGATACTAGCTCTCCAAGAGCTGTGAAGAACTTGAAGAAATTAATTCCAGAAAATCGAGTGGAACATAGGTGGTCTAATTCATTACCCTAAGAGCCCCTTTCAGTTTTAAAACCCATGACAGAAGGCGCCCAAGAAAGAAGAGAAGAAAAAAAATCCTAGTTAGACAAGTTTCTGAGTGTTGAAAGCTTACTTAAATTCTGGATGAAAGAAATGGCTTTGATTCACATTTCTTCTTCTAGTGGCAATTCATTCTGAATAGATGCCAATAAAGATTTGCTCCTGTGGAGAAGTCTCCGCTGATCACTGCTTAATTTTTGTTTCCTGCTGAACATTCTGTGCTGTCAAGAGTCAGGGCTTACCCTCTTTCTTCCGAGGTCAGTAAGATTACTATGGAACAACAGCACAGAAAGTAAGATTGCAGGGACCAGCAAGGACTTTCCAACAAAACCGTATCTGTAATCAACTGATACATATTTCCACATAGGAGAACTAACATTAGCTGCTCATTATTATTTAGGCATGAAGTTTAATCTTCCCCGGAAGAACTCCTCTCTCATGTGTCCTTGTGACTTGTTACAGCTACTTTCTCATGAGATTGCTTAAGGGAACTCTGACAGTGACTTGACTAGTGGAGAGCTAGTCTGTAGCCCTTGTTTAATAAGTAACATAGGACAACTGTGGCTTTGTAGCATTACACTTGCACACACAATACACCAGCAAGAATTAATTCCACAGCTGTGACAACATTTACAAAAGTCACTTTTGAAAGTCAAAGAATAATTTATGAAATGGTAACCCCCGATGGCACTTACTTTAGAGGTCAAAACCCAGCACCCAATTGATTCGAAGGGGAGTAGGTGAGGAGGGGGGGTTATGCCACAAAGAAATAATTGAACATGCAAAGAGCCTCATTAACATACAATGACAGTCTCTGTGTTAAATGAATTTCACAGCATGCGCTCTACCATATGCTAACAGACTGACAAACTTTTTAAAATAAGTGTGGCTGGTTCTGGCTGTACAATTACTTGTGTCCCCAGTTTTTGCTTACTCTGTCATTTTGAACTGCTTAGCATAAGAATACCTTACCCTGTGAAATGAAAAAATCTGAGAGCCACCATAATATAATAGAGATAATCACCTGATGAAATAGAAGATTTGATAAAGGGAAAGTGTTGCAGCTGTTTTGAGGAGTCTGTTTCTGTACTTGGGTAAGATAGGGCTCTGCATTTCATAAGATGATCCTACAGCGGTTATTCAAAAAAATAAATGCCTTTCCCTATTCCTAAGTGACATCTAGACAGAGAATGTGTGTCACATGGCAATGATCAGCTATGACTAAAGTAAATTATACTACCTACCTATTTCGAGAAGGAAGGGAAATTGGAAGGTAAGAGCAGATCTGAAGATGCAGCCTTGAGGGGCCACAGCTTCTCCAGTTTCAAGATGAAGTTCCTTCTCTCAGCAGGTGACAACAAGCAAAGGCTTATTTATCCAATCCATATGGATTTGTAATGCCTAAAGACAGCTGCTACTTATTTCCCACTGGAAAGAGATTTTTGTGTTCCCTCCTTACCTTCTACCTTCAGCATTGACCTATTTCCCTTCATTATTTTTAAGCATCTCTGTGCTTGTTTTAATAAAAAGTGTATTAGATTCCAGCCACACAATGTATTTGGACTTCCATAATAGAAACCAAGACCTTTAACCCCAGAAACATCAGGATGTGCATCATGCTATTAACCTGAACAGCAGCCCAGTAGAAACAAATCACATTAGTAATATTACCCAAATACTGTGGAAAAAAGCCCATAGGGAGCACAACAGAAATAAGACCATTTTATGCCACTGGAATCTTTCATTAGATACTACATTTTATTTCTCAGTTTCTATCCCAGTTCTTCACTAAAAACTTACTGTCGTGCTTCCAAAAACTCATCCATGTTCCGTTGGGACCTTCCCCAGTTTCCACTGCCTTGCAGTACCCCATGCAATTACAGAAGAACAAAGACCATGAAGCACTTTGGCTGGTCGAAGAATGTAGAATCGTTTTCACTCTGGTCCCAAAGAGATCCCACCACAGATCAGTGAAAAACTTCCATTCTGTTGTTTCTTCTTCATCTACTCCCCTGGGGCTTTGTTGTTTTATGGATATTGGTAGCACGTATACACCCTCTCCTATGTCCATGTCTCTGGACCAGTCTAATCTTGGAAGGTAAAAACAAAATGCTTACAAAAGGCTTAACAGCATGACACTTTCTGCCTCTGAGGGAGGCAGATGCGGGGCAGAGGCGAAGGGAACAACCAGTATTGTCAGCACACCCAGGAGAACTTAGTCCCAATCACGAGACTAAAGAAAACAGCAAGGTGACAAGCAGGTCCTATTACTAATTGCCACAGCTCTGGATTAGGGGCAGGGACAAGCCAGGTCTGACCAGGCCTTTTAGTGACTCAACCAAAGCCCAGCAGTATGAGGCTATTCTCACTCTGATGCGCACGGAAACAAGACAAAAGGACCACTTTGAACACAGGAACTTCTAGCCCTGTTGAGTACCATGAGAGATGCTGAAGCTGGGGACAGATCTCACACAGCTGCCGGAACAGACTGGCCAGTGTGAAAGCTGGCTGAGCTTGAAAGCAGGACTTTTGCCACATGCCAAAACATCAAAGGACTTTTCTACAACGGCTTTCAATCCATCCGCCTCCATGATTTTGCAGGGATGCACACAGACTGTGTACAAACTCTGCCACCTGGTTCCATGTAGGCGGATGAAGCATTCTCCCCCATCTACAAGTCTGCACACCCACAAGTTTGCACATCCACTGGGAACATGAAGGGAATAAGAAATCTGGTCTAAACATTTTGCTGCTGCTATTTCAGCCCACCCTATCTTACCGTTTGTGTAATTATAAGTTCTTCTCAAAGTTTTGTCCAAAAACAATAAATTGGGCACAACATGTCTATATACTTTAAACTAATGACAACCTGGGGCAAGCCACCAGGTAGCAAGCATGGTCATTGCATACATCCAGCCATTATAAAAGTGCACTAAAAAGTCTTTCAGGTCACACTTCCCACTGTCCCAAGCAAAATTTTCCTAAAATCTCTGTCAGGGTAGCAGCTAAGTATGTCACAAAAGATACTGAATACCACACACACCAAATACTGCACACACACAGTTTGTGGGGTTCTTTAGTATTAAAAAAAAAAGTCTAGAAGTTCCCAACTGACAAACTTAGGCCACATGTTTAATACATGGTTCTGCTTGACAATTCCATACCACACTTGCTCTGCAATATATACAAGAGAGCAGGAAAAGATGAATTATTACTGAGTGGCTAAAAATACCACTTCATTTTGAAAACCGGTCAATGTCAGATATTAAAACTAGGCTTTAACTAGGCTTTAAAAGCTGTAATCATTGGGTTAAATACTTCAGAGGTGGAGATTCATCTTGGCTGTCTAACAAGGCAGACTGAAATTAATATCCAAGATAAGTAATCTTTATTATGAATGTGTTGATTTAATCTGATTATTACGCAGTTCTGTCTAAACACTCACAACAATTTTTGTATTTTGTTATTCAAATGGAGAACTCACAGGAGCACGTTTTATCAAGCTAAAAAGAGTCCATTAAGTACAGATGGAAGTGACAGAAACATTTCAGGCTCAGAAACTTTTTAAACTTAGATCTGTCCAGTGTCATTACGGACTCAAATCTTTGTAGCATGTAAGGACCAAGGATCACATTTCTTGGGTATGTTTTTTGTTCTTTCCTGTCCCCAAAAGCCAGTTCAAGGCTAAGCTTTCATGCTTTAGGATGTATGGAACCTCGCAGGAAATATAAGCAACCATGGCATTTCAGAAAGGTTAAAGTAGTATAATGCTAACAACAGTTAGAAATGGCAATGCTTAGAAGGTAGGCAAGGCATGAGTTGGCTCCAGGGGCTCTGGTTACAGCACTGCCATGGCTTCACACTGTGACCTTAAGGTAGGGACTGAGTTGCTACAAGTGGCGTACCTATCAAGGGCCTGCCTATGGATACACCTTTTTTTGGTCTCTTCTAAGAGCCCCGGTACTGCTGTAATCCTTTTAACATAAAAAAGGCAAGAGCAAGAACGTTATCTTCAGCAGCATGTTTACCAATGCCTCTTATTCAATAATCTCAAAGTATCATGTAAAATAGTTAAAATACTCCCATTTTTACCCCATTGACTATTTACTATAAAGATGACAGTATAGTTGTTAAATCCAGTATTCAGGTGATGAAAACTCCACATATTTTGGCAGTTCTTTCAAATACCAAAGCACTGCTGTGATGTGCTTTGCCAGTAGCAAACACAGCATCACTCACTAGTAGTTGAAGACAAAGCTGTCAAAGGGGCTAGTTTTAGAGCAAAATGCCTGTGTTGGAAAGCAAGGAGGGCAGAATAGTGGCTATTACAGCAAATATTTTCTTCAGAAGTTATAGTCAGCAAGCAGGAGAATAACGTTTACCTGAACATCTAACATGAAACATCTGGTACCGTACACTGTTCGCAGGCGAGACAATGCATGATAGGAACATGAAACTCAATGCTTTCAGAAGACTGAAATTCAGTTTCAGAAGCACCAGTTCTCATTTCTCTAAGACCAGTGACATGACAGCATAAAACTGTAAATTCTCAGTAAGTGCATACAGGCAATTAACCTCCACTTAACAGCTACTGTCTTTCACTCTCATATCTTGTAGCCTGCAAATAATTTTGACAAGCTGATCCTCACAAAGCTACAAGTAGGAAAGGATGAGACAATTTTTTGAGCATTTTGCAATGAGGTAAATTTGTTATTTTCCACCATTTTCATACACCCTAATCACTGTACTTCAAATTGCTCATAAAATTGGACCTCCTACTTAGTTTACAAACATTAAAAGCCTGAAGTGATTTGAAAGCCAAGAGAAGACAAGAGTCAGGCCTTTAAAGACAACAATGAAGTTATTCAAGGACAACCACCTTCAGCTTGCCATTAAGAATCTTGCATATAAGAGTTGGTTCCTATAAAGCCACAGATCAAATCTTCTCTTTATACGCACTTGCTGACAATAGGTGAAGAGGAACTGCATTTACCTTGTTCTAATGTACAGACTCTGCAGTGTCTAGAAACTACTCGTGACTTTAATCTGCTAAAGGCTACCAGGGAGAGTTTGATTCTTTGATCCCAGGACAACAGGCAGACATTAAAATCTACATTTCTCCTGTTATTGCATAATTGAATATTGCCTCCCTTCTGTGGGGCACTTGTCTTGCTAACCTAACATTCTGCCATTTGCTACTAGTTCTGTACATTTAAACAGCAGGAGTGCTCCTGAATCCCAGCCACACAAATACATGCAGTATTTGCAGTAACAGAGTAGAGCCCAGAACCAAAGCCAAGGGACTGACCTAGGTAATGTCATTTTGACATACAGCAGTGATTTGTGTGCCAAGAAGTAACTGATAATGATTATTTCCGTTAAACAAGCTACGTTGACACTACTATATTCTTTCTACTCTCCCTGAATACACTCAGTAAGTTCTGACATTCCCATTTTCCCATCACCATAAAACTCATCAGTGGCAGTACCACAATTAGATCAAGGCAGCTTCTGAAGTTCTTTTGTTAGGTCTTACCATCTAACATTTGCATAGGAACAAGTGGCTTCGCCAGAGACAAATTTTGCTCTTTGGATCTACAATGTTACCTGGATTTCCACTCGCGCAGCAACAGAATTCAGCTGCTGGCTCCTAAACCTGTTAAGTGGAGCAACGCTGCTTTAGGAGCTCAACCTTAGCTGCTGGGTGTTTGGCACCCAGCATACGCACCTTGAGTAGAGGCATGGCAGCTCGGCATCGTGCAGTTTTTATGTTCTTTAGGAAATGAGATTCATCCTGAAACAAAACAAGCATGAAAGTGAAGACAGTTCTGATCCGTAGTCCACCTGCATATTACAGAACAAATTCCCAGTATTCTCAGCTATCTAATATTACAAGCCTATCATCCCAGGGGATATCTGAAGCACTGGGATAGTCACATCAAATTCTAAACAAAAAGACAGCATGAGCAGTAGCAGGCTGCCTATATTCAAACCCACAGCTGCAAGCAAATGGAACAGAAATCAAACCTTAAAGTCATGAATCTCAAACGACTGCAAACAAGTGAGCAGAGGGGGCTGGAGAGGGAAGGAGAAAGAGGAACATTATTTCCACCACTGATACTCATTTGCCCCTATGTGTCCTTTAAATGCAGCAAGCATGGGAGGCCTATGCAGTGCCACTTCCCTAAATAAGGGGTTAATGAAAACAATAAGGAAAAAAAGAAATCTAATTAGGATCCAACTGTTCTGCTGATAAGGCTCACCAGGTGGATAATAGCCTCCTACTTAAGACATCACCCCCAAACAGGCTTCATTCCTACTGCTGTAGCAAGGCAGAACTTAGACACAAGAAGTAATTGGCGCCCTCCAAGGGTACATTCTCATCTTTCCACGTGTGGACGAGTAAGCAACCATGCATGCAAAGAGAGTACAACTGCTTAGCCTCTCAGGCACAGCCTTCTCCCTCCTGATTAACAAATAAGCTACATTAATGTTCCCAGCCATCAAAAGAAGATTGAAAGAAAAAAGCAGGGAAGCTCAGCACTCAGTAGGACTACTCTCATCTGTAAAAATATATACAGGGTCCAAATTTGAACATATAAACACACAGAAAGAACATCTGCCAGCTCAGGGCTGGTAAAAGGTTCCAGGGCAGTAGCCCTACAGCCCAAGTCCCTTTACTCCAAGCACCAGCATACAGAAGTAACAATCTGCATTTCTACCCTGACAGAATGTCTTGTCAGAGAGTGGACAGGGAAAAACAATAATGGAAAAAAATCAATTCCCCCATGAATAGTTTGGTTTCCAAAGAACTCCGTCTATTCCCACATTCCCATCTGATGCTGATAAACAAAAGGATCATTATGTTCCAAGTGTCATGATCTTAGGCACAGGTGCATATGTGTGCTGAAAACTAGACCAAGAACATGAAACACTCACAGTAAGCTACAGATACACTTCTGGTCTCTTTTGATCCGAGATGGATTTGCAACACTAGATGTTTGGAATGACTGAAATCTAGAAAAATGCTTTTTACCATGGCTCTGTAAAAGGTTAAGAAATGGATTTTGAAGTAATTTACAAGAGAAATGATACAAGTGACCAAAGAAGGCTTAATGAAGATTGCCAGTGGAACACAAGCAAGGGAGATTTTTTGACACTTTATCCACATACTTGATGTTGAAAGGTTATCTGGTTTACTGGATAAACACTAACACCACCCTGAAGTCCAATCCCCTTAAAAAGATACAATTCGAAGACTATTGTATTGACACATCACATTAAACACCTTTCTCTCCAGCAGATGACACAATAAAATCACAAAGGCACCTCCTGCTTCTACTCACGAAGAGAGCTGTGATCACAGCCACAATTACAAGATAGTTTCAGTCCTAAATAAGGCCTGCTTCACATTTGTCTGCTGTACAACACAAAGGTTACTCCATTTGCAGTGTACAATTAACTTCAAAATTTTAGTGTACCACTTACAATAATAACTACTTGGAAAGTGCTCTTAAGTTGCTTGTCCATCTTGCTGAGGAGGTCAAAGCTGACGATGTTGATCAAGCTTGCTGTTAGGTTGTCTTTGCCAGTCACTATGACATTGGTGCTACCTGGACTCAAGGATGGAAGCCACCTGTGAAATGCCTGGAGAAAGAGGAAAGAAATTAATTGCATTCTGGTGCTTATGTCCTCTGTCAGGATCCCAAAGCATTTCACAGAGCATCCTCATGAATGCTTAGAACATGGAACCACCCCACTGGCCATTAAACATCAGCTGGGAGCACAGTAAGTGTAAGCAGCCTTCCCAAGGCAACAACCCTAGTAATGGGAAGATCAAGAACAGAACTCAGGCTGTAAGGCCAAATCTACCTTCCACAGCTAGGAAGGTTCAAACAGGCTCTATTCTTGCTTCTTACTGAAAAAAAAAATCTGATCTGTAGTAGAAAAGCGCATAAGCTCCTGACAATGTTACCTGCTATGCTCAGAGCCAGAGAATGCAGTGACCACTACTGACAGGGAAATCTAGTTTTCCCACTCAATAGGAAACCTCAGGCTGCAACTGCAGACTTCTAAGCAGTAAACATCTCTCACTATAGCAATGTTTACTCCAGAGTAAGGATGAAGTACAGCTCATCCAGATCAACAAAAACTCTTCCACTACCTCTTTCTTGAAAAAGTCTACCAAAAAAACCCCAAACAAACAAAATTAAAAGATCAAGTTGACAACACACCAGCTGCTCTATGACAGCAGCTGAAATACATGTGGTGATAGTCATTCAAATCAACCTCTTGAAATGCTCCACACACCAGAGCAAGATATCCTCCCCCAAACCCATCTGTTAGCTGCTGAGCACCCACCATTTCCCTTGTAATTGTGTACCCAATGACACCAACCTCTCTGCAACATTTGAGTTCTGCTCATGTTGCTCTGCAGAGAACTGGCTGGGGCTTTAGCAATCAGGATCTGGTCCATACAGAAATGTATCCAAGTGGTGAGGAGAAATGGCATCTCTGTCTCTGGGCCCTTCACTTGTGGAAATCCCTCAAGAGCAGTTTCTCTCCTCTGTTCAGCAACAACATGCAGCAGCCAGAGGAGTTAACTGTGAGCTTCTCATATTTCTCAGTATGTGAGAAACTAACAATTAACTATCCTTCACCACTTACAGTAAGCAGTACAACCAAAATGGGCCAACATGCAGACAAGGTTAGATCCCAAGCAAAAAATATGCAGCTGATGTTAAGCCAAAACTTAAGCAAAGGTGGCAGCAATGGGAAAGTATCTGGAAGCTCCTAGCTGTACTGCCCTCTCCTTTTATAAAGGGCACATGACTAATTCACACCGTAAAAGTGATCCTATATTTCTCACTTGATGCTGACCTTTGTCCACAAGAAGTGCATTGAAACTGCCCTGACCATTAATTATTTAAGCTTCAATGCTGAACTCCAAATGCACATGGCTGGAGTACTTCTCACCCAAGGGTACCTCGCATCTTCCCACTAGCTTCCTATGGCACCCTGAATATAAAGGCACTCCGTGGCCTGAGCCCAGAAAGCCAAAACTAAAACACTGACAATTCTGAGATTAAGACAATTTCTGGCAATTCAGCTCTGGAGACACCAAAAAAGCTTCTACCATTACAGTAAAACACATCTGTACAAGAATGAACTGAGTAGCTTACGGGCCTTAATAAACTCCACCTTCTTCCACTTTCTGTGACACATTTTTCTTAGACCTGATCTGCATGCTTCACAGACCCATAAAGAAACACAGATCATTCTTAAGCAAATGTCCTAACAAAACATCTCCTACAACAGCCTCCAGGAGAGTCAGGAGTAGGGGAAGGAAGAGGAAATCAAGCACTCAAACAAAACACCTCATGTTGCTTAAATCTCTTGAAGCAGGATGTAAGAGTTCAGCTGCAGGTGCCCAGTGCTTCAGGAAACCAGGCCCTAAATTGTTCCCAGTAGGTATCCCACAGAAGCCATGGATTCAGCTTAGGTGTTGACCCAGAGGTCTACAGGCCTTTGAAATATCAAACAGGAGCATCAACCCCTTGTTCAGTGAACAATTTTCTTTTCTTCTCCCCCAACATTTTGTTGCATTATTAGACATGAAAACACAAGCCAAGATGCCCTGACAACCTCGTTACAGCACAAAACCAGCAAATCCCGATCAATACACTTCTCATCAATGCAACATTCCAGGGAAAGCTAAACTCCTACCCCTTCCTGCTCAGGCACGAAATTACTGACCTAAAACCTCTGGCTCAGCTTTTGCTCCCACAGTGAACATTTTCCTAGCCTATGGCAACCCAACAGCCTCAGTGTACAAGCCATGACAGTCATTTATTTCAAGATACATTTCCTAACCATACAAGCTTTCTTGGGCTTCTGATCAACATTAATAAAGGACGCAGCAGCATACAGTGGACAGGCCAAAAGACATACTACGACAGACACTTAATGATGATGATAATGGAGCCTCTTGAATACAGCGGAGAATCCCAGCATCTGGGCTTTTATTCCAGCCAAGGGACTGGCAAATACTGCTATGAAGGGCTTGAATACAACAGACAATTGCTTGAATGCAACTATTGTCTTTGACATTGATGAGTAAAATGCTCCCTTGGAGCTAGCTGACTTGCACAAACAACTTTAACACAGGGTCAGAGGAGACACTTTCTCTAAATCTCCCTCTTTCCAGTAGATCAGCCGGACCACAAAAAGGAAACCAGCCAATAAAAGAAAATAGACATATACCATACAGTCAAGCAATTTCCCCCCTCAAGTTTCTAAATGAGTACAATTTTTAGTTTCTTCCCCTTATGTCCTGGTTTCAGTTGGCATACAGTTTATTGTTTCCCTAGTAGCTGGTACAGCGCTGTGTTTTGGGTTAGTATGAGAAGAATGTGGATAACACCCTGATGTTTTCAGCTGTTGCTAAGTCCTGTTTAGACTCAGTCAAGGACTTTTCAGCTTCTCCTGCCCAGCCAGCAAGAAGGAAAGGTGGGAGGGGACACAGCCAGGACAGCTGACCCAAACTGGCCAAAGGGGTATTCCATACCATGGGATGTCA
>JAVKLA010000001.1:37280496-37310617 GCA_034782735.1 Sagittarius serpentarius
CACGAGCTTTACTTTATTTTTCCGATTCTCTCCCCCATCCCACTGGGTGGGGGGGAAGTGAGTGAGCGGCTGCGTGGCGCTTAGTTGCCGGCTGGGGTTAAACCACGACACCTCAACATACATCTTTTTAAAATTTTAACTTGTACAGGCTGCAACACAGCATAACCATCACACATGCCCTCTACTGGCCACCTGCACACACTCAAGCTCATAGTACCTCGGCCCATGTAAACCTCACAGAAGAAGGAGTCACCACCAGCAAGGGCCATTCCTTTCGGTAATACGCAGCAATGCAGATTGCCTGGATGGTCTTGCCCAAGCCCATGTCATCCGCAAGAAGTAAACGTCCACGTCTTAAAATTGCAAAACTGGGGAAAATAGAGAGGGGAAATAAGTAGGAGTCAAGAAATGGGTTACTATCCGTCCTGGCAGCCAAGATGAGCACAACTCATCACCAAGCCTATAATGTGGATCACCTAGGAGTAATGTGGGTTCTTCAGTAAACCTGTATCTTCTCCCTTAGTCTTAACACAAGTGAGCAACTCTCACAAATCTCTCAAAGCTTGGAAGCTCCTGAACATAGTGGTTCAGCCCAGTCCTTAGAGACTTTGATCTCATATGAGGAGTAGTCTCAAGACCTTACAATTATTTAAAGCACATTCTTTCCACGATATTACTCACATTCTTTCCCAGAGTTCATCCTGGTTGAGCTAAGAAAATATTAATAATGACAACAATGCCACTTTAACACCAGTAAGCACAGACTTCCCTGGACTGCATCTTGAAGTCAACAACTAATGACCATATATGATGGTGACAGGGACATTTAAAAGTTTATCTCTACATATAATTAGTCATTTTAAATCTTTCAGGGACTGGGTCCCATTTCCTGGCACTTTCGCATGTTTAGTTGATATTTAAAAAACAACAACAAAAGAAATGCACTTGGGGAAAAAAAAAGATGACCTTACAAAATAAAAAAAATCATATGACAATTAGGCACATACTGAATCACAAGAGGGAGATCAGAGATGTATCATTTGAACATTTTTATGAGACTAGCAAAATGCTGCTTTCCTCCTGACTCATGATGAAAAATTCTAGCTAGAACAGAATACATGTGTCACTCAAAGGAAAAAAAATCCCACAAAAAAAACTCCCAACAAAACAAACCACACCATACCAAACAACCAAGAGCCCAGACTGACAAGAGCCCAAGACTCTGGAGAAATGTGGAGCCCTCCATGGAAGAGAATGCAGCCTGGGCACCAATATAAAGTACACAATTCTAGGCAAGGACTAGCTCTTAACAGCATGCAAAAAGGACATACTTCACACCTTCCCGCTGAAAGGGCATGAGGCTTGTCACAATTTTGGAGTCCACTACTGAAAGGTCAGCATCAGGAATGTCTGTCTGCGCTGTAGATCTCTGTATATGAGCAGCAAAGGTTTGTATTACTGCCTCGGGCAGTGGCTCCACTTCTACTGACACAAGGCTCTGGAACACTTTCACTGCAAAAAATAGAGCAGTTTATTATCAGAAGGGGCAACATACACACAACTTACATTATAGATGTCAGGGCACAACCCTTGACCTCATCAACAATATTTTTTCATATCCTGAAACAGCTCAAGAAAGCACTGCATCATGCACAGGTGTTGGCCTGGCCTCTTCCCTGAAGTCTATTTCAGAACCACATGATGAATCACATCTCCTCCCCTTGTATTCAGACTTGGTTATAAAAAACTGAAAGTCTGATGCCATCATTCAGAGATGATTGCTACTAATACAGCTGGAGCTGGATTATTCACACTGAGGGCATCTTAGGGCACACTTTACTCAGAAACAAAAGTATGGACTTGAACAAAAGAGCTCCTGAAGCCTAGAAGGCAGGGGCATCTTTATCTTGACCTTGGGATTCTGTATTAAACACCTTTGAGGTCTCCACCATCCCTGAGTGATCAGGAATGACTTGAGACAAAGTTACCTAAAGAATATCATACATCTTCAGCTTTGAAAACTCTTCTCCTGTTCCCCAAATTCACACAGGTTTGGCTCTGTCTCCACTTTAGCAACCACGTTTGGGTAAGAAATAGGAAGCAACTCAAGACTCAGAGAAACTGCCCTTGTACCACCATTAGCAGCACTCTGACAGCTATCCTTCAAGGACATAGTACTAACAGCAACTCCCTGCTCAGCTGGTGCCCATGGCTGTTCTCCTGGGCAGAAGCAGCTTGCAGGCCAGAATCAGCCCAGCCCACAGGCAGCCACTTGAGTCCCTCACCACTATTATTGTTTCACCCATGAAGCCTCTCAACTTTATCTGCAGCACAAAACCTTCCCAGTTGACCTAAAGGGATCTCCAGCCTCCATTACACAAAGACCTCGGGGGCTTCATCTTTTCAACCCATGCAGCACAACAAGCAAAGCATCAGGGCAATTCTCCTCCTAGACAACCTTATTTCAGTACCCTCCAGCAGCCTCTCTATCCCATCCTAAAAAGATAAAAGTATTTTGGTTTAATCCAACAGTAAATTTCCATGAAAACAAATACTAGTTTAAAACATGCACTGAGCTGGGACCAGAAAAACCTGTTTAATAATCAATCTTTGACCACTGACTGAGAAACAAAAGACACCTCTACACTAGGAACACATATGCATGTGCACAGATCCTTTATTGTGGGAAGCAACTTTTTTTTTATTTAGTGGTTGGTTTGTATATGAAGTCAGGAAGACATAAAACAACTCTGCAGAAATAACTGAAATAAGAACTCTCTATATCAGCAGTAAATGCACCTCCAGAGTCCAGTTAGGTATTTTTATTTCAGTTATCTCCAAGAGGAAAGCAACAGGATGGATCCTTGCCACATGAAGGGGGAAAGCAATTCCAAGAAATATACATATGAAAAGATTTCCATTTGTGGTTGGGCAATGACCAAACTTTTTAAACTCTCCAGTTTAATTTATACTTCTTCAATAGCAGGAGCTCTCTCCACCCAAAGTACAGCACAAGCTTGTTATTACGCTCACAGACTGAGCTATGTGTTAGCATAATTGCTACAATTTGCTCACTGATAATTCTGTTGCTATTGTTCTGTACATGAGCTGGGAGAGTGATTAAGATATATCTGCCACCAGCATGATTCATCCAACAGACATTTTTTACTGAAGTGACCTTTATATAAAGATGACTGAGCAACTAGGCAAAGAGACATTAACCTCTACAAACAGTTCCCCAGCTAACAGATAACTCTGCTGGAAATGGCAACCAGCCTTTTAAAATTCCTTTTTTTATTTTGACGTAGGTAAATGAACAGGCACAAAGCAAATGCTGTTCCTCAAAAATGCACGTGCTAGAAGCCTCAAATGCCCTCACAAATTATACCCTGCAAGAAGATTTACGGAGGTTTTGGGTTTTTTTTGCTTCCCTCAGATTTGTGGGATTCTGAATACTTCATGCAATGTATACAACTGCCAGCCAGCATGGCTGAGAGGGTGACAGACCAGGAGATGATGTGTTTGCTCATACTGCCTAGCATGTGCTACAGGATCAGGCCCTTTGCACATACAAAACACCCTTTTAGCAAATTGTGAGAGACCATCAGCTCTCACTGAAATCAGGGCCTGTCAACATCCCAGTCCTGGAGTTTCTTAAGTCTCAACCAAGATACACTCACTTGTTTTCAAGATCTGGCATTCCTACAAGGCCCTAACTACATGGCTTTCAGCCCTACAACCATTACTAATGTTATTAAGACATGCATCATAGGAGCACGCAGATACTCATTAATTGTGCTTCGGTATCCCATGGAAGCAGGAGGCCATGCTGGAGAAAAACTACTCTGAGCAACAGCATTTCAGCTCTGAAACACTCAGTCTCACTTTCTAGGGACACGTGGAGAGCACCTTGCTTTTTATCTTTCTGAAGCTTACCAAAATCAAAATCCACAGCCACATACCCTCACACAAGTACCAAGGCAAACACAGCAGGCTGACTGGGATGAAAAATAATAATATCTATGACTTGTGTAATGCTATTCAACTCAAAGCACTCTATAAGCTTAACTAAACAAAAAAAACTAAGAAGCAGATGTGCTAGGAGCATGGTGCTGAGACTGGATTATTCTGCAAAGTGGCATCAGGTTTTTTAAAAATACAAAACGAACAAACCACAGTTCTACATTTCATTTCAGTTCAGTGAGTCAGTTTCACCAGCATTACACAGATGCATGAAGGCAGGAGCCTACTGGTCAACTTCTACCAAGAAATGAACATTGTAGCAACACTATGTGCTTAGATTGCACTTGCAAGGGAAAATGTGATGCTCTCAAGATTTTTTTGCTAAGCTTTCTTTTAAGCATCCATCAACCAGCATCGAAGGATTTTAGTAGAGTCTGAAATCCTGCTTCAAGAAGAACGACTCAGCTTCAAGCCGATCTGCACACTTCTGCAAGAGAAACAGGCAGCTCTTCTTTGCCTCAAAATCAACTCAGCTATGGAAGCAACCTGAATTCTAACCTGCCTCGTACATCAATTAAAAACTTCAGTTGTGTGCTGTTTGCAAAGCCATTATTACCAGTAGTAACACATAAGGCTGAACAAAGCACCCAGACTGTAACTGTGGATGAACCGGTTGTTACAGAAATCATCAGCTGACTTGAAAACCTAGCGCTCTGACCTGAAAAACAAAACTTGCTGGGTGTGAAATGAAATAGCACACCGTGCGCACTACTTAAAGAACTGGAAGCAAACCAGCCTGATACATGTTTGTTTTCTACGTGAGGGGTGGCTGTGCCAGTGTATGAATTGATATACACACAAAAGTGAGCAAGGCAGGCTGGCACTGACAATAAGGGGAAGACAGCTAAAAAGAGTCACTAAGACAGAATTTCTGTAAGGGCAGGCAGGCTGAGCAGCCACCATGCTGACTTCTTCAAATTTGGCAAGTGGGAACAGAGGAATGAGTTCTCCTGCAACTCCTTAATTCAAGTAGAGCTGCTGTACACTATAAGCAATAAAAATAACTTTGTGATAGTAAATATATCCATGTGCTCTAAGAAACGGCACAGAAATTCAGTGGAGAATCTGACAAAACAAAGCCACTCTCCCAACGGGCCCCCTAAAGAACTGCCATGAAGAGGAGACATTTATAAAGTTTTGAGCCTGGGCAAACAGTGTAAGCGTCTGAAAAAACAGGAAGACACCTGCTTCACAGTTCATTAACAACTTATCTCCCCATAGTGAATAGGCTCAGCCCAAGAAGTGAAGTCAGATTCATTTGCCTCCCGAGAAAATAGCCCTAGCCAGGAAAATGCAGCTACTCACTTAGTTTGGGATAGTCCTCCAGCAGGAAATTCCACTTTCTGGTGTTCATATCTGCAATTGTTACAAACACTATCGTAAGTCTCTTTTAAAAAAGACTGAATTCTCAGTCAATAAGAACATGGCTATCCCCCCATATCCTCCACATTTCAGAACTGCTTTAAGAGAATTCTTACCTTGTCCAGCAATCAATTCTCCTCTGTTTGCTTTCACGTTAAACAAACAGTTTGAAGAAGACTTAGAAGTATGAGCACACATCTAGAAGTGGTGGTATCACCAGAGCAAGCCAAGGTCAGCTCCCCTAATGAACCATTGTAATGAACCCACCTGCCCAAGGATTTCGGCAACCACTTTCTCTTCACTGCAAGAAGGGATGAAGAATGTGTGTGAAGGTTCCTGTTTGTTAACTAACAAACTCTTGACTTCAGTCAGTAACACAATCACTTTCAATTGTACCTCTGTACCCTACAGAATGTGTTCAGGCCAGCACAGAGGAAATTCACCAGTTCATCAATACCCAAAACGTAACACGAATGCCACACTTGTCTGGCAGGTTTATCCCTGGGTAGCACCTGCCTACAACTTCCAGGGAAGACAGAGAGAATTCAGAGTCAGCTGAAGACACAATTAGCCAGGTGGGCCCAACCCAAAGAACAAGAGCTCCGAGATTTTTCTCCATGCTGTCGCTGACGTGCTGTGACACTATGCAGGTCACCTCATCACTCTGTGCCTCATCTCCCACATTACAAGCGGGAAAAGCTGGTATTTACCATTGAAATCTGAATGCCAACATAAAAAGTGCTCTATGGTTCCACTTGCTTCAAAAACATCAGTAAAGTTGCTGGTAAACTCAGTCTGCTCAGGCAGTTGCAGCTATTATACACCACAGTAAAGCAGAATAAATATGAGAATGTCCAACTGCATTTGATAACAAAGACAAGAACTCATGCATGGTCTCCGTACTGCTGGCAAATTATCAGCACATCCCACCTCAACAGTAAACATAATCATGCAGAGTCCTGAAATATCACCTTGGCTAACATGCCCAGAAGAGAACATGTTCTGGCATAAAGTGAAGGACACAGATACTATACTGTAGCTACAGGAGCTCTCAAAATCTTCACCAAACCGCATCCTCTCATGCTTTTTCAGAGGTGTGTACTCTCACCATCACTCTCCTCTGAAGCATTCACAGAACTCCAACAGCAGCCCCAACAACATCATTAGAATAAAGCAGAAACAATGAGAGACTCACCATAATTTCTGGAATCCATCTGTTTGAACACTCCAATCACTTCTGCAGAATACCCAATATCAACCTCAAAGCGCAAGCGAGAGATCAGCACGCACTTCCCTTTGACAAGGGCTGAGGGTTTCTTCCAGTTCTTACACATCTTCAAGAGTGATTTCACATCAATGCTACTGCCAACAAAATGAGCGCCTGATGCCAAGCCAACTGCATTTTCTCCTCCCAGTGGTGCCAGAATTACTGACGAAAGTTGACTTGCTGCTTCCACTAGGAAAAAAAGATACAGAGAAAAGAATTAATAACAAAGAACACAGATAAACTAAAGATGCACAGGATACTCTGGGAAAGGAAAGGACAAGAGGATGACAAACAAGCCATGCACCTTCAAGCTTAAAAGGAATGATGATTCCCTGCTTTCACTCACAAGCACAACAGAATAGACAGACTAGTGGCCTGGAGAAGCAGGTTGGTGGGATTTTCCACAGAGAATACAGCAGGGCCAGAGGGAACATGTGACAGTAGGTTGCCTGTCCAGCAGTGTCACTGCATTAGGTTCCCTCTCTGTCAGCAATCCCAAAACATGGCTCACTAGGCCAGGGCAAGCAATCTGCAGAACCACATTCAGCAATAAACTGCGCACAGCCATACAGTACTTTCACTTAAAGTTGCAGGGACAGGGGCATGGTGATCAGTAATATGTGCCTGAAAAGACGGGAAGGTGCTTCTGCAAACAGCAAAGGAGAAAGATCTAAAAATATCTGCCTCCTGCCTCATGTCAATGTCTGATATGCAATCTCATCTAGGAGGAATGCTGTATATTCACAATACTGTAGGAGGAGTATCAGGAAGGAATCTAGTCCAAACCCCTAAATCTCCTTTGTTACAATTTAAGTCCATCACCCTTTATTCTACTGTGTCTTACAGTTAGACTTGTACTTCCTCTCAGCCATCTGCACTCCTATCTTACTAATCACTAGCAACAACCTCTGTTATGATGCCAGGGCATGGGGAGAGAAGGGATACAGCATTTTACAGCTCTTAGCCTGAGACCACAGTTATCCACACTAATAAGCGTACCACCTTTCCCTGTGTTTCTCTGCCAATCTATACCCGTATGTTTTCTTTATTATTATTGCTGAACTGTGATGGTTAAGGAACAAGAATCATTTTTTCTTCTACTTTTAGAGCACCAAAATAATGAAATTCATCCCCAAGACTCCAACTCATAGGTACTACAGTAACAGAAAGATTCATGAACATCTCGAGTCCATTAGACTCAAGAGTAGGGTATCACTAAGCACATTCTGCCTCCATGTGTTTGTAGAGAGGCAACCTCCCCTATCTGGTAGCTGGTTAGAGTAAATTTTGGTGAATCCAGTCCTTAGAGCATTAAGCTGCACATCGTGATCCACTCTGCTTCTTTTTAAATAGTCCACCTTACTAATATGCAACAAAACCGTACAAAATTTAAGTTCAGTGGTTAAGATTTGAAAAGGGAAGACAATGGCAAAAAAGAAAGTAAGAAAAAGAGAGAGAGCGAAAGACAGAGCGAAAGACAGAGCGAAAGACAGAGCGAAAGACAGAGCGAAAGACAGAGCGAAAGACAGAGCGAAAGACAGACATTTTCTTTCTAACCAGTTACTAAATAAACCCATTTAGACTTCATCCAACTTATTTAAAAATAAAGTGACTTCCAGAATAAACCCAAGCATTTGAGAGTTCTACTCCAAATACAAAGTTTAAGAGCATCAAGTGAGAGTAATTTTTAAAGTAGAGGACTAGGAAACCACCAAATTATACTTTCTCCTCCCAACGCATCAAAAGATTTTAGATGCTACTGTTTTAGCATTGCATAGTTAGATCTCACCTCTACCGCTAATACTGAAAGAAACTGGACAAAAAACGTATTTTACTCTTTTATTTCAACATCTGTTTCGAGGCTTGACTGCATGTTTAATTTATAGTACAAAGAAAGAAATGTAATACAGGACAACATTATTCAGAAGAACAAAATTAACAGTGGGAAGTTCTAAAATAATTGTTTTTACACCTACAAGACTTCAAACCAAGGCCCTTTTAAGCCAGTTCCCTTTTCTCAGGGTATTTTTTCCCTTGATATCATTGCCCAATGTTGATCACATATTGTCTTCACTTGTCAACAGGAACTTTCCACAGAGAATTCACATATTCGATGCCTTTAAGGAAAAAAGCCTGATTTCTAAAAACTATCCTCTTCATTTGCAAGCTCCTCAGTGCAGAGACTCTACTATCATCTGTACTTTATACATTTGAAGCAAACCAGCAGCATTTAAATTATAAATGTGTGGCAGCCCACATGGGAAGCTAAAATACCAGCACTCAACTGTGGGTTTTTCAAAGTGCTCAACACAGGCCTAATTCTGTTCCCACTGAAATCAATAGTGATTTATCACTTGCTTCAATAAAATGTTCTTTTGAAAAGCCTACCTGAAGTGTTTGCCTCTATCATCTCTCAATCTTTCCAGAACAAAATGACAGGAGAGGAAAAAAAAAAAAAGATAAACCCATCCTTGTTATGCCAAAAAAAGGCAAATCCATTTTCAGTCTCACTCAAAGCCCTAAAGAATTAGGCTTTTTCCTTTTCTGGCACACAAAGTTAACAGGAAAAGAAAAAGAGCTGTTTAAAAAGAAAATACATGAACGGACCTAGAAATTAAGCATTAGCCAGCTGAACACACTCAGTTTTCAATACAGATTCATATGAATTACCAGCACAGCAAATATTTTTTCTATCATCAGGCTTGTTGGTTGCTGAAAAATTCAACAACAGCAGAAAAAGTTAAATGTATGCTTGGTAGTTAGATTACATGATTTTTAGAACTTAGATACAAGTTATTGCTAATCAACTACAAAGTATAAGAAAAGTGTTATGAGCTAGCTGCCTAAAAGATGGGTGTTACGTTTGAGTAGCACTACTTTTATATACAATAGACAATAACAAAGCTAAATAATAATTACAGAAGGCAGGGGAAGGGGGTAAAGATCTGGATTCTTTTTTATCATTCAACAATCCATTTACTTACTGAAACTGCTGTAATCGTCCAGGCTGAAATTCCATTTTTTCATAGCAGGATCTAAAATAGGGCAGAATACAAATCATTTAGGGTATAGAAAAGTGGTGTTGTGAAATGCTCACCCGACGTAAGAGAGAATTCAGTCTACTCATGTAAACTTTTTGACACACACCTGAAAAACAGTATGCCCAAGTTTACAGCTACATGACACCAAAAAAGCCATAGGGCATATCAATACTGACAAGAACAATGCAGCAGTCATTCACAGGGAGCAGCAACACATGGGCGGAAACAAAAGCAGAATATAACAAACAAAGGCAGGGAGAACAGATCAGAAGCCGAAAAGGTGGAGACTCCACTGCCCTCAGTAACTCAGTTAACAGAACCAGCTCATCAACTCCGAACTACAGCCGAAGTGACCCATCTTCCCATACCAATTTATGAATAACTTCTCTTCACTCCCAAAAGACTGACCAGCTGCTGTCATTAAACTTCTCAGAGCACTGTTCATAAAGGAAGGCTTCTGATTTCTTGGCTAAAACCAAGCTCAAGCTACTTATGCCCAGAATTCCTTTCCAACTCCAGCTGTCTTTACTCTTCCAATCCCCCATTAATACCATGTATTACCACCCCAGCAACACCTGCACTGGTAAGAGCATATAGCAACTACAGTTCCAGCAGACACCAAAACTTCAATCCAACATAAAAGAGACATAACAGCAAACAATTCTTACCATAGATTTTGCTTGGTATCTTCTTAAACACAGCAATGAGTTCAGCATTATACCCTATTTCGACCTGGAATCGGTCTTCCCCATATTTCACACATTTTCCTTTTGTAACACTATTTACTTTCTTGCAAGAAGCAGCTTCAAAGGCAGAGCCTGCACTAGCAGAGCTGGTCAGCTTCTGCATCCTACCACTGGCCTGAGAGGCACCACCTCCCCCTTCTCTTTCCATTGGTCTGCTTGTGTTTATCAGCATTTCTGAATCACTCAGGGTGGCGCTGCTTGGTGGTGAAACATATTTTATGGCAGTTTGGTTCTGACTTTGTACATCTTTACTACTGTCAGGATGCCCGTTATCAATTAATCTAGGATGAGATGGTTGTGTAGGGTCTTTGAAAGCTGGGTGGTACTTGGGCTGCTGTAATGTACCAAGATTAATTAAAGCTTGTTGTCCTTGTTCCTGACCACCAGCATCCAAGTAATGTTTATGGGAATAACTTGGAGAATTTGGGATTGTTGTAGGGAACCGCTTAATGCCACTTGCTTGTCCTGAGTTCTCTGAACAATTCTTTTGCTGCTCTCCATGTGAACCAGCCGTCTGTTGGTCTGCAGTGTAATGATTATAATCTTTCTGAAGATAGCTCTTCTGCTCCACAGGACTGTTTGGATTCCACTGGCGCTGGCTAATGAACCTGACATGATTGTTTTCTTCCTTCAAGTTTCCCCAACTGCCTGGACTCTGTTCTTTCACCTGAGGTCCAGCACTCCCCACTTGCCCACCACTCTGGGCTGCTAGCCTCTCTGCTCTCCTAGCCAAAGCCTTCTGGCGGTTCTCTTCAATTCTTCTCTTTTGTTCCTCTGTAAGACCTGATGACATCTTCAACGATTCAAACAATAAATCTGAGTCAAAACTGCATTGGGAATTAAACACAGAAGCACTTGCTTCTTTACAGAAATGGAAGCCAGTCTACAAAAAAAAAAAAAAAAAAAAAGCAAAAAAGATAGGAAGTTTCAACTCTGTTCCCCCTAAAAATACTTACGGTATTGATAACTCAGTATTATTAGTGACTCGGTATTACTGTAACTGATCCTACACAAAAACCTAGTAGTACAGCAAAGCTGTCAGACCAACACTGAGCCATTATCAGCAAGCAGATGCTGACAACCACTGCTGGAGCTTTGCATACCAGTCCCACATAGATAAAACATATGGAAAAAGGAAAAAACCCCTATTCCACTACAGTTGTAAGCTTTCTTCTCTGCAAATCCCTGCAGAACTGATAAAATAGCCAAGCACAAGGACACCCTGCATTGCAGAGCCAGCCCCACAAAGGCAAATGCAGGCAAAGCAATACATTTCTGCACAGTTTTGTATGGAAGCGTTTCATATTTCTGGTACGTAACAGCAAAGATGGGATGACACCCCATCTTTCCTGATCACCTTCCAGTTTTTGGGCATCTCACAGCATGCAGCAGATACATACTGAACCCCAAAGGGCAGAATCAGCTTCTGCCCTGAGAAAGGTCCACTCACAGGTCGAGGATCTGATAAAAGCGAGGACCTGGCTCCCACCACACCTCCCAGGAGCCGGCCTCACTCCATCTACGCCCTGCCCCACGCCCCGGGGGCTGCCCGCCTCGTCCCGCACTCGAGAGACCTACTCGCCTCACCACGCCTTGCCCCGCTCCTCTCCCAGCTACCAGGCTGCCCTGTCCCAAACTCCACTGAGGTCTCGGCCCCCACCCCACAGGCTGGGGTCCCCCGCCGCCCTCAAGGACCACCGGCCACCCCACAGGAGCCCAGGGGCCACGCCGCAGGCCGCGGTCCCTCCCCGCCCCGCCGGGGGCTCCACTATAGCCCGCCCCGGGCTCAGCCCCAGCCCAGCCGCTTCCCCCAGGCCCGCACACCCACCGCCTGGCTGAGGACAAGCACGCCGGCAAAGGGCGCGCAGCCCCGCAGACTACAACTCCCAGCAGACCCGGCTATTCCGCCCGGCGGCACCAAGCAGCCGGCAGCGCGCCGCACGCCGGGAAGTAAATAACGGCTCGCGGGATGCTCGGCACGCTGGGAAATGTAGTCTTCCCCTCAGGGCGCCATCTTAGGGGCGCTGAGATCTGCCCCGTCTCCCTCTAGGAGTCGGGGGGCTGGTGGCCTTCCCCGCTACCCTCTCGCCGAGGTTCGGCTCAGGCCCACATACAGGGTGTGGGGATCCTGCTTCCGGCCACGGGCTGAGGCTTTGCCCCAGACAGCACCCAGTGCTGCACAGCCGGAGCAGAGCTCCCTCACTCGCTGCCTCTGGGGTGTGGGGCCTGGCACACTAGGGTGTGTGGCTTTTAAATGGCTGACTATGAGTGAGGAATAAAAATTGGAGGTAATGCATGGGAAAGGGTGAAAACACTGTTGTCAGCGGTGAGGAGGGAATCCGCCCCAGGGTGTTAAGAGCCGTGGCTGACGTTGGTGTAAGGTGGCTGGCTGTAATCTTTGAAAAGTGGTGGAGATGAGAGGATGGCCCTGGCGGCTGGAAGAGGGCAAATGTCCTTTGGGAATTCCTGGGAAAAGGACCCAGGAAACTGCAGGCCCATTAGTTGTACTTCAGTCCCTGGGAAAGTAGTAAAGCAAGTCTTCCTAGAAACTATCACAAAGCAAATGAAGCAGGTCATTGGGAAAAGCCAGCAGAGACTTACCAAACACAAATCATGCCAGACTAACCTGATCACCTTCTACAACAAGGTAACATTTTCTGTCTACACAGGGAGAGCAGTGGATGTTCTTCACCTGGACTTCAGCAAAGCAATTGACCCTGTTTCCCACAGCCACCTCCTGGATGGACTGGCCAGATACAGACTGGAGGGGTGGGCTGTGAGATGGGTAGGAAATTGGCTCACAGGCTGCATGCAGAAGGTGGTGATCAATGGGTTTTAGTCAGGCTGGCAGCCTGTCACAAGTGGGATTGATACTGGGCCCTGTGCTCTTCAACAAGTTGCACTGGAAGAGGTTTCATCTTGATGTAAGAAAGAAATTTTTACATTGAGAACAATCAATCACTGGAACAACCTCCCTAGGGATATAGTGGGGTCCCCATCACTGAAGGTTTTCAAGATGTGATTGGCCAGGGTGCTAAATAATCTCATCTAGGCTCTCTTTCCCGCAAAAGTTTGGACCAGATGATTTTTCAAAGTCCCTTCCAACCTGGGCTGTTCTATGATTTTGTGCACACCTTCATAACAAGATAATTACTCATATTTGCATCAAAGTTCTAAATAAAAGGGTGTCCCAGAGTTCTAATTATACATGGGGTTTGATTATACACATCAAGCTGCCCTTCCTGGACAGTTGTGATCCCCATGTGCATGACCACCGTGATACATGGGGAGAAAGCAGAGAAAAGGCCCTGCAGAGCAGGGGCATAATCCCCTCCCATCTCTGACATTCACTACCCTGCCCAGTGGCAGGTCTGGAGCTGCCATCCCTGTCCCTGGATGCCATTTTCTTCCACCTGACAGACCCTTTGGCTGGGGACACCGAAGCCAGCTGGCTGTTTCAGAGTTTATTCATTGTCTCTGCTGGTTAATTAGAAAAGGTTATCCTTAAATTGCTTCCTGATTAAGCAGCAGTGACTGCCATTAGTCAGGAGCTCATCAGCCCGAGAAAAACAAGGCAGGCAGCAAGAATGAGGTGGGACTTAACACACAGCACAACCCTGGGAGTGCTGTTACTCACCTGGGAATCGCACACCCACAGACGTGAGCATGCCACGTGCACACAGGCACTCACAAACACACAACTTTTAAAGAAAAACACAGGGCTGAGGAGAGGTCCGGGTCCAGGGTTTTGTCCCAGCTTCTCTTAAGAAAAAAAGTCAAACCTTTTTGCAGATTCCAGGCCCCCTCACTGCAGAGCAGGCTTGCTAGGAAAGGACGCTCAGCCCCATGGCCTCTCTTCAGGTTCTCTGACATTGCCTTTTCTTCCCCTGCAGGCCAGCAGACTCCAGCTGGCTACACAGCAGAGAGAGAAACCAACGGATGAGAAACCTTTTTTTTCTCCTTCTTGTCACACTTCTAACTGCCCAAAGCTAAACCAGATCCCAGTGTCACATATGGGAGAAAGAGAGAGAACGTGCAGAGCATAACCCTGCAACTGTTTCCAGCCACCTTCTCCCCCCAGCAGCTATCTAGTTCCAGGCCTCTGGTGATGGCTCCTTATGTTTTGGGAGACCTGGGGGCAAAAAATAAACTTGTGAAAAGTGGCAAAAAGCCCCTATTGGGGATGTGAAAATGATGAGAGCAGAGCATCGTTTGCAGAGAGCTCTTGGGTTGCACGGTCAGGCAGACACACAGACAGACGTTGAAGCATTTGCTCCATATGGCACAACTTCAGCAAGGCACAAGGAACAGCCCAGCCATGCAGAGAACAGACCTACAAAATGAGAGGCTGTTTGCGAGCAGTTTGCTGGTAGCACTCCAGGTGTCCTTTCAGTCAGAACATGCTTCCAGCAGTGGCTTGGACTCACCCTCCACATACTGGGTCAGGGAGCAGAGATGCAATATGAAAATTTTGGGAAGACTGGGAGAGTTAGCATACCCCAGCCCTGCTGCACAGGAAATGGTTCACCCACTTCCAAAGAAATGCTCCCATCAGTGAAAAAAACGTAAGGAAACAGAGTTCTTAGTGCTGTTCTTGCCAGGATCTTTCCATCACTTGGATCATGCTCTAAATATTCTCTCATGGGCTGAACTGGCTGGTCCTGACTGCTGGCTCCCAAATGAGGACAGAACTGCCTGTGTTGTACATCTTGCATAAGCAGCAGCTAATACCCGTAACATGTGACCCAAGACCCCAGAGCTATTCTGGAATCTTGTGGATTGTCCTCTGAGGGGTTTTGACCTCCTCTTAGGCGGTCCTACTGCTGTCATATTGAATGTGTTTGCCCCACTCCACCGCCTTGCCAAGACACGTTGGTGGTTCTCCACGTGGACAGAGCTGTCCACCTTCATCCTGGATGTGTGGCCAGCTTGCACTCTCTGCTGGGGCTGAATTGCACGCAGAGCTGCTGTGTGTAGCAAGGCCATCCAGCAGACAACTGGAACTCAGTCCACGCTAGTGGCCTTCAGATGCCCCAGTTTCTTGGAGGGTTTTGGTAGCCCACACTGAGCTCAGAGACACCATTACCAGTGCCCAAATGTGCCAGTCTTTGACCAGCTGTGGAGAACTTGTAGTTGCACCTTCTAAAATAAATGAATCCCATGCTCATGAGCCTTATCAGTTACTTGCCAGCTAAAACCAGTCAAGTGGCTGGACTGGAGACATGCAGGTTAGCTTTTCAGAGAAGGTCTTGGGGCAGGAGAGCCAGAGAATGGCCCGTGGACTGGCAGAGCTTCTTCTGGTTGGAGAAACCCTTTCTTGTGGGCAGCTAGGGTCTGACTTGAATACTTTTCACAACACCTGTCCTCTGTAGGCTACCTCTGCTCTGGTTTGGGGTCCTCAGCAGGTTCTAAGCTTCCTAATGGGGAACCAGAGCCCTGGGCCTGGAGGGCCAGGGGGGTGCTTGAGTTTGGGGGGATACTGACCCTTCATTCCTCCCCATACCAGTTCGCCCTGGATTTCTTTTCTTTGACAGCTGTTAATCCCCTCTACTTTCCCTCTGCCATCAAGGCACATTCAAGGACCATGGACTGTTGGCCCATTTGACGGCCTGGCTACTACTACAAGTTGACTCTGAATCAGACTCTTTCTCCGATCATTTTTGTAGCACCAAAGACAAAATTTGGAGTTTGCTGAATCCAGCTGCCATTGAAACTGATGAAAGAGGACTTGCAGAGGATTTTCTGTGAGCTTTTCTGGCATGAGAAGGTTGCCCCCCTCCTCTGACTGCCAGCTCAGTGAAGACCACTTATTTTTCCCTGCTTTTTGGCCACCTGGTGCAAGGAAAATTAGTCACCCTCCACTCTTTTGAAGCAGCCTCTTTTATCTACACAGCTTGTTCTTCCCTGGCACACTGAAGCCTTCCTGCTCTTGTTTATAGTACAACCCCTCCAACAGATTGCAGGGTCTCTTTTCTGCCTTCTGTCCTTCTTGGCTGGATTCCTCTCCACAGCTCCAGTCCAGAGCAATGGTCTGCACAGCACATGGCCTCCGCTTTGCTGCCAGGCCACTGCCACGCTCACAGGGCTGCTGCAAAGCTGAGCCGACTCTTGATCTTTTATGCAGTGCAGCCCAGGTGTGGGGGGCAGTTCATTGGCACCCAGAACAAAGATTTAAAAGAGAAAACAAACCCCACATCCTACATTGAGATGCAAACAGTGTTTCCAACATTTAACACAATGTGAGCTGTGATCCAGCTGGGATGTGGGCACTAGCAGTGTGGACTCGCCAATGTCTTATCATATGCCTAAGATCAGGGCAGAGCGCATCCCTGTGTTCTACACAACTAGGTCTTTTTGTCCAGATGCTGAACAGAAGTTTATCTTGATGAAACACTGTTGAACTCGCAGAAGGGTGCGAAGTTAGAAGGAAAGGCTTGTGTGCACACACAGAGAATTTAACTACATAACCTTTATTTCCTCAGGAAACCAGGCTAAACAAATGAAAGTTGCATTCCCAGTTCTATTCTGGAGGTTAAATTACTGGCCTGGTTTTCAAGCTCAGAATAAGCAGCTAATCCTATGGCGTTAGTATTGATGTGAAGCCAGCTTTAGAGATCCTGTTTGTTAAAGCTAGCCACAGTTCTGTGCCCTTTCTCTTCCTGGTCCATGAGAGACCCAGAGATACAGAGAAATCCTTTAAGCAGGAACATCAGAGGTCACTGATGTTAAATAATTAACCACCAATGTAATGTTAATAGTCCTTTGCCCTTGCACAGGAGCCGCATCTCTCCTTGGAGGATCTCAAAGCATACTCCAGACCAAGAGGAGTTGAAAGAGCAGCTCTGGACTCCTATGGGATGCAAAGTCAGATGCCAAGGGGTTTTTCAGGAGACAGATCCAGGGTTGTGGCATGCCCAAGACTTTCCTAAAAGCCCTGAGCTTACAGTGGGTTCTGATACAACTGTTTGCCATTCTCTGCTGTGACTTAGACGGGAGCAGCATAAAAGCACTGCTGTAATTATGAACGTGGACTCAGCACAGGACTGTCTTCTGCCTCAGGCTTCACTCAACCAATGATGCAGGAAGGTTGCTCTCATCTTAGAAACCTCCATGAATGCAGTGCACAGAAAGTGAGCCAGAATATGGCCTTGGCAAACTGCACACTTAAGCACGCGCATAACTTGAAGAGTGTGCTTAAGCTTGTTAAGCCTCCTCTTTCAACAGAGACGATTTTCCTTTATGTTGGGAGTCTCATCTGCTACAGAAGTGGGGAGTCACAAGGTGATTTGTTTGTTATGTTTTGTATAGCAGCCTGATCTAGAAAACACTTGCTGTCAGCTGCAGTATTTTGCTACCAGCTTGTCTCAGTGACTTCCGCTGCGCTCCTTGGGATAGCAATTATTCCACAACAGGGAGTGCTCTTGAAGTGTCAGGGCAGCGTGCTTGCAAGGTGCTGCTGCAGTCTGCCTAGTCGGTGCTATACGTCTCTCATTATAAATAACAAGGGTCATAAGCAATGGGAATGCATGTGCCTTTATTTAGGAGGGGGTATTTCCCCATTTTGATCACAGTAAAAATCATGATAGCCAGCTCCTGAGAAACGGCTACAAAGGTTCTGTTTAAAAGAATGTGACTACAGAAAGCAGATGCTCATCAAGTTAAATAAGGAATTTAATTAGCCGGCATTTTATCTTGTTTTCAGCAATATGATGACAAATCGCATCTTAATAAAGTAACATTAGGGAGCAGCACAACTCCAGTGCTTCAGGAAATGAGAAGCAGTAGAAGTTAGAGGCCTGTTCCTACCGAAGAAGTCATTGTCATTCAGAAATCTGACATGATGTTAAGATGGATAATGTTTTAGCAAAATGGTTCTCTGGCATTTAGAAAGATTTACAGCTACTTTGGGCTTTAAAAGGCTTAATATAGGGTGGTGGGTGAGAAGGAAGTGGCATGAATAGCTCAAGGGACTGGTAGCGCAATTAATATTTTTTTATTCCTATGGTGGAACAGGAGTGCAGTGTTCTTTACAGGTGAGTAAAAAAAGTTGCCCTTTCCCCAGTGGGGCTACAACTAAACATAGACATTATACATTGTACAACAAGCAGTGGGTTTAGTGTTTGTCATGTAGTCAAGTATGTCCAAATTCAATTACAAACTTGCATTTGATCTAGGAAATCAGTTTTGTGTAACGTTGTGAGGACAGGTCTTGCCTCACCCTGAGAAATGTTCATGAAGGATCCACAGGAAGTTCACTCATGTCATGGTTTGAGGGTTGCAAAAGTTTATCTAAGCCCAGTTGTAACTTCTGGGACTCGAGAAACTAGCATTGTTTGGAATATTTCTGCCCAGTAAAAAGGATTACAAAACACAAGTCTTACAACAATAAAAGATTCTGAGATTTAGCTTCATTATACAAGAATAAAGGAACTACTCGTCTCATTCAGCGTGGTTGTCCACTGAGTCCTTTCTTTTTGTCTGTATCAGGGAGCAGATTCAAGTTTTAGGTGATAGATCGTGGTATTATCACATAGCTGTCCACTATAAAATGCACATTTTGATCATGGGTGATATCTTGAGGCAATATATTTCGCTTGCTGATCATATGTTGCAACAACAGTTATTTCTGGTGGTCTATTTGACATTTTCCATCTTTCAGATTCAGTGGTTGCTCCATAGCTCTTGTATTAGGAAAGGAGAAAAGTGCAAGAGTTGTTTGATTGGCTCTCTTGTCATACGAGGCTACACGCATACATAGAGAGCATGCACATTGAGTTTATACATGTATACATATTTGTGCGTAAACAAATATATATTTGCTGGTAATTTTCTGGATTCATGATTTAATGTACTAATCTGAGATTATGCTGCTGTTGCTGAGGACAGAAATGCTTCAGAAGTCATTGATGAATTGGGTGTCTTCTGCCAGTAACTTCTTGGCCTGCATTTAGTTTACGTTGATGAGGGCCGAAAGCTGTTGCTGTCTGACAGCTGTTCACTGGTGTATGTGAAATGAGTTTATGATTCTTGATCCAGGTCCTAGAAAACAGATGTCCATGCTAGAAAAACCACCTTTGCTATTTAGACCCTCACTAACACCATCTAGAGGGATGGTGATGAAGCTCTGCTCATTGCTATGGGGCACCCTTGAATCAAAAGGCAGTGCAGAAGTACGGGTTGGGAGTGGGTCTCCTCTTTTAACAGACATCAAATTCCTTTTAAAATTATCTTGCAGGAGCTAGATTTAAGACTGAGTGTGGAAGGATGAGGTTTTCCCTTCTGTCGGTGGAAAAAAATTTGAAATGTATTGACCTGCAAAATCCAAGCTCAGAAGCAGCAGCTGGGTTTTCAGCAAGTCCCTTGTTTCTTTCCCTGTTGTCCATCTGGATTCACTGTAACACAGAGAAATCAAGCATTGCCTCTGAGGTCAAGAAAAGTTTGGAAATGGCCACCATTTCCATATCATTTTGCCAGGATGGATGGTGCTGCCCGGTGCTCTGAGAACGCTGCTTGCTGGATGTGACAGGCTCAGGTCTGCAAGCAGTGGTGGGGATGACTTTCCTCATTTGCAGAGCTGTTCGCAGAATTGGACCCTAAGCCCTCCTGGAGCAAATTGTGAAGCAATGCACAAATCAAATCGAGATGCTGGCTGTGACTGCATCACGGCACAATACCATGCTGACAGAATTTGAGGCTAAAAGCAGTGACATTCATGTTTAGCGATGTCTAATACATCATATGGTTGTAAAGTGACAACTGAGTCCTGGAGGACAAAGACTAACCCCCATATGCCCTGCAAGTATTTTCCAGTCCACAGGCAAGTTAAAGACCTGGTCTTGAAAATCATTTGATGCGGCACCTGAACTTGATCTCTTAACAGTAGAACAGGTAGTTCCCTCAAATTTGCACATGCTATCAGTTTTTATTCGTGGTCATGACACCATATGGTATTAATGTTCTCTGTGGATGCAACCAACTTTTTAAATAGATTTTCCAGACTTTCATTAATTACTTAATTGGTGCGCAGTAATATAAGAAATGAAGTGTATTCCTACAGGGCAGTCATACTTCAGACAGGAACCAAGCTCTTTGCAAGCAGAATGAAAAACAAATGGGAGACACATTTTCCGTTGTCCCCACTTCATCCCCAATTTCAGCAACAAAGCTGATATATTGCCAGGTACTGATCCCATTACCTGGGATTTGTCCAGGTTGAGAACCTATTAGTGCTCTCCTGTGAAGACAGGCTGGGAGAGTTGGGGTTGTTCGGCCTGGAGAAGAGAAGGCTCCGGGAAGACCTTATAGCAGCCTTCCCGTACCTAAAGGGGGCCTACAAGAAAGCTGGAGAGGGACATTTGGAAGGGCATATAGTGATAGGACAAGGAGTAATGGCTTTAAACTGAAAAAGGGTAGATTTAGATTAGATGTAAGGAAGAAGTTCATCACTACGAGTGTGGTGAGACACTGGAACAAGTTGCCCAGAGAGGCTGTGGATGCCCCATCCCTGGAAGTGTTCAAGGCCAGGCTGGATGGGGCTTTGAGCAACCTGGTCTAGTGGAAGGTGGCCCTGCCTGTGGGCAGAGGGGTTGGAACTAGATGATCTTTAAGGTCCCTTCCAACCCAAACCATTCTATGATTCTATGATTCTTATTTGAGGGGAGAGGGAGAGAGAGAACACAGCTTGTATAAATCAGATTAAAGTATTGACAACTGCTAAGCAACGCTCATTCCAGGAACAAGCTCACTATGTGATAACACCACTGCTACAAAAGAAGTGCATTTTGAATGCATGCCACTTTGCAAGTACCTGGTGGGTCATGAGTTCCTGAGGCTTAGTTTCTAGAAGAGAAAACAGAATTACTGGAAAAGTTAAATACTCTGGATGGAGATTATCTGAATGATTTAATAGGTTAGAGACTTAACAGCCACTGGACCTTGCTTTGATGGTTCAGAACCATCTTGGATCAGAGCAGAGTAGAAATTGTTACAGCTGATACAGACTAAATGAAAACATCAGGGTCTTGACCCAGGCCTAGCGAGCAAATAACTCCACTGTGTGCCGTGATTAGTCTTGGCTTGCACAGTCAGTGGGAAGGGCATTGTTACACGCAAACCTAGAAGAACAAAATCCTGTCTCTCCTCTCAGTGTGGTTGCTGGACGTCAGGACCATGAAATTTTAATAGTTAAGCGTCCCCCTCTTTTCTCTGCCAGATCCACAGGCGATATGCATCTGTCTCTGCTTTCAGCCACAGAGCTCAGCTCAAGCTGCGGACACTGGTGCTTTTTGCTTGGGAGCCCTCAATGCACCCAGCAGCAGGGCAGCTTTGCCACCGGTGTGGAGTCTGGGCTTGGCAGATGGCTCCAGCTTCCTGACTGTCACCCTGGCACCTTGCATCAGCACTAAAAAGCCCTGTGTTTTTATTTGGTACATTAGTGGTTTTTTTGCCACAAAGCAGAACATGAGCAAAGGGTTGGAGGCAATGTGAGATGACCAGTGGAGGGATGGATAGCAAGGTAGTAGGAAGCAGAGAGATCTTCAGTGGCTCTATGACTATCCCATCCTCTTTCCCTATCCCTTTTTGATGCATACACACACACACACAGAGGGAGTTGAGCAGTGGCAGATGGGGAAAGAAAATAGATAAATAAAAGTGTCAGTAGGATGGATTGGTTTGCACTTGGTCTCCTCTCGTCTCTCTGCATATGTCTGCTGGTATGTAAAGATCACACAACCAAAGGACTTAGCACTGACCCGGAAAATTTATACTACTGAACATAAAAGTGAATCAAAAAGAAAAATGTAGGAAGGAGGTGGTCAGGGAAGACAACAAAAGGAGATTAATTTTTTTTCCTGTGTACATCAGGATTTCATTGGGATGGCAATTTTGTGGGAGTATGTATTGCCAATGCCACCGCAGGAGCAGCTCTGCCTCAGAGAAAAGAGACCGGGTGGGCAGTTTCCTGTGCTGAGACCCGTCATGGTTTTGGTCCTTATCTGCCCAAATGAGGGCTCCCCAAAGGGCATCAGAGCCAGACAGGGGTGAGCTCAGCAGCAGAGGCCCGACACATGATGGCTTCAGACAGAAGAGACTCCAGCTCCCTCTCCAAGCTCTCCTGACACCACACACTCAAACCACATCAGGGAGGGCAGGAGAAGGATATCTTGGGCTACTCTGGGCCAGTTTTCCTGTGATTTTCCAATTTTCCAGTAAGCTGGTCTGTCCAGAGGAAGCTCTTCCCCTCTGTGTAGTGCCACCATGTAACAGAAAAAGCAGCATCCCAAGGAATAGACTGCTGGTCTGCCCACTCTGCCTTTTGCCTGGATGACCAGGACTCCAGCCATGGGCTTCTTTTAGCATATGTCAGCAGCAGCTCCTCATCATCATAAGCACAGTCACTCCTGCAGTTCTGCTAGCTTGTGATCTTCCTCTGGGTCTCATCAGACCCAGGCCCATTCCCAGAGTTACCGTGGGTACCACAACACCATGCCCTGCCGGTGGCAAAAGCTGGTCCTGCACTGGGCTAAGCCCATGTTGCCCCATGCACCCTTCTGTGCAGGGAGCCTGGGCAGAGACACACGACATGGCCACTGTGCTGGGGCAGGGTGGTGGTTGGAAGCAGGGGAAACGATGGCCACCAGCTCCTCTGGTGGGGCCACATCAAGCTTGAATGCCCACCCTTGCTCCTCCAGGGGTAGGTGGGGAGGATGTGGGGCACCATGCTTCCAGCTCTCCTGGCCTCCATGCCCAGCATGGGAGCCTTACCCAGGACCACAGGCAGGTTCAAGGGTTCAAATTTGGCCTGTGCCTTATGCGCAGAAACCTTCTTTTTTAGAATATGCTGGAAACTTTTTTCCTAAGGCACTCTCTATCCTCCAGGGCATCCTTTACTCCTTCTCATTGCTAGTTTCTACACAAATGCAGGATCTTTGGTGCTTAGTCACTCTGCCGTTCCTGCTGTTTATTGTCTCCGATGGGTGTAATTCTCTGCTTGGGAGACCTTTGCAAGTTGCTGTGGAGGAGCCGTGGGCTGTTGTCATCCCGTTTCCAGGGGGCAATAAACAGCAGCAGTCAAACTTCCATGGAACAAAGATTGTGTGATTATTCAGTCATAAAGAGAGGGAAGAAAAACAGATATATATTGCGTGTGCACTTATTTGCACATCACGCAAGGATGTGCAAATTGCTCTCAGAAGAGAGTCTTGCTGTGAGGTAAAATAGGTCCCCATGTAGCACTTCATTGCTGATTGGAATAAGGAAATTCTCCTGCCTGTGACTCAGTTTCCCTATGCAAATCAAAGGGCTTGTAGCTCTTCCCACCTAGCTTAAGTGCTTTCAGGGCTAGGAGTTTATTCATGCCCTTACAGGGCAGGTCAGAAAGGCAGGGATGTGAGTTTGGGGGTGATGCAGGGAGGGAAGTGTTTCCTTGTGTTAACGGCTTGCATTTTCCCCCTTTTCTTGAATGAGAGCAAGCGTTTACCTGGGAGGAAGATCCAGAGAAAAGACATTAGTCTTAAGGTGGAAAGGGCTGGTATTAGAGCCAGCCCATCACAACAGTCACCTGCATCTGACCTGAGGGTTAAAAAACCATCACCACAGAGAGCCAAAGCCTGTTAGGAAGGAAAAGCCCCTTCAGCAGCAGGGAATTGCTGCCTGCATGCAGACACTGGCTCAGAAGCAAGTGCTTCTGAGGATTTCCTTTTGGGGGCTGTGAGATTGAATTCTTCAGTTTAGTGGGACCAAGTCATTAAAAGCTGCGTGACCCCAAGGACCAGAGGGGTTTCCAGCTCATCAACAGTGAGGTTTCAGCCCACTCAGAAACCCAGGTGCTCAGCACCTTCATGGAGGTGTTTGGCACCCGGCAGCATCCTTCCCTAAAATGCTCCCCCCACCATAAAATGTAATTACAAAAGCCTTTTACTACATAAATTTCTAAATCAATTAATTATCTTGGCAAGAAAATGTATATGGTTTTAAAATCTGCCTTTAATTAACATAAAATCTGTTAGGAAGCAGTAGATCTAGGCCATTACTTGGACGTAACAGTCTCTCGCTTCACGTGCTCCTGAGGCCCTGGGAGAGTGTGTTAATGTGACACTCAGGCTCCCTTCCAAGTACTGTGTCTGGGCCACATGCAAGGCCAAGACCTCCCTTTCAGAAAAAGGTTTCCATTCTGATGTACTATTGGGGTCCCTCCTTAGAAGCGCAACCGTCAAAAATCAACTCCTGTTTCCACTGGTGTAAATCCATTAACTTTTCCCACTCAATGCTCTTCCATTTCTCTCTGCTTTCATCGCCGGCAGCACTCCATCTCTGACAGCTCTGCCTTTAAATCCACACTTATCCTCTTATCTCTATCTTATCTCTTCCTGAGAGAGCACTCAGTTCTTTCATAGACAGACACTGCACTTTTCCTTTGTGCAAAGGTGTGGGGAGAAGTCACCAAGGAGAGTGATACCTGCCAGTGAAATCTTCGCACACTTATTAGCGACAGTTGTGAGCTTTCCTGTATTTCTGATGTGCATTGGAGCATATTCAGAGCAAGAGGGAGAGGCAATACAGTATCTTAACAGACTGTGGGTTAGCCCAGTGTACCTGACATTTCCAGGCAGTTCTGGAAACCTACCGACTGCTCCTGCTGTGAAAATTATGTGGAGCTGGTGCATGTGGTGGGTGCTTCTTCAGCACAGGGAGAAACTAGGATGTCCTTCTACAATGTTCTTCACTGTGTGCCTTTCTCTGATCTCCAGTGTCCCCTACCTTCTCAAGACCCACTATATGCAATGAGGGTCCCTTAGGAGACACCTAAAATGGCCTCCTCATATCTGGACCTTGGCCTCTGCCAACATGGACACTCATCTACTACTGATGAAACTAAGAAGATTATCTGGCTTGTAAGTGACTTCACTTGCCTGCATTGTATTTATGCAGCATGTGTATATTTGCCTGCTAATCCAGAAACAAGCTGCTGTAGCTGAGAAAGTTATATGGGCAGCCTAAGATGTCAAATCCTAAGATACGGATTTGTACGAATTTGAGGAAACAGTCTCAAATGCTCAAGATGTTTATTATACTGAAGCAGAGTTGCAGCTCAAGGGGAATCTCATCTTAGCACAGGATTCCTGGACAACCTGGCATGGTGTCACCACACATAACCCCTTTGTGCCATGAATGGGTCCTCCTGAGGACAGACATTCAGTCTTCCCATGCAAAGTTGCTCCTGTTTGCTTAAGCTGAGTATAATCATGATGGTCCTAAGGGGAATATCATCAGTGTTACTGTGTCTCATCATGAATCCTGGTAGCTAAGCAAATGCCTGATGACGTGCTAGATCCTCTCATTTCACCTTGATTTGGAGAGCACAGCATATCTCTCAGGATCAGCCCCTAATGAGCTTGTTTAACAACACTGTTTTCTCTCTAAATCCCATGTCAGACAAGCAAAAGCTAGTTCTAGGACTGCTGCATGTCACTAAAATAACATACATCCGAGAATGCAATTAGAGACTTGAAACAAATTTGTCTTGACTCAGGAGAGTACTAGAAATATCCAAGGGACCTGTGATTATATACTTTCTCTTTTTTTTAATGTCTAAATTCCAGGTCCTTTCAGGTTTGTGATTTCATGACAATTACTACATTCCTGGATAGTTAAAACCACTCAGCATTTGGCTAAATGCCTTCTGAAGATATCCTGAAATGCACCATCTATTGCAGCTGCTCTATTCAAGTCACAGTTCTGACTAGTCACCCAAGGGGACAAGGAATTCCTTTTGTAGGAGTTAGTGTAGGACTTGTTACCAGGAAAGCTCTGTGTTTGGGGTTGTCTAGTCCTGAAAAGTGCTGTGGCTTTGCAAGTTTGAATTTGAAATCCAAATCCTAAAGGAGGAAAGGTGGGGGCTGTCCTCATCAGCATTGTATCATCTCTCTCACATACTCCTGCACATTGACCGGCCTCAAGACTGCTTGCAGAGAAAGCTCAATAAAACTAAGACCTAGATTTCTTCCTAAACTCAAAGAAAAAGATGTGCAGTTGTACTTCTTTGCTTGGGCTCCTGTTGTAGGACATGCCTGGTTCTTCAACAAAGAACAATTCCTTCTCTTCCCTTAACAGAGAGCAGGCTGCCGTGGAAGCAGAAATATTTGCTCTGTATCAACTCAGAGGCAGACCATGATCCTTGCAAGAAAAAAGTGAGTGGAAGTTCAGTCCTTGCTTGGGGAGAAAGCAGTAGCAGAGGGACTCCCTGTGTGCAGAGTAACGTGCTTTTTGCTCCAGCCCAAAGCAGCAGATATACCAAGGCACAGCACTCCAGATATTAATTCTGATCTCCTTTGATCATTCCAATCAATACATGGATTATTTCTGGATGCTTGGGGGATGCATAACCCCCACCTGCTGATCCCAGCTTCCCAGCAGCAGCATCCTTTGCATCGACACATTTGCAATTGCCCAGAAAGAAAGACCAAAGAAAATGTGACAGAGCTCCCTCCAGCCCCCAGCTGTGTCTGCCCACAAGCTTCGTCAACTGAGTTACGGTAATTACATCACTTGAGATTTATTTAATATCTCCATCCAGGAAAAAGAACCAGGAAGTCTGGCTGTGACAAGCAATCAGAGGGTACTCAGCTGATGAGCAGCTCCGCATCACTGAAACCTTCGACGGATTGGATTTAAGTAATGGTTTGCCAGAGGGATGGGGCCCACACCATGGCAATCAAAGCTCCTCTGCACCATTAAGGAGCTGTAAGTGGAGCAGGAGGCGCAGTGCAGCTATTGACAGAGTAGGTGGGCATGAAAATGGGTTTAGGTAACTGTTTACTTCCTGAGAGATGGAAAACACAAAGGGTTGTTTCTCTGGTGGCTTTCTGGCTCTCTCATCCTGGCTGTCCACATCAGCATTTATATTGTCTGTCCCTTACATAGTCGTGCACAATGACCGGTATGCTGTGTTCAAGCTGTTCGGCTGCTGTTCGGCTCTGCCACACAGAGCTTTCCTGCTTGCCTTCTCGCTATCTCTGCCATTTTTAAAATCTCTGACCTAACAATATTAAAAAAAAAAAAGATTTCTGATATGATTTTATATCAGACCGCCACATACGCAGATCAAGTATTGCTGCAGCTCTAACCACCCTCTTTCTTCCTTCCTCCTCCCCTCTGCACTGAGCGATGGATTGTACAGGGAGGTAAAGAGGAGACACGTAAACAGGAATGCTTTTTTTCCTCCTTGTTGAGGTGGTAGCTAAGGGCCAATGGACCCACATTCTGCTTTAGAAGACCACAGTTAGAATATCTGCCATGAGACAGACCTGCAGCCTGACACCTGAATCCATCCTGATGCAGGATCTATAACAAACAGGCATGCAGGTCTGCACTGAGATGCCTGGGCATCTCCCCTGCTGATTTCCCAGTCAGTAGCTCAGATGTAACCAAGCAAGAGGAACCAGTTCTCTACTCTCAGCCGATGGACCCATATGTTTTTTCTTCCTCTTTCTCTACCTAAGGAGGGCAGGTGTAATGTGTGCCAGGGCTGATGTGTCCCATATGTTTCCTCCCTGTGTTAACCTCATGACTATTAGTGGGCTCAAGAGACACAGCATCAAAACTCCCAGGGACAGGCCCTTCTGCAAAAGGAGAAGGTGTTGCCCATCATTTGCTGCACATTGTTTCCTGTGGAGCAAAGTTAGGAAGGCTGCATTGGCCTCCTGACAGCCCCCTGCTCTCACTGGGATATCACCAAAGTGTCTTGGACCAGCTCTTTCCAGTGCAAGCATTTTAAGCAAGGCACCTTGATCCATACCAAGGGACCTGAATGCAGCATCCAAGTGTGAAAACATTGGCCACTGTCCCATTTACCAAAAGAGGAATAATAGTACCCACTCACCTGGGGAAGCATATGGAGCACCTCCGATTTATTATTTGTTTTATTTATTTTGTCACATTTATCAGCCATTCAACTCTCTGGGCACACAGCCCATACATTAAAACCCAGAGTATAATACAAAGATCTCCTCTACCCTGAGCGTATCCTTTTTGTAAAACCAGACATGGGCAGGAGGGAAGGATGAAAGATGCTTTACAGAAGCAAAGGATGACAACAATATATTTTTCTCCAATTCTGTTATTGATGGAACCATTCTAAAAATGTTGGCGACATCAAGACAAGAAGATGAGGGCAATAAAAAGCCAGGGGTGTGGAAAGCCATCCTGGAGCATAGGCACAGAGACTCAGCCTCTAGCCAGCCTGTCTCATGCTCAGGAAGTCCCTAAAATGCTCTTTCCATTATTATTTCTCTAATGACCCCATTAGACATGTGAAATTCTGAGAAGCCTTAAATATGTTGTAGAGAGCCACACTGGCAAATCTGCCCGGCTTTTCTGAGAAATGGCAGGCTGCAGTGATGAATGTTTTAGCTTTAGAGCATCCTAATGTGTAATTTATTTGCTGGAAATTAATTGCATGTGCTGGTTTCATTTTCCTGTAGCGAATAATCAGTTTTGCTCCCTTTTTAATTAGGTAACAACACAGATTCCTCTGCTGATCATGGCACAGTGGTTTATGCATGTCACATCTTATTCTAAGGGAGACAATTTCAAATCGTTGTCTAGGGCCCAGCACAACTTTTAAGTGACATTAGATTGTCTATCAGCTGTAACTCCTGGGTCACTTCCAATGAAGACCTCATGCACAAGACCGGCTAGAGAACCCAGCCTGGGCATTGGTACATGCTATATCCTACTGAAGCAGGAGTTTGAGAAAACCCTATGGAGAAAGAAAATTAAGAAGTCTGAAATTTCAATGGCATTGACATGATGTCGGACCCAGGCCCAGCTCTGTGTCACCAAAAGGTGTGTCCCATCTGGCAGGTGTTCAGCGGTCCCTGAGCTGAGACATTGCACTGACATTAGCTGGATTGCATGGACTAGAAGCCTCCACATCATCTGTATCATTAGTACTTTTGGTCCACATCAAACCCAGCACCTTTGTCAGCTGTTCCAGCTGGGATGGCAAAGACAATGTCCCAGTGGAGAGCTAACTTTCCCCTTGTATTCGGAGGCTGGATGGGGCCGCGTGGACACACGTAGCAGGACAATGTGGAGAAAGCCACCTCTGCTGATGTTTGCAGAGAAAAGCTTATGGACTCCAGCAGCTGCTACTGGTTACTTTCAGCAAATCGCTAATTAAGCAATAGTGTTCAGTCATATTTACCCTTCGCTGGGCTACAAGGAACCCATATTTCTACTGAAATATACGCTACGGAAACAAAACAAATCTATCAGCGAGCAAACGCTGCTGGAGTGAAATGAAAAAATATCGATTATCATAGCCATTAAACCGTGAAATCCTCTGCAACTAATTAATCTGCTAGGGAAAAGTTTGTTAGTGGGATTTCGGCTTCCTGCTGGGAACCTGTAAAGCAGGCACCACTGCCCGAGAAATCACCAAACGCTCGATCGCTGCCACCTGCCCCTGAAAGTCCCCTTCTTTCACAGGTCCCCGCAACGGCCGGTGGGAGGTGAAAACCGGCCCGAAAACACGCCGGAGAGCAGAGGTTTCGCGTTCAGCAGGCTGCGGAGCCTCGCCGCCTTCCGGCTCCTCCGAGGCGGCGGGGCCGCCTCCGGCAGTGCCCGCGCGGGGCAGGGCCGGCTGCGGGGCTCCCCGGGCCTGCCCGGCGGCGGGGGGG